>JAUMJL010000336.1:0-600000 GCA_033558185.1 Dromococcyx pavoninus
GGCCCGCCCACGCGGCCAGAGCAGCCAATCAGAGGCGGAGGCTGCCCCGGACCGCTCCCGCCGGAAGCAGGAAGTGCCCGTGGGGGCTCGGTGGGAGCAGGAAGTGGCGGAGTGGGCTCGGCGGCGCCATGGGGGCTGTGTTGGGGCTCTGCTCTCTGGCCAGCTGGGTGAGCGGTGGGCGGGGCCAGGGGTGTCCTCTCGGAGCGCCCCGGTGCTGGCTCTGAGGGGGAAGGCAAGCCCTGAGTGTGTCTCTGCCCTCCAGGTTCCGTGCCTGTGCAGCGGTGCCTCCTGCCTGCTGTGCCGATGCTGTCCCAACAGCAAGAACTCGACGGTGACGCGCCTCATCTATGCCTTCCTCCTCCTCCTCAGCACTGCTCTCGCCTGCATTATGCTGGCGCCGGGGATGGAGGAGCAGCTGAAGAAGGTAGGGAGGGGAGAACTGCTTTATTGACATTTACAAGGCAGTGATTGTTGTTTCTCTTTGTTTGAAGTGAATTACATGAGAAAGTCACCCAAATGTGCTTTGTCCTCTGGGTGAAGAAACCACATGTGCTGGACCACTTCTAACTGAAGCAGCACATTCATGTTATGTTTATTTTAAAGTACATGCCCAGTCCCTGAAATCCCACCAGGCCTGGAGATGGGTGGGCATTATTGGAGGCCAGCTGGAGTCATGTGTTGATCTTTCTGCATGCTTTTAGTGATGACTTGGGGAGAGAAAGGCCGTAATAGGGTGTGGGCAGGCTGGCTGTGTGCAAGGCCTTTTGTTATCCATCTCCCAGAAGACAGCTGACCGAGAGCCTTAGATGTTACAGTGCTTAAAGAATTAACTGCAAACACAGACGAACTCGCAACATTTTTTCTTTTCTCAGATACCTGGATTTTGTGATGAGGGGCTTCATACTCAAATACCACATTTGAATGGCTTTGTCAGTTGTGATGTGTTTGTTGGATACAGAGCTGTCTATCGAGTCAGCTTTGCCATGGCGATATTCTTCTTTGTCTTCTCACTGCTCATGATACAAGTGAAAACAAGCAATGATCCAAGAGCCTCGGTACACAATGGGTATGTTTGTGAGCCAGCTGGCTGCTCTTCCACTGTGTTTCCTCTTTCTGCTTGGCAGTTGAAGACAGCAACGAGAGCTCCCTTTTCCCAGGTGAACAGTGCAGTGTTAGCCTTCTTCCCTGCAAGGATGTGCTGCTTACTTGCGGCCCATTTGTTGGAGCAGGAGCTCCTGTTTAAGCAAAGCTTTCTAGCCAGTCAGCCCGAGCCTGTCCTCTGAGTTTTCTGCTCCAGGTGTAATAATCTATGTTTGCCTTTGTTGTACGTCAAGGTTTCTGTCAGTCCAGGTCTCCAATGTATAGACTGTTGCTTCACCCTCTCTGCTTGATTTGGTGAACACCTTTATCTGTAATCCCACTGAATATAGCTTTTGTTTTTCATTAAATTTGTTAGACACTCACCTGTGTACAGCAAGCTGCTTACGGGTGATGTAAAACATGACTATTTTGCACACAGCAAGACCAATATTTTCAACTTTTATCTTCTTAAAGGTTCTGGTTCTTCAAAATAGCTGCCATTGTGGCTATCATGGTTGGAGCGTTTTACATTCCTGAAGGACCTTTCACAAGAGGTATGGTTAATACGTCATCATGAAATTCTGTTCCATAAACTCAACTCTTTCCCAGGCTGACCAAGGTATAGTTGTGAAAGTTACCTTGTAGAAGAGACAGATTCTGCCCTACTTCTTTAGAATACCTTGGTTCACCCAGTATTTTGGTGACCAGCTGAAGTTAAGGCCATAAGTCATCTCTTTTCAAGTGCATAGGTGTTGGGTAATAATAATTTGGGACTCCATGGCACGATCACTATTGGGCTGAGTCTTCTGACACTCTTTAGATTCAAGGCAGATCAGAACATTGACGAGTGCTAAATACTGCCCTAGAGTCTCTGAAAATCTGTGCGAGAAACTTTTACTCTCTGGCCACATCATAGGAACGTGAAAGGGTTGTTGATCCTCAAAGAAATGTGGTGTGATAGTACATATGTACACAAAGATGTCTTGTCTGAGATCTGCTGTTCATTCTGAAAACATGGGCTGAGCATTCCCAGGGTCAGCTTGACTAGTGCAGGCTGTGTCCTTGGCATAGCTGGGACTCCTTGCATGTTTCTGCAGGATGGAGGCCAAAGCGATGAACGGCATGTGCATTTCTAAATATAGTTTCAGATTTTATCATTATTTGTCTGCAGTGTAATTAGGAGCTTTTTTTTTTTTTTTAATTGGGGTAGCATGCAGATGATGAAATCTAACCCTGTTTTTCTTCCTCCCCTTTCTAGCTTGGTTTGTTATTGGTATATTTGGAGCCTCCTGTTTCATTCTTATCCAGTTGGTGCTTCTGGTGGACTTTGCTCACTCCTGGAACGAGAGCTGGGTTGATAGAATGGATGAGGGAAATACTAAATGTTGGTATGCAGGTAGGAATCTTAATTTGTTTCTGCTCGCCAGTACTTTGCTGAATATCACTTATAAACATATGCTAGATTTACACTGCACAGCCTGGAGTCACTAATGTAAACATTTGGAATTAAGTAATCACATTAAATAAAACACCAAATATTTAGGCTTGTGATTAGCAGACCCAGCAGTCAGAATAAACGGCACTGGACTAGTTTGCAGAGCTGGTAGACTGGATTTCTTTGATGCTTTGCTTCACTTTGCCACCTCTCCTGCTGAGGTCCTCATGAAGTTGGTTGTGTTGAGGGCACTGGCTGTAGCACAACACAAAGCATCCTTGGCATGTGCTCCTGAGCTGACTGATAACTCAATGTGCTAATTGTTGTGGTTCTTTGCTCAGCATTTTGTGGCTTCGTATAAAGAGCATAGCAGAAGGGAAATGAAAACAGGTGGCCTCTAGCGTAAAAGGGGGAATTCAGGGCTTGTAAATAGCCCAGGAGAGGTGTGCAAAAAGCACTCTCATTTTGACACTGTGACTGGACATCAGTTAAACTGATTAAGCTACCGCTGAAAGGCAGGATTTGTCCCCTTATGGCAACATTGGCTTTCCTCTGAGCTACACTAGTCAGTGAGCTGAAACAGAAAATTAGCCATACCTAATAAAAATGCATTCTGCTAGTCAAGTTTTCTGAACCAGACTTCTAAATGAGGAAGAGGGCCTGTCTCTTTACAGTGATAGCTGGTCATTAAATCACCTCAGATGTACTGTGAAACCACGTGCATATTGTGACAGTTCATTCTGTTCCCTCCAGCTCTCGTGTTCTGTACAAGCATATTCTACGCCTTGTCGCTGGTTTTTATTGTGCTCTTCTATGTTTTCTACACAAAGCCTGATGACTGCACTGAGAACAAGTTCTTCATAAGCATTAACTTGATCCTGTGCATTGCTGTCTCCATCGTTTCCATCCTTCCAAAAGTTCAGGTATTATTTTTGTTGCTATTTTCTTCTGACATACAAAGCAGGGAAGCAAGAAGGATGTAGCACCAATTCAGTCATATGTAAGAACTTTAAAATTTGGCTGTCGTATCTGTGCTAGCTAGGAGCATTGAAAAAAACATCTTGATCTGAAAACAGCAACCTGTGTATTGGTGTATTTCCCAAAGAGAGGAAGTTGGTTTGGAATTTTTTTTCCATGTGGGGAAATGCTGGCATGGTTTTAGTGGTGAAGGTTCTGGCAGAACAGAGAAACCTGTTAGGAAAAAGCAAAATAAGCTGGGAATTTTTGGCTTAATACTGTGGCTTTGAAATTATGGATAAGAGTGTTTAATATCAGAGTAAGCTTGCGTGTTACTTGATTCTGAGCTGGAATTGCTCAAATTGCATGCAAGATTAATATCTGCAGATCTGTTAAGCAAGCTGGGATTAACTCAGTAAGAACCCGTAACGGAGTTTTGGGCACAGAAAAACTGGATTTGATTTGAATGCTTGAGTTGCTTACTGCATAAATTGTATTACTGCAAGGATTTTTTTCTGGTCTTCTAAACATACAACAAAGCCCAATGCATTTCTAAAAATTAAAGGTTTTCATGCTAATTAGTAATTTTTGAATCAGTGGCAGTCAGGTGAAATTATCCAGCTGTAGGTAGAAGTTGTATTTTTGACCTTGGTTTGCTGTTCTCTCTTGGAACAGGAACGTCATCCTCGCTCTGGCCTCCTCCAGTCCTCCATGATCACACTCTACACCATGTATCTCACTTGGTCAGCCATGTCCAACGAGCCTGGTAAGCAACAGGCTGTCTCGAGTGACCTCTTTTGGTGAGAAAGCACAGTTGTTGATGGGGCTTGTATTTACTACAGATTGTTGCGTGGGGACTGCTGATCTATCCAGTTAACATCTCCTGAGGCAGTAAAGCTGACTTTAATGAAACCATCAAATTGCCTCTTTCCAGAACTATTTGTGAGGGGAAACAGAACTGTCAGGGCACTCTGATTTTTAGTTATTTATTACACTCTTGTCTAGCTTTTGGGAAGGAAAAATATTCTATGCCATTGCTTCCTGTGGGGAACTGATGAGACCCGCAGTTACAAGGAATGAAAATTGGAAGCCTATCTTCATCTTTTCTTAGCTAAATGCTGTGAAAGCTCATCTGTCTTCAATCTGCCTCACAGAACGGAACTGTAACCCAAGTTTGCTGAACATCATTACCCAGATAGCTGCACCCACTGTTGCTCCAGAAAATAGCACTGTTGTACCTGCTACTCCAGCTCCGCCCAAGTCCCTACAGTGGTGGGATGCCCAGAGTGTGGTTGGATTGGTTATCTTTGTCCTTTGTCTCTTGTATTCCAGGTAGGATCTGCACTGCTATTGAATGATAATCAATTGGGATTTGCTTGCTTTTTTTGTGTACCTGCATTTATTCATATCTAGCTGCAGTCTCGGTCCCAAGCATGGCTAAGAAAACTGTGTTCCACTGTGTGGGTGAGGATAGACTTTATCAGCCCAATTCAGGTAACAGAACAAAATGTGTTATAAGGTCTGGAGTAGGAACACTTTAATTAGGTTAACAAAAACTCAGGTGAAAACACGTCTTTCTGGGGAGCTTCCTTGTGTTTCCAGATGGATTTTAAAAATGTTATTTGCTAGTCCCAGACATTCCTTGTGAATTGTTGCTTTATTAGAAAACATACCTAACTGAAAAGGGAGTTTTTAACCATGTCTGTCTTTGGGTTGCACTGCAGCATTCGCTCATCAAGTAACAGCCAGGTGAACAAGCTAACGCTGTCTGGGAGTGACAGTGCCATTCTGGAAGAGGCTGTGGGAACGGGCAGTGGGGCTGGAGATGAAGAAGTGCGCCGTGTTGTGGATAATGAGAAGGATGGTGTTCAGTACAGCTATGCCTTCTTTCACTTCATGCTTTTCCTTGCCTCTCTTTACATCATGATGACACTCACAAACTGGTACAGGTAAGAGGAAGACAGGAAGCAGTGGATTATATGTCTGAGCCAGTGTTTCTGGGTGGATAGAAGACTCCTGCCCTCTAAGCTACTCCTGTCCAGCTGGCTATGGTGCTGTCCCCATGCCAGTTGCACCTTTTCAATTTTGTGTTGCTGAATTAGATGTAGAACACCTGTAGAAAAAGACAAGATCAACAGCTGTAGTCCTAGTGGAATGCTTCACAGCTGCACAGGGCAAAAGGTGTGGGTACCATGCTTCAGCTATGGAAGCAGCGGGAAGGGTTCATAGGGAATTGGCTTGAGGTAGCCTCCTGGGCAGTTTGTCAGAGGCCAGCCTAATGTCATGGGTCTTCAGCGTGGGCAGGATGTGCAGGGACAGTCACACATTCCATTTAAATGGAGATGAGATTTCCTAGATCTCCTGGAGCACTTGGACATATCCTCCACAGCTGTGGTGTAGAACTGCTATCCCCAGGACTGCCATATTGTGTAGATCAGCACATCTGCTTACAGAGCAGCAGCCATCAGGGATCTATTGCATAGCTCACTGAAACATTTCCTGTAGGAGTATCAAGATATGCAACCCAGAAATTGCTGCTTTAGCTCTCTCAACATACTCCTCCCACAATGGCTCTTGCATTGCAGTCCCAAATCATTGTTCTAACTGCAGATTCACCAGAGAGATAGCAAGTAATAGTGGAAGGTGCCTTCTCTATCTGTTAATGGACTTCTTTACTTTTTAGCCCTGATGCAGATTTTAAAACAATGACAAGTAAGTGGCCAGCCGTGTGGATGAAGATAACCTCCAGCTGGGTTTGTCTGCTTCTCTATCTCTGGACCCTGGTGGCTCCTCTTGTCCTTACCAACAGGGACTTCAGTTGAATTGCTGCACCTGTCTGAGCGTACAAAAGTGGGGAACTTTTTGCTGAAAGCCAAAATGTTCTTATATTGCTTGAGTTATACTGCATATGTTAGTGTTTCTTATTAACATGCAGGTGGATAGTTATGTTCAGCATAATGCTTGATGCAGGTTCAAAGTTATTATCACTTATCTTTCTATTTTAACCTTGACTCATGTTTATTGTATTACTGCATTTTAAAAATTCAGTACAGCTGTGCTGTCAAAAGCACAAAATATCTGTTCTGTCCAATAGCCACAACCTTTCCTCTGAATAGAAGTAACATTTAGCTAAATATGAAGTAATATATTTTAAAGAACAATTATATTCAGCATAATGCACTACTATGCTTACACTTCAGTTCCTGGAAGTGTAATCCATGCTGCCTGATACATTCCACTGCACCAGTTTATTTAAATTATACTTACTGCCTGTGTTGTGGCAAACACCCCCTTGTTCCTCACCAAAATAACAAAACTTGGAGTTTGAAAAACTGGTTAACTGTTAATTCCTTTCAAGAATAAACTTGCTTTTTCTAAGAGGCAACTTCTATGGTAACTTTTTTAGTATGTTTGCCAAATATTGAGTGGTAAGTTTATGAGTAGTTTAAACAACTTTATGATTATGGTGGAAAAATAGAGCTTCTAATTGATTTTCTTGTCTAATTTGCTTACAAAAGTAATGTACATGAAATAATTATTATTGGCATTAAGGCATTTGCACTGTAAACTCATTTGAATAAAGCGGACTGACTGCTGAAACTGTCCCAGCTCTGTTGAAGTGTTAAGCAGCAGTAGTTATTCTCCAATGTAAAATACTACATACAATGATTAAAATGCTAATTAGCTGCTGCAGCAACCAGTTGGGTGTTTTTCTCTCTGCAGCCAACAGTAAGTTATAATCTATTTCTTTTGAAACAAACATTATCTTGCCTCTGCTTCTCTGAATGTCAAATCCTGTTCCTTGGAGTTACTCAGCTAGAGCTGTTAAAGTAAGATTTAGTTCTGCTGTAGAAAGCAGTATGTTTTTCTAATGTAATGCTGCAGCTTTTGTGCTTCATTGCAACAGTGTATTTACTAAAATACCCCAAGACAACACAAGGCAAATATTGAAAATGGCAAATTAGCAGCTGTTACAATGTGTTTAATAACCCCATCATGCATCATAAAATTACACATTTTGACCACTCCAGTTTATAAAATGCAATATAAAAATAAATTTTGTCAAAATAAGATGTACACTTAACCACCCAACACCTCTAGGCCCACATACAACAGAAGGCAAAATTATTAGTTTGAATAACACTATGATTAACTCATGCCAAAATGAGATTTAACAAAAAAAATCTTCACCCAGTTCCTGAAAATACCTCAGAGTTTGAAACACCCATTTGCAAGAGTATAAATTCAAGTACTTTTATGTACAGTATGCTGCTACGTTTTGTCCCACTCGATGCCAAAAGCCATAGCAGCCCAGTGCAGTTCAAGTACCTTTCCTCACTACATGTTGGATTTGGCAGGGATGGCTCATGTACTGGGCAAGGCGTATAACCTCAGGAAACAAGGTTGTTTCAAGCAGGAAAAAAGAACAGATCAGTTTTAGTGCTGTGAAACAAACAAAACCTCTAAGCTTTTCCTATCTATTTTCTTAACTTGCAGCTAAGGAGACTCTACGCTTAAAACAAGTGTTTATTTTCCAAATGCTGACATGAGAAATTTGGGGAACAAACTGGTTTCTTTGCTAGTAAGTGCTAAAGTTCAAAGAGCATTCTCAGCTCAGTAGTCAGGCATGTAGAAGATAGAGCTGTGCTTTCCATAAGACAAGACAAACACTGGTTATGAACTTAAAACAGGCTAGAGATACAGCTCAGTAAAGTTGCAACTCTGTCTTTCTGAGTTCTTATTATTAGAAATTAGAAGTAACAGATGCCTGACAAAGATAAACCTGGCTTAGTTCAAGCATTCTGACATCAACTGCTCTGCAGCCAGCTTTAAGAAGTTCTAGAGCCATGAATCCAGCTATTTTCAGCACTGATAATGTAGCATTATATATTATGTTTAAATCATATGCTTTTAGTTGTAGTTTCTCTGTGAGCAGAAGAGAAAAGGGAAGGGGGAAATGGATCTAGTGTGCCTACTATTGAAGGCATGCAAAAGAATGTAAGCCTGGAAGAGTTTGTTTTCTGTAAAGGATCCTCTGCCTTCTGCTGAACACCACTAGATCTGCTTTTATTTAAAGGACATTAAACTGAATTTTGAATATTCAGCCTCCCTCTCTGGCACTTACATGAGGGGATCAAGGCTGCTGTTCTTACACAAAGCCAAAATCTCACCACTTCAAACCCTGCAGCACAATGAAGGAAAGAGTATCAAATACCAGTCATGCCTTCCCCTCTAGGTAAAATGGTCCATCCTACTTTCTTTTTTTTTTTCAGTTGTACATTGTGGGTGGAGTTCAGAGGCACTAAACCAACATAAACTCCATTCGCTATATTCTGGCAGTTAAACAGTGTGGGCAGCCACTGACCTTTCTAAGTCCTGATGCTGTGTGTACCACCTTCTTGGGTGGCACAAAGAGCTGAACTAACCTCTGCAAAACACACAGCACATTCTGGTCAGAAATGAGAAGTGGCCAGCAGTACTCTTTTACCTTATTTCAAGTAGTTGAAGGTTTTTTCCCCTCCCACTAAAGGTGGTAGCTGTCAGAGGAGTGAGAACTGACTTAAAGGTAGGAAAAATCAGATACTTTCAATGTGGAAAATCAGTCTCTTCCCACCTTTAATCTAAAACTCAAGTGATGAGTTCCCTGCTCCCATGAAGTCTGAACTGCCACCCAGGAAAAAAAATGCTTCACAGTTTTACCCCTTTTCAAAACTCAATCTTCGTTTACGATGCTTGGATGACAGGCGGGGCATTGGCTACCCCCTAGTTCCAGGGAGAGATCTGCTGCCAGTTCAGGAAGTCATTGCAGTAGAAGTGGAGTCTCTTTTTGGCAGTGCAATCGTGCTGTAGGGGGACTGACAGGAAAACAGACATTCAAAACAGAGTTTGGCACTTTGAAAAATGAATGTCTGAAATCCTCAAGAGGCTTTAGTTTTGTATTTACAGAAACATAACTGGTAGCTACAGTCACACTTGGCACCAAATACAGATTTCACCCAGAGACAGTGCTCTAGAGATGAGTTTCCACATAGAAGGGATCTCCTTCACCAGACAGTGAAATATTTCACCTTGAAGCAATTGGGTGTGCTTTCCAGTTCTAGTGAGGTTTTCCATCTCCACAACATTATAGTGCAGAAAAACATGTGCAAAGAGCATTATGAGAGTTAAGTTCTAATTCAAGACTACTAAACAGACTGAACTTGGGGAGTGGGAACAGCTTATTTAGACATGGGTATCTTACCCTTATTGGACATTGGAGTCTTAGTTCTGTCTCTAGACAAAGACCTAGAAGCACAGGCATACAAGTTACGGGTAAATATTAGAGATGACTTCATACAGGAACCAAAGACAAAAGAGGTCAACAAAGTCGAACACAAAATTGTAACATTTCATAAAAGAGCCGACGAGCACAGTGAACAAAATGCTACAATACCAGGAAATTTAAGAATGTGCTTTCAAATAGCCTGTCTGCATTTGGTTTCACAAACTTAAACTCAAATTCTGCCCAAAGGAACAAGCTAAAGAAGCACCTTGCTGTCCAACATCAAATATTGCCTTCTATACAGCATATGCCAACTGCTACAAAGCCTCCTTACTAATTCTATGTATGAGCTACCCAACTCATTACAACCAGCTGAAGAAAAGAACTGACAACATGGGAAGGTGTCTGACATACATTTTCTTATTTGGTCCTGAACCTCGTTATTTGAAGCTGTTATCTAATTAAAAGCCTTAGTACTTTATCTGAAAAACTTGCTCTTTTCTGAAAATGAAGATTGCATCTGTTTATAATAAGCGTTGGCATAGACAATCCAGAGTTAATCCACCAGTTACAGCTCCTCCTACTGTAAGGAATTTTCAGAGATGATCTCTATAATGGTGTTCATGGATAAGAAAGTTTTTCTCTGTATTAATTTGAGCCAAATATTCATTGAGATATCCTAGAAATGCCAACTTGCAATCTGAACCAACTGCCAAGTTAGACTTACATGTTTTGAAGCAATCACTGACAGAAGTACACTTTGCAGGGTTCAAAAGCAATTTTCTTGTCTTGGATTACTGGTGTTTTCAGAAAGGGAAATGAAAGGATGGTCACAAAGCCTGTAAATCATCATTGTTGCTTTTCACCTGGGCAGGGAGGGGATAAGAAACTATCAAGTCTACCATCCTGCAATGTATTTTTTTCCTTTATCATTAGAAAGAATAGTCCAGGTTGCATCATTCACACAGAGGCTGATGAGCCTCAAGTACTCTGCATAACTTGTGCTCTTTGCCTTTATCTTCCCCGAACTCTGCCCTGCCCTCATTGTGCCCTTTCAGTGTCCTTTGGTTCTACAGTGTAAAGTGCCTCAGCAGTCTGTTCCTAAACTGCAGGTTTAGGAGTAAGGCAGAGTTCACAACATTGCCTATCAGAACAAATCTTAACTGTGCTGGAAAACTTCCCTTCAGTGATGTGTTAGTAGCAGTAATAGAGCTGAGGTTTCATGCCTCGCAGAGAATCATCACATTGCTTTTCATCAGCATCCCCACTCACTAGCATGTCATGGGGAGAGCTGTCACATGGGAGAACCAGCTGTGAGAAATCATGCAGAAAGTCCTCTTCGGAGGCGAGCAGCAGCTCATTCCACGCTGAGATATCCAGCTTCCCTGAAGTACCACCGTACTCTTCAGGGAGGATCACTGGAGGAATGTTCTGATGAAGAGAATTCAGATCACAGCCATGAAGAAAAAACTGAAGAAGAAAGGAAGAGATAGCTTTAATAGTGCATATCAATACTTTACAGTAAATTACTGAAACAGCAGCTAACAAGATGATTTTGAGCTAAGGAGCACATTCTAGAAGCGATGTCTTCATGGGCAAGCGGCAGTGCAAACAACACTGGGCAGGTGTAGTCAGACACAATAGGAAGAGGAGCTGTGAGACGACCCAAGCCTAGTGCAGCATAAATTCCAGCAATAGAGACTTGACATTTGCTAGTCTGCAGAGATTCCAAATTCAATTTCAGCTTTGTTAATGAGACTGGAAGTCCTTATCCTTGTGACAAGAATAATAGAGCCATGCAGGACTCTTGCATAAGGGAGAAGAGCAATGAAGGGGCAACATGGATTTCCCATGACACCACCACCTTATAAACTCTTACTTGTGAAGATGATCCAACCCCAGGGATGGAATTAAGTGTCCTGAGTACACAGCATATGTACTAAAGATCCGTATTAAAGTTATACCAATGTTAAATTTCTCAAAGCTTTCCTCTCATGAAGAATTTTCTGAACAGGCATATTTTTAACAATTAAAGCAAAAAGGACCAGTAGGATGAAATAAATGACCCCAACGCTTTCCTAGCTGTGAGGTTTTTCAACCACTTTTACTTGCAGTGGGAAAGCAGGGAACTTACTTAAAAATGTTAAAATGACACAAATCCTTACCCGGTTTGCTATCTTTTCCTTCAGAAAAGGCTTGATGATTGCAAAAATGCCTTTGAATATACGAGGTTCGTTTATTATGTTAACGGCTTTTATTCGAATGGGGAATCCATCCTGAAGGGTAAAGAAGATTTTTATAATGCAGTTTAAAAAACATTTGCCATCTTCCTCTTTTTAAAACCTCGTGAGGCTGACTGCCAGCACAACCCACTGGCTTCCAGACTTTCTCTGAGGTGCCAACACAAACCAATACTGCAACAGAAATGCACCTGGTAACAGGGAATAGTTTTAGGATGAGATCTGTGAGCATAAAGACAAAAGACAAGGAAATGCCTCATTGAGAAATATACTGCTGTCAGTAAATCTTAATTTCTTACGTTGTTCTTCATCTCCCTTGACAAAGGCATTTAGGTAATCACTGTCCTTTGGGCATTCCCAACCCTGATAAAGATGCAGTTACAACGTGTTAACCTCAGCTTCTGAGGAGCGCACCACAGTAGCAGCCAGAGCAGGTTGGCTCTAACGGTGTGTCCAACTACAAGATTTGGTGCCCAAGATATTCTAAAGTGTGTTTTTATATAAGGAAGAAATATAATATCACTATTTCTCTGCCATTTCAATTATAATCATGCTAACTGCAGAAGACAAACGGGCTCTGCTGCCAACAGAGCATGCAGCGTCTCCTAAACGAGGCAGTTTAAAACAAAGGTTAGCTACGGGATACCTGCTGGAGACAGTTACTTCCAGAAACATTTTTCCAGGGCAAAAGCTCATGATCAGCAATTCCTGCCACAGTGAAGTTTCTTTCCCTTACATCCAGCTTCACATATATAAAACAAGCAGTTAATGCTTGGAGTGAAAAGCAGGCAACATGCACTGCAGGGATATTTTTCTCCTTGTGAAGGTCTATTAGCTCATCCTTACAAGAGATGGAGCTCTGCAAGGTTGACGCAACACGTTTACACACCACCCATATGTTTATGTCTCACCAAGTTCAGGTATTGTCTTGTGAATAGCTTCCACTACTAGCAGCAGACACCCATCACTTTATTTACGCAAATATATATGGGCTGAGACAGTGAAATGGCACATTTAGATCATAATTTAAAGGAGCAAGTTCTTATATAGGCATTCATAAACTCACCAGTCTCACCTGCATAAACTCCCCTGATTCCCCCTGTCCTTCCTTTTCTCTCTTGACAGGTAAAACAAAGAACATAACCAGCTCAGGCCAGAAGAGAAGTAATGAGGGAATGAACCTGGTCAGAGAAGGTTTCCTCGTCTCACTCCTCCAGATAGTATGGTAGAACATAAACTAAAAATCACCAGAACTTCCTGCCACTTAGGCCAGGTTACTCCTCACTCCTTTCACCTTCCTATTTTGTACAGCTCCACTTGTGCTTACACCCTGGCTCTAACTTCCTCTCCACCATTTCCCTTCCAAATGTGTAGTCAGAGGTCCTTTTGATTACTGTCTCTTTTGCAAATGCCTGTGCTGAAGAAGCCTCTCTTCCTTCAGGAGAGAGGACAGGAATCCTCCTCAAATGCCACCCATTCAAAAGGCCCCTCTGCAAAATTTTCACAGCAGGACCTAAAATTGCACTTGGCCAGTGGCCAGCTCTATCTCGGCTGACAAGAACCATTTAAATAACAAGCCATTCCTCAGCATTCAGGCAAACCAGTGTCTCCTCTAACTGTAAGTCACTGCTCTCTCTCTTCCTTACCACTCCCTAGCAGAACTACTTTTTTTTTGTTCCAACTCAAAGTTTGCATTTCTAATGCAAATTTAGTTCTAGGGATGCAAAAGTCAAAGAAGGGCAAACGAGGTAGGCTGGCAAAGTCTGAGAAACTGGTTGGGCAGGGACATGTTTGAGCTTGGCCAGTAAAAGCCAAGACGCTCAAGTTTCTCATGACATAGTCAAAAACTTTAGACACAGAAGCAGTCATTTACAATGCACAAGCTTATTTTCCCACCAGTTCAGGTCTTACCTGAAGAATTCCAATCACTTTTTTGGCTACAAAAGGACCAAAATGAGACGCCTTAGATAAGCTGACTCCTTTGTAGTCTGCCAGGATTACAATTCCATTCACCTGGGTCTCTTCGGACTGAATGAGTTTTTCTAACGTTAAGTATATGGCACGAATGTTCTCAGTAATCGGATAATTACTGGGTGTCCATCTGTCTGAGGTTACAAGACATGGATGGTAAGTTGGAGAGTAAATATAAGCTAACAATACACATTCCAAAAACTGATTTTCTATTTTCCTGGACTTTTAATAGTTAATAGTTACAGTGCTAGTTCAGAGCAGCCTTTCTTAAGCAAGAGATAAATGGCAACTCACGTTTACTTCAGGGAGCAAAGGCAATGTTTTTAAGAACCCCATTCTCCACCCAGCACAGCTTATTAGAAGCAGTTTCAGCTCAGAAAGAAAGCAGGTAAATGGAAAAGAGGAGAATGAATGAAGACAAATTTACAGCAAGCCTGGCAGCACCAAAAGCACATGGAAAGCTCCAATTGCTTACATGGGAGTCAAAGCCATAGGCTCCTCTCTCCACTTATTGTCAAAGCAAATTACAAGCTTCTAACTGTAGGCCAGCAGCCCTTTTTCAATTTGGGTTACTACACATTATTTTTCCTGAATTGCCCAATTTCATCAATCCACCTCACTGCACTGTCGTTCGGACATAACTGCATTATTGCTGACACAGAAAAAGGAAAGAGTATAATGCTGGCTAACGACAAATGTGTCCCTTCAAAGTTAGCCTTTCAAATTTCAAAGAGAACCAAGGTACTCTCTGTAACCACCACAGGGGAGCAGGAAACAGCTTTTTGGCCCAGACACACCTCAAAGACAGAGAACAGAGACATTCATGCATTTCAATACCTGGACGGATGCAGACGATGTGGCGTCCCTCTGGGTCCAGGCGAGGCAGCACAGTGACAAAACCTGACTCAAGGACAGGCTTAATTGCAGATGGCTTCAAGTTATTGAATACCTCAGGCCAGCTCCTCCTGCAGGTGTGGTAGTTCACCAGAAGCTGAAGCGCTCGATCGTAATCAAACTTTCTAGCTCTGAGGAATCTTAGCAAAAAAGCATCGTCCAGGCAGGTCCCGAGAGAGGGATAGTCTTTGCACACCATATCTCGGAGTGCCTGCACATCACGGAGCCTCCATTCAGGTTTCTCTTGGAGCTCTTCCCGGGCTTTGGTAATGAGATCAGGAGACAGTGAGCACACATACTTTGGCCGATCTGGCAAGAACTCGCTGTCTGACGGAGACCCCGCTGATGGACTTGTCCTGGTGCAGTCACTGTCTCCTGACATAATGCTGCAGGAGTCTGTCAAAAAACAAGCACTACACATGACAAACAATCCCATGCAGTAGCAAGCATATTTATTATTTACGTATGTATTATGTCGGGCACCTCTCCACTTCTCTGATGACAAGACTGCCCTTGCAAGAGCTGGCACTAGAGACAGAAGTACAGTTCAGGTACTTTAATTACCTTTCTAGGATTAGAAAGTGCAGGTTTCTCTAATCTCTTTATCCTGTATAGCAGGCAGAAACCCACTGAACCAAATCCTCCCCCTCTGCCCCAGTGGCCTCAGGTGTCTGCCTGCGGGCAGCACAGGAGCCCATGCACCCTGCCAGTGACACACAGTGGCACCGGCAAGAGGAGGTCCTCACAGCCCCTCAGCTCCAGCGTTAATCCCCACCCACCCCTCCGCTCCAACATCACCCCCAACCCCTCAGTTCCAGAATCAACCCCACGCCTCCCTCACCCGGGCCCGCCCGTCCCGCTCCCTCCAGCGCCGTCTCCAGGCAGCGGCGCCCGGAAGCCGCGCGGCCGGAAGTGACGCACGCGCCCGGGAAGGGACCCGGAAGGGACCTCAAAGCACACTCAGTTCCACCACCCCAGCCGCGGGCCAGGGGCACCTCCCACTGGATCAGGGTGCTCAAAGCCCCATCCAACCTGGTCTGGAACTGATAACCGGAAGTGCCAGCAAATAAACTGTCTTAAGACTTGTTTTGGAGATTTAGAAAGCAAGCATCCCTTATTTCAGTGCTGGACGCATGAGGGAATGATTCCCATCAATCATATCTAATGAGACAAGAGCTGGGGACACAAAATGTTTCCTTCTTAAATGCATATGTGTAAATTCTACCAGAAATCTTATGCATTTTCTATTACTTTCCAAGGACTAATTTTAATTTTATTATGAACGTCACAACAGCCAAATCTCTGCTGATTGGGGCTTTGGATCCAGCTCTCTGTCTGACCTTATGTTTTAGATAGGGAAGGACTGCAAACAGATGTGATTATAGAAAAGACACTGTTCAGCACATACCATACTTAACACAAGACATTATCATTTCTATTTGAACAATGTCTTGAAAAACACTGTTTGAAAAAAAACATGCCATCAAGAAAAGATGCAATCAGAGGAGAATTCTGTCTAACTTCCAAAAAATACAGTTACTTAGATGAAACTTAACTCTGCTTTAGCTTAAGTCAAAATACTTCACTTTTTGTAACAGTAACTATTTATTTTATCAGAACACCTCCAGGGATGAGGCATCTGTGACTTTTCTGCAACCTGTGCCAGTGCTTCACCATCCTCATAGTGAAGAATTTCTTCCTAATGTCTAATCTATAACTTCCCCCTTCCAGTTTAAAGCCATTCCACATTCCCTTGTAAAAAGTCCATCCCCAGCTTTCCTATAGCCCCTTTCAGTACTGGAAGGCCGCTATAAGGTCTCCCTAGAGCCTTCTCTTCTATTCAGCCTGTCCTTATAGTGGAGGTGCTCCCGCCCTCAGATCATCTTCATGGCCATAACCACATTTCATTGCCTCCAACTGTGAGCCACAGTTTTATATACATACGTGTAAAAATATATAACCCCCTCCTGGAGCTGCCCTTGGAGAGCAGGAGCGCTTGGGTGGGGACTTGCTGTGGCCGAGCTGGTGTCTGGGACAGCAGTGACCTCCGAGACTGGGCCTCAGCACCATCTGTGGGCCCTGACCCTCTCCCTGCCAGTCTGGGCTCCCTTGTGAGCTGAAAGCCAGAGCAGTCACGGAATTACGTGGTCAGAGCTAGAGGAGCCTTGAAGCAGGACCCAGGCCATCTCCTGCAGTGGAATGAGACCTGGGTCCAAAGACATGCCAGCTCTAGCCTGAATTTAAATGCCAATAGAGAGACTAAATGCTAATAAAGGGAGAGTTTTGTTGGGGTTTTTTTGTTAGGTTTGGATTTTGAGAGGACAGAAATCCATATCCCACAGGAGTTCAGATGGTGATGCCCAACCTTTCTGTATGGAACTTCTAATAATAAGAAGAAAGGTGGTCACTCTCAGACTTGCTGCCTTAAAAAGCGTTCAACAGGGAGCCCTGAGCGGGGAGGAAATACATGTTTAATAACCCCACTGATCAATCGATGCAGAGTGAGATCACAAAATGCACCCAGCACGCTACTGGGGTCTGTCCCCAGGCTGGAAGGTCCCTGTGAGCAAAGTGGGCTCTGCTCTCTTCTCTTGGCTGTAACCTGTGTTTTCAGCCAGGAGAGGGAGTCAAAGATAGGTGGACAAAGAGCAGGAACCCAAGAAACCTGCAGTGGGAAACAAGGACTTTGTGCATGTCTCAGATTCACCTCTGATTTATTTCTTCTCCAAGATTTTATCCTTCCAAAGTGGAAAATATTTTAGTGACACTGTGCCTGGCAAGAGATGTCAGTGCAGTAGCAAATTGAGTGTGAGAGGTGTGTGCCTGCGGAGAGACATTTCAGAGAGAGGAGTACACTGATTCAACCCCATGCTGAAGTTTCAGTTCAGCCCTGCTTTGGGTCCAGCCAGTACAGAGCTGGCTGCAACCTGGCAAGCTGGTGCCCTAAACTGAGACCAGTTTGAATCTGTGTGAATTAGACTTGTTCATGATGTTGCTCCTTGCCCTTTCCAGTTGATAGTGGGATAAATGAGGTTGGAAGAGGCCTCAGGAGGTCAAGAGACTTCACATTACTCCCGTTGCCATTTATACAGAGACCTGCAGCACAAGCAGGAGAAAACCAGCCAGCTGGAACCTGGAGTCCCACGGCAGAGGTAAGAGCTTGGAGGGAGCTGTCTATGGGCAGGAGTCACCGCTCTGGAGGGAGGGAGATGTGTGTTAGGGAGACTGGTCTGTGGCCTCAAAGCTGAAGGGAGGCAGGAGGTTCCCAGGTGCAGCTGATCCCACTAATTGCTAAAATTAGCAGGGAGGCAGGGCTGGTCTGAGAAAAGGCTTAAAAAATACCAAACAGCTAGGAAATACTGAAGCTGCAAACAGGAATTTGATCTACAGGTTACAAAATCTGTTGGAATTTGCACCCCTCAAATATGGGAGGAAAACTGAACAGGGAGGTGGCAGTTCCAGAGCTGACTGGTTAACAGCTGCTGGAACAGGGCATCAGGAGTAAGCAGGGATGTTTGAAAAGAGTGACGTATGAAGGAAGCTCTGCTTTGGGCAACAAGAAGGGCAGGAAACAAATGAGAATCATCAGCAATAATATTGAGTGAGATGCGACAAAGGATATTAAAATAAGAGCAAGAGCCTTAGGTAGGTAAGGGACAATAAGGAAGGAAAGTAGAAATGAAAATGCTGTGTAGTGAAATACTGGAGGTGAAATATGATTTGGGGAGGGTCCCCAGATGAAGTAACTGCCTTACCTTGCTTTCCCTTATGTGGGGAATGTTGAACTTGAAGAGAGTGGTGGGTGGTGAGTGGAAGTGAAGGGTTCAAGCACCACACCAAGTTTTAGGGGGAGTTTTAAAGTACTGGCACATGAGATCACAGGAATGTTAGCAAGGGTTTCTGTAATTTACTCTTAATTGGTGTTGGCATCCTGTGACTAGAAACCAGGAAAGGCAAAACCTATCTATAAGGAAGTAAAAGCTAAAAACTGAGAAAAAACATCCAGGCACTGACAGTCCTCCTCTAGCTGAAGAGTTTTGTCCTTAGCCACAGCTGCAAGAGGGAGAAGGACACATTGCACCACATGCTTGCAATCCTCCCCAGCTGAGACAAGATGAACCACACCAACTCTGCCACTTCATCAGCTCCAAATCAACAGTACTTTGCAGGAGCTTCAGTTAGGAGTTGTGTTGCCTGATCTTGGGAGCCACACCTGGAGCCCCCTGGGGAATCCATCTGTCCTCATGTTCATCTCTCCTATCACATGCGATACATACCTTTCTCAGCTCTGCTCCTGAGTGCTCCCACGTCCTGCCGTTGTGCTATAAATGAATGGCTGTTGGTGTTGGTTGATATTTAATGGAGTCCATGTAATATTCTTCACTCATTTACTTATCCGAACAGTCTTAATACTGAGCCTGGGAAAGTTATCTTGGCTTCTTTAAGCTTTTCCACCATTAACAATAAACATTTTACAGTCTTGGCAAGCTGAGGCAGAAAAGAGAGCATGACTTCAAACAGCATTGCTCACAGAGAAGGCTTTAAACTGATATTAAATCACTAAACTGTGCAAACATAACAGTCCTGTAATAAAGATAATCCACATGCAGTTCAGGCCAAGAGGGGCTCTGGTCCTTGGGGTGCAGGCAGAACTTCTGTGCCCCACAAATTACACACCCCTTTTGGGCAGATCGGCGTCTGAGCAGAGGGCCACTAGTCCATATGTGGGGCTGTGTTGTATCTCAGGCTTGAGTTTCTGCTATTGTACTGGTCCAGCAGCACGGAAGGGGCTGTAGCCCCTACTGATCTTCCTAGGCAGGGCCACACTAGGCTGGTGTAAACCTGCTCCAGACATGGTGCCTGGCCCACATGGCGCTTGGCTGTGATATGGCAACAGCTACTCCTCTGACTGAAGTGACTAAGAAAATATTACCTAGATTGTCATAAATACTCATGGTCGCAAAGCCTGGAAGTGTACATCCTCCAGGAGAGGTTTCTGTGCCTGCTCTCTGATGTTGTGGTGTGAGGAGGGGATCTCACCTCAGTTCTAAGAAGCAGATGCTGTGCTGCAGAGGACTGCCCCTGCTTGGCACATGCTCTCCCCACACACATATGGCAGCCCAGAGCCACATGCAAAGCTATGGAAACAGGCACTAATATGCAAATACACCCAAATCTGTAGCATCTGCTACTGAAGCTGTACACAGACAGCTCCTCACTCAGGCATATAAAGTCTTGCTAACGTGCGGTTGGACTACCAGGAAGCCAAGTGTGCGGTGCGACACAAACACACAGCCGTACCCAGCCCAGGCTCTGAGAGAAGCCTTCTCCTCCTCCTTGGCTTAACTAGCTTCATGACCAGCAATATTTTTGCAAAAGCTTGGCAAGGAATGTGCTTGGCAGGGCCTCTGAATGTTTTAAATATTATAAGATTTTTGTGGTTTGATTTACTCTGACCTGAGACAGCGTTTTCCCAGTTTTTCATCGTGTTTGATGGTGCCCTTTTGCACTGGAAGGAAAGCAGCTGCCTCCATGGTAGGACGGGTCCCTAGCAGGATTAATTATGGCAGGGGGCTGCTCAGGTGCTGCTCAGAGACCTGTGCTCCTTGCCAGCCCCTTCATGGCAGTGGTTGCTGTGCTGCTGAGCCTGCTGTGCTGCTCTAGCGATAGAAACACTTGGAACCCAGTTAGTAAATAGTGTAGAATACTTTCCAGGGGCAGAATGAGGGAAGCGCTGCTGCTCCCTAGATTGGTCTGGATGCTTTTGCTCTTGGGGCTTTCAACCTGGTGCCCATCACGATCCCTTTTGTCAGTGGGAAGAGTGAAGCAGGGTTGGGTGTTGGAGTAACCCCTAAGCATCATCTCAGGTGGTTACACAGCCTTGGGAAGAAGGAATGCAGCTGTGTGGTGGGCTGTGAGGAGAGGAGATGCGTGCAGGAGATAGTAGGCTTTAAATGGAAATATAGGAGCCTGCACTGCTGGAGCTGCCTCCACTGCCTCCTCCGTGAGCATGCAGCACAACAGAACTCCACTGTGCTCTCCCAGATGAGAAGGTGCCGCTCTTAATTCCACACCTGAAGGTAATTTTAAGAGTGGGCTAAAAACCACCCTGAAGTGAGGATCAAAATTGTTATCCTTCATCTGTGCCAGAAGTGCTGTAGTCCAGAGAGATGGATTCTAGGTCTGGCACTAAGGTTTCTCTTTGCTGCTTCTGCCTCAAGATTTTTTCTTAGTTGCTTGCATTTTAGCTGGTGCATGAGCTGGGGACCTTGACATCTCTTTAGGGGGACCTTTAAGGCTTTGTAGCCTCCGCATATTGGCTCTGAGTGGACCCTAGGATACATATGAACCATTGTGCTCCGTGTCAATAATGGTAATGGTAATACTAATCCACAGGCAGAAATAATTAATGGGTGTTTTTAAGGCACAGTGAGGTTTTGGAGAGTCACAGAGAAGAACAGAGAAGTGTATTATTGAATTACTTTATTGTAATGATTTTCCCAGTCAGTGAGGGGGAACAGGTTGTGTTCCAGCCAGTGGTAACACCTGGGTTGGCAGCTGTGGTGAGGAATTCCTGTCCAGCTTGTGATGCTCTCTGCTGTGGGTTTCTACCCAGGCTTAAGCCTCAGGCAGTTCATTCACTGCTTATTGCACCCATGGCAGCTTCTAGGAGGAGGCAGGGAATCATAACAGCTTCCCTCCAGGCTCAAAAGGTCTCCCTCTTTTTTATGTGTCAATGTGATCACAAGGGACTGCAGGTCCCAGCCAGCCAGAGCTGCCAGACCTGAGGGACTGAAATTGAACACAGCCTGTAGAGCCCCGTGGTTTATGTAACCTGTATCTTTTTCTGTGACTGATCTCCCAAGTCAGGGAAGGGCTCACGCCTCTGAAAGCTGATGAAGCAGCCATGACCAGGCAAGCCTGACATCACTCTAGGTCCAAAGCCAGAGCAAGCCTTGAAAATACAGTTCCCAAACCTTTCCTTCTCAAGACAGGCAAGACTCAGAGCACTTCAGCCACTGGGCTTGAACAGGGAGCACTCAGTTAACTCCAGCAGCCTCTTCTCTCTTAAACAGGACAATAAAGTGAAGGACGTGACTGCAGTCTTGTTTGTGTCGAGCTCTCCTGCTCTTTCCACACCTAACAAAGCTGACACTATATTGCCATTTTTATTGGCCTGGCTGGCAATTTTTCAGCTGCTAGGTGTGTTTATGATTATCAGGGTCACACCTCAATTAGGAATGGGGAGAGAGATTTTAAACAAACCCACACCTTACCCTTCCTCCTCCAGCCTTTCCTGGAGTGGAAAAGGATTGTGCAGTGCACGGCCTGAATTCCCAAACTGATTGGAGGTGTTTGTACTCAGCCTTGAGGGAAGTGGCCGGCCTGGCACACAGAATTGCCTGTCTCAGCAGTGCCACGTTGCTGATCTGTCCCTGCTGCCTCTTGTTCCTGACTATCTGTGCCTGTGTGGGCACTTGCAAGTTGAATAGCAGCAATAGTTGCTTTTGTCAGAGATGATATGCAGGCCATAAAACTCCTTTGCCATTCTTCCCCCCCCCCCCCCCCCCGCTGAGCTATGAAAGCTGCAGAAAAGGCTCCAAAGCCTGTTGGCTATTTTAGATTAAGTTTATATAAGGGGTATGAAAAGAATGCATTTCACAGTGGCCAGAGGACCTCAAAAAAACACTTCCACAGATCTTTGATTGGACATCATGAAAAGATCTCACAGCTGGAGATACTGCTCTCCAGGAAATCACCCTTAGACTAGGTTGCAAGCACAGAAGAGGACAGTAAAAAGCTCTTGTGTCCAAAAGTAACGTAAGGAATTTGTGTCCTTATGGGAGCCATTGCTGGTGACATGGGACAGCGCCTGCGGGCTCCAGCAAGCCCAGCAGGATAAGACACAGCCCACCACTGGCAAGACCAATGTCTCAGGGTGATTCCAAGCTGGTGTGACAGAAGATGTGATGGTTGGGATCGAGGATGCCACTTAAGGACAAGGTTGTCTCTGGGCAGTTTATGGGCTTTTCCCCAAGTGAGCTGAATCCAGCAATAAGATACCTCCTGTAGGCACTGCACTGATTTAAGATTAACCAGGCAACCAGGTAAAGGGCAACCTTGTTAGAGCAGTCCATGGGAAGGAATCCAGGAGAATTTATTGCTTCAAAGATTTTATATTACATGTATGGAGATTCTAGGGCATATACCCAGGTAAAGCCAACGGTGGGTCACAAGATTCCTGTTGCAGGCAGAGGAGTCCTTTTCCTTCTTTTTACTGCACTAACCACTGGGTCACTGTGTGTGTGCTGAGATAACACATGTCCTGCAACTACCTTTGCTGACCTTGTTCAGGTATTCAGTGATGGCATCAGGGCTCTGGATCATCAAGGGTGCACGTATCAAGGAGATGTTAACTGAAGTCTGTCCTGTCCTCCTGGGGCCTGGCCCTGAGTGCAAGCAGGCTCTAAGTGCCATCTCTACATGGTGCTCGATCACAGCTCTGAATCTCATTCCTACATCTCACAGCTCCTGACACTTTTCACCAGCATATCTGTCACTGGAAAGCCACTGGATGTGCAAGGAGGGTCATGATGCAAATAGCAGAGTGGAAAATCAGGCTATTTCTCAGGCCCTCGTACCTGGGATGAGACTGCTCACCTCATTTCATATCAAGGGTGGGAGATGGGGGAACATGGGAACATGTGCTGCAGAGCTGAAAATGCTGGATGTTTTTCTTCCTCAGATATGTAATCTTTACAACCATCTAGACCTCTCTCTCCTCTTCCCGTTATCTTTCTGGGCATGCTACAGCTGAGAGCAGGCTCCCGTGATCAGAAGAGCAGGTCATTAAAAGCCTTCTCTAATTGTCAGTGTATTTCTTCACCTTTACAACCAGCAACAAATTGACTTTCACTTTATCGTCTTATTGTGCCCTGCAGGCTCAGTCTGCCTTTGGCTGCACCTGCTGCCAGCCGTGGGTTGGCTGTGTGTGAACCAAAACAGAATCATCATCCCAAAGTGCTCAGAAATTACCTTTAAAATACAAGAGGCACTTAAAAAAGAATGTGTTCAAAATGCTAATAACATATTCTGGCTTCCTTTGCTTGGCTTTCAGAGTGTGGTTACCTGAAGTCTTTAGTCTCTTTGGAATCATGAAAGCAAATATTTATCCTTTATGTTTGTTTTTCTTTTAATGAAAATTGGGATTGTCATTCAACCTTATGATTCCAGCACACGTGGCTTCAAGACAGGCACCAGCTAATATGAGGCTTGCCAGGAAATAGCGACAGCTGGCAACAGCATCAAACACTTGCTTGGGCTTTTTCCTCAAAACACATATGCTTTATGGTCAGACCAACAAGCAGGTGAGCCCCTTGATTTAAGCTAAATCCTCCCAGAATAAACAAACCCATCTGTCTGGGAAAAGTTAGAAAATATTTTTGCATTTATTTCTTTCTTTTTTTTCTTTAATGAATACAAACTCTAGTGAAGAAATATTCCTCTGTTTCCATTGGAAGGCAGTAACCAGCAAAAATTAATGTACAGTATCTAGGAATGCTTGGTGCAAATGGACCGAAAAGGATTCCCCACAGAGTATCTCTACGTACAGGAAAAAAAAGGTTGCTGCAGTTGGAAAAGACAGCCTTGTTATTACAGGGTTTTTTTGCATTTAATCTCCCAATTATAAATAATCAATGTGATTTACAAAATAATTTACAGAAAATGATTGGATCCATCATTGCAATAAATTACTCGGTACAATGCCACCGCCACTGAGGGACGATACGATACCTCTGACACCAGCAGTGCAAGACGAGGGGTTTCGTTTCTGCATTGGAAATCAAGGGACGTACCTGCAGCTCCTCTGGCTGGGCTGGCTCAGATTCATCCTCACCAGGGACCTCTTGGCCACGGTTCCACCAGCTTCATCTTCCCAAGAGGCCAGCACCCCACACAGTCTGTGCTTAGTGAGAGCTGCTGTTGCCTTGCGCTGCCAAAAGTGACTCAGGTCTGGAACCATGCAGGGCTCTGAGAGCTCCAGCCCTGCCGGCACCCAGAGGGACAGGCACTGGGCTTCTTTCCTGGTCTCAGCTGTAAACCAGGGTTTCGGCACAGGCAGGCACAGAGCAGGAGGGACTGTGGCAGGGAGGGAGCAGGGCAGGCGAGTGCAGACCCAAGGCTGGGGCAGACTCAAGGGGATTGGGATAGACAGGGTCTTTCCTTGCCCTCTGTTGTTCCTCTCTGCAGGTGTCAAAGCACTGTGGTTTTGAGGCTGCTGCCCTCAAGCCCTCTGAGGTCTGAAGGAGCCATAACAAATTCTTATCCTGTTTTGAAGACCTATAAAGCTGTTATCAGCCACTCACTCTGAGCTGAAGGAGTAGCACTGGACTGGACAAGAAGATTATATGGCTTATCTTAGTGTAAGAGCTGGGTCTGAACTGAGATCCCAGATCATGATGCTCCCAGCACTTGGGCAGCTCAAGAACTTGGTCCAACCTGTGAGGCTCGGGCTCTTCTCACTCTCACAGGTCTCTGCCCTTTGTAGGTCCTTCCCCCTAGCTTCTTTCCAAATAGGCATCTTTTCCAGGCTGCTGAGAAACAGTAGTGGGGCTGGTGATAGTTTCTGCAGTGCTGCCCACTGCCAGCCTGTATGGGGGTGACCTCATCCCATCAGCTGAAATCTCATGAATCCCATGGTCCCCCAACTTCCCGGTTGTGGTAGCGAGGAGACAGTAAGTGGTGTAAGGGAAGGATGTGGCAGTGGTTGCCTTTGTAAGCCTTGCGGTGGAAGGAGAGTCATGGAAATGACAAAACCCCTCAAAAGGCAGAGGGATCCAAATAGTGGAGAATCCTGGTGGGCCAGACAGTATCAGCTGAAAAGATTTGTTAGACCTGGCTGTGTAGGTTAGTGTGCTGGAGGGTGACACCATGCAAAGACCTGGTACTCGCCAAGGCTGAGGTGCAGTTCTGCCTGGACAAAACCTGTGTGCTTCACCTGCTGCCATACTCTTAGAGGAGCATCCGTCTCCATCAAGTTTGGCTGGACAGAGGACTCTCTGGGAGGCTGGCATGGCTGCAGGAGGGAAGCCCTCTATTCACACAGCACAGAGAATTCCTTCTTGGCAGGGTCTGACATGAGCTGAACCAACGCTGACAGGTGGCAATGGGGGAACATCCAGCTACACTGTTCCCAGCCAGTCACTGCAACCTCCTCACAGAGGGAGGCAGAAATCTGGCTCTTCTTACAAGGACTGAGGGTTTCAGTAAGGCTTCAACCTTAGTTCTGGGACTCGGGGCTGCCCATGGCACGTGCTGTCCATAGCTGCAGGAAGACAGCTTTTGATGGTGGTGGACTAGTCCAATAGCAAGTCTGTGTGTTTGTGCCCAGTGAGCTCTGGATGGCTTCTCTTTTCACAGTGACAGAGTCAGCTGGGGCTTTTCTCCCACACGGTCTTCTAAATGAGGCCAACTGGTCTGCAGATTGCTAGATGACCTCCTGTTTCGTGATGGTGGGTTGTGGGATGGAGGTGGGCTGTTTGGCCATGGTTGCAATGGCTCCGGGCAGCAGCTTGTATTGCTCTGGTCCTGAGCCTGCAGGTGGAGATGGCTGTGGAGTTTCTGGAGTAGCTATAGAGAGAAAACCAAAATTAGAAGAGGGCCTCATGGACCTGACAGTACTGGGATCTGTCCTCAGTCATGCAAGGTCCAGGTGTAAGCAGGGCAGAGGCTCTGTCACAAAACTATAGCTCCTAATGGCTTGTGTGTTTGCTGCAAGGCATGGTTAGATGCCCTGGAAGAATCACAATAGTGAGAGGGCAGCTGCTGGCATTTTGATCTGTGCTGGCCAATCTTTTGATCATTGAGGTCATCTCAGCCCCAATTCCCAAGTGGTGGCCCCATGTGGTGGCCCTTTGTGGTGGACCAGATTCTCCTGTATCTGAACCATTCAAGGAAATGGGAGCCTTTCCACTGATATCAGTAGGCACTGGATTGGATCATTTGTCCCTCAAGGGCTATGTAAAAGTTACAGTCTGCCAGGGAACATCTTATTGAATCAGTTAGTCTAGCCTAATCTAATCTAAACCACTCTCTGTTTGTCTTTCCCTCCTTTCTGCATAGGAATTTCTCACATGCTCATTATCAGAGGCTCTGTCTTGCATGGAAATTTCCTTGTGAGGTAGAAACTACCTGGTAAGCTGGAAAGCTCTCAGTTTCTCCTGGGAGCTCTCTGTCTCTCTGGCAATACTCACAAATCTGCCCATTGTGCATCTGAGGAGGCATTGTGTTGGCCACAATGACATTTGTTCCCAGGTTCTCCTGGATCAGATGAGGGTGCAGGGGGTGGTGAGCATGCGGCGTTTCACTTGATGAGCCTAAAAATGTGAATATCACATTAGTTTCCACAGTGGCAGAAGGAGACAGTTCAGATGGGCAGACCCGCTGCATCAAAATATCCAAAGCTTTGTGCATGATCAGATTGTGCATATGTGATTGGAGCACACCCTTCCAGTTTTCCTCCATGAATGCCTTGGACTCACTAACCCCTGCCTACTGTCTGCATTTCGTCTTACCCAGGGTTCTGTTCCTCTCCTCCTGAGTCACACCTCCATATAAGGCATAGCATAGCAGCAACTTTTCATTTTGTTTTGTCCCACTGGATGCTCCCATTAGAAAATCTGAGACACTCTTAAAACCTAAGGTTTTGGACCCTTTTATTTTGATGGCTCCCTTCTGACACAGAGGAGGGCTGGTAGGAGTTTAGAGGTCGCACAGCAAAGCTTGTCTGCATGCAGAGGGCTTGGGATGCCTCTCTGTAAACAGACACAGAGCTAATGCATCTCTTTAGGTGAGCAGAAATGGAGGATCCTTTGTTATCACTGCCAATGACAGGAGGAGATGATTGTATGAATCAAGGGCTGACCTGCATACAGGTTCTCCCCACCTTTTTCAGGCAGGAACCAGTGGCTGTTCTCAACGGAGCAATGATCAGGGAGCACTGGAAGGCCTCTTGTAGAACCCTCAAATACTCACCTCCCAGCAGCATCTCCTGCAGCAGGTTGTCAATCTTAGCCATGCCGAAGAGCTTGACAAACTGGATCTGCTCTATCATCTGCCAGGTGATGCTCTGCAGCACTGGCAGCAGCAGCAGCAGCTCCCCGAAGCGGCCCCGCGAGTCGTATTGCCGGTCATTGATGTAATCCTCCAGGCTGACCTGCACCTGGTACCGCATCCGCTTGATCTTGGAGGGGTCGCTCAGCCCTTTGGCATCTGAAACAACCCACAGGGCAAACTATCCAGGCTGCTTTCACAGGAGCTGCTCTTCCATAAGAGCACAAAGACTGGGCACAGGCTGTGAGCTGTATCTGAATCTCTATCCTCTGCTGCAATGGACAATTTTTCCTTCTTAGGTTCATTTCTCCTCTCCCTCTAAGAACAATTTGGCCCAGAGAAGAGACCAGACAGAATTTCCACAACTCAGGACCAGTGTTATCGGCATAACCCAGACTAGTCCCCTCTGGTGGTAACCCTCACCAAGCTGGAGCATACCTGGGTCAAAGAAGATGATGGCTTTCAAGCAGGCATATTCATTATCGTCTATCTGCAGCTCCTGGAAGGGGAGGACCAGCTCGTCCAGGATGCGGATGGCCACACGGTTCACCTCCACCAGTTCAGGGCAGTTCCGTGGGATGATGTGGTCATTTCCTTTGGACAAGCAGCATAGACACCATCACCTTGTCACTGACCAAGACTTATCAAGGGTGTCAAGGAGTTCAAACCCCAGGTAACCAATGCTGAGATAATTTTGTGGGTGGAGGACTAAGTTCCTCTTTCTTGCCCTTTCCCTGGCTCAGCCCACCAGAAATGCTGATCTGTGCCACCAGAGCAGCCTCTCCTCACTCAGGATTCACTCAAGCAAGGAACAGCTGACCAGGGAGCGAGAGCCTTTCTCTCAATCACACCACAGCCTGCTTACATAAAACCTGGGGCAACAATGTCAATGTTCTTAGTCCCCCAATTTTGACACATGTTGTGGCCTTGATGTGAATGCCAGACTGTCCCAGCTGCACCCAAGGGTTGTGCTAGGCTCACTAAAATACAGAAGAGCTCAAGCCACCACCCCACAAAAAGGTTGCCTGCAAACACTGAACAACCTTTTCCTTCTCCCCAGCAGGGAAGCTTTGCAGAAGCAGACGGGGCGGGAGCAGAAGTGCACTCTTTACCTAGCAGCAAGACATCCTTGAACACCATGGACCTCTTGGCAGCTCCCAGTAACAGATGTTCTCCTGCATGTGCTCTCAGCAGTGCTACCTGCAAGGGCAGGGAAAAGTTACTTGGGTGATGCAGAGACAGAGACAAGACTGTGATTTCACATAAGCAAGAGAGAAAGCCCAGCATTCCCGTACTGTACTCCAGGATGGGGAGCAAGAGCCCCTCTCCAGTCCTGGTCAGAGAGAGGTCAAAAAATTATTTACTGCTGTGAATAAACAGCTATAAATCCAGGAAAACAAATAGACAGCACCTAAAACATCCCATATTCTCGACACATGACACAAGCAAGACCGTGTTAACTGTGCCAGGACCTCACGCCACCAGTGGGACATGTTCATTGTGGGCTGTTTGCAGACAAGTGTGGAACCAGGGCCCGTGCTCCAGCCTGGGAAGTGGGGAGAAGTGCTGTGGACAGTTGCCATCTGTCTGGGCCAAGCCCTCCTCCCACTGAAATCACACTCTTGGGGACCCACATCTGCACAGCTGGAGGGGTCGCTCTCTGTCCATTCCTTCCCTCCACTGCAATGGCCATTTGGGTCAGGGAACAAAAAAAAGATGTTTTTCTGCCGTGATGTTAATGATTGAAGTGTTTCATTTTACACCCTCCAGTGGCTCCTGAGAATGTTCTGAATCTTTTGCCCTCCTTCAGTTAAAAATTTCAGAGATTTAGGCAGAAACAGAAGTTAACAATTGGACAGCCTGACACTGAGGCTTCTTAATGTCCAGCCAGGAGCCTCTGCTGGAGAAAACAATCATTAAACATTAATGAAGAGATTCTGAAAAGTGTGTCCTGGTGGGAATGGTCCCCTTTTCCAGTCTGTTATTCCTCAGGATCTGGCAAGGCCAAGAGAAGTCCTGCTCTACCAGAAGTGCCGGGACAATGTGTCACTGGTAGAAGAGAGCTCTGGTTAGAAAAGATGCCGATGGCTGAGAGAGGGACCTTTTTTTTGCAGAGGGTGAAAAAGAGTTATGCAAAATAAACAGAGTGGAGGTCCTTGCAAAAAGCTACGCACACAGATGCTGGGGAACCTTTATCTATATACCAAAATCTAGCCTCTCTCTATCGCTATCCAAACATGGGTGGATGTGTTAGCTGAGCTGCTTGGAATTACCAGAGCTGCACAAAACTGAGTTTTCCTATCTGATGAAATTTTGAGAAGCATGGAAAAACTGCAAGTCCCAAGGGGAAGCTAAGACATCACATAGAAATTTCCTGCCTAATGCAAATTCAAGAAACTCAGTTTGGAACCACTGGTCTTGTTTCCATAAAATTTGCTTGTTAAAATAAATTACTTCAGCAAGGCAAAACCATCTCATTTGATATTTGTTCTTGCAGTGATCAACCATCATTCCATTGTGAATTAGGATAAATATAAAATTTGTAACACAGCAAAGTGGAGATTTTCATTTTAAAATGAAATGGCTTTGCCCCACCAAACCCAGTACTTTGACATTTTGATGCAGAGGAATAATGAGAGGTTGAGTATGACTTTTCCTATAAAAATGTTGGCAGAGATGATTCATTCTCAGACAACATTTAAATGGCAACGTAACAGCATTTCCCAACGTTAAATGTTCCCACTGGACATGTCTTGACTGGCTCTCATGCCCCTTGAGGAGCTGGCTTGCACGTAGTTTTGTTCTTTCCTGCTCCCTTGCATTTGTCCTTCCTCCTGCACTCCCCTGGAAATCTGCTGCCTCTGTTCTCACACCGTCCTTTAAAAGCATGGATGTCCTTAATTGATCAGTTTTAATGAGGCACAGGCTTTCCTCTCAAGCCCTTTGGGACAGACTGGAAACTGCTTATGATGAGGGATGGCTGGCCATAGCAGAAGACCCGTTTCAGTTGAGATGAGCCTGTAAAGCATGCTGAGAGCAGCTGTTCCCCTGTGGGAATGTAAGATTCAGGCTTTGTTTTCTTCTTTGAGAAAGTTTGCAGCTCCACAATTGTAAAATGAGCTCATATAGGAACTGCTGTAGCTTGTAGAGTTATTAACCAGGTTTGCTGCCTCTGTTCCCAGTGGCACAAGGGTGCAGTGGGTTGTGCAGAGCTGCTCAGGCCTCTGCTGGGCTGCAGCCTGTTTGCTGTGTAAATGTCATTTGCCATTGGAGTCTATTTTGGTTCTCATAATTTTTGAGCTGTATTTGCCTTAGGAGTTCAATAGATTTCTTGTCATTTTAAACAATTTGTCACTTGCACACAATCAAAAAGAGGGAAATATGCTCCTGTGTTAACAGCACTGAATTGCCCAGAGATCTGCACTGCTGGTTGATTACTGAAAAGCTCAGATTTAGGATTTAGGGGGTTTTGAACAGCTGGATACTTTTGCTTTCTGGATATCCTTTGTCTTCATGATATAAAAATTACTTCCAGGTCAATAGTGTTGGAGACTGATCCGAGCTGATCAGAACACATACTGGTTCTGTGACTGCACACTGCTCAAATTGGAGATACTGACCACTGCCAGAAGTGCCATACCCTGCCACAATTGCTATCCCTTCCCTTTGGAGCCTCCCCATCATCCACAAATGCTGTTCAAGGCTGAGCACAGATCTCGTCCTGCAATATCTGCTGGAGACGTCTGAAATTTAGACTTACACAGGGGACATCTCCTTGTAGCTCTTTGAGGCTGCCTGAGATCCTGCAGTGTAGTTTTACAGAGGATTTCAGACCAAATCTGCTTATCTTGGTTATTGAATCAGCAAATGTCGTTTTAGTAATTCATATTAAATACAAATATATTTCTGTTTTTTAACTCTGAAGAGAGTTTGCCTTAGGAGCAAACTAGTGTTTAGTTTCAATAATTCCACACCAGAAGAATGGATACAAACATACCCCCAGGCAAGAAGCAGAAAGATAGACAGATCTGGGTTTAACTCTTGAGCAGGCCTTAGGCTAGAAATCTGTCTTACTAACTCTGATTACCTGAGTATTTGTACAGCACTTGAGGTTTCAAAGTGCTGCTCAAACTACAATTAATAAATAATTGACTGATAGATTCATGCAAAATGCACACCTGATTATGTATCTAATTTGAGCTCAGTGTTATCATGCCTGTGCTCATCGACTGATTAGCTGCACATGCAAATGGCCCGTGCTGGCATTGTATGGATGCCATTCCCAATCAGCTGCAGCAGTCAGGAGAACCGAGGGAACAATGCACATTTTCTTTGAAGGTCTCGGCTCCCCGGCTCTCCCTCTGCTCCCCACTGCCTTTGCCAGGGCACAGCAAGGTAGGATGGATGGGAGGACTTGCCTGATCATCCAGGGGCAGCTCACAAAAGGCAGGGATGTACTTGGCCCACTCCACCAGCACCAGCAGCTGCTGCTTCATGGACTCACACACATCGGAGATGTTGGCAATCTTCTTCCCTCGGATGTCTCCATTGATGACAGGAACTGGGGATGATATCTGGAAAGAGAGAAGAGATCCTTCAGCTCTCAGTGCAACAGATGAAATATAGACAGGAGAATCCCCAGACCAGGGGTTGTGCTGATGCAGACTCCAGCACTGATGATTACTTTGTACTGTTGCACAAAGCCCCCCAGATTATGTGGCCCAGCACATCTCATTTAAATTGAGATCAACTTGGGGATCTGCGAACAAGAAATGCCTCAGAGCAGAGGCTCTGGATCATCTTGTTAAACTGTCATGAAAAGACTAGAAAGCATAGAAGAAATGTTTCTAAAACCAAAATCTTCCTTCTGCTGAACCAATGTGCTCAATCAAGATCCAGCAGGGAACAGAGGGGCTCGTAGAGCAGTCAGTCCCACCACTAAAAAGGACATGTCCACCCACTGCTGCTGCACCAGCTGCTTGGTCCCACAAAAGGGACCAAGAGAACTCCCCCTTCCACCCTGCTCCAAAGCCAGTGCTTGGCCAGACCTGCCTCGTCTGCTTTTAACAGGAGGCACACAGGTGCTATTTCTCCTGTTTGAGTCAGTGCGAGCACAAGAGGTCTCTGCTGAAGGTGGCTTTCCAGGTCTGATGTTGCTGTCTGTGAGCACCAGGTCATTAATATTTGACATTACTCACTTTGAAATGCTAAAGACAGACTTTAAATGCAACAATCTCCCACCTTCCCCCAGCTTTTAGCCCCTTTTTTCAAAGCTGTGCATGTGCCCGCAACACAGGTCCTGGTTTTTGCATGGCGAAGTATTTGCGATTGCAAAGGCAAATGAGACCATTTTATTTGCAAAGGACAAGCCTGACAACTCTGTAAGTATCATCACACAGAGCTGGAAAGAACATCTGCCCCAAACCAGGCACCCAATCTCCTGCCCAGTTCTCATGCATAGCTGCTCATCCAGCTCATCTAAAAATTTGCCTTAGTCACTACTTTATCCTCATGCTCCTGTAAGCAATTAACTCAACCCCATCACTGCCCTCCGCCTGCCCTCTCTGCTCTTGTACAACATCAGCTCTTCCTGTCCTGTTCCTGCCAGAATTTTCAGCTCACACTCTGCCAGACTCCTTAAGGAAATGGAGTTCAAATACCACCTGCATTTTTTTTTCCAGGTTGCATTACCTGGAAGCTTTCCAGATCTTGAGCTATTATTGAATAAATAAGATTGTAAAAATCTCACCATGTATTACTCTAATCAGAGAGCCCGGAAGGCTTAGCAAATAAATAAAGACCTCTGAGTGAGTGACCCGAGATCTTGGAGAAAGCAGCTCCTCAGCAGTATCTCATTCTAATTAGCCAGGGACATAAAAGTTACCAATTACAGTGTTGGAGCCTGCCTTGTTTAATGAGTCTCTCTGTGCTCTGTGGGAGAGCAGGAGCTCCCCTGGATTTGTTGATGGCTGTAGTTTTTATCAGCAGACCCTGCTCAAGACTTACATGTGATGCCACTGCAGGACTCAGAGTCCCGGAAATGTCCTTCAGTTGTTGATCTGTTGACTTGAGACCCCGTTATCTCACAACTCTGGGATCAGCACTGATTATTATTTTTATAGGGTATATAAATACATTAGGGCCTGCATAGGACAAGGTGAGATGTGAGATGAGATTGGATATGCTTCTTGTGTACAGAATTGGCCCAGAGCCCTTCTGGCATATCTCTTCCTGGAGCAAGTGGACCTTACATCCTGAGCCCTAGCATGGAGTCCAGAGCATGGCATGTCCTGGCCTGGAGCATCTCCCTGGGCAGGCATCAGGGTAATGTGACCCTTGAAGCAAGAGCATAGACTGTCAACTTGAATCCCTCTTCATTTTCCCTGGGCACAAGGAGTGCTACTTTTCCCAGCTCCCCTGTAGACTGGCAGCCCTTGCTCCATCCTCATCACTTGTTCTCGCACACAAACCCCCGCAGCACCCTGCGTGCTCCTGCCCCATCCTGTGTTCTCTCAGACACTGCTGATCTGAAGTACACCATTTGCAACATGCAGATTTTTAAACCAGAGTAATCCTTTCAGGTGAACTCTCTAGGCTGGAAAGAATATCTGCACAAAACAAGTGTGAAACTGATTCCTTGTGAAACTGTGCAGGAAGCCAGAATGCAAACTTCCTAAGAGCCGATGGGAAAGGGAGGCTGCTCATGTGAGGCCAGACCTCAGCTGGCTTAGGCGGCCGCAGCTCCTTGGATATCAATGTTTCTACCCCTATTTTCTTCCAGCAGGTTCTCCAGCCTTCATGTATTCCACCACAGCAGAACAGATTATTGTGTATTGTTACAACTGAGTTCTGGGCAAGGGGCGTTAGAGGGATGGTTTCAGGTGGCAGATAATTCACTTAGAAAAGAGGTGGTAATTTGAAGACTCATCTATTAAATACTGAACTGGCTCTACTAGCCAGATACTGCCCGTTGCTTTTGTATTTGCCAAAGAAGAAAGAAGCCTCTACCTGTTGTGCCAGGACTTCTGCCTGCAGCAAGACATTGATGGAGGGCAAGCTGCTGTCTTCATAACTTGATCTCCGGGTGCTGATTCTGTCCCGTTCATTTTGTACAGCTGCAAGAGAATATTTTGTCTGAGATGCAGATCATTTATGGCAATGCACACCAAAAACTAGCACAGATTTCTGGGGTTCACCTTCCTTAGTTGTAGTTTCCCAGTTTCCCTGCCTGGCAGGGTGAAGGTGTAGTTGTGTCTGCTTTGTGATGGGATGCCCGTGAGAGCTGACTATGCCTGGTGGTTCTGTTTCCATGTTTGCTTTATTAGATTTTCCTGGGATGGGGTCATTTCAGAACCCAGACACCTGGTTCAAAGCCTGTAGAATGCAGTGGGAAAGATTCCTTTCAAAGGATTTGGCTCTAAGTTTTTGATTTCAAGATATGGGGCCTGAAACAGTGGCTGTGCTCACGCACGCAGACCAAAGCTTATGTGTGAAATGGAGGAGTCAGGTCTCTGTGTGGCTTCTTTGTCTGTCCACATGACTTCTGTGAGCTCTTGGGAAGCTCTTGCACTGTGTAGGTGCAGTTGGAAAACTTCCATCTAAACTACAATAAGGAAGGAAGTGCAGAACAACTCCTACTTATCTATCCAGAGCAACAGAGCTCTCTCATACCTTATTGTAAACAGAGTGCCAGGGCAGGTTTGACCCCAGCATGCCTTGTTTCTTGTTCTGGTCTTGAGGAGGACCTGAGCTTTGAGTCTAGAGGTGGCAGCAGCCAGAGGAGAAGTGGTGCTGAGGGGGAGGATTTGCCTCTCTGTCCACCACAAGGCTGTGGACTGGTTGTAACTCACCACAGCCGTGCCAGTCAAAGCCATCTGCTCAAATAGGGTATTGATCAATGGCAGGGGAAACAGAACAGTCCCTGCCTTAGGCTGGTGGCTCTCTGGATTGATACGTACTCAATGTATAAATCTGCCTGATAAAAAGCAATAATGAGGCTGGGCCAGAAGAAAAGCCCTGCAGTCAGCGGCTGTAAATAGGAGCTCTCAAGGTTATGCAGCCTGTTATCAGTAGCAGGCCCCCGAGTTCAGTCACGCCATGATGTTTTCCAAATGTTTGCTCAGTATTAGCTGGTCATGCACCTAATGTAACTTCTATTGAATATTAACAGACAACGGCAAAGCTCTGGGCATGGGATGAGCAGGCACTGCAGGGAGAAGAGGATTCCTATGTTCTTCAGGAAAATCCAAGACAAGTTCCTTGCAGTACCTCATCCCCTTTAACAGGGAAGAAATATTCTTGCTCAGAGGTGATTCCACAGGTAGGCGTTCCCAGGGGAGCTGCCCAGATACCTCTGGTACTTCCCTATTGTCTTCAAGGACCCATTTTCTCCTAAGTTTCTCTTTGAGGGTGTGTGAACTGGGGGTGGCACAGGGTTTAATTTCTCTACATGGAACAACAAGGCCAAATGGCTCCTGGTTGTCCCTTTCCAGACATCAGTGGGATGAGCTCTGCAAGGTGCCAGGCAGCTCCTCTTGGCCACTCCTGACAGTTTCTTCCTCCATCAACAGAGTCACCAGCAGGACCACAACAGCCCCAGGTTTCTTTGCCACTGTGAATGCTCCTGAGAAGACCTGTCCCATCATGTCTGAATCATGGGCACCTGGAAGGGCTGTGGAGGCAGAGAGGCAGCAGGGAAGTGGTGGGCTGAGCCTGGGCCATGCAGAGGATGGATATCTTTACTAGTTTCATATTGAGTTAAATAGCCAAAATTCTCCACCTTGCTCTGGGTCCTTTCTGCTGAGGCTGAAGTATCAGATAAAACTAAGCTCTCTGCAAGAAGATCATCAAGAACTTGTAGGCACATTAGGAAAAAAAGGAGCAAAATGACAGCTGGCCATTTGCTGGACTCACCCATCCAGCTATGGATTTCTTGTTGCTGGGGAAACAGCACTTACAGCTTTTTTTCCCCAAGTGTTTCCAAAATTCCAAGCCTTCTCTGAAGTTTCTACTTCTCAATGATGCTGCCCTTGCTATGTGGGAGCAGATGTGATGTGTGAGTCAGTGTGAGCGAGAGCGAGCTGAAGAGCCCCAGGTGTGATTTGTGTGTACAGGTATGGGCAGTTCTGAGGCACAAGCATGGCCCTGCAGCACTCTCATGGCCTTGTCTTTGCTGGCATTTTGAAAGGTGCCCTGTGAAGAGGCCCTGATATTGAATTTGGGAGCATGCCTTGCCCTCAACTGTTGGGACAATGGCTGCTTGCAGGGGCTTCAGATGGGTGGGCACAGGGCAGGGTGGGCACAGGGAAGATTCATGACTATAGGCCAGTGCTCTCCCTAAACCCCCCTGTGGTGGGTGTCTGGATCTGTGCACAGGAGAGCACTGTGGAGGGAAGATCGGGCTGAGATGGCCCAGGAAGAATGCACATGGCACGTGGCCTTGGGCTGCAAGGCCTTCCCCAAACATACACAGGCAGCATGACTGCTGCTGAGGGGAGTGCAGGGAAGCCACGCCATCACCCACCTTCCTTCTTCATTCCTGCTCGGAAGCACTTCTTAAGCCTGCAGTATCGGCACTGGTTTCTTTTGTCTTTGTCTACCACACACTGCCTATTAAACCTGGGAAGAAAGAAAGGTGTGAGGAGCAGCAAGACTGAGCCTGAGAAGACAGAGCCCCAAGCTCCAAGATATGCTCAGAGCAGGTTCCCAGAGGCTTGCCTGGAGAAAGGAGCTTGCTTTAACTTGAGGTTTCTTCTTTGCACTGAACATCTCATCCCCCTGCTCTACCTCAGGGTGCTAAATAAGGGTAGGCTTGAGCTAAAAGTCACACACAGGAACTCAGGCTGCTGGTCTTACAGAAACCACTGGGCACAGGATGCTCATGATGGACTGAGTAGCCTCAGTGGAGTTAAAAGTCTGAGGCAGGACTCAGTAACCTCTATTGTAAGTTAGATCCCACTTAGAAAGGAGAAAGAATGCATTTATTCTGGATAAATAAAGGTTAGAAGGTTGTTCTGGAGCTAGTGAAGTTAGGAAGTGGGTTTAAGTCCCTGCATCTCTCCAGGATTGTGTCTGGGATCCAGACAGGTTGCTTCTGACCTCTGAACAACATTGCTGTTGTGCTTCAGAGAGGACTTGGGAAGCAAGCAGCTCCTTCCCTCTGGACTTGCATCACCAAATCCATCACAGGGGGCAGGGCAAACACCAGTCTCCCGGGTGTGTGGCTCTTGCAGCACAAGCATGGTGGTTATTTGCAGCATGAATTTATCTTGCAAATTTGCTCTAATTTACTAGTAAAGTAAAGGCAAATCTGTACAGAGCTGGGAAAGGGCTCTCAGTTATGCCCAGTTCTGTAGCTTTTGAAAAGACTTTTTCTACTTTTTAAGGCCCCAAGTTAAGATATCCTGAAATGGATGCCTGAAAACAGCTTTTTAAGCATTTTTGTAGCTCTTATGTGAAAGCCCTAGTCTCCAAAGAACTGGGCACCTTGGCTTTTCCCACTGGAGCTGTGGAAAAAGGGCTCCCTGGGCAGCCAGCCTCAATAACTCTGGGATGCAAGTGATAATGTGCCTCACGTGAACTCATAAACTTGGGACTTCTTTCTGTCACTCAGATAATAGAGTCATGTTGCTGTTCCCACTCCCCAGGTGGCTGTCAAGCCATCAGGAGTAACTCAGTCAAAAAGCCTGAGTTATTTAGACAGGCTGAGCTGAGAATTTCTCAATTTCCCTGCGACTCAGTTTCTCAGAGCAGGGACCTGGCAGGTCACAGCTGTTGATGGCTTGGGAGAGCCATGGGCTGCTGCCAATGACACAAGGAGCTTTGCATGAGTTGCAGGAGCAACACGCTTCTCCCATCCATAGAGATGTGCACCCTACGCTGCCCAGCTTCTGTCTTTAGAGGTTCTTTTATCATGTAACAGGCAGTGACAGCATTTTAGGTAGGTGGCAGACACCCTTTCCACCTCGTGATGCAAAAGGGGTGGAAAACCATTGAAGTGACCCCAGGGAGTGAGCGGGGCTTGCGCTGCGCTCAGGGCACAGAGTAGCAAGGTGCTCAGTCCCTCTAATAAGGTTTTCCTCCTGGCACCACCTTGCTTGCTGGTCACATCCACAGTTTGCTATATGTATTTGCAAAGAACACATACTTGGCCCCTAAAGAACAGGGTAAGACTTTCCAGGGTCTTTCCCCAGTAATCACCGGGGGAAATTCCAGAGCGAGGTCTGTCTCCGGCTCTTCTCAGCTGGAGAGTGTGTTCAGGGAAGGTGATGGAGGATGCAGGGAGGGTGGGGTATGAAAGACCTTGATGCTGCACACTGAGGGCTTTCCCATGCAGATCCTGGGGACTGTTTTGTCTCCTGCACGTGACTCTGTCCTTACCTGCAGGAGTACATGTGGTTCTTCCGCACGCTCCTCCTGAAGAAGCCTTTGCAGCCATCACAGCTGGAAGCCCCGTAGTGCTTCCCCGTGGCCCGGTCCCCGCAGATGGCACACAGGGCGCTCACCCCGATGCTGTTGGAAGTGTTGAGGTTGGCTGCTTCTGATGGAGATGTGTCTTGGGGAAGGACACAAGAAGAAAACAGCAGTGAGACAGAGAGACAGACATTTCCTAACTGAGCTTCCAGTAAGAAACTTGATTTTTCGAGGAACCAGGCAGCTGCAGCGGCAGGAATCGACCAGTCAGAGAGGTGTGTAGTGAGTGGTGGGGCTCTAAGTATGTTAAGTTATTGCATTCTGAGTGCTGAAAAGCCCCTCGGGGTGCGACAGCTCTTCCTAAAGGCCTCACTTCACCAATGCCTTCATACTAAGCAGAAACCCCTTTGCTGGAATTACAGAATAGAGCCAAAATTCCTCAGGGATTTGCAGACGCTTTGGGCTGCAGTAGCATGGGCAGAGAAAGAGCTGGCCCAGAGCTAAAGCTGAGGTATTACAGCTCAGAGTGAACAGCTGATTTATTAGAGGTGTTTGCGTTATAGTACCAAAAGAGCCCAAGACAGCCCTGAGCAGACACTGTTAGAGAAACAAGTTTTGCAGCTCTGTTTGCTGGAGAGCCTTTCTGCCAGGCATGGAGCTCCTGCCTGCACAGGGGTTCTTCAGGAGAACAAGACTTAAAGCACACAACAGACTCAAACGACTTCAGCTGGAAAACTTACATGGGAAAACTCTGCCCATGCAAAGAAGGACTGACCAAGCTAACCCAGAAAAAAAAGGGTGATGCTGTAGCAAGGAGGAAGCTGTATGCTGCAGATCTTCCTGAGGCTGCTAGGAGCATGGCTGAGACCAATTTGTCTCACAGTCCTTACAGACCAAAGAGGGCTGGCATTTGCAGGCTATTTTGGGAGGATGAAGAATTACAGCAGCCTCTGTAGGGAAAGACATCTGAAAGCCTCGAAACCATACAAGCTCTACACTAAAACCCCTCCAACAAGCCAAACAAACCTCAAGGCTGAGGGGATCAGCCCTTCATTCAGTTGATGTAATTGTCCCCTCCCATGCACATTCTCCTGCCTCAGTGGAAAACCCAGCTGCAAATGACACCCGGGATCTACAAAACTATAGAAACCTGCTGAGGTTTTAATACCTCAGTCTATTGGTCCCTGGTCTCTGGGTTTGGCAGAGATACAATTAACTCTCACCCAGGAGAGCCACAACTGCTCCCACTTAGCTCCCAGCAGAAAGGGGGCTGGGTGCTATAAAAAGGCTCGTCACAACAGGGCTCTGCTTGGTAGCTGGATCATAGTTGCTGGGGCAGGATGAGGCAGTGGTCTCTGAGAAAGGGCTACAATTTTGGCATTTATTTTGCAGAGAAAGGGATGTTGCAGCAGGTGCTGCACAGCCTCCTCATGCTGTGCCTTGGCACGAGTAACCTGGAGTGGATCCTGCTTCTCCCTGGCAGTGAAGTGGCATGGGGAAATCCCAAGCCAGCCCCTTCCCTGACTCTGGCAGCAGCTTCTATTTTCCTGCCTGCTTTTGGTCTTTATAAACCCTTGTGTCCCTCCTATGCTTCTCCCCGTTGACTGCCTCTCTGTGTCCTTGCCTGGCACACCCTGTCATGTAGCTGCACTTCCGTGTGTGCTCTGGTGCCTGTGCAAAGCACCTCTCCCAAAGCCTTGAGCTCCTCCCAAGCCAGCTTGGACTGTCTCTTGTCCTTGTGAGCAGCTTGCATCCAAAACCATCCTTCCTCCAAAGACACCCCAATGGCTTGGCTTGGTGAAGGTCATTCCAGAAGGAAAGTTAGATTTCCAGTTTCAGCTAAACATAGGGCTTGCACCAAAGAGGAAAGAAGAGCAAATCTGCCTATAATTGTGTTACTTGTGTTACTGTGACAGCCCAGATAAATCCCTTTCTAGCAGTATATCATGCTATAATCAGAGGAACATAGAACAGGAAAAACTGGCACCATTATCAAAGAAATTACAAAATCTTAGTCTAATAGCCAGCTGACAATTAAATTATTGTCTAATGGGTAATTTTCCAATTAAATTTATTTTGTAGTGCCAAAAATGTACACTTCTGGCTGCTGCAGTGAAGCGAGTTTAATAGGATTGATTTGTAGTTAAGGTAAACAGAGGAAAGAAGAAATCCTACTTAAAATGCGAGATCTTGCAGCAGAGACTTGTGTTCGGAGGCCAGGAGCTCCTTGAGAGGTCCTCAAGCCTATCTGAACATGGGACGCGTTCAGTCTGTGAAAGTGGCAAACCTGGTCACTGCTGAGCAGTCACCTCTGGGCTAGGCCAAGCTCTCCTGCAGTCCTTGGCCAGAAAAGGAGGTGGAGGTTTTGTGGATGGAGGCTGGAGTGCCAAAACAGCCCTGGAGATGAGATCTGCCCGGTCTGGAGCTGGGCAGTGGAGGAGGAGAGGTGTTGGTGCCACTTGACCCAGCTGACTCATCCACCTCTAGGGCGTATTTCGTATGGCACCTGATCTTAACACATAGAATTCTTGTTCCCTCTGCCCCGTGGAGCCCTCAGTCACCCCTGTGCAGGAGCTTCTGCGTGCTGGGTGGGAGAGGGGCAGGGAAAGGGAGCAAGACCTGGGCTTGTGCCGGAAGGTCCAGATGGGCATCAGCAAAGCCGAAGGGGGCTGCTCTCGGCCCTGAGACTGCTGAGTGAGTAGGGCCAGCCTGGGGAGTAGAGAAGGGGCTGAGACCCAGTGTGCCAGGGAGTTATTGCACAGAGAGCTGCTTCAGAACGGCAGCGTCACATCTGTGATGGAGCAGAGCCATAATCCATGAAAGACCCACACAGGCAGTGAGGGGAGAGCTTGTTTCTTGTATGGTTTCTTGAGCTATGGGCACAGCCCTCCCAGAACAGGGGTGACACCCAAGGGCAGCCTTGGTGACACAGCAGCAGGAGAAAAGGGCTTAGGGGGTCATTTCTGCAGCGTGCTTCATTTAGTCATTAACCTTGTATTTAGAGAGACTTTAGGGGGGACTTGGAGAGGAATCTCCTGTTATCTCTGAGCGTTTAATCACCAGGACTCCTCGGTCTCCAAATGGGTGGGCCAGCACTACAAATCTTGGTGGGTTAAGTGTGATCCTTACCCTCCTGAAGGGATGAGAATTCTTGCCTATCCTCTCTGGGTCCCCTCACCCCTCTTCTTGAGAGCTAAGTGTCCCAGCTCTGCAGCACTCCCAGGGAAGGGTATTCCACCCCAGCTCTGCACGGGAAGGGCTGTGGCCTCAGGGCAGCTGCAGTGCCTGAATCACTTTTCTTAGTGATTTCCACCCTTGCCAGGCACTTAACAGCTTTCCACTCCTGGAAAACCTACATCCAGCTGCTGCTGGGATGGGGCTGGCTCTCTGCTCTGAAGCCATGGGCTTGGTGGTCTGCCTGGTAAGCCATTGGCAGTCCTTCACACAGAAGCTTTTGGCCAGTCTTTTCTCATGATCGGGGTCTGGGGAAGGTGAGACCCCCGCTGCACTCAGCCCCAGTCCCTGGGCTGACTGTCTGGTGGGCACCTCCCATTGCACTCAGTCCCGGCCATGCGCCAGTCCCCAAGGTGTCTGGGCTGCAGGGCACCTTCCCACCAGTGCAGAGCCCAGCATTGCTCCACCACCTCTATTTCTCCCTGGGGGAAGCAGAAACCCCCAAGTGAGCTCCTGGGAACCCCTGGCTGACACCCCCGCTGTGCCCCAGCCCTCCCCAGCAGCATTTCAGCAGCCGCCCCAGGGACTTCTCCTCCTGCATCCCCCAGCTGATCCCAAGGGAGAAGACAGAGGGGACTTACCATTGCCCATAGCCAGCACCTGCATGTTCTCAAACTCCAGAGTGGTGTACGCCGGGTCTAGCGCTGCGCTATAATCTGCCATCTCCATGTCTATTAGGGCTTTGGAAAGGCGCATTATCATCAGCAAACACGGGCCAGATTGTACCGATTCCCTTGTCCGAGGCTATTGGCCCTTCTGCCTCTCTCTGCTTTTGCTGCGTCCCCTATCTGTTGTCTTTTATTTCAGATATTTCTCTGAAAGGATTTGCTGAGCCTCAAGGCCTATACTCCCCAGAGGGGTGGAGGCAGGAGGCAGGGGGTTAATCTTTAATCATCTCACCCACTGCCGAACTGCTGCTACGCTGAGTTTTTTTGGTGGAGCAGCAGTGATTCTTGTTGACTGTTTATGATTGAATCTCGAGGTGCTTTGCCGATCCCAGCTTCTGAGTGCAGGCAAGACCAAGGGATCAGGCACTTGCCAGCGAGAGAACACCTTCCCAGGCTCTTATTGACTTTGATGATGGGCTGCTGGTGTTGGTCTTAATTGTACTTGGGGTGGAAAACTTGGAAAAATACCCTGCTGGGAGAACAAGGCTGCTCTTCACTTCTGTCATTGCCCTCCCTCCTCCACTGTTGGTTTCCTTTTCCCCCCAGTATTCCCTTCTCTTACTCCCTCCATCCCTCCCACACCTTTTCCTTTTTCTCCCTCCCTGTCAGAGAAGGTCAGCACCTGCCTGGCTATTTACACGTTGCTATGCAAAGTAATGACATACAACTCCTTTTACTTCCCTATAAACTGAGTTTTACAGGGGCTGGGTGCCCTATAAATAGATCCCATTCTGCAGCAGTGCCCAAACAACGAGTGGGACCAGAGTGTGACCAGTCCTGGGCATCACCGGGGCTGCTCCTGTCCCACCACCAGAGCCACCCTGTGCTGGACACTCCCCCAGCCTCTGATTTTGACTCTATGTCTTAAAGTTTTCATTGGGTGTTTTACAATGCAGCAGAGCTTTACTCTGCAGCAAGATTGTTCCTTCTGTGGGTGCAGCTGCTGCCAGCCCTCTGCCGCTGGCACCAACAGTGGGTCTGCCACCTTGCCCAGACCTTGAGTCCAATCCTGCTGGTATGGGGCAGAGGGGACCAGAGTGAGTGGCAGATCTGCCCTGTGCTCTCCTCCTTGCTAACCTGGGTGCTTTCCTCCCCAGCTGACCCTGGGCACATCACTCCTCCGCTTTAGAGAGGATTGAGATGTTTCAGTGTAATTGAAAGATCAGAGTGGGTAATTAACTGATCACTGTATGACGTTGGTTGGAGAGTGCAGGAGAACCAACAATTAATGGTTTGGTGTTGGCTTGCTCTGTGTTGAAAACATCCCCACGATTTCGCAGCCAGCAGCGGGTGACTGTCTATGTGCTGCTGACTTGGGCTCCCAGCTGGCTTGTATTTGCGCTTCCCTGGCAGCCCAGTGCAGCCCCAGCCCTGCTGGGCACTCTGAGCTGCCCTGGCCATGGTGGCATCACTGCCACAACATGACACGAGAGTCTCTGGCTCCCCAACAGCGTGTGGCAATGGTCAGCGATGCTAGCAATGACTTGCTATTCATATTCTAGGAGCACAAAGGATTGTTCAAGCAGCCCTTACACCCCGAATTTATGCCTGATGTAGCTCTTCTACCCTAAGGCTACAGGTCTGTAGCAGCAAAGCTGAGCACAGAGGATAGCCCCTGCTTTCTCACTTGGGACTGGTGATAAAGGATCCTTTGCTGCAGGGAAAACAGTCATCCAGTCAGTGCTCCCGAGATAGAGGCCAGAGGTCTCCACACTCACGTGCTCTTCCCTTCAGAAGGAGCAGTATTGAGCCAAAGATTGTTTTTACAATGTGGATGGCGATGCTAAGATAGAGCATAACCCCCTCCATGGCCTCGTCCCAGGGACCTCCATCCCAATCCTGGCCAGGCTGTGGTGATCCCTTTGATTAGATAAATGCTGCAGACACTCAGTCAAATATGTGCAGGATTTGCTGCAGCGTCTCGTAAAATATTGTAAAAGCATGGTCTGTTTTGCCCTCCTCAGCAAAACAAACCCTTTGCTTAAATAGCCTGCTAAGCAAGGAACGCTGCAAAGGCTGTTTGCTGCCCGGGCAGGAAGGATTAAGAGGGTCAGGAATAGACATTGGAGAGACAGCTTGTGCAGGAGAGCAGCAGATAAGGAACGGGGAAGTTTGGAGAGCATTAGGTGGCTCACGAGGCTGGAACTCTCAATGGGACATGACATTTTCCTCCCTGGGGTCATGCTGACTGTTGTTTTCTCTCTAGCAGTGTCCATTGATTGCCAGTGCCCCCTCCCAAATCACTTGTCTTGGCATGGAGGTCAAGGATCAGACCAGGCAAGGACACTAGGAGCTTCCTTTGCCCCAGAGATGGGCTCATGATAGAAACCTGTCATCTAGTCCCCAGCCATGCTCTGCTGTGGGAGATGGATGTCTCCTTGAGAATATTCTCTCTAGGGACTCCTTGTCTCCTCCGGCATCCCTGTGTGGTGGGTTTTGGGACAGCTCACCAATGTAGTTCCAGGACCCTGAGGCCTACAGCTGTTCTAGGTTGGAGATGCTCAAGTCAGCAGCTGGTTGTGAAACTGATTCAAACAATTCTGTCCTATAGAAGATGTTTTGTTATTGTTATTCCAGAGAGAAACAATTCATAGCTGGCAACCCCCCCCTGGCAGGCGAAGGTTGTTCCCAAACCAGGTGCTCAGGGATATTTCAGCTTTTAGGCCCTCTCTGTTGTCCTCCTGTCCCCATTTTCTGTGCCCTTCACCCACTGTTTCCTATGCCAGGAGATGGCTACAAAGGAGATCAGGACAGCTCTAGGGCGTAAAGTGTTCTGCCCCAAGCAATTGCTGAGTTTTTATCTGTTTAGCAGTAAATCGTTTCCCACACTGGCACATCATGACACTAATTCTGCCTTATCTGTAGGTCTCTGAGTGGCAAATCCATCCAAAGCAAAAGGGGATTCTCAGTAGATGAGGATCAGGAATAGAGTATTTAATAGAGCAATTATGGTAAGAATGCCACCAGTTACCATGCCTGTTAGCTCTTCATGTTAAGTGGGTGAGCAGGCTCCTCTCACAGGATTCTTCTGTCCCCAACAAGGTGTCGTAGGATCAAAGGATAATGAAGGCTGGAAGGGACCTCAAGGTCTCTTCTCCAACCTCCTGCTGGAAGTAGGGCCAGCTGTGAGAGCAGCACAGGTTGTTCTGGGCTTTATTCACTTGGGTCTTGAACATCTGCAAGGATTGAGACCACACAGCCTCTCTAGGCAACTGACACCGATGCTTGACTGTGAATAAATTTCTCCTTAGATGCTGTCTGAAACTCTCAATTCAATTCTTATGCCCATTGATCTCCTCTCACCATGCACCCTGTGAGGAGCCTGGACCCATCCCCTCGATGTCCTCTGTGAGAGCTTTGCTGCTGTGGTTCCTGCTGGCCCATGTGCCCAGCCTGCCCTGGGACAGCAGCCCTGCCCTCCAGTGTATCAGCCAAACCCCTCACCTGGCGTTGCTGGGGGACTTTCTGAGTGTGGACAGCGCTCAGGCTGGAGCCAGGACCGTGGAGACCTCCTGCTCTCTGCTCTTCCTCTCACAGCTCTGCACTCTCAGGAAATCTCCAGCAGAAATGCCAGTGCCCAGAGCCTGCAGGACCAACCTCGGCTTACATCAGTGATGCCACTGCTGCCCCTTGGAGCCCCAATTCCATATCGTTCCTGCCATGTCATTCACAGCTCCAAGGCCACTCTGGGGCTGGAGTGGCTTTTCCTTGACATGCAATTGGAACAGAGATGGGCTTAAGTCTAAAACCTCTCCAGAGCAGGAAAGCCCCGAACAAGGTCAGGGCCCCTGCTCAACCCTCCACTGTTTCATCAAGTGAGCTGTTGGGGAAGCACAAAGCCAAGTTGCAAGACAAAGAACAAAAGTCCCAGGGGAATGTCGCCAGCGTATTCATCTCCACACATGCAAAGGTCCCTTCTGCTTTTTTTTCTTTCCCCTTTGAAATTTCAAATTCCAGTTTGTGGACAAAGTCCTGCCTATCTGAGAATATAGATCTCCGACCACTGACCAAACTCCACTCCAAGCAGTCCTGAGGGCTGCTCTTCCCCTTGCCCACGGATGTCTCTGTTCAGTCCCTGGATCTGCTGGGGTCGCACTGAGACTTTTGCACTGGAGCAGAGCTCTCGTACTTGCACAAAGTGGATTTTATGTGTTTCAACCTTAACATCAGCAGCTCCCTTTCTGCATGCGGAATGGGAAGGACCATCAGGAATAACCAGGTAGGAGCCTTATCACCTGCAATTCATTTGGGCAGCCATTGCAGGTAGAAAACAAGAAGGAGAAACAAGGGCTTCCATTGTGCTTATACCAGCAACTTTAGCTCATCATTTATCTTAGAGAAGGGGGGGAAAAAAGGGCAACTTCAGCGGGGCTGGAAAACAAGAGGGAACACGAGCTTGTGGAGGCAGAGCCACTCCACATGGTTAACTGATAACTCCAATTTGCCTCTTCCCTCTCATCTTTTCTGATTCTCCCAATTAAGCTCAACTCATTCTCATGCTAATCATTTCTTGACCTGTTTATTCTGCATTAAAAAATTAACAGAGAACAGTTTACTGCATGACTTGCTCACACAGAACTGCTACAGATTAGCAGGAAGGCTTTAAGCCTCTGTGCAGGATTTTTGGGTCTAGCAGACAGTTGTCACAGCTCGAGAATGAGCTTTTTACCTGTTTTTAAAGATCAGCTTTTTTAAAAGTCAATATAAATCCCCCTCCCTTCATGCCTTAAGTATATTTGCTTTGTGACTATTTCCAAATGGCAAAGATAAAGCCAAGGGCTTGTATTTTGTCAGACTTTTTGTAAACAAGGATATTTAGGCCACACTGTCAAACTCCTCTGCCTTCTGCCTGGGTGTGCTGAGGCTCTGGAGCAGAGTTGTCAGTGTGTTAATAAGCAGCTCCAAGGAGTTTGGCAGGGGCTGGGTGCCTGCAGGTCAGTGCAGCTGAAACAAGCCCCTGGTTCAAGCGGCAGATCTTTGCCTCAGCTCCAGGCAATCATATGATGGACACGCAGACGAGGGTCTGCTCCCATGTCTGTCCCCAGAGTGTCCCCAGCAGCAGCAAGAGATTTCCAGGAAAACTGATGATTCAGCAGGAGTTGTTTAGGGTCTGTTTGCCCCTTGCTGGCTGCACACAGCACGTCCCTGCCCTTGCAAAACACGTTGTGGAGGTGAACCAGAAAGACCCACCACCTCCATCCAGGAAGGTAGATCAGAAAGATCCAACCCTGAGAGGCAGGAGGTGACCACAGCCACATGCCAGACACATACATGGGGGAAGATTGTCCTGTTCAACAACAAATTGCTCTTGGGGATTCATTTTCTCAGTGCCGAAGCGCCTGTCACTGTGGTTTGGGACAGATGCTGTTTGGAGCTGGGGGCAATGCCCAGGGTGGGCGATGACTGAGCAGAGCCTGGACAGGCTGTCTCTGCTGAGCCTGTGACACACAGTAGCACCCTGGGCTCCCCAACACAGCTCAGGGGGACAGAGGCAGCTTCACCATAGCCTCAGGCAATTTCTCACCAATGCCAAAGTTATCAAAAAGTGGTTAAACCAACCAGAACTGTCCAGGCCATAAAATCACCATAGTGAGAATCAAGACAGGTTTTGGATATGGGGAAGAGACACTTTTTGAAGTAGGTATCAAACTCTGCTTGAACTCTCAAATAGCAACATGTGCATTTCAGCTGAAACTGGGGTGGATGTTGGAACTGGAGGCAATTATTGGAGTTAAAATAAATAATTGCTATGTAAAAGCAATAGGGAAGGAACTGCAAACATGGGGACAGACAGACCATTTCATCATATACTGCTCTAGTGCTAACACTGTGGGACCCCAGGACCAGAAAGGGATTTATTATGATGCCTAACAAAGGCCCTGACCACTTGAGGAAGTAATTATTAGTGCTCTTGGGAGCTGTTGCTTTGCAAGGACAAGTCTGAGCTGCTCTCAGAAAGGCAGCTGTGCTTGAAAATGCCAGTGCATTTATTGCTGTGTATTTGCAATCATTCTTGGCTTCCTCAAAAATAGCATCTGTCCTCTGGGACCCACAAGTCAGCACTTGTGACTCTGGGAATTTTGCTGCTGTGTTTTTGTGCAAAATCACACAATGAGCCCAAGACCAAGAGAGGAAGAGGAACTGATTCAGCAGCCCACGTCTGGATCTGGCAAGAACTTGTTTAGCAGGTGGATATGATCCCTTTGGAACTGAAGCAATCTTGCAGTATCCTAGGAAAAAGATCCCTGTTGAGCTCCCAGTCTGGCAGGCAAGTGCATCTCTTCCTTCACCCTGCCAGCTGTTTGCAGAGCTTTTCGGTTTCATTGACTTTATGCGTTCATCATATGCGCACGAAACAGCCCCTGAGTTGTTCCAGCTCGTGAAGCAATAGGTGGAAGAGGAGAACAGCCAAAATCAACAAAGGTTACAAAGCAAGTTTTACTTTTTTTAAAAAATTTATCTTTTTTGTGAAGGTGGGTACATCAGCAAACCATGCCTGGAAGCGACATCCAGTCACTGCTGGGCTCTCTGGATCAGCCCTTGCTACAAATTAAAGCAAAGGGCTGCAAAGCCACCAGGGTGTGGATGGGACCTGCAGCAGGGCGAGGGCAGCAAGGGGAAGATCTGAGCCTTTGTCTCCAGAGGAGGGCAAGTCAAAGGCTTTTCAAGGGCAAAAAGCATCTTTAGGAATCTAACAGCTTTGGGCTGCTCCAGCTGCCTTCCTCCTGCCCAGAGGCAAAGCCAGCCCTGGCCTGGGGAGATGAATTTCAGGGGGGAGCATCTCAAAAAAGGGCCACGTGTGTCTGATGGGAGGCAGCATGAGGAAGGGGGGAAGGCTGCCATATATCAGAGCTCTGGTCAGGTCTGAACTGGGAAAGGTGGGCTGGGCATGGAAAAAAAGAGAAAAGAAAGTGGTGGTAAGGTAAAATGTGAGAGATTCTGGTTTATGGAGTCAGAATGAAACAAATTAGTGCAAAATGATTTTTGTCCTCAGCATGTGTAGGTGCCTGAATAGCCTGTCTTGTCCTCAATCACCAGAACACAGCACATGCCAGGGCATAAGTGGGAGCAAAACAGTCCTCAGCAACTCCACCTCCACAACAGCTTCCAACCTCTGCAGCCCATGGCCACCACAGAACTCTCCCAGGCAACACAACCATCCTCTCTACTGCCACAGAAACTGAAATACACAGCAGCAAGCAAGGAACAGGCACATCAGAGCTTTCTATGTGCAAGGTTTGTTGTGGGGGGGGCAGCAAGGGGAGGGGATCACACGTCTGCACAGTCCCATTAACCCATGACCAGGACACTGCAGTGCCAACTGCTTGGCTCTCAGCTAACAAACAACATGGCAAACAGCTAATTAGCCTCTGAGTATTTCTCCTACATCTCCAAGACAGGATAACACTATTATTTGTCCCTTTACACTCCTGCAAAGCCCAGTGCCATTGACCTCTTGTATCATAAAGGAATTAAAATATATTATGACCATAAACTACATCACTTGAGGAAATGAACCATTTCTGCTAAACAGATCACGGGACACTGAGCCATGAAATGCCAAGCCATGAACTTTTCTAAATCAATTGCCAGCTGATAAAGAGCACAGGTATTTGCTGGGAGCAGCTCCCAGCACGTGGCTCCCAGTGCAGTGCTGGCATGGGGAGCTCATCCCACGGGATAGTGGCTTAAGGTCCAGGCTGCCCCAGGGGGGCATGAACCCCACCATCAGTGCAAGCCCTCCTTGGGGGGGAATTGCCCAAACAAGAGGAACCTCAGCATTTTTGCTGTGCCCTGATGTTCATCAGAGGCTGGCAGGGTGTTTTGTGGATGAGGCTCTGCAGGGTTCAGCAGTACAGGGCTCAGGATGCTCAAAACACGTCTGAATGCCTGCAACCCACCCCCATCATCACCCTGAGCCCAGCAGACTCCTCACTGCCTCACCTCTGCACCACGTTCCTGTGGGTGCTGGGGCTGAGGGGCTGAACACAGAGGTGGGGCACCTGCGCTGGAGGGGGCTGCGGAGAGGGACACAAAAAATCTTTCTAGTAAGAGCTCTGTGCAACCAATAGTGTTTGCATTGAAAGTGTTTTTCTCTTAGTTGCTTTTAAGCTTTCATTATGAGAGCTAGGTAAGTCCTGCTGCAGACCTCCTTGGCTAAGGAGCAGGTAGCAAACAGGGCAGCACCTGAGGTTGGGCTGCGCGCTGGCAGGATCCATCCCTGCACCAGCCAAGGCTGCAGCACAGGGCAGCAATGCCAGACACTGGGAACCAGGCTGAGAATGACCAATTCATTTCCCAAGTGGCGCAGGCAGTCTCCAGGGTGTCCTCTTCCCTCAGGAATCACAGCACCAGCCCCACCATGCCACCCATGTTGGGTGGCCTCTCTTAAGAAAACCAGAACTAAACTTGGGGGCATCAGCCACCACCACCCACAATTAGGCATCTTCCCTCCCCACAGCCAATGGCAAAACAGAAACTAGAGACTTGGGGGGCTCCTTCACAGGGGACCAGCAACACATATGTGGGGAATGAGCATATTTTGGCTGCTCTGAAACCCCAGTGGAGCCCCCGTGGCAGAGTTGCCAATGCCCTCCTGTGACATTTCCTCCACAACACTGGCTACAGAGCTGCTTCTCTCTCCACTGCAGGGCCAGGGGGAGCACGGGGGGTACCTGGTGTTTCCTGGAGCAGGTCGTATCTGCTGCCATTCATCTTCCAGGGGTGCTCAGCTCTGCAGGCAGAGCTAGGGGAGTCTTGCCCTCTGATGGGGCCATCCAGCCGGCAAGATCCCCACGGGCTGCCGAGCACGAGCCATGCCCAGGAGCTGCTTGTGGTGTGGTGGCAGGGACCAGCTAATCCCTTAATGCTGGTCACAATGAGATTTGATGGGGAGCAGGAGTTTGTGCCACAGAGCCACAGGTTTTAAAGGGTTCTGGCCGCTACCCGGAGGGGAATTATAAGGTGGCTCTGGGTTTGTACCCTGCTGCTGGTGCCCACAGCAATGCCCACTGCTTTCCGGGCCACCTTTCCGAGGTGCCCTCATCCTGGCCTCCGGCCTGCTGCTGTGTTTCTGCAGGTCAGGGTCTGCCCAACCCCACATGTAGTTCTGGAGGATGCTCCAGAAAATGTGCCTGGGTGTGTCTAACAGTGGGAGTGGGTCTGAGTCCCTCTCTGGGGAGAGGCTGGTCACTTTTGCTTTAAAATGTTTCTATATAAATGTCCAGAACACTGTATCTTTGAGAAACAACTTTTGCCTTTCCTCCCAGCCACCATCACAACATGCATGGACAGGGACGGTTGGACTTGATCTCAAAAGTCTTTTCCAACGGGGAGATTTTATGATTATATGATTCTATGAGAAGCAAGGAAGAAGCAGAGTAGCAGTTGGGACCTGTGCACATGATGCTCCCTGTCTTTAGGTAGCCCTGAGCTTTGTGTCCTGCAGACCCTGGAGAGCAGCTCCAGGTTCAAACCATCCTGGGGACATGACTGCCTGCAGCTGCCTGGGCACCTGCCTGCTCTGTGCCAGTGCTCACCTGTCCCCATACTCTCCCGTAGAAACTGGAAAGCTCTCAGGACTGATATTTCTTAACTGATTGGGCACGTTGGTGCTGTTGATGGGGAATCCATGAGCCTCCATATCCCAGGCAGCCCAAGAATTTATTCCTTGGAGGTAGTGAGACTCCAAGTTGGGGAGCAGCCGGGGCTGTGGATATGAAATGTGCTGTTTGTCCCCTCCTGCCTCCTTATTCCACCCATCATTTCCCAGTGCTGCCTTTGCCCTGCCAGCACCAGGCTTTCTGCATGGGCTGGTTCCCTTGAGCACCCGTTGGTGCCTTCTCTGCTCCTCCCTGGAGCTTGGCTGGGCCTGCCTGTCCCTGGGGTAGGACCTCCTCCTGCTCATGAGCTGCGGTGGCTGCAAGCGAGAGGCCACACAGGTTGCTGGATGGGGAACTGCAGCATGGGGAGGGCTTTGTTCCATGGGGTGGTTGTTATTTTGTGCCTTCTGCTGAGCCCCTCAGTGTTGCTTTACCATTAACCTGACACCCTACCCAAGCCTCACAGCCCATGGCAAGTTTTCCCTGGGTGATGTTAGCACCAATGAGTCCTCTTTCCAGGCCGAGCTGCTGCTTTCCATTAGGGTGATGATTTGGCCACTGCCATCCCAGTGATAAGGTGAGTTGCAGGACTTGCTCAGCCAGCTGGAAACTGGAGCAGGCTGACACACTGGAGAGGAGCATCAGCAGCTTCCTACTGTGGAGCATCAAGGCTTCGGGGACCGTGTAGCAAAATGATGAGCCTTGCCTGAGAGCAGAGGGGGAGAGAAGTGGCTGAGCAAGGCAGGAGGAGCCGAGCTCTGCAGCCTCCGTGAACGGCCCTGGGCCATAAATGTGGTGCAGAGGCTGTTGTTTATGTGTCAGCAAACACGTTGAGTGGGCTCGACTATTGATTCTGACCATATAAAAGAGTGTTGTGGCACTTGTTCAGGTTTGCGCAGGTTTTACAGCTCTTGTTCTGAGAAGTACCCATGTATTTGGTTTTGCTCCTTCCCTCAGGTCTATCTATTGACATTGGCTCTCCTAACGAAAGCGTTGGGCCATGCCAGGAAGCTGAGTGTACAGCTCTCCCCACGTTTCCCACTTTCCCAGGGGTTATCACCTATAAAATCTTGCACACACCCATGGCCAGGACGGGTTTCTGGTGTAGAGGCAGGTGAAAGGTGCCAGCTGGTCCCATATTGGTGGGTTTGGTTGCCCTGTGCTGAGTGGCAGGAGCTGAGCCACTCACTCTGACAGCAGAGTAGATGGGCAGGGAAGTTGCTGCCCTGGGCTGCCTCAGGATGTTGGACCAGCTTGGATGTCCAGAGAGGGAGAAGGTGACAGGGCTCCCAGAGGACATGGCCAGATGGAAGGAGGCAAACAGTAGCACCTCTTCCCAACAGGAAACGCAAGCACCAGCTGAGCCCACAGGGACACCTTAGTGTTAGCAGCTTGGAATGCTTGAGCCTATGGTGATGTTCCACATCTGCATCTACATCAGCACTGAGGCTCCTGGTACCATGGGTCCCTCCAGTGGTTCCATCATTTTGGGATAAAAAGTCTGGTTGAGCTGTGCAGATCCCTGGCTTTTTGGAGCCAGGATCCCTCTGCTTCTTGGCTGCTGGTGCCTTTCCACAGCCACTCACTCCACATAGAACTGCTTCTCTCGCACCTTTGGTGCCCTGTCCAAGAGCCCAGCATTATTTCTGAGACATATATTTCCTGGGGGAATTTGCTGGGTGATTTCTGTTGATGCTCAGGCTGAAGCCTGGACAGGAACTGTTCCTGTGAGTAATTGCTTCTGGGACCCAGCTTAGCTGGAAGGTCCCAGTGGGAATGTGGCGCCTCTGCCGGGCGCAGGTGAGCAGAGCCATCATCAGCCCTGGGCTCGCCACGCAGCCACTACCTTGAAACCTGCCTTCCTTGAAATCTCTGCAACATTTGCCATTTCCACAAACATTTCTGCTGGGAACTTTGTTTGCTTGAATATTTGAGGAAAGCAAACAGAGAAACAGCCTGAACACAAACAGTCGTGGGCATTTTTTTTCAGGTTTTGCCCTATTCTAACCCCAAGCCCACTGACAGAGACCCTTGCAGGTGTCCCCCCTGCCTGACGTGTCCCTTGGCTCTGCCCTATGCGCTGTCCCCCCCTGCTGCTGGCCCTGGCCCCACTGCAAATATTGCTGTATTTAAAAGAAAATCACCCAGGCTTGCTGTCTGCAGGACCACCACCACTCACCACTCTTTGCACTCTGAATAAACATCATATTTTAATGCCATGTAAGAAATGTCTGCAGAAGCCTAACCGAGCGTGTCTGACTCGCAGATGTCCACCTGCCCTGTGGAGCTCAAAATAGCTCTCAGACACTCCTCAAACTTTCCCCAGCCTCATGCTGGTCTTCTTCCAGAGCTGGAGCTCATTGCCCGCTGATAGCAGCCCTCAGTGCTCACTCCCACTTATAAAAATACCACCGTGCTTTCAAGTGAAGCCGAAGATGAGGGTGTGCTGCTGGCCCGATAAGCAGCTGGGGTGAGGCAAACAGAGCCACCCCACGACACTGAGCATCATCCCTGCAACCCCCCACAATGGGGGAAGCATCCCCAGCTCTTTCCCAAGGAACCCTCCACCAAGCGCCAGCAAACAGCAGGCAGGATCAGGCCAAGGCAGCTAAAGCAATGATTGTCCTCTTTGCATCCCATCTAAACACCAGTGCGTATTCCTGGCTGCAGCAAGAGCCTGCTCAGCTGTTTCTTGCCTTAGTAAATGCAGACCCTGCCAGCACCAGTGTTACGGCCACTTCCAACAGCCAGTGGGGACAGCAGGAGTGGGGACAGGGAAGGGGGCTGTGCTGAGTGTCCTAATACCCACCAGTCCCTGACAGCCTCCAGGCCGTGGACACGGAGCACAAGGAGTAAACAGAGGAATTAAATAGCAGCTGACATGAGAAATTAAGGGGGAAAAAGCTCATTTTTCAGCTAATTTCCAAAGCTGCTTTACTGAACAGGCCCCAATCATGCGCCAGTCCTTGCTGTAACCTCCAAGTTCACGGATCTCTGACTCCAAAAGCTGCTCCCAAAGAAGAAGAAATGATGCTGCCTAGGCTGGGACTGAGTGCAATAGCCCGTATTGCACCCAAGTATCATTGAGAGGAAAAAGATGGAGCTGGGAACTTGTTGCATCCTCACTGCTGGGGAGAGGACCATCCCCTCACCCCCTCTCCATCCCCTTACACTCTCGCACACTCATTTGAAGCCTCCCCCAGGGGTTCGGTACCAGCGTGCCCAAAGGAGCCTTTTCCAACTCACAGCCCATCCTCAGCAGGTGCTGGTGAGGATGCTGAATGTGCCTCCAGGCCCATGGCTCTCCAGAACTCCCTTCTCACCCAGAGACACACACAGGGTACTGGGGACGGGACACCTTTGTCACGACCTGACAGGGCATCCTCCAAGTCCTTTAAACCAGGCACAGGTGTGATGAGATGGAAATAAGTGTTCCCAGGATATGGTTTATGGAGAATGCTGGTGGCAGTTTGGGGCAGGGATGGATGGGGAAGGTTGCAATAACTGCAGTAGGGGATGCCCCATTCTGCCCTTACTGATGCCACTGCTGGAAAGAGCAGGCTAGGCCCTCTCACTGTCCTGAGGCCAAATGTTGGTGCCTGGCTTTCCCCTTAGAACATATCCCTGAATTTTAATAGGTGCTGAAATCTCTGAAATGGTTGGGGAGATGGAAAAATCAGAAAATCTTTTAATCCATCAAAGGAAACTGAAAATAACTGTATGATCCCCCAAGGCTGCAGGCTCACCTGGTGGGCCTAGGTGTGCATCCACCAGCTGTGCCCCTACAATGCCAAGGTGATGCCAGCTGGAGTGGTCCATCCTGCCAAGGGCTGGGAGCTGACTGGCTGCGAGGGCGGCACTGGCAGACACGGCTGGGGCTCAGCACTGGCAACGCTGCACACACTGCCCCATTGCTTTGCAAGGGAACAAACTTCCCAGTGACCCTGGGAACAGTTCAGCTACCATTTTGCCACCTGTCCTTCGGCAGAACCAAGCTGCTCTGCCCACCCTGTCGTCCAGCCCAGCCTGGGGAATCCAGGCACAGTCCTCCATCCCTTCCAGCCCTTGCTTGCTTGTATTTGGATAAGCTTTTCACCCATTTTATTTATGAGGACTCCCCTCCTTCTGCCAACACTCTGAGTTTCCTCTCGCTTTCGTCTGGAGGCCCGTCCCACTTCTTTATTCTTATTATTTTTCTCTCTTCCCCCTTGCAAGGCCCCTGGCTCAGCAGCCCAGCCCCACGGCAGGCTGACAGGCAGCGGGTACCGGCCCGAGTGCACCTTTGTTTGGCCAAGGGAACAGATGGGGAGAGTGGCTGCGGGTGGGGTGTGCAGCGATTCTTCCCCAGCCACCCTGCGTGTGCCTACCCTGGCTCAGCCACAGCTTGGTTGTTGACCCTCAGGCTGAAAAATTAGGAGAAAATCAGAGAAAAAATTAAGAAGTAAATTAATGTAAATCCTTGCCTGTTTGTGTTTAAGGTCACTGATGTGCTGGGGCTGGCAAGTGGCTGCTCGCATTAGAGCCAGCTGCAAGTGGACAGAATAACTTAATCATAAGTGATTAAAGAGCTTGTTCAGTTTCTTGTGTTGCATCTGTCAGGCAAAGCCTGTTGCTCACTGCAGAAATGAGGTGGTTTTGCACCTTGGGGCAAAGCAGGAGACGGGCATCCTGGATTTGGGACACGCAGCCCCAGGCACCCTGCACTGCTACCTCTCCCAGGCTGATGGGAACATCACTGCAGCCTCCCCTTTCTCCTGCAAATGAGGCACAAGTCAGTCCCTGGGAGCTCAGTGGGTCAGGAATCACCTCCCCACCAACAGCAGAGGCTCATGTGGGGTTTCAGCCTGGAGGATTCTCAGCACTCACTTCTTCTAGGCCAGCCCACAGAAGTGCCATCGCTCCAGGGAGTGACCCTCTGCACATCTCAGAGACATCAAGCCTTCACTGTACCCACTCACGAGCAGCCTTCATCATGTGGCTCCTTGCACACTGTCTGAGCAGTAGCTGGATGCAAAACCACAACAGGCTAAAAACCCAACATCTTTCTGGGCCCAGCTCAAGGCCCCATCCCACTGCTGGCTCCTGCAGCTCAGAGCTGTGGGTGATGGGAGCTCCTCCAGAGACCTGGCTTCTGCAGGCCTTGGATGTACAAATGAGTGATCCAGTAAAAAGGGGCTAAAACTTGGCATTTTAGAACTTCTTGACTGCAGCTCTCCACTCAAGCTCCACCCAGAGTCACTATTGCAAATCCTGTGCAATTCCTGTGTATTTCCATTGCAATGGGCCGTGGACCCACCAAAATGCCAATGAGCCCCACACCCCAACCATGGCTCATCACAGGACCATGTGAGATGAAAGGGAAGTGACCTGGCGAGTCCTGAAGTACTGGGGGCTGAGGCAAGGAGGCACAGGGCCTCGCTGAAGCATGGATGACCAGCACCAGGCTGGGTTAGGGCTGCAGGTGGTACCCATAGGAGCTGCAGGCCTGGAGAAAGAGAAGCCACCATCCAGAACAGGGCCAGGAGCAAAGCACAAGGAGATAGCCTGGGAAGCCCACAAGCCGTCCTGAGGCCTTGCTGCAGCAAACCCAGCAACTGGAGCATGGGCCGACAGGACTGTGCATGTTCTCTATTGGGGTGGAGTACAGAAAAGAAGCAGGACACGACAAATATAGTGGGGAGAGGCCAGGTAGCATGATAGAGAGCCACGGGAGGTGATGGATTGCCACGAGGTGTGATGGAGAGTGATGAAAGTGATGGAGAGCTATGTAGAGAGATGGAGAGCGGTGGAGATGTGATGGAGAACTGTGTAACTGTGAGATCTCATCTGCTGGGGCCTCACTCCACCCCATGGTCATACCCGGGGAACAGAAGTTCCCAGATCACATGGGAGCAAAGCAGTCCCATCCCCTTACTGTGTGAGGAAGCTGCAGCATGGGCACAGTTGGACTCATCCCAAGCATAACAGTGGGCTGGCAGCAGCCTGGGTGGGGAACCCATGGTGTCCGTGTGCGTTTGTTGGCATTCAGCATCTGGCACAGCCAAGGAGAGTGTGGGGCTGCCCTAGGCTGGTACCCTCTGTGACACCCGAGGAGCATGGACACAGGAGAGACACAAATCTCCCTGCAGCTGGGATGCCCTGGCAGCAGTGTTCCACCTGATGCTCTGCACTACAGAGACCGGGGGCTGCCGTTCATCCAGGCACGACACTCCCTGCTGGGAAACCTGCCCAGCATTAACACCAGCCTGGCCCCAGCCATCAGTGAGAGCAGCAGCACTGGTGGGCACCCGCTGTGCCTGCTGCCCAGGAGTGCCACCGGCCACCTTCAGCCTTTGCATTGGGGCTGGCTGCGTGTCTTAAGGCAGCATGCCACCTCCTTCCTAAACTGCTTCCTCTTTGGCTGCAAAGCCCCTCTGCCAGTGGGTCAGACCTCAGCCGTGTGCCTTCTTCTTAGAGCCAAGCACAGTGAGAGAGAGAAAATATGTATTTGTATATATATATATATGATATACAAAATAATAGGGGATCCTTTTTCTGTCTCCATCTCCAGCCTTTGCAGGTGGGAGCAGGGTGGGCAGCGCGGTGGGACCAGGGTGTGGGGCCGGGGGCCACTGCCCGCTCCCAGCCCCACTTCCCGGGAGCGACGGCGGGGCGGCAGCGCGGGCGATGGAAACGCTGTACTCACCATATGGAGCCTCCATCTTAGCGCTTAGCTGGGTGCTTACATTGACCATGTCTCGCCGGCCACTGCTATGGGGACTTGGGGCGAAAACCAGAGGAAGCAATAGGAATAAAAAGAAATCTAAATAAATAAATAAAAATGTCTTTCACTAAGGAAGTAGGTGAAGGCAGGAGGGAGCGCGGAGAGGCAGGGCGAGGAAACCTGCCTCTCCTGTTATCTTATTGATTCGCTTAATCAGGGCTAATGTGGGTGGAGATGTTAAATAGTAACCAAGCTCTTATGGAAACCAATCTGCAAGGTGCCGTTGCTGTAGCTATAGTAACTGCTGCCAAGCTAGAAACTCAAACACGGCTTTTACTGGACTCTTTTGGGGCTCCCATTCCCACCGGTGTCAAGGCCAGGGCAGCCACCAGGCTGGGGTGCAGCCCCAGCCGTGGGGAGGGACAGGACAGCTGGATCCAGCTCTGCAGCGCCCCAGGTACTGCTGGATTTCGTGCTGTCACCTGCCTGTGGTGGGAAAACCAGGGCTGAGCCAACCTGTGGCAAGGGCCGTGTGATGAGCACAGGGGTTGTCTTGCACTGGCATGGGCAGAGCAGAGCCCAGTCGAGGCACAAGGAGCCAAGAGCTCTGGCCGTCGGGACTTGTTCCCTCAGTGCAAAACCAGAGAGGTCACTTGGGAGTGGGCAGCTACAAGGACACGGTGTGATGCAGGGTGGTACCCTGAGTGTGGGACCAGCGTGCACGGTGATTGCAGTTCCTCCCTGTCTCCCTCTGCACCCCAAATTGGGGGGATACACAAGGTGCCGCAGCTGCTCATGGGCATCTGTGTTCCTTCTGGGACTGCAGCACTCAGGAGAAGCCCCAGGGACCTCATGGTTCAGGGCGTGCAGATGCGGTCGCAGATCTTGGGGCAGAGCCCCTGTGCTGCTCGTGGTTCTGTGGCAGGAGCAGCCCCTGCTCCTGGGGGCTGCACTGAGGTGAGGAGGGGCGTGCACAAGAGGTGTTGCTGAGATGACACCAAACACAAGGGGAATCCAGAGCTGGATCTGAGAGATGGATTGGCCGGCAACAGAGCCTGCACCTCCCGTACATCTCAGGAAAGGGCTGGGTTGGAGGAGGCAACGAGGGGTCCCTGCCAGCCCTGAGACCCCCAGCATCCCTGCTATTGAAACCCTGCGGCCTCTGAGGGGACATGATTAGGGAGATCTGCTCCTCTGGATGGGAAAGTATATCCCAAGAGACCACACAGCAGGGCAGGGGCGAGTGGGCTGGGTACTGCTGGGACTGCAGTGCAGGAATCCACAGCTGGGGGCTCAGACGCGGTGCCTAGGAATTTGGAACCCCCTGAGTTTGCTGAGTGGTCCTGGAGAGGGAAGGAATGTGGATAACAGAGCGCTCAGTGGAACCAGGGGTGAGGCAGGGCATTGGGTCAGGGTGGGACAGGGAGCTCATGGCCCTCCGGCATCACCACTGCCAGGCGTCCCAGCAGTGCTGGCTTCTCCCACACGATGGAGCAAAGCACCTGGGCATCTCCCATGGCTGTGGCCCGTGGCTCAACGGAGGGCTTCTGCACCCCTTCACTCTTTGCCCCCCAAACCAGAGCTTGGCATTACTGCGAGGCTCCAGGCTGTGAGAGAGTGAGGACCAACACAAGCACAGGGGTCTCCGGGCTGCTTTATTGGGGGGCTCAGAGCCAGAGGGGCAGCCGTGGAGCAGGGGGCACACTCAGGGCTCCCCACTTCTCCTCCAGCTGCTCACCATAAGGGGAACATCTTGGTATTCGCTTACACCAGCCTTTGCCTCAGCACAAGTGGGGTGCAATGGGGAAAGCCCCCAAAGCCCACAGAGCAGGGACTGTGCCAGCCTGCCCTGCTCCCTTCACACACTCCCAAACCATCCCTATTTCAGGAAATAGGGACTTGAACCATCCCTATTTTCCCCAAAGTGGGTAACAACCAGACAATGCAGGTGCTGCCAGAGGAGTTGTCTTAAAAAAGCCATTACCTATGTGGCTGTAAGGGTGAAGCAGTTTGGACAGCCAGGCTGCCAAAAAGCTGCCTAACACAGTGCAGGGAGGGGGCCAAGAGACAATCAAAGCAGCTGGGGTGGACACAACAGTGTTATAAATAATTCTGGTTCACCCCATCCACGTTCCTGGGGCTTCCATGTGGGGCTGCAGCCCTAGAACCAGCCGACTTGGTTGGATTTGAGTCCAGTGAAGCACATGTTGTTGGAGCAGCCTCCGCCGTAGACCGGGGGGCAGGCTGAGCACGGCCGCCCCACCTTGTACGGCGCTTCTCCCAGCCAGTTGCCTCTAAAAAGAGAAGAGGACATCACTTCTGAGCACCATCACCTCGCTGCCAACAGCAGGCCGGCCGGCGAGGCGGGGAGATGGCACGGAGGCCTTCGCTCCACACACTTACTTGATGGCGTAGTTGCAGACGAGGAGGATGGCGTGTCGCCACGTGCTGCCCCACACCCGCACGTTGGTGCAGGTGCTGAGGGCACAACCCAGGCGGCTGGAGGAGGCCCACACCATCTGCACCACGACAGAGAACAGGCACTGTCAGCAACCGCCCACCCAAGGGTCCCACAGCTGGTCAGCCCGGGACCCCAGTGCAGGGCTCCATCCCACCAGGGAATCACATCCCACCCACCCAGATTTCTCAGTCTGGATGCTCTGCCTGTCATGACAGTGCTTTGTCACCAGGGATCTCTTGCTGACCCTCTTCTCCCTGCAGCCTGTGATGCCCTGTGTGGGGCTGTCTTGCCAAGCTCACTTAAATAAGCAGCAGTCTGAGACACTTCTCTAATTTACCTTAATTATTTCCCAGACCTCACCTTGAAGAATCCCCACTAGATTTCCCTGCACACAGGGAGGTGAAACAGAGCCAGAAGTATCCCAAAGCCTCCCCAGGCTGAATTTCTTGCTTAAAAAATGTATCCTGTGCATTTACAACCCAGAACACCCCTGAGCATCTTCACAGATGAGCTGCATGGGATGCAGATGCTCTGTTAAAGGTCAGAGCCATATGGAGGAGGTAATTAGGGGTTGGCACAGGTTTGCCATCAGGCAGGGAAGCAGAGAGAGGTTTTCCACCTTGTGCTGGCCAGGCTGCTGGTGAATGTGCCAGAGAGTAACAGGGCTGCATTCCTGGGGAACCAGACACAGCTGGGTGCTGTAAAGCTGCTCTATCACAGAGAAGAGAATTCGTGCTTGGCAAAAGCACAAAGGGGCTTTCTTTTTCTTTTCACCACCTTCAAGCTGCCAATGGGGTAATGCAGAGAAAAGGGTCAAAGAAGGCAAAAATCTTAAAAAAAAAAGTGAAAACTTCCCAGCCAACAAGTCAGAAGGTCCCAGCTGCACTTCTGAGGGCTGCAAGCCCCTGGGACCTCCATGCAAGCAACCCTATTCCCACAAGGGCCCAGGGTGGGAGGGCATTGCTGCCAGCTACCCACACGCCTCCAGTGGGCACGCTGCTTGCTGCCAACCCTACCTGCCCTGGTTTGAAGCAGACAGGTGCCAGAATTTGATCTTGGATCCCAGCTCCTGCTGGGAAAAGGGTTGCCTCACTGCACGGGGCGCTGCAGCCGGGTCCTGGGGGGCTGCAGGAGGCTGTGGTGCTCACCTGTGTGTAGTGGCTGCAGACAGAGCCGCTGCATTTGGAGGGGCAGCGGGGGTTGCACTCGTGGGGGTGGGGAAAGGAGTAGTGCTGCTTCTCCTGGTGCCACGATTTCACCATGTCCACAACGGAGCGGTACCTGCAAAAGTTGCCATGTGTAAGGTGGACCTCCTCTCTGCCAGAAGTCATGCGTGGGGGAAAGGAGGGGGAGGAAGTCTCCTCATAGAGGAAATGTGGGAGAGAAGCAGGATGGAGCAGAGGCAAAGATGTCTTTGTGCCAAGTACAGTTGTGTTTAAGGTCAGAAGACCTGGTCCTTACTGGAAACATCTGAGGTCTCTCTGCTTCATGTGCCTGGCAGAGAGGGGATACTGTCCAAGAAGCAGCGAGCATCTCTAGCTTCCCACATTTACCCTGCTGCAAGGGTTGGACCCTTCTCCTCCTGCCTTCGGGGGCTTAACATGCCTCTTGGTTGCATTCCGGTCCTCTGCAACCCCAGATCAGAATCTCCCTGCTCCTTGACTGAGGGGCCGCTCCCTGCTGCTCCTCCTCCAGCATCACGGGGTGCAGGGGGTCCCCAAGGAGCCCACTCAGCCTACAAGGCACTCACCTTCCCGAGTGGATGGAGAGATTCTGCCCCATGTATTTCATAAGCTGAGGGGGGCCGTGGTCCCACAGGCAGCGTGCAGCCCACGACTCTGCTGCCCTGGCCAGCCGCTCATCCCACACCTGGCCAGGAGAAAAGGAAAAGGGCAGGCAAGGATTTTGTCTGCCCAGAGTAGGGAAGAGAAGCAACCTGCTCCCTTGGGCTCAAGGGGCATTTCTGAGCACCCCCGGGATGTCCAAAAAATGTGAGTTACCTATCAGGCTGGGAAAATCCTGTGGGAAGCAGGGCAGTGTGTCCAGGAGCAATGAACACATAGAGTACCCACTGCCCTGGCACAGCACAGATGCCCTGAAGAAGTGTAGACCCTGTGCTTGTGATTCCTTCCAGGAATTAGCTCCTTCTGCAGAAGGTGGAGCTGAATCCTAGAGGTGAAATCCTACAGCCCTGCTCTGCTGCTTACAGCTGTCCCCAGCCCTCCACCACAGCCCCGGCTGCAGAGTAACTGGTGAGGACAGCTGGTTCCTTCATGCATTATTTAAAAGGCTCTTCAGCCATCCTGAACTGCTTTGGGAAGATGCCTGGGAGAGTTATTTTGGAAGGCAGGAATTTAGGCCAAGCAAGAAGCAGTGCAGGATGCTCCCGGGTGCGTCTGACCTGCTCTGGTACCCAGCAAGCTGGGCTGGCCCCTGTCTCTCCCAGACTGGCATCCAGGGACCACTCAGCTGCTCCACTGGAGCTCTGGTCCCCTCCCTGGGAGCAGAGCACTGTGTGTGGCACCTTCTGCCTGGAGGGTCCTGCTTTGTGGTGGCTGAAATTCCTCTTCTTGGTGGCTCCCCATTTCTTCTCCATTTTGGGGCTGGACCTTAGGAGCTCCAAGCAGGGAGTTCTGCCCAGAGTGGCCTTTGTCCAGAAGAGATGTCCACCCCGTGGGGTGAGGCTGCTCAGTCCCTCTCTATCCCACCCCTCTCTATCTCACTTCTGCATTCTTCTTTTCCCAAGGACTGGCATCCCTGGGCACACCTCTGCACCAGCTCCCAAGGGGCCTTAGAGCTTGGGATGGGGCTGTCCCTCCTGGCGCAGTCAGGGGAAAGGCTCCCACCTGCATTTTGGGTTGAGATGTGAGCTTTCCATGCTTGTTCCCCTAATGCTACCTCTGCAGCTTGGCTGATTCTGACATCCTTTAGTGGAAGGTGTCCCTGCCCATGGTGGGGGTTTGGAACTGGATGATCCTTAAGGTCCCTTCCAACCCAAACTATTCTATGATTATATGATCCCACAGCTAGCAAGCTCCCAGATGTCCCAGGCATGGGTCCTGAATCTGCCTCCAAGTGGAAACATCCCCTCCATCCCTCCTATGCAGAGGCTACATGGGTCTGCCCTGCAGCAGGGATGAGAAACATCCCCCTGGACAGGCATTCAGTTGCGAAGCTGGGGCAACACCCTGTCATCCCCATGCACGGGGGTCCTGTCCGTATCAGATTGGGTGCCCACATCACATTGACCCCACCACAGCAGTCAAGAGCCACGGACCCCAAACCACCTGTCGGAGCCTGACTCACCATGTACTCCATGTTGGAGGCAGGAGGGGACACCTGTGCCCGGGCTTGGTTGTGATAGTCCAAAATTGCGCTCATGTCATGGGAAGAGAGGTATCGCTTCCGACGGCTCCGGGGGACCCCCACGCCCCACAGCAGGCCTGTGGCTTTGACCCCAGGAGGGGACAGGAGCTCGGTGGCGTTGGGCAGCAGGAAGGAGCTGGACTGCTGCATCATCCAGAAGCCCAAGGCAGTGAGGTACAGGTGCAAGTGGAGCACAGTCATGCTACCTGGCCGCAGGGATCGGCTGGTGGCTTTCCACTCCCGCACACAGTTAATCAAGGCTAAGGCAGGTCACCGGTCCCCGCTGCTGGCACGTGGGTCTGGGAAAGAAAACAACACAGGCACCGCTCAGGTTTGCAGTTTACACGCACAGATCACTTCCCCCAAAAAAGATGTAAATAAATTTTCCTTTTCAAAATATGTTTTTAAAATTAATCTCTTTAATAACTCATTTATCACAGCAAATTCCACATGACCAGCAGGGTCGTGGCTGGGGAACTGGTTTTCTTCTTGTTTCTTTTAAAAAGTAAAACAAAATAGGTACTAAATCTCCCTTTTTTTTTCACTTATTGCACATACCTGCCAGGCAAGGATTAATTAGGAGCATGCTGAGATATTCACCGCAGTCGCCTCCCCTGTAACTTCCCAGGCACTTGGTGTGTTGAATAAATCCCCAAAACAAATGGAAATCTCATACAGATAAACACACAGCAAGTTTTAAAAGCATCGGTGAGAAATCCTGATGACTCTTTATTTCGGAGGAAGAAAAATAAACCACCACACAACCAGAATAATTTAAAAAAATAGAAAAATGCTGCACTATCTCCTCATCCGTCAGCCAATGCACCTCCTAACATCCCTGCCAGCCCTTCCCCGGAGCAGCAGGGAGGATGTTCCCCCGACTACATACCTCGAGGACTGAGCCAAGAGCAGCCGAGCCCGGTGGCGGCAGCCGGTGGGATTGACCTTTGCAAACAACCTGCTGGGGCAAGATGCAGGGGCGAGGTTTAGCCTAGCCCCGCCGGGCAGCCTGCCGCCACATCTGACGCAAATGCTGCATCTTAACTCTTCCCCTGGGGAATGTCCTGAAGTTTGGAAGGAGCCCTGCTAGGAGATTTATAGGCTGGTGGATGCATCCGCGCGCACAGGCGCGCACGCAGGCACGCTGAGCCGTGCACTGTGCCGGCGAGGGGAAGCCAGTGGAGCCCAGGTCACTTTTCCAGTGGGCAGAGGGGCTGTTCGTAGGCTGCTGGCTGAGGGTTTTGCTATGAGCTACCTACAGGGAGAGGTTCCAGGAGTCGTCTCTCTCCCATTCATCACCCTCAGGCTGTGGTCTCACTGGGAGCAGTGGACGGGGAAGAGAATCCAGGCTGGCAATGGATGTGGAGGGAGGTTTTGCCCTGGGTAGGTGGCAGCAGAGCTGGTGCTCACCGGGAGACCCAGGGTCGCTCTGCTTTGGTGTGAGGTGAGCAGATGGGAGAGATGTCCCTTACCAGGGGTTATTACAACTGCAAGGGGACCTGGTGACCACACATGTCCCTGGGCCAGCAGCTCTCCCCGTTAGAAATGAAGCTGCTTACTGGGTGAGTTTCTCAAGGACTAGGGTTTGCTGTAGCCCACAGGGACTCTGACTGCATCCCCACCACTGACCTGGGCTGGCGATGCCCAGTGAGGAGCATCTTGGGGGGAAAAAAGCCCTTCTTCTGCAGGCTGTGTTCCTTCCAGATGTCTGTCCCCAGGGAGGGGAAATGGCTGCAGAAGTCTGAAAGCTGTAGACAATCCCACAGCATCAAGTGTGTTTCCCTATAACATCCCAGCTGTCATGATGCCTGGGGCTGGCTGAATTATTGCAGGTCACAAAAATGCAAGCCTGGCAGGCTGGAGGGGCTGCTTGCAATGCTTGTCACATCCCTTCTTCCTCCCGCTACCCTCGGAGCCAGAGCAAGCAGCTGTGTGTGAGCCCTGGCAGGGCTCACTGCCACCATCACCCCACGGCGTGGCACCCCAGGTAAGTAAGGTGCCCACCCTGCACCTCGCCAGGTCTGTTCACCAGGGCAGAGGCAGGTTTGAAGCCAGGATTTGGCTCTTTGACTGCACAAAGGGGAGCACCGAGGCCTAACTCACTCTCCTGAGCTGATGGGATGCATGGAGAAGGAGGCACCAAGACCGGAGTGTGCCCAGGGTGAAAGCTGGTGCTCCTGGATGAAGACGGGAGGTTGCTGGGACAGTGCAGGGATGAGAAGGCAGTGCCACAGCAGCAACACATCACCACTTCTCACCCTTGATAATTTGACAGGGATAAGAACTGAGGATCCCAGTCACACAACTCCTGCCTCATTCCAGGACATCCAGCATATTCAATGCCTGGCTGGCTTCACCCACAGCCCCCGACACCCATCATGCAACAGAAGCCAACCAGGAGCTCGGGGAGGAGCAGACCTGAGTGTGAAGAAAGAATAATGCCCAGGTGCTGAGCTGCTGTGCTATGGCAATACAGCCTCACCCTGCTGTGAGCCTCTGCCGAAAGAGTCCCCCGTGTATATTTTTCCTGGCATCTGCTTTCCCATAAAGCAAATCAAGATGCCGTGAGCCCCGGGGAGCAGCTGGAGACAGATGCTGGAGGGATATTTCCATCCACTCCCCACCCAGCAGGTGGGATGATGATCGTGCCAGCAAGGAGACAGGGAAACTGTTGCTGAGGCGTCTCTGGCCCCACCACAGCACCATGGGAAGGAACCCCTTTGTGCAGAGAGTAGCAGCACCCCATGAACCAACAGGGCTGGGCACGCTGCAGGGAGCCATGCTGTGCTGTGGATGCAGGTGCTGGACACACTGGAGTGTCAGGGTGGCTCCTAGAGCTCACCGACTTTCCAGACTGCCTATTGTAAGGGGTTTAACGAGCTCAGCTTCGCCTTCCTAGCACTAGACCACCCTAAAACACCAGTCACCTCTCCACAGGTGCCAGGTGAAGCACCATTCCCAGTCTGCCAACAGCCCTATTTTATGTTCTGGTGAGTGCCAGTTCCAGGGGCCGGCAGTGGGATGACCCTTTGTACTGCACCGGCACAGCACACTCCAGGGCTGCCTCCCTCTGCCCAGCTGCTCAACCCCAGCTATCAAATCTCTCATTAGTACAGCTGGTAAAGGCAGTTTCATTCCCAGCAGATTAGAAAGGCAGATGGGGACACACAGCAGCGATCTCAACTGGACAGACTGGGAACGTGGTCTGGGCAGACTGGGAGGAGCAGCTGCCACCAAGAGAACTGGGGCTGTGTTACGGGGAGGGGTTTTTTGACGACTTTATATTTCACAAAAGACAGAGCCCTGCCCAATGAATACTCATCCAGAGTCATTAACTGCAAAGCTTTGTATTTCAGCATTTTATTTCAGTTTTTGTTTCCCTGGGTCTCAGAGAGAGCAAACCCCCTGCAGCCCCCGCTGCCACGCAGCAGCTGAGCTGCACTGAGCTTCTGCATGGAGACAAGGCAAGGGTTTTGTCTTGGGTGCAGATTGAAAGCACTGCTTAATCAGCACTCCAGGAGACAATCCAAATTCCAGGAACTGGAAGGGGTTTGTGTCCCTGCCAGGCCTAATATCCTGCAGCTCAGACTGGCCCAGCTGCCAAAGCACACGGTATCTACAGCGAGGACCTTGCAGGGAGCCAAGAAGAACACGCATTCAGCTGGATACAGCAGCAGCACCGGCAAACCGCTGGGTTCACAGCCCTGTCCTGGCAGAGACACCTACTGATGCTTTTAAGACTGACACACATAGCAGCTTGCCCCAGAATAAGCCATGACCAGACACTCAAGATTCCTCTGTCACATTTGTTTCCCATCTGCTGGCTTCAGGCATCACCCATATATCAAGGGGGCAGGTGGGAGAGCAATCCCTGTTGCTCTATTAAAATATCCTGGTAATGAACTCACAGAAAGTCTCATTTTCCAGCTTTGCTGAGGGCTGTTCATTTTCCCCAGTCCTGTCCCAAACAACACCAATGGCTCCAGCTACCCTGGTGCCCACCCTGGTAGGGAAGGAAGGGGGGGTTTTTGAACACAATTTCTAGAGACTTGTAGAGGTTCAGCAAATCCAGATCTTGGTTCCTCCTCATGCATTGTGAAAAAAGATCTTCATTTTGACTTAAAGGTCAGAAGATTTGATCTCCACGATGTTGTGACATGAGAAAACCCAGGCTAACACCTGCACATTTATTTGTGATCTCTCTGTTGTGAAACACCCTGTTGAACTGTAACCCGAGATCAGTCCTGAAGTCTTCAGGACTTTAGAGGACTTCAGTTCTTGAGGAGTTTAGTCATCCTTCTTGCTAATTAGGAGCAGCTCCTTGTAAATGTTGAAACCCTTTCTGAGCCAATCTGAACCTCGGAGAAGGAAAAGCCAAATCTCATGCTGAAGAGGTGACCTCCTAGGATGCAGGAAGGAGGAGGGGGTGTAAACTCCCGTCTGCCAGTAGAATTCTACCCTTCTTGGCTAAAACAGGGGGACACCACATCAGGATGGGCTTTTCCAAATATTTTGGCCTTTATTCACTAAAATTAAAGAAATTCGGTAGGTATCGAACCTCTTCTCCCTTATTTCTCAAACATCACAGGAACTGGGCAAGTTTCTCAAATGAAATTTCTCAATTTTAATGACAAGTAGTTAAAATTGTGAGTTTTGATCATCTGAACTTTTCCTGTTGTTCACTGCTAAAACCTAGGATGGAGTAGAAAGACAAGGTTGCCATGCATGTTCACTTCACTTTCCCTTGCTGTGCCCACCAGGTCATCTCCACACCCAAGTCACACCAGGAAGGAGGTAAAATAGAGCATGGGCTCCTAAGATCACCAGTAAATGAGAGGGTCTTGCTCTTCTGGCTTTCGGGTCTACCAGGGAGTTCTCTTGCTCCTGTTGCACAAACTGAAGGATGGGCTCCGTGATGGACATGGTATCAGACAAACCCTGTGGTGGTATAGCTTGCACATATAACTGCATGCTCTGGGGATCCAGGTGTTGGGAGCACAGGAGACACACCAGCCAGAGGGTGAGAGAGCAGAGCAAACACTATCTGGAGGCTTGCACCTCCTCCAACACCTGGGAGCTGTGCCACAAACTGCAATGCTCTGGGCTTTCCAGGAACCTTTGGAGCAAACTTAAAACAAGATGGCCCATGTGTGTTTTCCAGAGCTTGCAGGATTATTTATGAAGCGTTCAGTTATTGATTTCTATAGGATTTTTTCCTGAACCAAGGTCCATGTGACTCATAGAATGCTGCTCTTGGAGGCTGCATCCTAAGCCACTTGGGCAGTGATTGTGTCTCCTGGGCAGTGTTTCTGCTGTTCGTGGCCAGCTGGCAGCAGCAGGACAGCCGAGACTGTGCACTACCAGCCCCTCACAGCAGAACATTTCATGTCTGCTGAGGCTGTGATTATGGGGAGGAGGAGCACTCAAGCCAGCGGTGAGGCACAGCTCACACTGGGGGTACCACGTGTGCAACCCTGAATGTGTAGCCATGGGAGCACAGACCACAGCAGAGAGAGATCAGCAGGGTGGGTTGGAGAGACCTAGATCTCCAGCCTTTATCTCAACTACTCAAGGCTAACACAGTGGCAGCACGTGCCTTTTAAAGCCTATCCCAAACTCTGAGGTTTAGAGCACTTCCATTAATAAACGTGAGATGCTTTGCTACTCTCTCTTGCTCTTGTCAGTCACAAAGGCATTAAACACCTCTCTGATTTGTCTGTTGAGCCCATGGTCCTGGAGCCTTTCATATGATGTCTAGTGCCTGCCTCTCCTGTCCTCTCATAACTCACCATTTCCGCTTGCATATTCGCTAGGACATGAGAAAAACTAAAAATAAAGGTGAATAAAAAGACCATTTCCCATTTTATATATAGTGATGCTGCGGGGAGCCGGCTGTCGGGAGTGTGGGTTGGAGCCCATATGTGTGGGTCCAACCACCCAGGCTGGGCTTGGTGGGGCAGCACAGAGCAGCCTTGCTCACAGCCTGGCTACTGACCCACGAGCCAAAGGCTGCCTGGGCATCATCCCAGCTCTGCCAGCGGAGATTGGCTCCTTTCACTGGTGCAACTGGCCGGGTCCCGATAGCAGCCTGATCCTGGGAGTCTTCAATGCTAGTGGAAACCATGGCTGAAAACACAGCAGGACTAGTCTGACAATATTCAAGAAGCATTTGGAAGCCTGACAATACTCCAGAAGCATCTGGACAATGCTGTTGGACACATGGTGTGAATGTTGGAATTGTCCTAGAAAGGTACAGGAGTTGGACTCGATGATCCTTGTGGGTCACTTCCAACTCAGGTCCTTCTGTGATTCCTTGATTCTATAATTCTATGAAGTTTCTATTCTGTGATTCTAGGATGTCTTTGTGGTGCAAAGTAAAAACCACTTGTTTTAGGGTAGGAACGAAAGTGTTCATCAAAGCTAATGGGATCCTACATTATTTCCACGGTGAATAGGAGGGCACCAGCCCTCCCACCTCTCCCCCATCCCCCGCAACACTGGCGGAGCTGTGGTCCCCAGCAACAGCCCACGACTGCCTGTGAGGAAGCTGTGAAGGCTGCCGACTCCAGCCAGCAGCAAGATATAATTGGAGCCTTTGAAAGGTGAGAAATTTTTCCACCAGCTCTAGAAATAAATGTCTCTGAAGTTGAGTGTTGCAGACGGTAGTTTCTCGCAAAGGTATTTTTTATGGTAACTGAGCTAAGTTTAGAAATCTACTTAATAGTGTGGAAACTCCTCTCAGCACAATTCAGAAGACAGTTAATTTGATGTTTGTTAATTTATTTTTTAGCATGGTGGGTGTGTGATGGTCTCACTACGCTCTGCCAATGTGAGAGGAATCTAAGAGGTCAATGGAAAGAGGGGCCTATTGCACCATGAGTCAGCTGAGACTGAGATAGACCCAAACCTGGGAGACAAAGGGCAGCTGTGACCTCCTCGACAGCCACATTCAGGCTGGGTCCCAGGACCCTCAACCCCACAGCAGTACACTATCCCAGCACCTCCATCCTCACAGCTTGCCCACATGGGTGCAGCCCACAGCCAGCTCTCCCATTCACACAGACACATTCCAGAGTCAATAGCCCTGGAAACATGATGATGGTGGGGAGGTTTTATTGACCTTATCACCTGCTCTCTGCATGGCTGGTTTTCAGACAGTGGTGGGAAACTCATTGGTCCCACCCAGGGGTCCCAGTGGGAGTTCCCCATCCCTTAGGGCAAAACTATCCTGCACAAAAGGCATCATCTGGGGTGAGCTGACATAATTCCTTTCCTTGGCATCTGACACAGCAAGTGCTACCTGTGTAATTGTTGGGAAATGCTGCAGCTTCGTCAAAGAGCTGGATCATCTGCTGGTCAGGGGCTGGTGGATTACAGCCCTGAAAGCCCAGACCCAGCAAAGTGAAGTCAGGACACCCTGGCAGCCTTACCATGTAATTTTCTTGTTTGGATGGCTGTGTGCCGCAGCCTGACTGCAGCCCCTGTGTATTCAGTCCATTCCCTATTTTTTCCAAGACCAAAATTAAGATAGAAACTGAGCACCTGGCACCAGTTCACAGGCAGGTTTTTTGTTGGCTGCACAGGGAGGTCTTGTTCCTATTGCTGCTCTTCTCGGGGGTGGCCCCAGTGCTCACGTGCCTGGGCCTCCACTGTGGCACCAGCAAACACCTCCCAGTCACCCTTGTCCGTGTACGGTTCACAGTCTCCAGATGCAAATTCTTTTTTCCCACAGAAAAATGTTGCTGCTGTTTATTTGTTTGTTTGGCTCAGATTAAATAACAAGGGGCTAAAAGAGATGGTGCTTTTCCTTCCCAACTCTGAAGACAGAGGAGGACGTTTGCAGTGGTTTATCTTTGCTTGACATGCTGGGACGAGGTCTCCTGAAGTTGTTGCTTCTCCCCAGGGTCTGTCTGGGGCACATCTGGCAGGGAGGAGGATGTGGCTTCTGTGGGTGGTGACCATTCAAAGCCTGTCTAGCTTTAAAAGCAGACTCTGGTGAGCACAGGAAGGTGGTGCAGAAGGAAAGACACAGCTCAGGAGTTCTTGGGAGCATCCAGAGGAGATGGAGAGGCTTTGAGCAGTAAAGACGTGCCCATACAGGTTCTCAGTGTATTAATGTCTCTTCACAAGGCTAAGAAACAGCAGTGGTTCAGCTCTTCTGAGGCTCCAGCAGTGCTGAAGCAGAGCAAGAACCTACTGGGTGAGACAGGGTGTAATCCTGAAGCTCTTGGTGTCCTGAGTGACACTGGGCAAAACACTTCTCATACATATTTCTGTCTATACTATGATGATGATGGTCACATCTACCAGAGAGCTTTGAGGGTTACCGATGACCAACACTGCCTCAGAGCCAGTCCTGCCTTTCCAGGTGAGCAGGGCAAGACTTTGCAGGATTTCTGTGACATCTTCCTGTTTCTGGCATTAAAGCTGAATGGAGCCTGAAACACTTTTCCTTGCTTTTAAAATTTCTCCCTGTACCTGCACGTCTTGGGGCTTCCACTGGGCTTACTGTCTGCAAAAGAGGAGCAGCTTGATGGACCTTTCGCATTTTCACCCCCCCACTCTCCTATTTATTGTGAATCTTTGTCAATAAATCTTCCTTTCCTCATGGGAGTCCCAAGCTTTTCCATGTCTGGATGACTGGATCCATGACACCAGATTTCTGTCTGCATATGCATGAAATTTCTCAGGTTCAGCCATGGAGGCTCAGATGTTTGCAAGAACCAATTTGCTCAAAGCTGGAGAAAGGCTGGAAAAGCAGAAAACGAGGACCTTGGGGTGCTCTTTTATACATTGTTCCTTAACATTTACCTCAGGAAGACCATGCTGCCCTGTGAGCACAGCTCATGCAGCCTGTGCTCTGGCACACCAGGCAGGGATTGCAGAGTTCATAGACACACCATCACTGCTGCCTTGTGCCAGACTCATCGAGGCATCATGTGCTCCTCCCCTGTCCTGGATTCCACATTTATTACAGCAAACCACGCATGTTGGGGGCCTGCATGCACTTGACCATCCAAAAAGCAATCTCCTGCTTTTTGGATTGCTACCACAAGGCTAAGCCAAGCACGTATGTGAAAAATAAAGGAATGAAAATCCAGAGCTCTGACTCCAAAAGTAATTGCTGGGTAATACAAAGAAAGGAGCTCCCCAGGCTCAGTCTGTGCCAGAAGTTACAAGAGGGAGCTGCAGTCCCTGAACTTACTTAGATATCCTGTACGCCACAAGTGATAAATGTGGTTGTTCCAATAAGGTAAAAGCCTGTGAGGAACTGTGGCAGCTGGAGGATACATCCAGACAAGTTGTGTCACTGTCACAGCATCCCTGGAGAGATGCGTTGTGCTGCAGGACCTGGAAGAGGTCTGGCTGGGGGGTGGGCATGGCCAGGTTTTTTGTATACAGAAGCTCAGCAAGAAGAGACAAAGGTGCCGTGAGGAGTGCACTGATCCCTCCTTCCCATGCTGGGCCATCCCATAGAGTTATGAAATGAAAAACAAGCAATGAATAGCACAACTTTATGGATAATCTGTACACAGAGGAGAGAGAAGAACTATGCTTGCAGTGCAGAGCTCATACCAAATCTTGCCTGTCTTTCAAGTGAAAGAGATGCACTTTTCCATCAGCTCCTTGTCCATGACCCACCTTGCTCATGACCTGTTGCAAGCATTGGTGCTCACTGGGCATGTGCTTGGGGATCACTACCCCTCTGCTCCAGGTGTTAAAATAGAGTTTGTGTTGTTTTATGACCTTGCCCATGTGCCATGAGCGATGGGGAGGAAACAGCAGCTGGAGCTGGGCTCACACCGTTACCTGGAGCATGTGCCCCGTGGGGACCTGGGCTTGTGGTGGCTGATAAGGACCATGGTTAATAAGGTCCATGCTTCCTCATCCTCTCCACTGCTGCTAGTGACATTTAACCAGCCAGCACAGGCAAGACAGGTACAATCCAGCCTTCATCTTGCTAACATCTGTGCTGGTGCCAGCTCCTGCAGAGACACCTGGCAGGTCAGAGGGAAGTGCTCGGTGAAGGAAAGGTCAGAGCCCATGTACCCTGTGTCTGGCATCTCACAGGACAGCAAACTCTGAGCTCACCCAGACAGCTGTTGCCTTTGGCACGTCCCCTTCCCTGCTCCACTTGCTTTTCTGCAAGCAGCAGACATGGAGCGCTGTTTTACCCCAGGATCCCATCTGCTGTCCATGTGTTGCTGCCAAGCTGAGCCCTCCAGGGTGGCTGGGCCCCCTGTGCTCAGCTTTCCCTGCCTTCCACCAGAGGAGGTGAGAGCCATGCAGGACCACTGCGACCCAGGAGCCAGGAGGGGGGCATCCCTGGAGCCTTCCCCAGCATCTTCCCAGCACACATCTCAGAGCCAAGGGGAAAGACACCTTCACGGGCTGCACACAGTTCCCAGCTGGACCCCGTTACAGCCCCAGCATTTCCTCCTGGTCTTGTCAACATCCAGCTGTGGGTTCCTGGCTGAGAGAAGGGGGGGTGGCATTGCCCTAGGGGCCATGTCCAAGTAGGGGAGGTGCTGGGTTAGGTTTGGGCAGGGGAGTGAGGAATGAGCCTGGCCCCACCCTTCTCATCTGGTGTTCAGCTGTTTCTAGTTTCTCCCTTCCCTATTTCTTATTTAAGCTGGTGTTTTCATGCTGTGCTGATAAGAGAAAGGAAGCCTGGGAGTGGGTGGTTTGGTGGCTGGGGCTAACTGCTGGCTGCCTACATCTCCCCCTCCATGGGCTGCTGCAGTACAGACTCCAGGGATGGGGGGGCCCAGCTAAACCCTCTTTCCAAAACCAGCACTTTAATCCCCTGTAACTGGGTTATGGGAACTTGACAAATTCATGGAAGTGGTACATGACGTTAAGTCTTCTGGCATGGGTGGCTCAATAAACCTGTGATAGCAGGTGGGAGACACAATGAGCTCTCAGGCTCTGTGGACAGCTGAGGGCCATCTGGACTAACTGGTATGAATGAAGTGTTTATAAAGATATAGTAGCAGTGCTGAGAGAAGGACTGGGCCTTTCTCCTCCTCCCCAGCCAAGAGCAGGACTTTCCTCTTCTGCCTGCTTTAGTAATGGAAAGGATGAGATGTCTCCATGAGTTCATGGACCGTGCTAAGGAGAAAACCTCTAGGTTTCCTCACCGCAGTGTTTTGTGTCTACCCACCTCCCAAAGTGGGTCAGTAAATTAACAATGCTTACCTCTGTGCCTGCTGAAACCCCACCAGCCGTCTCGCACAGATGACTGTTGAGGTGATGAGGAGGGTTAATTGACCCTGACAAATATTTACCTGTTTCACTGGGTTTACAGAAACCTCACTCCAGTTCCAGCTTTGAAGTAGAGATCAAAGCCCCAGCAACGCCAATGTCTGGGGGGAGCAAGCTGTCCCTGGTGTGCAAAAACACTGGTCTACAAGGAGGGCAACCACGTCCTTCATCCCTCTTGGAGGGCACCCCGAGCAGTGCTGGCATCTCCCATCATCTCAGAGTCCTGTTCGTCTCCCCACACCAAGGTAAGAGCTGCTTTGCCAATTGTCTGGAGCCTACATTAAATAAACAGCCCAAAGAAAGGCCTTCTTCCAGCAAAGTGGCAGAGTATGTTTCTCATGTATTTTTTTTTTCTAGCCTCTGAATGGTGCCAACAGAGATTGAGCTGAGCTGCACATCTGTGGTGGGCTCATATTTTCAAAAAATAGCTTGTTTGAACTGTACAAACAAACACTTGTGAAAAGAATCCTGTCTCTTTAAGTGAAGTTGGTAAATGCTCTGATTTAGGATTGGGCTTTAATTTTATTTTTCATCAAACTTAAAGCTGAAGGGGAGAATGTTTTTTTTATTCTCAGGACAGGTAGAGTCCAGGCAGCAGGAACACAACCTTAATTACCCACCTTCTCCTCAGGCTGTCAGTGAGCTGTTGACTACCCTCCTTACATTCCTTCCACTTGGTAAGATGCAGACTGGATTGCTGTATTTTGGGAGATGGTCCATTCCTGGCAGACAGGGATGTGCTTTCTTGGTGAGAGCTGAGAGCAGCCAGTCTGGTCCACTTTAAGCCAGGAAGCTGCGCCATAATTGACCAGTAATGGTCCTGACAGCCTCTCTGACTCACAGTAAAATCTCACAAGCTGCCTTGGAGAAGATGCAGAAGCTCCCTAATAAACAATTCACCCCGATCATAATCTGGTGGGACTTCACGGGCATGCAGAGCAAAGCAAGTGCTCCAGAACTCCTGCAGAAGTTTAAGGGAAGAGTTCTGGATGGGGAAAAGGGTGATAAGCCAGATCCCAGGCACTAGTACAGCTCCGGGCTTCTCCTTGAGGCACATTAATTTCTTCTCTGCCCTAACCCCTAACTGACGTATCCTCTCACTTTGCTGTCTTTCTGCCCATCTTTTCTTTTAGATGCCACCTGTGGTTGATGATTACACCAATAAACTCCAGGGTCCGGAGGATCCTTGTTTCTTCTGTCAAAGGCTGAGATGTGGGGCAGCCCTGCAGTGAAAGAGCACGGTGAGTTGAGTGGGAGGTGTTGACCTCACTGAACACAGGAAATACATAGGTAAACTGAACAAGTAATTTGGAAAAGAACAATTATTATCTTAAACATCCAAATAAAACCAGTGACGATCTTGAGTGCACTGACTATTCAGAATACCCTTTGAACATGGTTTGTAATTATTATTTTTATCTACAGAGCATTTCAACAGTCATTACAGTCAGGGTAAATTCAAATCACATTTCCAACCAACTCTTATATAATTAACCAAGCCAGTAAAGCACAGGTTAAATATTATTTATGTATATTTTTTAGTTTTACACTTAGTATTTGTGATTCCATGTTTGACTGAAAGAACCACAGCTCGTGTTATGTGGCTGCCTGTACTGGTTGTCCGGTCAAGAAACCAGGAGTTTTAACTGTGGTCCCTGCAGCTGATCAATACAAAGTCACTTCCAAATTTTACACCTGAACATATCACTCTGATTCTTTCCTGCAAACACATGAGCTAAAAATGTACTAGTAAAGTCTGAAAAGTTCATATTTCTGAATTTGAATGAATAAGCACAGACCATTTCCCTCCCATATTTGATCAGTTCCAATAAACAGCAGCTTCTTCCTTTAACAATGTGTTATATAATTGTACAGAAGCCCAAGGACCACTCAGTAAAGAGTTTAGTGGAAATTGTCATAGTAAGTTTTTCATTATTTTTGATCCGTGATTGATAATCATTATAGAAAAGGAATAAATGGAAACAACAAATTAGGCTTTAAGCACATGGCTAATGGAAAGGTTAATTGGACTGGGCAGGAGTTACTTCCCAGTGACCTCTCAGTCTACAAGCAAAAACCTACCCAGCCACCTCCCAAAAGACAACACAGCAAGAATAAAATTAAGGTGTTGGGGGATGAGGATTGGGGAGTATTTCAGCAAGGAGCTGCACACGCAGCCACCACAGCTGCTCAAGGAAGTCAGGAAATTATAAGTAAATATGACTAATTAAGACTATTTCATGCCCAAGCACATGTATGTCTAAATACGAGTTATACATTTTCCATGTGTAATCCCCTTCCCACTTCTTCTGTTAATGGACTGTTTAATTTGTATTGTGGGAAGTTACTATTTTACATCTCTGAACTCTGGTTATTTTAAGCTCTTCAGAGCATCACCGTAACCCTCTGCAACCTCACAATTATCTCTGAAAGAAATTTAGCAAGGATGAGAACAGAAACCTCTCTCGTAATCCGGCTCAGGGTATGAGGATACAGAGATTAAGAGACTCACCTATGGCTGGAGAGGGAGATTGTCAGGGCCACAAGTTCAACCCAGCTCCTAGGAGTCCATACTCATCACAAGACCATTTTCTCCTGTAAATTAAACCCCATCATTAGTCTGCTCTCTGCAATCTGTCTGTGCAGAACAAGAAATGTAAATATTTTGTAGCAGTAGGTATTAATTTGTAGCATTAATAAAGTTTGCACCGCTGAAAACTGAATTGCTTCTTTATTAGGCTTTACCCCATAATCCAAAATATTTTGATCCTTGGATATAACCACCAAATATGCTGAAAATTCCCTGCATCTCAGATCATACCCTTCCTATTCATTAGAAGAAAGCTGGAAAGGGAATCTGTGACCTGCAGAGGTTTTCAGGACAGGTCCAGTGATGGTTCAGCCTGTACAAATTCATCTTTTTCCAAAATTCTTGTGGTTTCAGGACTGGGAAAGATCTTTCCCATTTGTTTGGGCAGACACACAGGTGGTGGGTTACCATCGTCTCCCTTCTGTCTCTCGATTTGGCATCTCTGCTGTAAAAACCGCAGCATCCCATGACAGGAGCAAGACTTAATCTTGGTTCTGTCCAAACCCATGACAGGACTGGGGCTCTTAAGAGCATCCCTCCCCATGGATGGGCAGCAAAGCTCTAGCAAGCAGAAGGGGAAGTCTGCTATGCCTCTACCCCAGGCTGCATTTCAAAGGCATCACTGACATAAAGGAACAAAGCAAAAAATGTTATTTTTTTATTATTTTTTTAAACTGACAGTGAATAGAGAATGCTGTGGAGCTGAAAGCACTGAAGCTGATGGACAGCATCTCAGCAAAGGTCCAAAACGATCTTAAACTCCAAGCTATTAAGCAAAGAAAATACAGCACAAATAATGCTTATGTAGCACCTCTCATGCAAACATCCCAGGATGCTCCACGATCAAACTCAAACACAATCAATCATGGAGATGTGAGCAGCACTCACCAAGGAAAACAGAGAGCAGGGGAGGCTCGGCAAGAATGAACATCTCGGCTGCCATGAGCACCTGGCATCCAGAGGGAAGGGCTGGGGGCTGTCGAGGGCAGGCAGTGGTGGGTAAGCAGATGCCAGCAGGGTGTGAGAAAGGCTGTGAGGCAGAGCAGGGGTCTCTCAGGTAAGAATGGGCCACTATTAGTGGGGTAACTCATCCCCACCGAGGGTGCGGCCACAGCGTGGTGGCTGCGTGCTCAGGGTGCAGCCACCATCTCCTCCTGGTGCCCCTGGAGCATGCTCCCCTGTGGGGTCTGTCAGCCTGTGAGAACCCACCTTAGCCCAAGTGAGGTTAGAAAAGAACCATTGCTTGTGTTTTGTAAAAAAATGTGGGTAGCTTTTCTCTCCTTCTTCTCCAGACATCATTCCTCAGCTGCAACCAAGAGCAGTGGACCCAGAAATCTCACCAAAATAGAGAGATTCCTATTTAGCACAGTCAAGAGGATCAGTCTGACTGTTTGAGCTGAGAATTCAGTTCAAACTCCTTGGTCCTGCTCCACAGCAAACCTCCAAACCTCTGCCAGTTTTTTCTTCAGTGTTGGGAGGCTCTCTCGCTGAGGCTCTCACAGTGGCTGAAGGGCTTCGTCAAGGGGCTGAAGAATTAAATTCCAGTAACTCATTCTGCAAATGGCTTTAAGACACAACCAACCTTCCAGTAACAATCTTGCTGCCTTCTAGCATGCAACATTTTTGAGTGTGTTTAGCAGGCAACTTGTGAGTAGGGGGTCTGGTGGTGCTTATGTGTGAGGCTGTGACACTACTGCAGCATATTTGGATACACCATCATTTTCTCATCACCTCTCCACAGGTAATTATAAGCGCCCAAACCAGGTGCACAGTTGCCCTGGTCTTCTGGCAAGGGTTGCTCAGGTTGTCTTTCCACTGACTTCCACCGACTCTGCAGGTGATTATCCTCAGTTCTGTGGAAGTTGTTCATACCACAGCCTCACGTCAGCAAGACAGTCATCCTTGCAATCAAAGTGACTAACAGAAGAGTAACAATCACCAAAATGAGACAAATTACTTTTCTAATCACCTTAATTATTTAAAATAATTAACAACTCACACTGTCATTGTTCTGGCTCCACGGAATGGTGAAACAACTGATAAACCATGAACTCCATGACCAGGAAAGGTTTCCCTAAAACCTGCCGCAGCTCAGGATTAAGAACGCTCTATCCAAGCATGTTGGATCTCTGCTCAGGCAGCTGGGGTCTCCACATCACCTGTCCAAATAAGTATCCTAAGCTCTGATAAGCCTGCCTGGACAAGGCTTATCAACCACTCTTCAGCTCTGAAAGTGGTTCTACAGCCCCTAAAGAATCTATCCCCGTGCACTTCAGGGGCAAAATGTGATTTCTCAATGAAAGTGAAACAATTTGCTGGGGGTCTTGGTTCAAATTAAACCAGGAAAAAAACCAAACCCACAGCCAAACACCCAACCAAATATTTCAATGAAACAGCCTGGAAGGTTTCAGTTTGAAACAGGCAGTGATTTGATGAGGTTAAAGAAAAAACACATGAAGAAAGAAAAGGAGATACACATCTGCTATACCTGGCAAAATAATTAATTTTAGTATGGTTTATACCTTTTGCAGCTCATCCAAATGTCTGTGAGCACTCTTTGGGAACCTTCTTCCATTCCCCTAGAACAAACCTTATTCCCTGTGTATGAATAAAAGCTTCTCCAGCAGTTTTAGAGGACCTAAATTCTTCTTTTCTGAGTTTTTACAGAGGAACAGCGATCGGCTCCTCAGAAGAACTACTGGTCTTGGCTGGTGCATGTGGCAGCAAATACAGAACCTAAAAGTAGAGGTTCAGTCTAAATCTGCAGGTCACCTGGACCTAGCTGAGCTTTGTTCACTGCACTTGCGACAATCCACAATTTACAGAGATAATCCTCAGACATTTCAAGCTGGGCTGACGATAGACACATTTCTAGCCCATGCCATCAACTCCATTCATCTGGAACAGGTGCCAAGCTTACGAAATCCTCCTGCCATGTGGTAGACACCACGGCATGCTTCATTAGCAGCCAGCCGAGCAGCTCACCACCTCCAGCTCACAGGCATTGCAAACAGTCTGGAGATCAGAGACCCAAACCTGGGAAGAGAAGGAGGCAAGGTTTCAAAGGCAGAGGGGGATTTAGACAGACAATGCTGGACTCTGTAAAACCTGCTCCCAGCCCCTCTCATCCTCACTCGTTTGAGTGAACGCAGCTGCCTGTCTTTTCTAATTCAGGGGTACAATGCTGTGACTGGAAGTGTTAGACGTGGCCATGGCAGTCTTATTAAAAACAACATCTAATAAATTGCCAAATGCCATTTACCCTGGATAACCTCCTTAGATGAAACTCTCCATATCTGCCGGGGCTGCTTTGATGTGTCCTTCTGCTCTTTCAGCCCAGATGTTGTCATAGATTTGCTGACGATGACTGTAAGCTGGCTTTGAAAGGAGCTCTGGCAAGAAATACTTTCCCATCCTGTCTTCGATAGGGTCTGCTTTCTTTCCCCTCCTCTCACATTTTTGGTGCTGAGGCCATTGGGGTGAATAAAGGCTCTTTGTTCATTTAGCCATTTTTCCGCTTGCTGATGCTTTTTTTCATTTTTTAAAATCTAAATGGACATGACAGCGGCAGTGATTCAACAGATGAAACAGGTCTTAAACACCACAGCGATGGCCAGTGCCTGGACACCACTTTCAGCTATAAATATGGACAATGAAAAGAAGCAGGTGCACTAAGAGCACCAGAAATATTTTCTCCCCCTCTCTTCAGCCCCAGGAAAAAAGTGAAAAAATTCTACTGAGGGAGAAATGGCTCATTTTTTCTCTTGAGTTTTATGGTAAGACTCTCTCTTTCAGAAGATCTGGCACTCTAATGGATACTCATTTATAGTACAGGGGAAAACGGCCTCAAATTGTGCCAGAGAGGTTTAGGTTGGATGTTAGGGAAAATTTCTTCACAGAAAGGGTTGTCAAGCACTTCATGACATGGTTTAGTAGGCACGGTGGTGTTGGTCTGACAGTTGCACTGGGGGATCTTAGAGGTCTTTTCCAAACTTAATGATTCTATGATTCTGTGGTTTAGTGGTGAACTTAGCAGTGTTAGGTTTATGTTTTTTTCCAACCTAAACAATTATGTGATTTCATGATTCTGTGATTCTATGGTACAGATACTATTGCCTGTGAGCACCTTAGAGAGTCTTGTCTGATGTTCTGCTCTGGAAGGAACCTGGCCCTGCGGTGATGGATGCAAGACATAACCCTTGTCATTATTTTGACAGGTGACAGTAGGAACAGAGGTTTCCTTCTGACATGGACCCACAAGGCTGCTCCTGATGGTGGACAGACAGCTCCATATAAATCCCAACATAAGAGGGATATGGAACTGTCAGAACAGGTCCAGAATAGGGCCATGAACATGATCTGAGGACTGGAGCACCTCTGCTATGAGAACAGGCTGAGAGAGTTGGGGTTGTTCATCCTGGAGAAGAGAAGGCTCCCAGGAGACCTTAGAGCAGCCTTCCAGTACTGAAAGGGGCTACAGGAAAGCTGGGGAGAGACTTTTTACAGGGAGAGGTAGTGATAGGACGAGGGGAAATGGCTTTAAATTGGAAGGAGAAAGATCTAGAAGAAATTCTTCACGATGAGAGTGGTGAGACACTGGCACAGGTTGTCCAGGGAAGCTATGTGTGCCCCATTCCTGCAGGTGTTCAAGGCCAGGCTGCATTCGGCTTTATGACAGAACCATAGAATTGCTTGGTTGAAAAAGACCTTTGAGATCATCGAGTCCAACTACACCTGTCCACTACTAAACCAGATCCCTGAGAAACTCATCTACCCATTTTTTTAACACCTCCAGGATGGGCCTGAACAACACTTTTGGTGAAGAAATCTTTCCTGAAGTCTAAGCTGAACCTTCCCTGTTGCAACTTAAGGCCATTTCCTATCAGCTGTCACTTGGGAGAAGACACCAACACCCACCTCGCTACAACCTCCTTTCAGGCAGTTGTAGACAGTGATAAGGTCTCTCCTCAGCCTCCTCTTCTCCAGGTTAAATGACCCCAGTTTCCTCAGCGGTTCCTCACAAGATTTGTTCTCCAGCCCCTTCCCCAGCTCCATTCCCCTTCACGCTCCAGCCCCCCAATGCCTTTCCTGTGGTAAGGGAGAGCACCCTGACCCAGTGTGAGGTGTCCATGCCCATGTCAAGGGGTTGGAACTGGGTGGGCAACCCCTACCCCATCACTCCACACCAGCTCCCCCCGCCCCGTGCCACGGCCGTGCGCATGCGCAGAGCTCCCCCTTCGCGACGGCTCCACCGCTCCCAGCGCAGCGGGGCCGCCAGGGGGCGTGCGGGGCGGGGCCGGGCCGGCCGGAGCGGGGCGGGGCCGGGAGAGGCGGGGCGGGGCCGGGCAGAGCGGGGCGGGAGGGGCCGTGCCGGTGGGTGGTGTCTCGTGGCGATGGAGCGGCTGGAGCGGTGCGGGCGGGGGCTGCGGGCCGTGCTGGCCGGCGGGAGGGTGCGGCGCAGGCTGCCTTGGCTGCTCGTCGCCATCGTCCTCCTCGGCTCCGCCCTCAAGGACGGCGAGCTGGTGCCCGAGACACCCATGCGGAACAAGCGGAACCCGCTCAACGTGTGAGGAGAGGCGGGGGCACCGGTGGCGGGGGGGGGAACGTGGGGAGCAGGGGGAGGGGGGGCTGTGGAGTTCCCCGCTGTGGCCCCCGGGCCCGCTCCTGAGCCTGGGGAGCCGGGGCGGGTTGGGAGAGGCCTGCTGTGGCCTCTGGTCAGCCTCTGGGCCTGGGCGGCCGGGGCAGCCGTGGCTGTGGCAGCCAGGGGAGGAGGGAAGAACAGAGGGCGAAGTGAATCATGGAACGGTTTGGGTTGGAAGGGACCTGAAAGATCATCCGGTTCCACGCGCACACGGACACCCTGCCATGGGCAGGGACACCTCCCACTGGATCAGGTTGCTCAAGACCCTATCCAACCTGGCCTTGAACACTCCCAGGGAGGGGTCATCCCCGGGCAACCTGTGCCAATGTCTAACCACCCTCATCGTGAAGAATTTGTTCCTAATGTCTAATCGAAGTCTTCCCCTTTCCAGTTTAAAGCCGTTCCCGCTCGTTTTGTCACTACAAGCCCTTGTAAAAAGTCCCTCCTCAGCTTTCTTGTAGGCCCCCTTCAGGTAAGGCAAGGCTGCTCTAAGGTCTCCCCACAGTCTTCTCTTTTTCAGGCTGAATAACCCCAACTTTCTCAGCTTGTCCTCATAGCAGAGGTACTCAAGCAGATCATCTTTGTGACCCTCCTCTGAATGTGTTCCAACAGTTCTATATCCTTAAATTACAGTCACCGAACTGTCCTGAAGGCAAGCAGAGGATAACGGGTCTTTCAGCATCTTTGGTAAAACCAGAGTTGTTGCAGCCTTTATGTGGTCCTCAGGCAGCAATGTAACCAGCTTAGTTGCTGTTCAGATCTGTGTTTGAATACTGAATAGTGTGAGAAGGGAGATGACTGGGGCCAATGTCTGTGCTGTACCAGTTACAGATCAAAAGAAAAGCTGGAATGTCTGCTTTCCCCTGTACCTTGGGGAGTTTTGCACCTTATTGATTAGAATTTGTCATTTGGTGAGATGTGGGAGAGGAGCTGCATTTAGCACCATTGAAAAGAACACTGAGAATGCATTGATCTGACAGTAAAACCACACTGCAGTTCCATTCTCCTTTTCAAAGAGAGGAGGGTTCTGACAGGCCCTGAAGTGGCTCTTTTCCCCACACATTACCTGTCTGCCAGTAGCAATGATGTTAGCAACCTTTTGTGCTTTTAACTCTCAATAAAATGAGGATTTTATTTTCAGTTACTGTGCCATGGTAGCAGCTGTAGTTACCACACATATGCCACTTCTGTAAAATTAAGAGTAAAGAAAGTGCTCCTCAAAATCCTGGGCAAGGCTCTGGCAGTCTTAATGAAGATACAGAACCTCATTCCTCCTTGGTTTTGCCTTTGATGCAGAGACAATGATTAAATGGTGACTGTGTGTGTCTGACTGTAGCTCAGGCACAGACCAGAATGCTCTCTCTATATCAATCTGGGATGTGGGTAGAGAGGGGACTGCACAGCTCCCTTCTCAGCTGCATTGGAAGGTACTAAAGGGAGAAGGTCATAGGCTGCCGTCTCCTTAACTCAGTAAATTCTCTTGTACATGCTCCTCTTCAAGATTTGACTAGTGGATTAGTTCACAGTACTATCTGTGACTACCCTGCTGAACAGGATATCAGCACATCATTAGATGGTTCTCAAGATTTTATAGGCATCACAGCAAAAATTTTGAAGGCAGAGAAAGAATTTATGTATGGAAGGGTTTGTGTTTGCCAAAGAAAAGCTCTGATCAGCTTGAGGGACAGCAAAGGAGAAAACATATTACGCTGCTTCTTTTATTTTATAAGGTGGTAACGGAGAAAAATTTCCTGATCTGACTAGGGAAAAGAGCCAGCCCTTTTTCTGGCTGTCCTATTCGGTATTAAGAGGATGAGGCAGTGAAGCAAAGATAATTGAGATGAAGGAGGAGGGTCAGAGAAGGGGTTACTGTGGTCAGGGTGGCAAACTAAAAATAGGTTCTTTGCAACTGCATTCTGAATAGGGTAGAGTTGAGCGGGTTTGTAGGGTAAAAGTGATTGCAAAACTGAACTGCAAGTCTGAACAAGGGCTCTGCGTCTGAGGGAATGCTGCCTGGGAAGCCATTGAAGTACCTGGTTGAGAGAGCGATCAGGTGTTGGGCCTCAGAGAAATAATGGGAAGAGGGTTAAGATTTTACCTGTGTTTTACTTTGAGAGGAGGACACAAGCGTCTGGTTTAGACAGTTCTAAACACTGACCTTGAAAACCTACTTCTTCAAGCGGTGCCACTTAACCCCCACTTCTATGAAATTTCACACATGCGTGTTTCTCTTTTGGCTTTTCTCTGGCAGGTATTTTGTGAAGGTGGCTTGGGCATGGACATTCTGGCTTCTGCTGCCCTTCATTGCAGTCACCGCCTACCAGTTCGCCGAGACCAAGTTCCTGTATGGTCCCACGAAGAGCGTGTTGGCAGTGCTGCAGCGTCTCAGCGCACTGCTGGTGGGCACTGCCATCTGGTACAGCTGCACCGGGCTCTTCATGTATATTGAGAATCTCACCGGCACGTGCTCGACCTCCGGGAAACTCGGTGAGCCTCGCCGGCTGTACGCCAACAAGCAGGAGTGCCACCAGGACAACGGCATCTGGAATGGGTTTGATATCTCGGGGCACTGCTTTCTGCTCTCCTACTGTGCTCTGATGATTGTGGAAGAAGTGGCTGTGCTGGAAGGCTTGTCCATAGACCAGAACTCTAAGCTACGTGTTGTGATCAACGGCCTGTTTGTTTCCTTGTGTTTTCTCACCTTGGTCTGGGTGTTCATGTTTCTCTGTACTGCTGTGTATTTCCATGACTTCAGTCAAAAGCTTCTCGGTGTGCTGATAGGTCTGGCAGCTTGGTACGGGACATACAGATATTGGTACTTGAAACCCTTTTCTCCGGGACTACCTCTTCCAAATATACCTTTGAGTTCAAAGAAATACAGTTACAGCAGATAAAATAAGTTTTAAAAATTTGGGATTTTGCTTTTGGTACTGGAGTAGTTGAATGTAGGAACAGTTACTGTATTTCCACTGTTAAGAAAGAAGGTGATGGGCTGAAGCAAACCAAGTCTGTACTAGCTGATGGCTGGCAGGTGGTAATGAGCTTCTTCCTTGGGAGCAAAACCAAAAATGGTATGGGATAAGGTCTGCTCCTGTTTAGGACCTGCTGACTGGCATTCTCAGCAAAGAAATTAGGTTGAATCTGCTTCTCTAGCTAATCAATGGAGGAGCAGTTCCAAGGCTGACAGAGACCTTTGCTCTTTAAGAGCTTGACTGATTTAAAATTAATCTCTTTATTTATGTCAAAATATCTTGGATGTGCCAAGCCTCATACTTCTTTGGTTTTGGATACTCCTATTTGTTTTGCCTTACAGGAAAGCTCTGATAACGACAGTACTGTTAAGTGTTGCAAAAATATCAGTACTCGTTAAAGGAGTAAATGACTCTGTTGTGAAACTTGAACATCTCATGTTATCAGGTGTTAAAACACTGACTTGCCACAAATGCTTCTTAGCTGTCTGCACCTTCTGCAACAAAGAGTAAGTCTGAGACAGACTGACTTTAAATTCATGTCTGACTTTGCCAAGAAGTCTTGAAAGCAAGCCTTAACTTTTTCCTTAGGTGAAGTATCTGTAGTAATATTTTATCATTTTATTCTTGACACAAAAACTAAACTCCTTCCAGTTTTGCTAAGAAATCTAATTTCAGAATTGGGGTGGTTATTTTGTTTTAAAACCTTATGAGTTGCAGACTTTGCAACAATGACTACTTTGTAATGTTTTTCTTCTAGAAGAATGATAAAATTCTGGTGTCATGAACAAGTTAGCTTAACCTGCTATTTCCCAAATAGTCTGCTTGGTAATATATACAAGACAATAGTTATCCTAAGAGCTGCAAAGCAGTGTACTTGAAACAGTATTTATGCTTGCTTATCCAGCAATATCAATAAGCTACTTAATTTTGATTGCACAGAAGGCTGTGGCCACTTTTGACATGGCTGTAAGCCCATTACTGAATAAAACACTACTGTTATCTAATGAATAGGTATGAAGCAGGATGGGTTTACCATCACCAGTCAGACATTTAGCATGGGGTTTGTCTTGAAAAGCTTTTTATTGTTTCCTAAAGGCTTATTTGCATCACAACTGCACAAAATTTGTTTGACAGTTGCAGTGATGAGCAAGACAACCAGAAATGTCTGTGGGCAAGTCCACTAACCAGGAACGAACTTGCCCTGTCTGTGGCATTTGACTCCAAGGTAAATATTTTGCTGAATATAGAGTATGGTGCACCATTGTCTAATCTCGGCACATTTCTTTTTGCCATCTCAACAACTGTCTTCCAACAGGAGAGTGATAGCATTGCAATGAATGCAGCAGTGTCAATTCCACACTTGTGGTCTGCCTGTGAGGATTAGCTGAATTCACCTGAATTTCCACCGAATTCAGTGGCAAGCGTGAGTTGTGTGTCCTCAGAAAGAAGGAGTTGTTTCAGGAAGTTATGTATTTGCTGTTAAGCTCCTCTTTTTGTTTTTTTTGCATTGAATTGTCTATTAAGCTGACTCTTTGGAAAATTTGCGTGGATTAACTCATATTGGGTTTAATGAAATTTGTGTAAACGATGCAAATTCATTTGCAGACGTTCTTTTGATGTCATGTAAGCCTGCTCCCAGTAGAGTTAAGCTAGACCACAAGCTACCTTCACCATGAAAAAGGATTATATACCCAGAAGGTTTTATGATTAATTTCATTACATATAAGTTTCTATTTTAGGTTATTTTTCTGTACCTTTGCTGTAGAGACAAGGCCTTGGGGGAGGAAATGCTGTTTATTTAAATCAGCTGACTTGCTGAAGTTGCGTTTGGTTCCACAAATGTTTTGTGCAATCACTATGTGAATGTTTCTGTCCAATTCGAATGAGTGTCATACAGACTTTTTATAATGGAAATAATATGCTATATGGTTATTCTCAAAACTTTTATTTAAACAATGAAAGAAAACCACTTGAAAACTTTATCAGTGTTTGTGTCTTCAAGAATCTGTTTCTGGTGCCCGTAAAGATCCTGCTGCTGCTCTTCCTTTCCCTGAGTGATCCAGCCTCCTGGTATTTTTGTGACTGCTGAGATGCATGATCAAACTGACATTGACAATTCTACATTGTTTGAATGGGTTAATATAGCACAGGTTCTCAAAAGTACAGGGTATAAAAAGAAACAAAACAAAAAAGCCATGGCTAACAAAAGGTGGTTTCCTAATGTGTGCCTGTTACACCAGGCAGCTGATTACATGGACAGTTGCTTATTGTAGCAAAGTGAAGGCCTAATCCATAGAAATACATGGTAGAATTCTTGTGGGCTATAATACTGCTTGGGAGTTGGGAAATCTTGGTGTGCGTGTCCTTCGTGGTCCCCAGAGACCGTGTGCCAGGTGTTGACTTAGAAGGTTCCCTCATCCTCCAGGCCTTTTTCTTTATGCTTTTCGCCTCAAAGTAAGTATTTGCTTCCTTGTACTTTAATTGGAAATCAAAGGTTGCAGATTTTCTATTCACATATTTGCCATCACCTCCACCTGACTTCCTTCCCTCCTCCAAATAGACTTTTATGAGTAAGATAAAAACACGACCTCTGTACAACAGATTTCAGCAAAGGAGCAGCAGAGCTGAGTAGCTGGATTTGATGTTCTCTTTCAGCTGTCAACTGTTGTGAATTTGTTTCAAGTTTTTTTTTAAAGTGCAACATTTTAAAAATAAACATTCACATTTTGTAGTGGATTCCAAAATACAGCACCTGTGGTCACAAGAGACACTTGGTCTTTTTCCTGTTGGTTTTTTTTTGCTTTTCTGCATTACAGTTAATTCAGTACAGTATTCCTCTTGTTCTTGCTGAGCTGTCTTTCTGTGTCTGCAGAATTATTTAGGGAACTTTTGTCTCCCAACACCTTACTGGCATGTTACTCATTTCAGCATATGTTTGCTAATTGTCATTGCCTGTGTTTTAAGTCCAGCATTTGGCCTGAATGATGTGGCTGAGGCAGTTCTTGGTGTTGGTGCCTCAAACATTTTGGTCTGCTGGGGCCAGCAAGGAAGGGATCCTCAGCTGGAACACAGTGGATTAGGGTTCATTTCACTCTTCTCTCACCTGGGACTCTTTCAAGTGTTTATGTCACTGGAAGCAAGATTGGGCAAACAGGAAAGTTTAGATCTTTAGTAAGAGCCCTCTGAACAGTTCAGACTTTGGACATGTCTGAAACCAGGGTTTGATTCTTCCTCAAAGGCTTTGTTCAAAGCAGAATTGTTCTGTGAATACTTCACTGGTGCTAAGCAGTATTCTTGGTTTGCCAGTTTATTTGTGTGTACTGAAACTTGGGTCATGGAGTGGCTGCAAAAATAGAATCCTGTTTTCATGACAAAGTGAGAAACACCCAGTTATGCCCTATGGTGCACTTCAATGGAAAAAGGCTGGAGGGTCAGCTGTGATAAATTAAATGTTCTGGAAAATTGAGCTTTCCTTTTGAACATAAGTTACTTTTCTTGCTGAAATACTGTCTGCTTTTTTTCTGCTCTACCTTAAAGCAGATCCCTGCAGCTTCTCTGCAATCACCCTTTCCCAGCTCTTTCCCTTTGATCAACACTTATCTCTACTCACTGAGAAACCAGTTCCCTGGGATTATTTCTTTTCATAGCTTCGTCTCGCCTCCTGGAGCACAGATTATTAATAAATGCTCTCTACCTCTGTGATTTTCTATATATAATTTGTCTTCCTTTCTTTTAAGTATTTTGCTAAAGCTTAGGATTACAGTAATTAATACTAGCAAAAAAGGCTGTTGTGACTCCAAACTCATGATTAACTTGTTAAAAGGCGTTGGTCTGTCACTGTAATGATGTTTACCTGGAAAAAGGCACGTGCTTAGCTTGTTGAATCAGAACACCTGATGTGCAGACTTGGGGAAGAGTGGCTGGAGAGCTGCCTGGCAGCAAAGGACCTGGGAGTGTTGGTTGACAGCCAGCTGAATATGAGCCAAAAGTGGCCAATGGCATCTTGGCCTGTATCAGAAACAGCGTGGCCAGCAAGGACCAGGGAAGAGGTTGTGCCCCTGTACTTGGCACTGGTGAGGCCACACCTCAAGTACTGGGTTCTGTTTTGGGCCCCTCAGTACAAGGAAGACATTGAAGGGCTGGAGCGCATCCAGAGAAGGGGAACAGAGTTGGGGAAAGGTCTGGAAGAGGTGGCTTAGGGAACTGGGGTTGTTTAGCCTGGAGAAGAGGAGGCTGAGGAGAGACCTCATCACTGTCTACAACTGCCTGAAAGGAGGTTGTAGGGAAGCAGGTGTTGGTCTCTTCTCCCAAGTGACAGATGATGGGATGAGAGGAAATGGCCACAAATTGCATCAGGGAAGGTTCAGCTTAGACATCAGGAAGATTTTCTTCACCGAAAGGGTGGTCAGGCACTGGAACAGCTGCCCAGGGAGATGGTGGAGGTGTTTAAAAGACAGATAGATGAGTTTCTCAGGGATCTGGTTTAGTAATGGACAGGTATGGTTGGACTCAATGATCTCAAAGGTCTTTTCCAACCAAGCAATTCTGTGATTCTATGATAATGTAATGAGACAGAGGCACTTGGTGCATAGATGGTTAGCTTTGTCGTTTCCTTGGGGAGCCAGAACTGCATTTCTGTATTTTCACCCAGGTGTTTAGTAGGAAATTATTAATTAGTGAGTGTGAGAAGGGTACGTTAGTGCTTAAAGTGTACAATGAGAACTTAGAGGTTACAAGCTGGAAAAGCAGAACTGGAAATGACCATTGGGGTTGAATTCAGACCCTGATATTTCAGGCAGTTATGTGGTAGTATTTAATCTGAAGGATCATTTATTTTTAAACTACTTTCTTTCCATCACAAAACACAGGCAATGCCATGTGCCTTGTGACAAGCTGAGTAAATTCTCTGTAAAGCTTTGGAAGTGTAAAGTTGCACAGCAAATAAGTAGTAGGTGAAGAGCTTTTACCAGCCTTTCAGGAAAGCTGAATATCAAGGGAAACCAGTGCTCGGAAAATATCCTTTCTAAATCATGATTTCTTGAGTATTTATCCAATGGTAGGAGATCTGCATTTGTACTGTGCCATCTCCCCAGTGATGTAAGGCTCAAGAAAGAAAAGCGTGGAAGAAAAGTAAATAAAAATTGTGATTATTTTTTTGTCTCGCATCCCCGAAGCCTTTCTCCATGTCCAGTCTGGGTTCATTTTGCAGTTTTAAATTGTACATTCCCTCAGTCATGTAATTTAATGCATTCAGTCTGTGGAAACCTGGTTGATGTCAGAGCAATAAATAGGCATGTCCTCAATGTAAATGTCATCTCTTTTCTGAAATCTCTTCCCTGGATCCTGCACAGCCTTGGTTTTGCAGAATCTTCCCTGTCTCGAGGGGCCTGGGAAGAAGAGCAGTGCCGATGCACGCAGAGTGACTGTGTCAGTGACAGGCTTAACATCATGACTCAGTGCCAGAGAAAATGGAGCTAAATAGGCTCAAAATAGCTGACTGTGATGGAGAAATCCATGCAAACTCAATTAAAAATAAAGATAATGCTAAGTGCACAAAGCTTGTTAGCCTTTATATCCAATGTGTGAGCTGTTGCACCAAACCCAGCCAGGCTGTGCTGATGCAGAATGGCACTCGGAGCCTGCCCTCTGTGATGGAAGCGAGCGTGGATTTAATATGTGCTTAGCAGAGCTCTTCCCAGCACTGTGCACTGTTGCTCCAGCTTTGCCTTAGCCTACCTTACTGGTTTGGATTTTAAAAGAATGGGAGTTTTTTAAGAATTTTTATTTTTGTTGATTTTCATTACTTGGAAACCAAGAGAAAAATTATGCCAGGGTGTTTTTTTGTTTTATTTTGTTTTCTGGGGGTTGTTTTATTTCATTTTGGGTGCTGACCTAGGGTTGTTTCTTTTTTTTGCTTGTAGCCAAGAATGCTTCCTACTGATATTCTGTAGTGGTTGGCTCTGAGGGCATGGAATGGAAAGAAATTGCCTTTGGTAAGCAAAAATAGAAGAGTGTTCCAGGAGGCTTGCAGCAGAGGGACATGACCTTGTGATGTGAAGAGCATGTGCAAAACAGCACTTAACCATGCACAATACTTAGTTCTATGTCAAGAACTGCCTGCAGCATTAGAAAGCACCCTCAAACCTGGTTACACTCTGTTCTGATTGCAAAGTAGCTTTATTTGGATAACTTTCCTGCAGCTAAAAAGGATTTAGGTCGCGGGAGAGATGAGGTGCTGGCAGGAAAGGGCTGAGACAGGAGGCAATGAAAGCAGGGGGTTGGACGATGTTATTTTTAAAGGCTTCCAAAGTTGTCACTGGTCTGTGCTGTTAAGAGCTTTCCAGTGACACTGTTTCTTCTTAATTTCTTAGCAATTCTTTCTCAGAAGTTGGAAAAAGGAGATGCTGTGTCCACTAACACAGAGTTACACGACCTGTGGGTTCCTGACAACAGAAATGTCTCTGAGAATGGCCACACATCCCTGGCTGTCTGTGGCAGCAGAGGGAAATCAGGGGAATCCAGGAGAGAGGAAGGGGTAGGACAGTAGAGAGGGGTAAAGAAAAAAAAAAAGAGCTGAAAGCAGATCACTGTGCAGTGGAGAAAGACAAAAAGGATGAAAAAAAACACCCCAAAACAACTACTGCGATCTCCCAAGGAGTGGGTGGAGGTTGACACTTTGGTCATCAATGCTCTATAGCCCCAAATTTGTGTGGAAATAGAAATAATTTGCTTTGGCAGTGGCAACTGCTGTCTGCGGGTAGAGCCCTCAGCCTCTGCTTGCCTTTGCTGCATCTGCAGTGGCAGACAGATGTGTTCTGACACATCAAGGGGTCATCTCAATTATTCATGGCATATATGGGATGCTTCCTTTCACGATGAGGCATAAGCAGGCTATTTTCTCTCTGTTCAATCAGAGGAAAGTGTGTAAAATGGAGAGTGAAAAACAGTGGCAGTAAATATGTCATTTGGGCACATTTGGAAATCAGCATGAGGAGAAAAAATAGGAAATCTGTTTGTTGTGAATGCGCTTTATCTGAGAATACAAGTTCCCCTGTGTCTTTGCTTCTGCTTAAAACCATAGCTTCAATATTAAAAATGGCTTGGTCTGAAAGCTCTCTGAATTATTAGTGAGGTGATGCTTTAAGAAATCCTTTAGGAATAAAAAACCTGTCCCTGTTCACAAAATACTTATACAGATGTTTTCATTCTCATTCATATCTGTCAGTTTGAACTTTTGTCTGGATGCAGCCAGCTGAACGTGGGCTGGGGACTTTATTCTGTCCCACCAAGGCAGAATTAGCTTGAATTAGAATTAGAATTAGAATTTGTGTAGTAGTGGCAGCTTTGCTGATGGTGTGAACAGGTGTGAAATTACCTCTTATCCTCCTCTATGCCACAGATAACTGCAGGTGTGGAGTTAACAGTAGGTTGTACTCTTAGGTTGTACATTGTTTCCTGGTTATTTAGTTTTTAATCCTATATTCTCGTATTTTGTTTTATCCCTGTCCCTCTCAAAATACAATTGTCATATTATCCTGTATTATTTTAATCCCATATATCTCTCAGGAATGTGAGAGTTTTGATTGCTGTCATTGCCTGCATTGGGGATCCAGTCTGGGTAGTTTTGGCTTTGATCATGATGAGGACAGTGAATGCCATGAAACTCAACCTGATGTCAAATATTTTCACGGGCTTTGATGTTTTCTGTTTGCTGTTCTCAGGTGCACAAGTCCATCTATTTTCCCAGCAGAAAGAGAGTTTCCCCTTGCTTGGAGGAGCAGCTCTTATGCCATCCCCTTTTCCTCCTTAGCCAGGATACTGAAGTTGCAGCTGTGTGGTAAGGATGGGGTTTTTTCATTCAGAAACAGAGCAAGACTCAGCAATTAATTTCTAAGAGGGCCAAAAGATGGTCACCAGTTATTCTTAGGCAGCCCTTGATCTTGATTTCTCTGGCAGTGTGTGACAGACAGGCTCTGTGGTGTGTTCCCTGTCCTCTGGCAAGCCTGAAACCCTTTATTCCAGACAGAGAGATCTGCTCTTTCCCTTGACAAGCAGAGGAGAAGGCAGCCAGCCAGCTGCAAGACTAACACGTACAGTTTTAGTCTTCATAATTGAGTCTTTTGAGCAAAACCCATAGGAGTAAAATAATTTCAGAAGCTGTAGTTTTACAAATCACACCATTGGGAGCCTATTAAACAGGAGGCTGGGGAGCGAGGAGGGAGTGACTGCTCCTTGCAAGCTCACGCAGTGTCATGAAGTTCCATCTCAGAGACGTTCAGAAGAGATCGGACTTGACAAGTAGACCCTGATTTTCTTTCCTCTCTGAATTAAAAGTTCCATGTTTCAGCACACATACAGATTTTAAGACCCTGAGGTGCCTAATACCACGTTTGCCTATCAAACATAGATTTTGAAGGGTGAAAATTTGCTTGGGTAGATAAGTACATACAGGGAAAGCCCAAGAAGGGCCCTAACTGGGATCATATCAGGTACACAGAAGTGCTTGGTGCAAGATAGAGCACAAGCCATTCCCTCTGTTGTCTAGTGCACCCAAGCCAGTACTTCAGTGATAGTAGCTGCTACAGAATTGCTCAGCAGCAAATTGTAAGTTGTCCCAAAGCAGACACTTGCTCCAAAGTGTATTCCTGAGGTGCCTCACATTCCAGCCTTACCCCTCGGGTGCTGATGTTGCCCCATACATTCAAAGTGTAAATTAGTGGAGTGAGAAAACAGATTTTTGGTATAATTTTCATATTTCTGTGTACAGAAAGTGCCTTGGGAAGCAATCATCAGGCCAGTGCCTGGCTTATGGCTGTGTAGTGCAGTGGTCTCCCCTCTCAAATGGAACTAGAGCAGAAAAAGTCTGATTAGGCTTAAATCTGCTCGACAAAAGCAACTTTTTATGGTGACAGCGTATGATCTCCACAGGGCTGCTTATAGCAACTAACTACTCTGTATCGACCAGGGTGGTGACATTCATCTCCTAGTTTGTTTCAGCAGGTTCTTGAACATCAATGCTGCCAGGCTGCATCAAGAACCAAAGCTCCTGGGAATTCCTGCTGCATTCAAATAGGTAAAGCTAATTTTTGGATCAGAGACAAATTCAATTTGTATTGTTTCAACCAGGCTTGGCATACATTCCTGAGCCTAGAGATGCAGCACGACTCGCTGGGGACCACTGGAGCGCTCGGAAAGGCAGCCAGAGGAGGTTCTATCAGGCTGAGTGTTTACAGAAATGAGTGCTTTGGGAGAGGAATTCGTATTGTTTCCATGCGAGTTTTATACCAATGCAGTACACAAGAAAAGCACAAGCCACTTGCACATCCCTCTGCCCACAGACATGCTTCGAGGTAAGATGAGAAGGACAATGAACACATTTAGAAAGGTGAAGCAGTTACTCCTCCCATATGGTTTATTGAGGATCTCAGTTTTCAAAGCACGAGTAGCAGTGAGGCCCGTTATTCTTTCCAACATGCAAAAGGCACAAGAAAGTCATCAATGTGATTCTGTGCAAAGTCTCTCTAAGAAAACACACAGCGAGGAAATGACAGAAAAGAGCCCCGACAGCAGAGAAAGCCAAAGTGCCTTCAGCAAAGTGCTGAAAAGGTCTGAAAATGGTCGTACTTTTTCAGAGTCCAGATATGCTCAGTTGGTGAAAGACGCATTGCAAATCCGTGAAGGAAAACTCAAGAGACAGAGCCAAAAGGCTTAAACCTATAATCTCCTTCATATGATGGAAGTCAAAATGATTTATCTCAGGAAAAAAGTGTGGCAGTTAAAGACAGACATTAAAGTCTTTAAAAAAAAGCTCAACAAAACCAGACGTAGAAAGTGGATACATTCTAAGAGCAGCTCAATAAAAAGTATTCCTGTTAATGAAAATAATTTTAAAAAATGGATACTTGAAGAACAGAAATCCACCTTGACTGTGACCAGCTACTGCACCCTGCTCCCAGGAAAGCCTCCGAGCACGACAACACAATGCCTTCTGGGAGAAGAAAGTCCTCGCTACCCGCATGTGTGAAATGTGGCCGGTGAACAATTTGGAAACACAAACGTACAGGACCGAATATCCGAGTCCCAGTAGTTAACTTGGGTGTTGGGAAATTTCCCAGGGTTCCCGTCTCTCCCACTGGAGCCAGGTGGTGCCAGAGGCGGTGTTGCTTCCCGGTGGGCAAAGCTGAGCCCGAGAACCCCTGAGCCTCTCACTGGAGTTGAATACTGAAACCTAAAAAAAGGCATTTACAAGTTGACGTGTTTTTTGTTGTTGTTGTCTTATTTCCTTGCAGTATACATTTCTACTTCTAGACTATGGAATGTTACATTAAACAATATAATTATTCATTACCTTGCTTCAAATTTCATTACAGTTACTGAGGTTTCATCATAATTTCACACAGCACAGACACCAAACTAAACACCAAGCAGCCAACACTAGATGTATTTTTTCTTTAAGTACCAATAAGCAAAATATCCCATTCCCCCCAGAGATCCCATCAGGAAGGAGGCTCCAAAGAAGGAGGGAGGTTTCCGCTTGACCAGCCTGAAGGCATTGGGTACCACTGCAGAGAGGAGTGTGGTGTGTATATCTCCCAAAACTTTCCTGAAGGCGAAGCGTTTTTGTATCCTGTCGAAGAAGGACTGTAGGTTAGGTCTGCTGCCATCTTCCCAGTATTTCTTAGACAGTCCCAGAAACTTGAGGCGGTGCAGGGTGGCTCCTAACAAGACATCGGCCAAAGTGAAGACACATCCGCAGAGCCAAAGTTCACATTTCTGCCCTGGAGAGAGAGAGGCGACAGAGCAGGTGGGGTAAGAAGAAACCCTTGGGTGGGTACCTAAAGGCTTGTTCAAAAGACTCATGAAGGCAGGATCATTTGCATTGGACCTGGGGTGCTTTTTCTCAGCTCTCTGATGTTCCAAGAGATCCGACTTCGTGTACCAAGCTATGTGATGGGGGATGCGTGGGGCTGCAAAGCTGGGAATACAAGATGATCATTTATAGCCCTCATGGGAACAGAAATCACTGTCTGCAAAATGGCTTTGCTGCCTCTCTCCCAAGTCAAGAGCAACAGGAGATGGCATCCTCCCATATCTTTGAGGTCCCTGAAAAAGGACCTTGACACCCCTTGAAGAAAGATGGGGTGCAGTGACCCCTCCTGCTGTGTTAGCGCCCGGGGACAGCAGCAGAGTCTGTCCTTGGCTGCACTGGGAGCTGTTTCAGGAGTGTCACGTTTAACCTGTCCTATTTTAGGGTTGTAAGAAATCCTCAAGAATCAAAAACATTTGTTGGCCTGGCCTGGCTGCTCTCCCTGTGTGCTGCCTCTGTCCTCACTCCTGCAGCAGGGACCCAGCTCTGGGACACCAAAACTGGCAGCACATCTAGGCCAAGGGCTGGGTTTTGGGGAGGCAGAGCTCAGTGTAAATGCTGGGCACAAGGAGAGGCACCAAAGTATTGACAGCCCCTGATAAGGCAAGACCCTGGAAATAACCTTACCAGAGACATGTCCAGGAACAAACCATGCTGTTGTTAGGATGGAAGAAGCTGGCTTAGGCCAGGATAGTGTTAAACACTTCCTCTATGTCCTTTCAATGGTAAGGAGGAGGGCTGGGATGGAGTTAAGGCAGATGAAGGGAGGTGCAGGCAAGGAAGAACAGAAGAAGGGGCACAAAGCCTGGCCCCATCCTGCCTGAGCCCCCAGCTTTGCACCAAACCCTTGTTTCTGGGGATCTTCAACTGTCCTGTGGCTGTTATATCCAGGAGAGAGCGGCACCTTTATTGCACCCCTGTGCAGACACTGGTGCTGCCAGGCTGCCTGCAGGGCCAGGCCAGGGGAATTATTGGTAATTAGCAGCCCTCATTTGTAGCCACTTGGCAGCCTGCCTAATCCTGCTAGAGGCACAGGCCAAGTGGACAGATCGCCTGTGCCTAATCAGTCAATAAATATTGTCAATGACTAATGATCTGTGGGAGTGCAGCAGCCGGAGCCTCTTGGGTGCTCTGGGGACCCTGAGGATGTTGTGGCTCAGAGGTAAGGGAAGCAGGGCTGAGGTGTGTACATCATTCTCAGATTCTGGTGTGGGTGAACAAGAAAGTATGCATGTAGACGGTGACTTTGGGAGAGAGATGTGATCTGGCCCTTCCTCTCCTGGTTCTGGGCTTGCACCTGCTGCTGAGGTCTGGAAATGCACAGACCAAGGGCAATTCACACCCTTTGCACCTGCAGCAGCCCCAGAAGGCTGCCTGCGGGCAGGGGGTCACCGTGTGGTCCTGCAGCATCTCCCACCCTCCTCCTGCCCTGCTCTGCCTGCATCGCTGCGCCTCAGGCCGGCGGCTCGGGCTGCGTGGGAGGAGAGTTGCTGCACTGCGGCTCCTGGGAAGTTGCCAAAGGGCTGGTGCTTGTGCCCACTGCTGAGATCCTGACCTGACTGTGGGCACGTCAGGGGGAGTTTGGGGGCCCGAAGGAGAGGGCAGGAGCAGCTCGCACGGATCAAAGGCAGCAGAGTGCCCAGGTGCTGGCAGCAGCCACCCCTCTGCTCCAGGCACCCGGGACATCCTCTGAGGGCGCCTCATTAGGATGAATTCTGCTGGGCTAGCCCAGTGCTCAGATCAGTTAATGAGGGTGTTTGTTAGAGGCAATTAGGGGAAAGCGAGGTGCTGCTGTGAATGCATCAGGGCTCTCAGGAAATGCCCAACCTGGTGTCTTGCAGGGCCTGACCTTGGCACCTCTCAGTGCCCTTTGGTGTGCCCCGAGCTTGACGCACGCCTCCCTGTGGCTGAGGCCATCCCCAGGGGCAGCTGTGAGGCCGTGCCCTGATTAACTGCATCTGGGCTCTGCTCTGGACTGGCAATGCTGTACTGGCAGCCAGCAGCCCTCCCACAGCTGGGGTTACGAGCCCTGCTGGCTCTGGGGACCAGAGGATGACGGTGTCATTTGAGGTGATGGCGGGACAAGCGATGCCCAGCTGTGCCCATGCATCTCTGTCTGCCAGGGTGGCTCTCAGCAGGCACCCAGCAGCAGGTATTTGATGTCAGGGACTGCTGGTGTTGCTCTCTCCCACCCACTGGTGTTTGACGCAGGTACTATAAAAGCTCCCACCATTATGAGGCCTCTCAAATTCCCATTGGGTTTCCCTGACTGTGCTCCACTGGGATGTGCCACATCCCTGTGGCCAGCAGGGACTTGGCTGCAGGCCACATCTCCAACCCTGTTCTTTCAGCAGTCTGTGCTCTTTGTGGTGCAAGAGCCCATGGCCAGCCTGCTCCTTCCTGAATCAGCCAGGCCACCAGCCTCTGGCAGACACTCACTGGGGCAGAGGGGATCTGACACCACCCTGCAATGACTTTGGAACACCCACAGAGCAGCTGTGAGGGCAGGGGCCCTGCTGTCCCCTTTAGCAAGGGGTGTGGAGGCTCCCAGAGCAGGGGAGGTTTAGTCACAAGTTCATAAAGCCATGGCTGCAACAACAACAATGCACACAAAACAGGAGAACCCAACAGTAGCCCCAGCCCCACTGGTGGTTGCCCTGTGAGGAACATTCATCAAGTGCAAAGCCATCGGCTGTTCCTGGCATTGCACCTCAGCCTTGTGTGGAAAAACACCCCATAAAAACAGCCCAACACCTACCTTTGTACTCCAGTTTCCTCTTCTCCAGCTCAGCCTCGATCTGGTCTAGCACCATTGCCAGCTCACCAAGGATCTTCTTCAAGTAGTTCACGTCATCGTGCTCCAGAATCTTGGCCTGGGTAGAAAGTGGGGTTAGGATGGACAGATATACGGACACACGTCTTTGCAACCATGCAGGGACATGAGGCACCAGGTGCCCATGGCAGGTCCCATGGGTCACGTCCCCCAACTGCCAGAGAGATGTGTGTGGCTCTGACCCACTTACCATGAGCTTCTTCTGCTTGGAGAGGTAGGGCTCTGATAGCTGTGGCTCCTCTTCATGGTCCAGCTTCATCAGCTCCGTGCTGGCGTTGGCTAAATGTCCTGGGGGAGACAGACAGAGGGGCTGAGCGGGCTGTGTTTGGCACCGGTAGGGATGACCTTGTGATCGGGTAGCAAAGCACCTTGTCCTGTATGCAAAATAGTGTTGTGGCACCAAGAAAAGCACCCCCAAGAGATAAATAGAGCCAAACTTACCATTTTCTGCCACTGTGCTGCCATAGGATTTGGTGGCCAGGGCACTACGTGCCCTCCCAAGGGCACATTGGCTTCCTCAGCCCTCCCATACACTCACAGGAGGGCAGCGCTGACTGACAGATCCCCCTCCCTGGCCTTGGTGAGGTCCAGCTCTGCAGGTTTCAGAGGAACTCCAGCTCTTCATTTCCTCTGCTGGATTCATATTAGAGCTGCCAGCACATCTCTTTCTCTTACTGTTTTAACAGCATCCCTGAACTTCCCTGTTTTCCACCACAAGCCTGGAAGCTTGTTCTCCCTAAGGCTCCCAAGTTGCCTCTCCTGGCATTCAGAGGGAAGCGTGGCTATCACTCTGATTGGGAGAGCCTGACCCTCAGTTCACCTTCTCCTTGGGACACAACTACATGGATTTGCCTCAGCACCTACTGCAACAAGACAGCTGAGCCATTGCCTGGGTGTAGAGGATGTGCTAGGGAGGAAGGGCATCACTAGCACTGTGGCATCCCATGGGCCTGTCCACAGCCCCTCCATTGTAATGGCTTGAGAAATATGCTACAGTGAGGTTTGGATGGGGAGATATCCTTAAGGACTTTGGGAGAGTGCTGAGGAGGTGATATGAGGCCGATGTGATCTGAAGCCATCGCAGCAGCACCCTTTGGGGAGGGGATGGACTCTGCACCCTGCATCTGCCCAAGGTCTGGAGGGCAGCTGAGGTTTGGTGACACAGGGAAAGCTGCCTGTGCAGGGTGCCAGCAGAGGCAGGGCAGAGCAGGAGATACACCTCAGGAACTGTTTCTCTTGGTGCACAAGTGCATTCAATTTAAGAGGAACCATGCAAGACCCAGACAGCTGAAGGGACTGAGCTGGGGGTGGAGCTGTGAATACTAGGGATGCCGTTTGGGTCTGGAGCCTAAAGGAGGGAAGAGACATCACTGCCCTCTTAACAAGGTCACTTTTCTGGCAAAGGACTGTCTCCAGGAGCAATCCTTGCCATTGAGTTATATTAAGCATCGTCAATGTTTCATGAGCTCTTGAAGGTCATGTACACAGTCTTATGCCGATTCATCCACTATCTGCAACTCGGTCAGACTGTAGTCACCCACAGTTGCCCTTAGAGCTCGGAGGGAGAGGGGACGTGTGGGAGAGGGAGCAAATTTCTGTGCCCTAGAAAGATCTGGGGCAGAAGTGTGGATGGCCCTTGGGAGTCTGAACACACCTGCGGTTACAAAAGCTCTACAGGGTGCCTGCAGCTCCCAAATCAGCTGTGCTTTCCCGTTTCCCAGCCCTGTCCCTACCTATGTTGGTGGGAAGGGGAGCTGAGCAAGACCAGGGTGGCCGGCCGGGCAGCAGAGCCAAAGTGAGCCTTGAGGAAGGGCTGGGGGAGCTGTCCTGCTGGCACCAGCCTTGGGCAGCCCTGCTGGAGAGGCAGATTAGAATCATAGCACGGTTTGGGTTGGAAGGGACCTTAAAGATCATCTCGTTCCAACCCCCAACTTACTGCGGATCTCAGCGGTCGCGTACTTTGGGATCATGGAGTCGGTGGTGAGCTCGGGGTGCAGGATGCAGCCGTGCGTGTAGGCGTCCATGGGGAGCGAGTCCAGCAGCTCCCGGTACTGCAGCACCCGCGAGTGCAGCAGGCTGCCCGGCTCCGGGATCAGCTGCGTGACGTTTTCTGCGAGGGAAAGAGCAAAGCTGTTAGTAGGACGCTCATTAGCGGTTCGTTAGCCTCCGCTGGACACCAGTGTGCGGTCCCAGCTCGAGCTACCTGTGAGCAGGGCTGGCTGTGGCAGCGAGTTAACTCAAAACCGCACCCCACGCTCAGCTCCGCTCCCTCCCTGCTGCGTATCCCAACCAGGAGCACGTCCAGCCTGTGTTCAGAGATGGGCAAACTCACAGGACCACAGGGACGTGTACGCGTGTCGTGACCCAGCCCTGCAGCCCCAGGAGCTCAGTACAGTAAGCTCTTCACCTCTGCAGCTCCTGGATTTGTACACTGTGGTTTCACATCTCTCAGAAGGGGAAAAAAATTCTTCCTGTTCTGCAGAAAAGAGCTAAAACACAGGAATTACCGTTTGGGATCTCCTGAGTTATGCACTCATTACACCAGTAGCAATGAGTCTCTTGGGCTTCCTTGAAAATCCCATTCAAAGCGAATAATCAGGGAGTAGATGGCCAAAGAAGGAGCCAAGTACATCTTCCCTCCGTGCTCAGCTGGTGCCTCAGCCTCAGGAGCATCCCTTAGGACAGCTGGCTCTGCCTCTCCTCACCTTGTTGGGTTTTATTCATCTTCCACATATGGCAGTTTGCATTGGGCTCTTTCTGTTACACTTTGAACTCAAAATATATGGCAGATGACACCACAAGGAGAAAAATATTGATCTTGTTTCCCCCAAGAATATCAAGTCTTTTTTTTATGGGATCATAAATGTTTACAGCATTTCCAGATAGCAGTTAATAGGTAGTGAGTAAATTTACAACTGAGACTCACTAAAGCTGGTTGCCCACATGCTGTCCGCAGTGCAGGGCTCGCCACACGCCGGCATCTCAAGCTGAGTGAAAGGTACCTCAGTAGAAGAAATTTGGCAGACGTGGCCAGCACAGCTCCTTAATTAAGGGCCCTTAATTAAGGACTTTTCTATCCGGCCCTACTGCTGGTGGCCGAACCAAGGCTGTGGGCACAACCTGGTGATGCCCACCCGGACGGCTCGCCCTGCCCTGGGCCAGGCAGCATCGCCCCCGCTGGCACCTGCAGCTGGCCAGGAGCCAGGGAAATTTTGGTAGCTCCTGTATGTCAAACATCCTAGCGGCTCTGATTCCAGCTGGTGGGCTCCCTAAAGTACTTCTGACTGATGGGCATCACGACTAGTGTCCCCTGAGTGAGGGGATGTTTTGGTAGCTCCTCCCTGCCCACGGGCTGCTCGCTGCCTGCACTGCCTGGACTCCAGCTCTCCAAGCGGGGATTTTCCATCTGAGAAAAGCAACTGACTGAATGGAATAATAATAACCAACCTATAGCATGCGTGTTCCTCCCACAGGGCTCCTGGCCAGCACCTGATGGGCTGGTGCTGAGGCTGGAAACCAGCACGTCCAGAGCCACTGCCCTGTCCAGCGGTGAGATGGAACGACCACAATGAAATAGCAGCCTGCTGGCTGCTGGCCCATGTCCTTCAGTGCATCACAGGGAGGTGTATTGGTAAGACAATGCTCACTCTGCTTTTTCAGGCCATGGCAGACCTGCACATATGGGCTGCTGTTGCATACAGTCAGTAACTGATAGGCTATGCGAAGGTGGGATTGGGGTGAGGGGTGTCTGCAGGACAGGGATAGGGTTGTAGCCCTTGGAAGAGCCCCTCACCCAGGCTCTGAGATGCATTGCCACCAGCAATTCATCACTGTTTTCTTGGCACTGCTAGGCTGTGCCCTAGTGACAAGCACCCTTGAAGGTGGGTTAGTGGCACTAACTGCTGGTTTTGGGAAAGCAAAACGTTGCTCATCACACCACCCTTTACTGATAGCTACCTCTCCGAGTGTGTGTAGGCAAGATGAAAAAAGCCCCATCCCCAGTCCAGGAGAAAACATAACTCAGTGAATACTCCTTCTTATCAAGGCATTTTCAAACTGCTCCGTCCTGCAAGGTGAGTGATTCCCCTTTGGACCAGAGCCATGGCATCCTGACAATGCTTTTTCCAGCTAGTGGGTGAAGGCTCAGGGCAGAACACGCAGAAAAGTGATGCTCCAGGCCCTCTTCCCCAGAGCTTCCCCTCTCCATTTCTCAGTGAAAAGGTAGGAAATTGCACCTGGCTGGAAAATCTCAACAACAGGAGTTTCCCAGTGCACGGGTAGCACTGTGTCCCCCTCCTGCTGAGGACAGCCTGTTGTCACATATGCTGTGGAGCCCCTCGCAGAGACCGGGTGAAGATGCTGCACAGTGTGGGGATCACAGAGCGATGCTTCCAGCTCCTTGGCACGAGGGAGGCTGCTGGGCAGGAAAGTGGCTGCCATTCCTTGGGAGCTGCTGCCAGCGTGGGCTGCTCCTGACCAATCCCATCCCTGCTGCCCCACCGGCGAGTGAGCATCGTGCCTGTGCTGAGCAGCACCACCGCGGCGGGGCCGGGCGAGGACAGCAGCTGAGTTGGCAAGATGCCCTTGCTTTGGGAGCTATTTTGAGATGTTTTTGATGTCTCTGTTGCAAGAGGGATGGATGCCGGGGCGAGCATCATGACGGCACAGCCTGAGCTCCCTGCTCAGCTTTGAAGTCTCCTCACTGGTGGAGCATCCAAGCCTGTCAGCCTGCAGGTTTGGGGAAATGAGGGCAAAGGGACACAAGATGCCAGGGAGAGGCTGCTTGCTGCAGCACCCATGCAGTCACCTTCAAGCGCTGTCTCAGCATCCTGGTGTACCAGGTTTGGCCAGCCACTGACTGCAGCTCTGCTCTGGAGGATGTATGGGCTTCCCTCTCCCAGCTGCCCCTTCTTCTGGGCTTGTGTCGCATCATTCTCCCATGTTCCTCAGAACCACTAGCTTTGTTTGACTTTAAAGATGCAGTTTTCTTGGAGGAACAGCAGCACATGGGATAGCAGGGTCCCCTGCCTGGGGTTGGTGGCACACGGCTCATGGAAGAAGAGAAGGGCAGCAGCACCCACCTCGAACCCAGCTTCTCTCAGTGAAGCCACTTACAGGGAGTTACTGGTGGTTTTATACCACTATCCAAGTATAAAGGTGGCCAAAGTCATAAACGTTCCCAGGGGTCATAGCCCAGCCACAGCTCTGGTGAGAAGCCACTGTACTCCAAAGGGATGGAGAGAAACAACCCTGTTCAGGAATGTGGTCTCCATGGCAGAAAAAGAGGAGACCCAGCTGTGCGCCCTCACAGAGCTGCTCCAGCAGCACTTCCAAGGGACATTTGAGAATTTCTGCCAGAAATTCCTAATTTTCATGGGAAAGTTTGGGGAGGGCTGGTGGCTCACTGCTCTTCTAGGGCAAAGCTGAAACTTTCCAGGCAAAAGTGTATGCATTTGACAAATAGTGCTGGGATTAGACCCGAGTCCCCCTCAAGATGCAGCCCAGCCCACTCTTACCTCCCGTGAAGTTCTTCTCCATGTAGTCAATGATCTGGTTGTAATCGCTGATGATGTTGTCCCTGTGGATGATGACAGGCACCTCCTCCCCCAGGTTGAGCCTCATGAACCAGGGTTCCTTGTGCTCCAGCAGGGGCATGCTGACGTCCCGCTCCTCGCAGGGCAGCCCCTTCTCTGCAATGACCAGCCGCACCTGGGACGAGAGGCAGAGGAGAAAGGGCTCAGCCCCACACACCGAGCTGGTCCCCAGAGCCCTCAAAGCAAACCAGCCCCAGTGCGCCTTCCTGGCCCTCCCTCACCAATTAAGCACAGCAATGTGACACTTGCTTATCCTGCAAAAATCCAAGCGGCTCTTGGTATGGGGCAGCTGCAAAATCCGGGCAGCAAAGCGAGAATTTCCCTTCCCTGCACAAGGAGGAAACCCAAGCTCATCCTAACTTTGTGTGATCACGGACCATCCTCCCTCTGGTTGCTGGCGGCCCACACAACAGGTGGAGGGGCTGGGGGGCTGAGAACCCACCCCTCAGCAGTGGGCGGAGAGAGGCAGTGGCTCCCCAGCTGGGTGGGATCAGTGATGCTGCCGTGGGTCCCAGCAGAGCCCAGCACACACCAAGGAGGAAGATAAGGAGGAAGCAGATGCTTTGCACCCAGTGGGTGCTACTGCTCCACCGAAGGAGGTCTGGATGCTAACTCAGGTATGTCCTGCACTTGGGGGTGGGCTCTGGCTTTACCAGAGCAGGGGGAAGGCTCCATTTCATGGAGGGTTTTAGGCAGCCCTTGCAGCCTGCGCAGCATCCCTCCTTGCTCCACTGTACCATTGCCCGGGGGCATTGCCTGCCACCTCCACACTTCTTGTACCAAACCTGCTTCCTTCCCCTAATCCTGCCCTCCTCCTGCCCTGGGCAAGTGAGGGGCACATCTCGCAGGTGAGAAAGCGAAGTCCAGCAGTGTGGAGGGGCAGGAGGAAGCAGGAGTGGGGCTGGATGTTGTGCACCAACCCCATCACCCACAGCCGGCCCTTGGGGCTGATCCTGCTGCTTTGTTCTGTCCTTGAGATGGTGTGGAATATTCAATCAGGGACAGCATTTTAGGCTCTGGGTTACAAACACCTGGCCAGTTTGAGCTAAGTATGTCAAACAGACCAAAAAAACCCATGCTTGGGGGATGTGAGACCGTCCCTTTCACCCTTTTACAGAACCACTGAATGCAGGAAAAGCACTTGTTTTCCTCCAACTAGCAGCAACTAAAAACACAAGTTAACAAATATAAGCATTTCTGTGAGTACTTCAGAGTTCCTGGGGAATTAGCCATTAATTATTTAAAGGGCTGGCAATTTAATTTTTTCTTTTCAAGTCAAACAAGGAAAAGCCTGGTTCCCTGAACTGCAGCTTGTTGTTAGCCTATTCTTCCTAGTTGATGGATTAACCCAGGCCAGAACCACCCAGGGCATCAGTCCCCAGACTCCCCGTGCTTCCCCATGTTCCACTATCAAGATACAAGACCAAAGGCCTGGCAGGAGGCAGCTGCTGGGCATAAGGCAGCATGGGCACAAGGGCTCAGCTCCCGGGGTAACCCCAGCACCTGCAGGTACTGGGAGCCCCTCCCGGCACCCAAAGTAAGGTCTCAGACAGGAGTGATGAAATATGCCCAGACCCCCAGCCAGTCCCACAGAACCTACCCAGCAGCGATGAGGCATCTCGTGTAAAAACCACAATGCTGGCTGTAAGACTCCAAAAATCCCTTTGTGAGTAGGGCTGGATCCTGGTGGGGGCTCAGGACCCTTCCCACAAATAGCCCCAGCACCATGGAGGTAGGTTCCAAGCATCTCCTGGGGCAGAGCAGGAAAAGCTTCACCTGCAGCTGGCTCCAAACAAAACTCCTCTGCAAGAGGTTTCCCGAGCAGCCCCCTCTGCTCCTGCACTGTGATGTCCCTCACACCAGCTTGTCCTCATCCACCTTCCAGAAAACACTTTTTCCTTGCAAATGACCTCAAAAGCAAAGCTCAAAGCAGTGCCAGGTGGTCCATGTGTGCCCTGCCCTGTCCCCAGCATCCCCAGCCCCACAGAGGTGAGGCCGGTTGTGGGAAACCCCATACAAGAAGTGCCTTAACGGCAACGTCCCTGCTGCTGGTGGCCAAATGAGCGAGACACCAAAAGCAGCAAGGCGAGTGCGAGGTGGGGGAGCCGGGCGTGAGCATCCTTTATCAGTGTGGATCTGAAGCCCGTTAGTCACCCGCTGCCAGCAGCGGTGAAACCGACCATGTGCAGCCACCCTGCTGCATTGGGTATCCTCCCCTTCCTTTGTGCCTGCGAGTATGAACGTGTGTCTCTGCCCCTGGCATCCCCCGACCTCCTCGTTGGGCTGTGGGAATCAAGGGGGCCTTTGCACCAGGGGAACTTAGTGGTGCCCCCACTCCTCTGAATGTTCCATTCCCCACACAATATTAATGGTGTGGGAATGGCGAGAGATTTGGGGCTGAAAGGGGAAGGTCAGGTTTGCTATACAGCAGCTGTGCTGAAAAATTAGCATTTACTATTGCCTGGAAAATCTGATTTCTCACTATTTGCTCCCATGAGCCTCGCACGGAGCTGGGGCACCCCAGGGATAGGATTTGCAGGGCGCTGCTGCAGTGGCAGGGGTAAATCATCGCTCCTGGGAAGCAGCCCCGCTCAGGGGCTGCCTCCCCCTCTCCCAGCAGCAGGGTGGTCCCAGGGCCTGGCTCAGCCTTTGTCTGCACTCCTGGCTGTGCTGGAGTGGGGCTGTGAGCGAGCACAAAGACAAGGCAGCTCCCCGGTATGAGCCACGATCCCAAAACAAAAGCAGGATTTGGCTGAGCATCCCCATGCCCTCCCTAGGCTGATGCTCTTAAAATGCAGAACTGCAGGTATGAAAGAGCTGCCCAGCCACGCACTGCTGCCCTCACCAGCCCTGCGAATGAGCCCCCTGCTCTCTCAGTGCATCCATCCTCCTCATGCAAGGGGATGCCCTGAGGACTGGAGGTGATTCTTCCCCAGGAACCCGGCCAAGCGATTATGATTTTACCTTTTGTGAGCTGAAAGACTGGGTCCAGTGGTACAAAACCAGCCTGTCCTGGGATTTGAAAGCGGGGTCTGTTGGGTCCTGGTTTTCCTCCCCCTCCGTGGATTTCCCTGCGTCGTTCTCCAGTGCTGAGATGGGCCACCAGCTGCAGTTGGTGGGAGTAACATTATTGGGAGTCGCCATGACAGCCTGCGAGCGAGCGCGGAGAGGGACGAGGGAGCGAGCGCCGCGCTAGCCCAGCATCACATGGGCTCCCACCGGCAGCATCCCTCCCAGGGCAGCTCCAGCTCCCCGGCTGGCGTGGGCAACGCAGGCCGGTGGGTGCCGGGGGGTCACAGGAGAGGATGGTGGCGGTGGCGTGGGTGAAATCGCAGCCCGTCCCCGCTCGTGGCGGGGCTCCCACGGAAACGTGCCGCGCTCGCAGGCATCGCTTCAATAGGCGAGTCAGCAGCCGAGGCTCCTGCTGCCTGCCTGCCAGCTCATCAATCCGGGGCACCTCCAGCCCCTGCGGCTCCTGAGGAATATCTTGCAGCAGGGATTAAGATTTTTTTGAGTGGTTTAGAAATGGCAGATAGATAATAAATAGCAACGTTGGTCGATACTGGCTTTAAAATGTCTAGCAGGTGTCTTGCTTGCCTTGCAACCTTCATGGAAAGAAGCAGCAATGGCTCTTTAAAGGTATTCACTGATTTTTGGAGTGCAAGGATTAATTCCTGCCTGAGGGGTGTTACATAGCCTACATCACGGCAGAGCCCAGGAGCCCTCTCTGTGTAAAAAGCCCCTGGTCTAACCAGACCAGCCCTCCTGCACCAAAGCAGGCACGGCTGGGGTCATTCCCAGAGTTAACAAGGTGCGTTGCAATTACAAACCAGACAGGTTTCCACTGCTCGGAGAGTTCTGGGGCTTCTGGAGCCGCTGCTCTCTGGGTGCTACCAGCACCACTCAGAGGTTTGCAGGCAAACGTGTAGGCAGCTGGCATCTTTCTGGGTATGGCAACCTGGACACCTGGCTCTGTGTTTTGTGACACTTGGATTCATCAAGCTCTGTCTCCAGTAATCTGGGAGCCTGGTAATTTCCCACATGTGGGAGTGGTTGCCAGTCCTGGGGAGTTAAAAGCAGCCCAGTTATGGGGGTCATAGGGGCAGGTTCTGGAGAGAAGGGAGGAGAGGGAACCAGTTCACATATCGTAGCTGCACGAGGGCTCTGGGTTTGGATGTAGCTCCTCCATGTGTTGCTCCCATCTCCCCACACTGGAGATGGTGAGGTCATCCCCGGTGTGGACGGAAACAGGAGAGGTTTGGGAGAGCTGGTTCAAATGGGGAAACTGAGACACACTTTGACCAAGAGTACAGAGAGGGATTGGTGCCGAACTGGTACCTGGTGAACATAGTGAAAGGAGCAATTTTCTGAGGGTTGGGAGGTGAAAATGAATCCTTTCATGTTGTGATGTCCTGCTCCTGAGGGCGCACAGGAGGGCCATGGTGGAAGGAGAAGGCTGGGAAGCGTTATGCCCTGCCCTGCCACCTCCCCCATAGGCAGCAGCCCCCAGACCCATCCTCCCTTTCCAGCCCAGGGCTTCCCAAGTGCTCACGAAGATCCCGTGCTGGCCTTGGGGTCACCCACAGTGAAAGGCTCCTATTTGGCCATTGCTTTGGAGCTGCAAAGTGACCCACACTACTGCAAACTTGGAGCAAACTGGGCTTTGAACAAAGACCTGACCAATTCGCCTGGTGCCATCCTGTCCTCTGTTCTGCAGCCTTCACTCCCACCCACTTTGCTCAGGAGAACTCTCGCTGCCCAGGAAACATCTTTTGGGGCTCCTTTCACCTTTGGGTTTAGGAAATGAGCAGCTTGACCAAGCAGAAGTGGTTCCCTCCTGTGGATCGCTGTCCAGAAAGCCCCATCTAGTGGCATATTTTGTGATTAATTAATGCTGCGCCGTTGGGAATAAAAAAATGACAAGTTGCTGCATCCCTCCGGGGCTGCAGGTGCCTCTGGAGGCACTTGTTTGTTTAGCCAAGTTTTGGCTTGCTAAAGTGAGCAAATCTTGAGAGGTTGTCATCCCCCTTTCAGAGTCCCCCGACCTTGCGTGACCTTGAGATCATCCCAGCTCTTGTCCCCAGCCTCCCTGCCTGCGAGAGGGGTTGACGTTGGGCTGACCCATGGGATGCTGTGTGGCCAGACTTGGTGACATCAGCAGAGCCCTGGCAGAAGGTGTCATTGGGGCAGGACTCTGGGTCCTGGTGGTTTGGAAATACAAAATTTGGGGTGTCTCATCTCAGACTGACGCAAACGTTGCGGAGGTGAGAGAGCAGGCAGCCGGAGTTGGCCACAGGACTTCGCAGGCACAGAAGCACCTTCCTTGTTTTAAAGGAAGGGGGTGGAAATCAAGCTGTAGAATCAGCTCCATTGATTTTTTTTCCTGGTGGCCTGATTCAGTTTCTGCCAATGTAACGCTTAGCTGAGACTTGGCTTGGCTTCTGGAAGGTGAGAAATACATTTCATTGATCCAGGGTGCCCTTCTGCATCCCGCTTTGGTTGAACTAGTCCTGAAACTAGACAGGCAATTAACTTGTAAAATGCTAGGGTGGAGGGAAGCCACTGGAAAAAAAAAATAACATCCCAGCCTGGATCTGCTATGATAGAAGTGGAGAGGTGGGATCCACTCTGAGGAAAGTCCTGGGAGTTCTGCAAGCTCACCAGTGCTTTCTCAGAAAATTTGAGACATGTTCCTTTGTAGATTGATTGGGTATCCATCCTAGAGCATCGGAGACAGAAGGGAAGTCCTCGGGCCTGTTGGGGCAGGTACAGCAGCAGGATGGGAGCAGTGAGGCTGTACTTGGAGGCCGAGTGCTGATGTTCACCAATCAAGCTAATTGTGCCTCACAGGCATTCCCAGAGAAGACAACATTTGTGTGAGTCATGCTTGAGGGCTCAGGCACGCAGGAAGCAAGGGTCACTGAGTTATCAGAGGAGCAAAGTGGGTGAGCTGAACTGGGAAAGCTTTGAGGGAAACAGTAAGTTTGGGATTGGGTCCTCAGTCATTTCACCAAAAAAAGAGAGAATTTGAGCAATGGGAAGTTAGCAGCAGTGTTCCAGTATGTTTGCTACAAGCCTGACTGTTGCATTCAAGAATCCAAAACACCTGCCCTTCCTCTGCCACAGGCAGCATTGGCCACGCTTAAACACAACCACAGACGGTAATTCAGGCAGAACACCAAACCACTGTGTTGTCTCTTCTTTTCCCTTTCCTTCCCCGCTCACTTCTTTCCTGCCTGGCACACGATGGAGCTCCTGGTGGAGCACCTGCTCTCAGACTCTTCCCCCTGTCCATCCTTTTGCCAATTCAAATTCTCTTCTCAGTGCTAAACTTCAGGGCAGGCCTTGGACTAGTTTCCCTGGATCCCTCACTGTCCTTGGACAGAGCAGCTCTGCTGCACACTCTCCCACTCCACAGCTAAAAATGTCCTTGTGCCATTCCCACACCCTCAGTCCCTGCTAGTTTTATGTGGCACCAGCCTGAAGGTCTAGACACTTCCAGGGATTTGTGCACACTTAAGGGAAGAAGGACTGCTCCACAGCAACTACTACTCAAAAATGACCTTGAGCCAGGCAGCCACCCCACATTTGCAGGGAGAAGAGCCTCGCTGTGCTCCTCCACAGGGCTCTGGCTGCAGAAGGGGATGGGGACAACCAACAGCGGTCTTAAGTAACTGTACTTGTGTATGTTAAAAATCTGTTGCCAGCTTCAAACACATGGACCCAGGGCAATGCTCGCCAAGACAGGACAATCACTAGTATAAAAGTGAAAAATACTGCATCTACAATACCTTCAAATGATTTTAAAGTGGGCAGAACAGACATGTTTCCCTCTGCAAAGGAAGAAATGGCCTTTGATAAACAGCAGCAGCAAAGATGTACTAAATATTTCTGTTTTAAAGCAAAGTGAAGACTCACTGAAGGGAGAAAGGAGGGTAAGTGAAGAAAGCACAACCAAAGCCGTGTGCGTGGATATGAAGGCCAACGCTGGAAGAGGAAGGTGAAGGGAAAGGGACAGTGAAGCACTAATCTGATAAAATTTAGAAATCAGTTACATTTAATTTGAGAGTATGAGCCAACACTGCAGGCTAAATAACTACATGACACTTAAGAGAAAATCAACAATTCTAGTTATATTCTTATGTTAATTTGCTTCAATTTATTTGAACCTTAAATCTGAACTTCCTAGATTCATAGTGTAAACTTTAGGGACAATTAAAATAAAATCTACAGGCAGCAATTATCATCTAGAATGTGAGACATCTGCAGCACAGAATACAAGGCCAACTGCCTACGCCTGCTGTAATCTATTTTTATACAACTGCTTGTGACTCAGTGGCTTGCTGACCACTGATTTTTAAGAGTGTAAGCAAACATCACAGTATTTTGCTCAAACACAGTTGTCTGTCATGTGTGTACAGCCGACACGGAAAGCAGACTTCTGTTCTTTAAAAATAAAAAAAGTCATGAGGGGAGATGAGTGCAAGTCAAATTATTCAGGCTTTAATTTGCTGGGTTTTGACAAACATTTATTAATGCAAGTCGCAGCAACAGAATTTTTTATTTCAATATTTTCAACGGGAAGGAATGTTACAGCTCTACACCACAAAGCCTGTACGATACACTTCTTGTTTATCCTACTTCCATGCTGCTTTGTGTATCAAACATACTCAGAAACCATCTGTATAAATGGCTCCACCATCTCCACTTCTGAGACAGCACAGCCCAAAAAAAACTTAGCCTGCTCCACTCCCCCCAAATTATTCCACCTGTAAAGCACAAATAACAAAATATATTTTTTCCTCTAAGAGCTTCACTTATCTGCAGAAAAATAGAACTGCTTAAGAGTGAGCTAGTTAGATTATGAAAGCACACACCCGCACATTCTGCACCTCCCAACAAATCTGTGAGGAGGAAACACTCGCAATTTGATCCAACTAAAAAGGAGCCAGATAGTTTTCAAAAGGAGTTCCATCCTATCCAAAATACTGAATGCCTTCTCATGCTTCTCTCTAGAGCATGATGAGAAAGACAGAGTTGTAGCTATGAAACATTTCTCTAAGTATTGGGACACATTAAGAATGAACCTTCCAAACACTGCAAAAATTCAGAAAAAAAATAGAAGGCTTTTTTTTTTTGCCAAAACATTGTGAAAACAGCATACAGAGCCTCAATAGCCACAGTACAAACAGAAAAACAAAGGGAGTTCACTTGATCTACAGTGCTTTTGTTAAGGTATTAAGAGACTTTAGTGCATTCTTTTTTAGAACTAAGCTCGGAACTATATTCCATTTTTCATTTTATTAGAAAACTAAACTGTATGAGGCAAAGAAATATTTGATCAAACACACAACAGTGGAAACATGGCACTGACAAGGCATTGAAGCAAACCATTATCACAAACTCCGTTCAGGATTCTCTATTGCTTTCAGTCAAGTATACATCATTTCTGCCATGTGAGACATTTTCTTGGGAATATACAAGTAGTATTCCATGTATCCCGAAAGATCTTCAATAGTCACGTCATCCACAAAGGCTCGAGCTTGCTCAGAACAAGACCTGGGAGAACCCGATGAGGCGGTCCCACAGGGGGATCTGTTTTGAAGGGACTGGGCATGGACTCCCAGGACTGCCTTTTCGCATTCCGACAGGACGCTCCGGAGGCCGGAGAACGAGTACACTTCCATGGCTCGCCACTGTTTGCACTGGCATTTCTTGTCCGTACATGGGCACTGCTTGCCGTTGCTTAGCATGGATAAGGACTGGAAATCTGAGGTTTGGCTAGAATGCAAGCTGGTTTCAAAGGATGAGGAGAGAGTAGGGTAATTCTCTCTTGACTTCTCCAAAGGCTCTTCAGTGGTGGCGGTGAAAGCTTCCAAAGGTTCAGTTCTGTCATCACCGGCCTCAAAGTGAGAATCGTGCCTGTCCTTCGTACCGTGTTCTGCTGTAACAAAAATGTCTGAACTGATGTTACCCTTGGACGTCTCTGCCTGGGTTTTGTGTTTCAGCTGGTTGTTGGCTTTCATATTGCAATATGTAAACTTGGGAGGATGCAGGACAGGAGACTTAGAGCGTCTGCGACGTGGGACTCTTGCTGACCCTCTGGAAGGCTTTCTCACACACCTGCAGGGTTATAACCGGTGTGCAAGTAGGTAACTCCAGAATCCACACCATAGCTCAATAACCTCTAAAACGTGGCTAAAACATTTTAGAAGATTTTCTTATTCTGCTTAGAAAAATCAGGTGACTGGTCCCTGACAGTCTCCAACAAGAACAGGAGAGAAGTCTGAAGAGATTGGGGATCCCCCAAAAGAAAGACACACGCAAACAGGCCTCATTTAATGGTACTTCCCCCCAAATCTTCTGTGTTAAGCAAATGATACTTTGTCATCCAAGACTGAACTGTAGTGCAGGATCTGGATATCAGCTGGAGCTGCTCACCAGAATTGCACTGACTATCCAGGTACTTCAATACAGAAATAAAATAACTCAAGAAAGAGGTGAGAGGAGGTTGCAAAGGTAGAAGACTTGAAGAAAAGGACTTCTGAGGAAATGAGTGGAAAAGAAAATTTTAGGTATCCTCTCTAAGGGAACAGGTGATATCGTTTTTAAAGTCTTTAATGAAAGCCCCTTAAAAATATCATATCAAAAAGTTACAGTAAAGTTTTGTAATAGAAAGGAGAGAAAAGATATACTGAAGCAACTAATTAACAATAATTTTCATTGTTAAACGTCTCAAACCAGAAACACATGTAGTGTGCAGTGAATGGTATGTTTTACCCATGCCATGCTTCCTTGGAGCACGGAGTCTGTTGCTTGGCTCCATCCATGGCCGCTCTCGGTATCCTGAGAACCGTCCCGTCGCCCACAGAGAGGGCTGCGATACATCTGAGTAAAAAAGAAAATGCCACATTACAGCAGTGCCTGAACACACTGTTTTAGATTTGTTTTAGATGCTTAGCTAAAACATTTAAGCTTGCAGCCTTGACTTCCTCTACAGCCAATGATTACAAATGGGATATTGCAGAGATTGATCTAACTGCTCTTACTATGTTAACCTTAACCAAGTGTCTAAAGATAGGTGAGATGAAATGAAAGGAGGCCGAAACATCCAGAGGCTGATGTCACGCCCTATTTGTACCAAAATGACACAAGAAAAGAAACCTAAACTTCGTGTTCCAAATATCCTTGTCAGACAATAGTTGTTAAAGATAGACTCCTACTCAGCTAAAACGCGAAGTCAGGCACCCACAGCAGCAGGCTGAGCAGTGGTTAAGGTACAACAGCAGACAAGGCCAGATTTGAAATTATTTCTCATTAAATTTCCCAGATAAAAACGGAATTAAAAAACCATCTGGCCCTGGAGGTACAGACAAACATAAATACCTCAGTATGCAAATCTGTATTTTTGAGGGCTGTACACGTGATCTGGAACACGGAATAGTAAACTGTAAGAAACGAGACTGAAATTCCAACAGAAGAGCCCGAGCACTCTGCCCGAAGTTGATGCTAAGGGATTAGCCACAAGGCTTGAGTTGTTCAAAACACATGCCTGCAAAACAAGACCTTTCTATTCCTAAGAAGTTATAATCAGGAACCAATCACAATTCCACAGAACATCACTGGTAATACACCAAAAGTGGTGTGCTTAACAAGCAGAGTTCCTTGTTAGAGAACAGCTATTTTTTTCCACATTTAAGAGAAGAGGAACAAAGGAAATGGTAGCAAAGCAAAATATATTTTAACATGCAGATGAAGTCATGATTATATTGATGGCTATAGAGGCAAAATCACAAGGGAACATCAATTATCAACACAAAACTTTCTCTTATGTCTGTGAATTCCCAAAAGATATTAAGTGAACTACTTCACGTTAAAACTGCATAATTTTATTAACTCCTACTTTTAAGATGCTTATACTACATATTATCAGTACACCCAATGTGCTATGGAATAAGTTTTTAATATAAGAATCTCTGCAGACATTTCATTCTACAAAATCAAAAGCTTGCTCATATTTAGCTTGATGATTTCCAGTGAGACTGGGTTCTCCAGCACACTACAAAGAGATGCTGCTGTCCTTCAGACACTTTCCAAAGAAATCTTCATGCACTACAGTAAAGGTTGATAACATGGCCAAAGAAACAGGCATTTACATCAACTGACAAAACAAGTTCAGTATCACACAAGGTGACTTCAGCTACCACAGCATTTTAGAGTGGGTTCTCTGCTCTGGGTGAGTCATTTCATGTTTTCATACAGTCACTGCGTAATTTCAGTTGGATGTTGTGTCAAAATTAGTCAGCAATAAAGTACTGCTTTGCCTATCAGACAGTTACAATGACTGCATCTCATGTGAAATGATGCAGTTTTCTCCTCTTGGAGAGTAAGGAACCTTTCCCCAAATGACATTTGTTTAGAGATTCAGAAAAAAAAGAAAAAAATACAAATATGTAATAAGAAACTGACAAATTACACGGTCCTTTTTGTTGCTCACTCACCCTGCTGCATCCACCCTCAGCTTTTTGAAAGCTGTTTGCAGACTCTCTTCCTCTTCATCTTTAGCTTCCAAGTCCATTGATGGGTTCTCAGTGTGTAACCTGCTGCGCCATATAGAATAAGCTGCAAGACAGAAATGAGGTCTAAACACACACACACAGTGTCTCTACAAAATTGAAATGATAACAGATGCGTGTTCTTCAGCAGGAAAACTCTCTGCCTTCTTTCCAATCCCATCCACTACTTTTCACTGTGATCTCTGTACTCTGCATTTCTCAGAAGAATCACAGAATCACCTGGTCGGAAAAGACCTTTGAGATCATTGAGTCCAACCATACCTGTCCACTAGTAAACTATATCCTTGAGCACCTTAACTACCCATCTTTTAATCACCTCCAGGAATGGGGACTCAACCACCTCCTTGGGCAGCTGCTCCAGTGCCTGACAACCCTTTCTAAACTAAACCTCCCCTGGTGCAACTTGAGGCCATCTCCTCTCATCCTATCACCTGTCACTTGAAAGAAGATACCAACAACCACCTCACCACAGCCTCCTTTCAGGTAGCTGTAGACAGTGATGAGGTCTACCCTCAGCTTCCTCTTCTCCAGGTTAAACAACTCCAGTTCCCTCAGCTGTTCCTCACAAGATTTGTCCTCCAGACACTTTCCAACTCCGTTCCCCTTCTCTGGACATGCTCCAGCCCCTTAATGTCTTTCTTGTAAAGAAGGACCCAAAACTGAACACAGTATTCGAAGTGTGGCCTCACCAACGCTGAGTACCGGAGGGTTATCCCTTCCTGGTCCTGCTGGCCATGCTGTTTCTGACACAGGCCAGGATGCCTCAGGCACAGCGGTGAACAGACGATCCACGTTCTGTCCAGCCCCAATGCGAGCTGTGAGCCGGCTGGGCGCTGCGCAGCTCTGCGGACACCGAGCAGCGCCGGGAACGAGACCCGAGACCCAGGACCAGGCGGCCCTGAAGGCCCCGGCAGCTGCCAGGGCCGCCGTTCCGTGCCGCACCCGCCCTGCAGCGGCCCCGCCGGCTGCCCTGGGGCCTCCCCTCTCCGCCTCGCCCCCGCGCCCCTCCCCAGGCCGCCCACCGAACGGCTCCCCCAGCAACACAGGGGGTACCAGACCCCAGGGCCTCGCTCACCTCCGCCTCTCGCGCAGCGCTCGGGGCGGTGACGGCCTCCGAACCAACAGGAAGTGACGTCACGCGCACGCGCTGCCACTTCCGGGCGGCGGGTGTGGGAGGCGGGCGGCGGCTGAGGCGGTAGCGGTGTTGCAGCGGAGCGCAGCCCGGCTGGGGCTGCGGGTGCGGTGAGTGCGAGCGGCGGAGCCCCTGTCTCTCGCGGGGCTGTTGAAGTGGGTCCGGAGGAGGCCACGGAGGTGATCGGAGGTCTGGAGCACCTCTGCTACCGGGGCCACAAAGCTGGTGAAGGGTCTGGAGAAGAAACCGTATGAGGAGCGGGTGAAGTTACTTGGTCTGATCAGCCTGGAGAAGAGGAGACTGAGGGGAGGCCTCATAGCCGTTTGGTGCTTCATAGAATCATAGAGTTACCTGGTTGGAAAAAAAAACCTTTGAGATCATCCAGACCAACCATACCTGTCCACTACTAAACCAGATCCCTGAGAAACTCGTCTACCCGTCTTTTAAACACCTCCAGGGATGATGGCTCAACCACCTCCCTGGGCAGCCGTTCCAATGCCTGGCAACACTTTCAGAAATTTTCTCCCCTTCCTCACAAGGGGAGGAGGAGGAGCAGGCGCTGAGCTCTTGTCTCTGTTGACCTGTGACAGGACCTGAGGGAGTGGCCGGAAGATGTGCCAGGGAGGGTTAGGCTGAATATTAGGGAAAGGTTCTTCACCCAGAGGGTGGTGGAGCAGTGCAACAGCTTCCCAGGGAAGCAGTCATGGTGCCAAGCCTGACAATATTCAAGACGGGTTTGAACAATGCCCTCAGACACACGGTGGGAATGTTGGAGTTGACCTATGCAGGGATAGGAGTTGGACTCGATGATCCTTGTGGGTCCCTTCCAACTCAGGTCATTCTATGAAACTAGGACAGGCTGAGAGAGTTGGCGTTGTTCAGCCTGGAAGAGAGAAGGCTCCGGGGAGACCGTAGAGCAGCCTTCCAATACTGAAAGGGGCTACAGGAAAGCTGGGGAGGGACATTTAACAAGGGTCTGTAGTGATAGGACAGTGGGGAATGGCTTTAAATTGGAAGAGGGAAGATTTAGATTGAACAGTAGGAAGAAATTCTTCACAATGAGGGTGGGGAGGCACTGGCACAGGTTGCTAAGGGAAGCTGTGGATGCTCCATCCCTGGAGGTGTTCAAGGCCAGGTTGGAGGGGGCCTTGAGCAGCCTGGTCTGGTGAGAGGTGTCCCTGCCCATGACAAGGGGGCTGGAACTGAATGGGCTTTAAGATCCCTTCCAACCCAAAACATTCTATGATTCTATTACTGAGCAGCTGTGGCCACACACACTCATGTCCTGAGCTGTGCGGAGGCAGGGCTGGAGGGCTGCAGGGCCAGAGGCTCTCCACAGCAGCTCAGGTGTCCCGTACAGCACCCAGTGGAGCCCACTGCCTTGTGCTACTGGAAAACTGCTGCAGACACACCATGAGGGGGTGGATGTGCACCAGGAGGGGAGATAAGGAACACATGAGCTTGGGCACAGTGTTAAACCTCGGGGGGTTTCCACAGTGATTCATGCTTTATTGGTATCGGTGCTAGTTGGCTGCTGCCTCTGGAGTTCATACCGAGTGATAGCAGTGAGTGGGGTTTTATCTGGGTAAATTTTGCATTGCTTTGAGGGTGTGCTGGGTCAGCTGTGAAGGGCAGCAAGGTGAAATACTTCATCTAAAGTTGGTAGTGTATTTTGAATAAGTGTACAGTGATTTTAAGATGTCTCACTATCATTTTCTTGCTAAGGTTATTTAATACAGGGGTTTGGCACTTTAGAAATTCAGTCTACAGCCTTATTTATATATTTATTTTAAAGACCTTTCTGTTTGGGTCAAGGAAAAAACTTTCTGAAGTAGGAGAAATCTATTTCACCAGGTTAGTGGTAGTTAACTAAGGGAATATCTGAAATAACAACTGGCTCAGAACAGTGTCATGTTGTCAGTCTCTGTGTAGGCTTCCTCCTCTTGTGTTTACTTGTTGTCTGACTCATGGACAACATGTGCCTTGGAGTTGTTATGATACATTATGCTTCTGCATCTCTCATAATAGCTGTATGCAATACAGCATGTCCAGAGGAAATTGTAGCAGAGTGAGCAGTGGGAACAACAGCAGGAAGAGCTGCCACCTCCAACTGGAGTGAAATTGTGAGGGAACAGAAATTACCACTCTGCTTCTGCTGCAGAGTTTCGGATCTCTCCTCTCTTATCATCCAGATTTTTTCTTTTCCATGCTAGGAAAAAGCTATTGCTCAGCTGGTAAAAGTAGTGCTAACGTAGGCGTTATTGCTGTATCATTAGGTAGAGTTAGTGGTCTAAGCTTTTATAATTTACTTGATTTGGATAGTGCCTTCCTAATGGATTCTTAGAGTTTCAGGAAGATACAGAATCACAGAATGGCAGGGATCCTTGGAGGTTCAACACCCCCTGCTCAAGCAGGGCCACCCAGAGTTGGTTGCCCAGGACTATGTCCAGGTAACTTGAGTATTTCCAAAGAAGGGAGACTCAGCAGTCTCCCTGGGAAGCCTGAGTGGGTGCTTAGTCACCGTCAGAGTGAAGAAGTATTTCCTTATGCTTGGACAGCACCTTCTGCATTTCAGTCTGTGCCCATGCCCTTTGCTCCTGTCACTGGGTGCTGCTGAGAAGAGTCTGGCTCTGTCCCCTTTGTGTCCACGCTATTTATATACATTGATGAGTTGCCCCTGAGCCTTCTCTTCTCCAGGCTGAACAGTCCCAGCCCTCTCAGCCTTTACCCATAGGAAAGATGCTCCAATCCCTCCATCACCTTGGGGGCCCTTCAGTAGTCTGTCTTGTAGTGTCTCTTTTGTAGGAGAGAGCCCAGCACAGGACACAGCACTCACACTGTGGCCTCACCAGTGCTGAGCGTTGAGGATTGCCTCCCTTGACCTGCAGCCCAGGATATCATTAGTCCCTCTGCTGCAACGGCACCTTGCTGGCTGATGTCTGTCTTGTCTTCCAGGACCCCCAGGGCCTTTTTGCAAATCTGTACTGGCACATGCTTGTTTCTGCCCCAGGCACAGGGCTTTGTGCTTTTCCTTGTTGAAGCTCATGAGGTTCCTGTCGGCCCTTTCTCCAGCCTGCCGAGGCCCTTCTGGGTGGCAGCCCAGCCCTCTGGTGTATCAGCCACTCATCCCAGTTTGGTGTCATCTCCAAACTTGTTGAAGGAGTGCTCTGCTGCATCATCCAGATCATTAAGGAAAATGTTACACAGGACTGGACACAGTATTGACCCAGGGTACACTGCTAGCTGCTGACCTCTAACTGGGCTTTGGGCCGTTGGTTACCATCCTCTGGGCCCAGCTGTTCAGCTGCCTTTCAGTCCACCTCACTGACCAGTCATCCAGTCCACACTTCCATCACCTTCTGTGCAAGGCTCTTGTGGGAGACAGTGTCAGAAGCCCTGCTGAAGTTCAGGTGGAAGATAGTCCCTGCTCTCTGGTTGTCTATCAAACCAATCTTACTGTAGAATGCTGTTGAGTGTGACAACCTTGTAATTAAAAAAAAAGCCTGAGAAGATGATCTTGTTGCAACTTCCAGAGAGTGGCCAAAGGCTCTCATAGTAGTCGTGCCCACACCAAATGCCCCCGTTTTTTCCAGAAGGAGTTAAGTCAAAAGCATTACATGAAGCAGGCTAATCAGCCAGGTAAACTTAACCAAATACTGAGCTCAAAGTAGTCTGGTGTAGAACTGTGACTTGCTGCTGTCAATGGGTTCTGCTTAGCAAAGGCAAAGCCCCTGCTAAAGAAGCAAACTTATCGAGTATATTTTAGTGACAATGTGGTTGATGTAGGATGTGCACAGGATTGCAGAACTGGAGAGCATCACATTTAGAAAGATTTGAGATGCCTTTTTAGCCAGATTAAATGATGGCCAGGGTAGGTTTAAAAAAAAAAGTAGTACATCAACCAGTTTTTACCAGTTCCTTTTCTATTTAAAACAAGGCTTACTGTTTGCTGTTTGTACTCTTGTTTGTATCTGTACTTGTTCAACAGCTGATATCAGAAAATTTTAATGGCTATTTGCAATTAAAATTCTGTGTTCTGATAGGATTGTTTAACTTGTGCTGAAACCTAGGCATGAGATCAAAAAGCATTGTTTAGCTTAAAACTTCAGCTTGTTTTAAGAAAAATCTGTTGGGTTTTTTTTTTTTTAAATCTGTAAATAACATTGGTCCCAAAGTCAGAAATAGTGGTTGTAGAAAGTTGGTTGTTTCTGATGGTGGTGTTTTTTTCTCGCCTTTCTTCTTGTCTGGAGTTATTCTGGTAACACTGCAAGACAAACAGAAAAGTTTCTCTAAGCTGTTATGGATGCGCAAGATGCTGTTGACAACAAATTTTACTTTAAATTCTTAGTTCACTTCTGCAGCTGCACAAGAGACTGTTTGTTCCATTCTTGGGTATTGTAAAGCTTGTTCTGAATCAACTTGCAAAAATGTTGTACTAGAATGACCTCAGCTTTGTGCGCTCAGGGTGCTATTTCAAGTATATTTTCATGTGTTATGATGCTGCTGGGCAACTAATGTTTTTAACAAGGTTTTTACATTCATGTCTCTTTTCTTCTTGTAGCAGCACTTGATAACTCAGTTAGCTTCTGTCCATCCCAATGATGAAAACAGAAGCTAAGGATGGAGAAGAGGAAAGCCTGCAGACAGCATTCAAAAAGCTAAGAATGGATGCAGCTGGGTGAGTAACACCACAGGGAGGTACGGAGTTAACATATTATAGACTCAAAGGGAACACCCTTCCTTTTAAATTTGAAGGGATGAGGTAATTCCAAAAGACTAGGCACTGAAAGCCTTCATTCTAGTTAAACAAACTGGAATAAAGTCACTAGTGATAGACTGCATTCTGAAAAAATTGTTATTTGTTTGATCACTGTTAGCTCCCAACAAGCTTGAAATGAATCTATCAGTAGCCAGCAACTGACAATGTTTGAAATGAATTTTGACAGGAATCTAGTTCTGTGTCCATAGCACTAGAACTCTGGTGTTGAAGTTACCATATTGTCATGGCTCTGAAGGCTTGTCGTGAGAATAAACTCCCATCTTTTCCCAGGAGAGAAATGTTCTTCCCATGTCAGTAAAGGAGAGCAACGGATTCAATGCAAGATTCCCACACAGACTATTTTTATTGATGTCACAAATTTCCTATTTATAACCAGTGTCACTGACTGGGAAAGAATGCTTTTTTGTATTGTGTTGTTTTGTGGGAGATCTGACATGCGGCACTTACCTCCCTGTCCCAGATAGCAGCACATGTCTTCTGTTCATGACAATCATTTTTACCCAAAATGAAAAAAAAGGCTTCTACATAATGTTTTTTCTGCTGACAAAGGTGCACCATTACACATTGGTTTTATAGTGCTGTCTTTCAGTAAGCTGTTGTCAGTGGTGCAATTGTGCTGGTGACTGAAATGAAAGCATAGGGAAGGCAGTGTGTAAATATGAAGGTGGTAACTAGAATTATCAGAGAACTCAGATGGCAAGTAGCTATCTTTCATTCAAGTAATTAAACTTGTTAGAAGTGTATCACCACCCAAGTGTCTCTCTTTTCTTCTGTATCTCTAGTCTTTCCCCCAAGTCAGGCATCCTTAATTACTTTGGAGCTTTTGCTGTTGGCCTTGAATTTACTGCTCTGTGTTCATTGCACTTTAAAAGGAAAATAGCAGGTGTTTGGCTAATAGTTTAGCCTTTGTTAAATACCAGTTAAAGCTGTCGTGGAACAAGTGTGTGAAGAAATATTTTCAGTTTCTGTTTAAAATCCAATTTTATACAGTTTGGAAGATACTTTCCTTTTGAATTCCAGTGTAATGTGTGAAGTTACAACATGGAAAAATTGTTCTTGGGATTATCACAGCTTCTTGAAAAGGGGGGTTTGATGTGAACTTAGAGCACCAGAAAAATTAGTAACTCTTCTGAGATCCTGGAGTGAATGTAGGTTGAAGATCAGACAGAACTCGGTTGCTCAAGTGTTTGAACTTGCAATAGTGTGAAGAGTTTTAGCTTGTGCTGTCCTAGGCAGAAGCTTAAGTGTTCTTCAGTTAAACAAAGTCTATTTATGTCCAAAGAACATTTATTTTTAGGAAAGAATGGCTTATTTGTCTCTGGAATGAAAGACGTGTTTCTTCAGTGATGGCATTTTTCCCCTCCCCTCTCCCGGGAAACTGAAATTTAGCCATTGTGTGAGCTTTGTCATTGACATGTTGGGGTCAGATTTGCAGTGTGGTTGCTGAATGGTATCAGGTTTGGTGAAAGAGTTCATTATGCAAACTTTGGAGATAGGGATGTGTAAACACTATCTTTCTGATTTGGGTCTTCCTTGTGGGCAAGTCTTCTAAGACATATTGTAAATGATTTGTGGCGATCTTCTCTGGGAAAGAAGATTGATAAGCTTTTTCATGTTCTGAATGCTAACCAGTGTAGGCTGCTAACTTGTCATTCTCTCTTTCACAGATCTACTGCTTCTCTCTCTGTGAGTGAAGGGACAAGTCCTAGAGCACCAGTTAGAACAGTGGCAGATGAAACCAAAGCTAAGAATGTATGTGCTTCTAAGGAAACCTGGCATGGGTAAGAGAAGCCTGGGATTATCAGATTACTTGAAGTGATGCTGCTTTGCAAGCAATTTTAAATAGACAATTTTTCTAGTAACTACACCGCTACACAAGGGACACAAGTTTTATTTAAGAAAGAGACTGTTTAATATGCTCTACACCACATTTTTCTGTTCATAGGTGACGACTGTTCTTCATCACAGTTATATGAATTGAAAGGAAATGCTCTTCAGCTATAGGTTTCTAAACATAATATTTGTTAATAGAAATGTAAATTGCTCTTCTGGATTCATACAGTCATGAGTAATCTCTTTCAATAAGTGTTGGACATTACAGAAGCTGTTGGTATGCCTTGGGAACTAAATTAAAATAGCAAATTGGTTTGTGGAGCGTCTATGCAGAGCTTCACGCTCATCTACTGAAATGAAACTACCCTTTGGCCTTGACTCATTAGTTTTGTGCTGTCTTCTTCTGCTTTGTCCTTCTCTTATTTTCTTGTCTTACATGATTTACTTGTTTATAATCTTAAAAGCATGTACTTCAGGTTTTACTTTCCAGGTGTTCCTTTTATACTTTATACAGCTGCAGGACTGGAGCAAAGTCAAATTCCAAGACAGCAGAATACTCTGAGCAAATACTCTGAGCATAAAACTTTTGCATGCAATATAAATGCAGTAGAGATGTTGTTTGTAATCCTGTGATAAGTCTTTTAGTGAATCTTCACTTTCTCTTGTATCTTTCCTTGATAGGTCTATGAGGAAGCCTTCAAAAGGAGTTGTGAGAACCCAGCGTCGCAGGCGTTCCAAGTCTCCAATTCTTCATCCTCCAAAGTTTATCCACTGCAGCACAAAATCACATTCCACGTGCAACCAGCTAGCACACAAGAGCCAGATTGGTGCCACAGAGGACAGCACTGGGTTTGGGATGCCAGTCCCAAAGGAAGCTTGTGCACATGAACGATGCAGTATTGCTCCTGATGTTGACCAGAAGGAAGCTGGCATTGAGTCTTTGGGAGCTTCTGTTGCACAGCTGGCATCAGAGAGCGAACAGGAGAACTCTGCAGCTGCTGTTTCTCTCGTATTCAAAGCAAGCCTGAAGGCTAGGGAGCTTTCTGACTTTCAATCCATGTCCAAGCTGAACATGAATGAGCCATGTGCCTGTGCAGATAAAGCCTGTCAGTGTAAGCGATGGCAAGATATGGAAGTGTACAAATTCTCTGGCTTGCAGAACACCCTCCCATTGACACTTGATAGAAGAACATTTTCTGAGGATCACTCCCAGTCTTTGCCACCAAGAACTCCCTTAAGTTCTCCACGCTCTTGCTCTGAGCAGGCTCGGGCCTTTGTGGATGACGTGACTATTGAAGATCTTTCGGGATACATGGAATATTACTTGTATATTCCAAAGAAAATGTCTCACATGGCAGAAATGATGTACACCTGACAGCAACGAACACTAAAAACAGAAGGGTGGGTGGTTTAAATCTGCCCTCTGTCACACTCGTGTGAGATGTGACCCACTGCCTGCTCACTGTGCTTGCAGTAAAAACACTTCTTTGCATCTTAGCTAATGTTCCTTATTTAAGCTGGACAAACAGTTTAGCTTAAGCATTGTAGTTTAAGCTTGGAACAGGTAATGAAGTAAACACAGTGAATGTGTTTAGAGTGTACCTGCCTATACTTAAGTGACCAAACATTTAGGAAATTCTGCTTTGTTTTTAAAGTCGTCCCATTTTGGTTTGTTGGAAAAGTCTCATCATTGCTTGGTGATCAGAGCCCTTATTGTGAGAAACTTGGTGTACTTCAGCTTCTTTTAAATGCCTTTGAGATCAGGTTAAGATTTATGGCTTTGGACACTTGTGCCTCTGATTTTATTTCATAAAGGAGTGACCATCTCCTGTCCTCTTCTTGGTACTATTACGATTCTAGGCAAATTCAGGAGCTAAGAGTCATCTTTTCCTGGGTTGGAGGCATTGTTATTTCTTTGTACCTGAAGAGGCTTTATTTCTGATTGGCTGAACAAGCATCCTCCTGCCATATCTTTGATGGTATTAATGTAGTCAGATACTGTTAGGTTAATATAACATTTGCTTGCCAGGCTGCCTGATGGGAAAAGAAACTTGGACGATCAAAGCAGGTCTGTTCCAAGAGGTTGTCCTGATCTCTGTAGTGTGGTTAGAGGAAGATATAAAGCAAGCAAAACTTCTTGTTGAGTGTCTGACCAGCTTTAGAGACTTGTCTGCAGAAGCAGAAATACCCAGCTTTCTTCAAGGGGATTGCTTCTCCAGTTAATCAAAGAAGAAATGAGGTGATGGACCCTGTTCAGTTTATTTTTTATGAAGGCTAAAACAGCCTGCAGTGGTCCTAATTCCTGCACTGTATTTTCAGCTTTGTCCAGACTGCTCTGTAATATTAAATAGAACCTTTCAAGTGTTAAGATCTGTAGACTTGAGCAAACAGTTGTCAGCTGCAACATAGGGAAATCTTGAGCACTGTGTTTTCTTTCCTCTCCTGTCATTTTACTAAACCATTGTCACTTTAGGTGACAAAATATTGGTGGAGCTTTGCATTCTTCCTGAAATTTCCTTCTTCAGAAACAACCAGCTTGTCATGCTTGGTGTGCATCAGCATAATCTGTCTTTTATGTGTATAGCAGAGGAGCATCCCATCAAATAACACGATTTGAAGAGGAGGAGATGAGTTGTGTTGAGTTGTCTTTATTATTTGCAGTACCTGAACTATTCTCAACTGTGAGCTCTGGAGAAGCTGAGCCAGACATTTCCCTGCAGGTTCTTTGGTGTTACTCTTGTGGGGTTTTGTAATTTCTGTGGCAGTACCTAGGATCTTAAAAAGGTGGCCGGGCAAATTTATCTGTTTTGCAAGTTCTGAAGTGTCATTTACCCCTCCTAATTCCTGCTTGGGTTCCACATCTCCCTTCCATTCTGCCCTTAGATAGCTGTATTTCTGTGTTCTGAGTTTAGGGCAGTTGTGTGGTGTCTGTTCTCTGCAATAGGCTGGGCTGCAAAGTGCAGAGTGACATTACTTCTCAAGTAATTGTTCTTTACTGTGGCCAAATGCTTGTGCTGTTGCAGGGCTGAGAACACCTTTCAGTACAGTGCTGCTTCTTACCATTTCTTTCATTAGTCACCCAGACCTGTACCTGCAGGGTTTAGGGCTGCAATGACAGGTCTTCAGTAAAGAAGGTGGATTGGAATCAGGAGATAATATTAAAAAAAAAACAGAGTAGAAAGAGATTGGAATCAGGAGATATGAGTAGAAAGACATGAACTGGTGCTGACTGGAAAGGGAGGGAAGCCAGCAGTGCTGGGCCACTAGAGGCCCCCCCAGGCCGGTTGCAGTGGGCTGCTGGGTGCAGGGACTCTTGCTCAGCCTTCAGGGGAGAATGTGGCTCCTTCTGCCAACACGAAGAAATAAGTCCGGCTGTGGGCAGTGTCTTAGTGCACACACACTGTTGGTGCTTTCTGAAGTTTGATTGTGTGGTTGTGTTAAGACAGCAGTCAACAAAGGCTTTTTAAGTGCCAACAACTGCATAAGTTGTTAACATTTAAACAGTGTACTATCAGTTCACAACTGTTCTATGTAATCAGGAAGAGTTGCTAAGTAAATAGTTACATGGTCCTGAACTTGGCATCCTCTTAGGGCAGTTACAACATATTTGAACTGGTAAATCCTGAAACGCCATGGAAGAGAAGACCACGGGCAGCTGCAACTGCTGCCTTAACACTTTCCCTTCTGTTACTACAAGGTGTTTTAAGATGCTTTGGTCTACCCAGAAACCACAAAACAAAAACCTCTGGTTTTGATTTGAGAAAACTTGAATTTCTAGCCCTTAATCATGAAGCAAGAACTGTGAAAATGTGCCTGAGGAGTTTAAAAACTTAGCTTTAAAAAAAAAAACCAAACAACTTGAGCCAATTTCAAAATCTGCCTTTTTCTTTTTTTTATAAAAAAGCAAGCTGTACAGGGCTGTCTCTGCCAAGCAGCTCTTCTGAGCTGTGTTTGGAGTCCCTTACAAAAGTGCCTGGTCTGTCCTGTGGCTGGATAAAAGTGAAGCCTTTTGTAATGAGCTTTATAGTGGGTGGTTGGTCCTTCTCACCTGTGCCTGCAGGTGCCGTATGTCCATGCTTAGCTTTTCTTGCAGCTGTATGTTGGATGTTTTTTTCTGTACCTCTTCTTCATAGAAACACTCATAAGGAGGTTGTCCAAGTTGTAAGACTGTGTTATGTGAGTCTGAAACTCACTCTTGTTTGTGGTGGCTTTGCCCCAGAGCTTGTTGTGGGTCTTGGGAGCTCGACTTGAAGGACAGTGCACAGCTGATGGCACGGTCTCACATCACAGCCCTTGCAGCAGCTCGTGGTCAGTAAGGGGCAAGTCATAGAACCATAGAATTATTTGGGTTGGAAAAGACCTTTAAGATCACCCAGTCCAACTGTCAGCCCAGCACCACTGTGCCTGCTGAGCTGTATCACGAAGTGCCATATCTACATGCTTTTTGGACCCCTCCAGGGATGGAGACTCCACCACTTCCCTGGGCAGCCAGTTCCAATGCTTCACTACTCTTTCGGTAAAGAATTTTTTTCTAATAGACAATCTAAACCTCCCCTGGCACAACTTGAGGCCATTTCCTCTCATTCTATCCTATCCTCTCATTCTGTCTCATGGGAGATGAGACCAGCACCTATCTCACTACAAGTCGTGTCTTCGTGGTCTCTCTGTTACAATGTCTTTAGGAGATGGGAGAGGAATGGCTGGAAGAAAAGAGGGTTTGGATTAACCTTGTTACCCTGCAGTTTCACGCCTTGTCCTGTCTACCATTTATTTGATGACATGAATTGTTTTTATCAGCAACTCTCTGCGTTGCTACACCCAGTGTGTCTGCACTGTCCCAGGGACAGGGTCTCACCTTTCTTTTCCAGATGTGAGACTAAATTATGCTGCCAGCTGCTAAACAGAAGATTTTAGGGAGTTTGTTGTTGTTTGGGAGAGGGGAGAGTGACTGTTTGTGGCTTGCTACCCTAAAGCATCTCTGGGAATTCACTTTAGCAGGACCGGGAGCTCTGCAGCCCTTAGGTGAGCAGGATGTGCGCTGGGATGAGGCTCTAACTCAGCCCCCTGGGAAGCTGGTGGGAGCGAACCCTCTCCAAGGGGCTCCATGAAGGCTCATCCCTCGGGGGTCCAGCACATCCTGCAAGGTCTGGTGGAGCAGGACACGGTTCCTCCCGGAGCAGCCGGAGGGAGCGACGTGCCCCCTTCCCAGGCTCTATTTTAAGCAGACATTTACTTTCCCAGCCTCTTCTCCGCCTGGATCCCTGCCCGGGGCCGGGAGGGGAGGTGTGGAGGGGGGGGGGCTGTGCCTCTTCCCTCCTTCATAAAAGGGCCCCGAGGCGGAGGCTGGGCTCCGGGGGGTTATTTTTGGGAGCAGCTCCTGGGATGCGATGGCCTTGTTAGGGCAGCGCTGACCTTTCTTCTCCCGGCGGGGGAGGAGAGCGGGGCGGGTGGCTCAGACTCGTTCCTGGGGCTCGGCTCGACTCCCCTCCCTCCAATTTCTCCCTCCTCCCGTTCCCCGGCCCCTCGGCAGGAGCAGCCGCTCCCGGTGCCCATCCCGGCTCCGTTGGGGATGCAGCATCCGCCCCGGGGCGAGCTGGGGGGCACCGGGGGGCACCATGAGCGGCGGCAGGTTCGATTTCGATGACGGAGGCGCCTATTGCGGGGGCTGGGAAGGGGGCAAAGCCCACGGGCATGGCATTTGCACCGGCCCCAAGGGCCAGGGCGAGTACTCGGGCTCCTGGAACTACGGCTTCGAAGTGGTGGGCATATACACGTGGCCCAGCGGCAACACCTACGAAGGCTACTGGTCCCAAGGCAAGAGGCACGGGCTGGGAATCGAGACCAAAGGACGGTGGGTTTACAGGGGCGAGTGGACCCATGGCTTTAAGGGACGGTACGGCGCGAGGCAGAGCATGAGCAGCGGAGCCAAGTATGAAGGTACCTGGAACAACGGTTTGCAGGATGGCTACGGCACCGAGACGTACGCTGATGGAGGTAAGGGTGGCTCAGGTGGGAGGGTGATGGGCAATGGGATACCAACCTGCGATGGCAGAGGCTGCGTGTTGTCCTCACTTGAAGGGATGACCTGATCCTGTCCCCGCTAGGGAGATCCAGGCAGGCACAGCGGTCTGCAATGAGCCGTTGGAGAGCTTCAGTCAAGAAGCGAGGTCTAGGGTGCAACTGCCTCATAAATGCCCGTGTGTGCCCTCATCCCTGCTGCTGGGTGCAGCATGTGCCACTGGTTGCAGACACGAGGGAGGAACAGCACAAGCATTGCCCTCAACACCCTTCCCTTGGGAGCAGCTCTCCAATGTCCATATCAATAGTTAACACCAACCAACTTGGTTTTGTGTAGTCTGTGACTCCTGGTTCCCCTTGGGCTGGTGGTTATTCTGGTTCAGCACTGAACCACACCAGAAACTCCTCACTGGTGTGAGACCACAGCGAGCCGTTCACTTGCTGTCGGGTAGCGAGTTGTCAGTGTTTTCATGTCGGATATAAACTGCCCACAGCATTGCAGCACGCTTTGACTATGTATTACACTGCTTGCATTGCCTCTGACAGGCTGCCTGGACATCTGCTTTGCTGAACCATTTTGGTCGAGTTCATCTAAGCTGTTTAGAATACATAGACACACGCCTTTCCTTAAAATAAATCCCTTTGATTACTTGGAAACTCTCAACTCCTGCTAGTATACACATGTACCACATAGGAGATATTTGTTGTGCTCTGTAAATGCTCAGTCTAATTGTGTTCCTGCATTTAGTGGCAATTTTGGGGTTAGGAACATTGCAAAAATCTCTATGCAAGTAATTCTGTACCTCTTCAGTACTGTAATGTTCCAGGCTGCTGTATTTAGGATAGCTAAATAGAGAGGGTGATTTGAAAGAAATACTTTTCAAAATAGGAATTGGAATTGCATCTATATTTGACTAGGACAGGCAATGGAGTTAGTTTGTGAAGAAAAATAATGGTAATGGTATAACTCTTCAGAATGAAATTAGAAAAATGGACTCATTCAGGACTGGCTGTCAGGGTTGGGCATTTACATATATATTTCTCAATGAGTTGCCTGGGTTCATGGCTAACTTCAAGCCTGGGAATGCAGTATTGAAGTTGAGGTTGTAGGTACAGACACAAAGCAATTCATCCCTCCAGTTCCTTTTATTTCTCCCCCCTCTGCCTCTGGCCGCAGAACGGTTTAACACTGAGCTGCGCAGCTTGCCCAATGGCAGCCAGAGTTCAGGCTAACGCGTCCCTGTGCACTCCTGCATTGCAAAACTTCACATGTGGCTGTCAGAAATGTAGGGGAATGTGTAAGGTGTGCTCTGATGGGCAATGAGCAGCGACCAGGTAACTGTCAGCCACGGCTGCTGTTTGTACTGGAGGCTGAAAAGCCTCCTATAAATTTGCATGGCTGCTTCCTCACTGCTTCCTAAAATGCAATTCTTCTAAGGGTGCAGGGCTACTGGATATCAACTTAATGTTTCAGAGTATTTAGAGAGGCAAAACTTGATGTGGGAGTTTAAATTTGATTAGATCTTGGACCGAAATCTTGAGACAGAAGAGGGGAAAGATGAGTCAAGGTTTTCTCCTATAAGGACATATGAGATATCGCTTCCATCAGCACAGTGCTCCTGGGGTGTTGTCCTGTACCCAGGAATGTGCCATCTATGTGATCCCTGGTGTGGCCCGAGGTTGACAGTTTAGCCCTGATCTGTGAGAATGTGCCCTGCCAAAACCACCCTGGGCAGTTCTGAGCTGAGCCCCAGGACCTGGCAGGACCCAGCTCACGAGGGCTGCACCACAGTGCCCAGCAGATGCTCCTTGTGCTGGGCCATCACGTCCTGGCTGGTCCGAGCCATTCATTCAACACAAGAACCTCTCTGATGGTATGGGAATGTGTAGAAAGCTGAATGTGAAGCCAAGATATGGATTGCCAGCCAGCTTCACGTGTGCAGGACAGGGCAGAATGATCTTGCAGCACCTGCTCCTGTTTTGTCTCCTCACCTGTACCATGAAACCATCTGCAAGATCAAGACGTGGCCAGGCTGCTAATTTGACCTGTTAATATTTGAATTTGAGGTTGCCAAGATAAACATCTGGAAAGGCTTTGGATATCTGCCATCCCTTGAGTAGGGGACATGGTTCCCAACCCCTTGGAAGCCAGCCACATGAAGAAGAGGGCTCTGGGAACCTGCAGCTCTTGCCAGGTCATTGGAAGCTTTAGGTCATAGCTGGGCTGCTTGCAGATATCAGGGGTTGTAGCTGATTCTGATGTTTTAAAATAGACTTTAAACTCACTTTATACACACAAAATAACTTGATATGTTAAAATACACTTAGAAATCACAGACACCCTGTAAGTATATTTTATCTTGTGTCTGGCTGAGGTTGGTGGCTAAGTAAAGCTAAATCTGCAGTGAAGCTTTTGGAAATCACGTATAGATCTTCGGTATCTAATAAGAAGTAGACTCACGGTATGGTTTAGCCCTGGCACTTCAAGGGTTATTTGCTTTTTCTCTCCACTACCAAGTGCCTATTTTTGTGAAAACTGTGGGAGACTGATGGCTTAAAGAGCTCACCTTCTCTAGCATTGATTGAAATCAGCCAAGGGATTCAGAGCTCTTGGTGTGGCCAGGTAGGGACAGTAACATTATGATATGTGTCCTTGCTGAATATCTAATCTGAATACACATGTGTGTCTCCTGCTGTCACCAAGAAAGAGCTCAGAGCCCTCTACAGAGGCAGGATGTGCTCACTAAAGCTGAAATTGATTGGGGTTGTGGAAGGCACAGCATGAAGCAACTTATCTTACAACCTAAGTTGTGAATAAACACCTAGTTATTTGAGTGAGGTTTTCCTCTGTTGTAAGAAAGTCCTCAGGTTTGAGATGGTTTTATGCTTTTGATTCCAAGTGCTTGACCCAGTCATATCTCACTGCAGAAAAACCTCTCGTTGTTAATGCAGAATTGTGCTGCATTCACAGGATCTGAGCCCCAAACCAGGCTTTGTTATCCAAATGACAGTGTATATCTATCTACATGGGGGATGACAACTCACCTGCAATTGAAGCAGCCTAAAACCAACTTAGTTTTGACACTGCTATTTGGTCTCTAGGGCACTAGGAGAAAACACTGGTGTCAATTGACCGTGTGTGGAAACCATTAGACTGTTCACTGATCACGACACCACAAGACAGGGGAAAAGAAATGCAAAATGTGCTTTGGTGAGAGAGGTGAAATGGGGTGATGTGGAGCAGCACTGGCTGGGTGCTGGGGGCAGGGAAAGTGCAGTGGGAAAGGGCCTGGGCTGGGGCAGGAGGAGCAGCATCCATGGCACGGCAGCCAGGGAAGCAGGAACAAGCTCTGGGTGAGCTGAAATAGAGCTGGCTTCTGTCTGCTGCCTCTGTAGCAAAGCTCCTGTGTGGCTGAATTTGACCCACAAATTAATGCTGTGATTTTTTTCCCTCTCTCTGCTTGTCTTTTTCTGCCTTTCATTTCCAACAGAAATCATCAGGCTGGCACGAAAAGGAAGCACTAGATTTTCACTGTCCTGTCTCACACAGGGTGCTGTGCATTGAGTTAATGTCCCTGCCCTGTTACAATGAGTTCTTGTAACACTTCCGTTGTCACAGTATCAGGGTCTCAGCGCATCGTAGGGCAGTGGTATGATTTGAGTGGTTTGCATTATTTACCTGGTTGATTGTGTTATCTACATTCATTGCTAGTCATACTAGAGCTGAGAGGTGGGCTGGGAACAGGAGATGTGGTGCTGCTGACAGTGGGCTCTCACTGCTCGGCTGCGTGTGCACCCAGAGCTTTTGACTTTGATGCAGTCGAGCATTGTCCCACCCTGCTGCCAGGGATAAACAGAGGGTGCTACCACCCCATCTGCGGGGAGCTGGTGTCTTTAGAGGTGAAGGCTATAGAGATACTGTTTTCATCAATCCCACAATTCAATCCTTCCCATCCTTTGCAGATACCCAGACAGAGCCACTTCCCTACTTTGCTCAGGGATGAGCTGAAGTGATGAACCAGCGTTTCTCATCATTCCAACAAGGAAAAATTCAGGCAATAAAAGATTATTGGGGTACTGTCCCCCAGTAATCACACCCCAATGGCATTAGGTGGCTCTGTCTGGTGAGTCAGGGAGGGCTGAGGATGCTTTCACAGAATCACAGAATGGTCAGGATTGGAAGGACCCTCTAGAGCTCATCCCATCCAACCCCTCTGCTAAAGCAGGGTCACCCAGAGCAGGTCGTTCATGAGCGTGTCCAGGCAGGATATGAATATCTCCAAAGAAAGAATCCACAACCTTCCTGGTTCATTGTTCCAGTTGTCTGTCACCCTTGGAGTAAAGAAGTTTTTCCTCATGTTTGGGTGGAACTTCCCTGGCTCCAGTTTGTGCCCATTGCCCCATGTCCTGTCACTGGGCATCACTGAAAAGCGTCTGGCCCCATCCTCCTGACATCCACCTTTTAAATATTGATATGCATTAGTAAGCTCTTCTCTCAGTCTTCTCTTCTGGAGGCTAAACAGACTCAGGTCTGAGGCCTTTTCTCTTAGTCCCCTCATCATCTCCATGGCCTCCACTGGACTCTCTCCATTAGTTCCTTGTCTTTCTTGAGCTGGGGAGCCCAGAACTAGACACAGGACTCCAGATGGGGCCTCCCTAGGTCAGAGTAGAGGGAGAGAAGAACTTTCCTCACCCTGCTGGCCACACTCTTCTCCCTGCACACCAGGATACCATTGGCCTTCTTGAACTTTATGAGGTTCCTCTCCACCCACCTTTCCAGCCTGTCCAGGTCTCTCAGCACAGCCTTCGATATTTTGATATTCAGGAGGTTGTGATGGCTCAGGGACATCTAGTCTTGCTGAGCAGCTGCCTGCGGTGCAGAGCAGGTTTGCACAGCCCCATTCTCTCTTGAACTGGATGCACTGGTCTGCGTTGGTGAGCCAGGGGTTGGCTCCACTCAAACTTTGTGTGTCCTGACGCACGGCTGCTGGCACCTCCAGCCGCTCTCATCAGCCACTGGCTCCACTCCAGGGATGGTTTATGGCTCTGCCCTGGCACGAAGCTTCAGTCGGGCACTGAATTGCAGCGTGAGAGGGCCATGGCAGTGTCTGCTCCCCCCTGGGTTGGTTGGGCAGGCACTGGCAGCAGGGTTGTAAGGTTCGGTCACTCCACGCGCCAGAGGGACAACGTTGCTTGTGTCATATGGAGTGCAATCAGTCAGCCAAAGCCAGCCTGAAGGGGTGGTGTGAAGCCTTTTGTTGAGGGTAGACACGTGTGCCCCCAAGAAATGACACCCCAGCCTCTGCTCCCTGAAGATCCTCTTTGCCAGGTGGCTTTTCCCACCCAGGTGGCCCTGGTGTTGCTCAAGAGAACAGAGGGGGTCAGGGACTTGCTGGAGGGCAGGTGCTGCTCTGACCTGGTCCCAGAGGAGCAGCTGAGTCCCCTAAACCTGTGAGATTTTCCAGAGTTCCTCTCCCAGGGATTTAAGGCAGCAGCACCAGTGGCTGCAGCCTGCTATGTGCAAGGCTGTCCTGTGCTCAGAGGAGATCTCCAATGTCACCCTGATCGAATGTCAGCCCTGCTTGCTGGCTGGGCAGGCGGGGATGGAGCACCAACTTCACCAGCACTCGGTGGGGAGCAATGTGGGGGCAGCATGAGGGACTCTGTAACTTCATTTTGCACTAGGAAAAGAGAGAGATTTGGGAGCACACTCAGATACCTGGGCATCCCCAGCAATGGTCCTTGGCTCCCTGCTCATGCCTAGACTCCTGACCCATGCTGCTCACCTTATTTTTCCTAATGGAGATTCAAAATCTGCCCAAAAAATGAGCAATGACCCCTTGTTCTGGCAGGCTGCTCCCCATGCCTGGTCACAACCTGCAGATGCTCTGCACTACCTGAACCCTTAATTTTTTTCAGTAGAGAAGACCAAGTATTTGCAGGGAGCTGGTGGGGGGCAGCTCACCCCAGGGCAGCAGCTGCTGCCAGCTCGGACACTTCTTGCCTTTCCTGGCCCCTGGTGCTGTAAGTTAACACCCCACAGGCAGGTCCAAAAGAGGATTTCAACGAAACCTGAAGCTTGGGAGGAGAGATTATGATGCAGAAGTGGCCTGGGAGACTCTAAAATATGCACTCCCACAACCACCAAAGAAGGAACTGGATTTGCTCCCTGGGGCACAGGGTCATCCCTGGTCTCAGTAATGGCATCTGAATGGGGAGATGAATGCCTTGAAGATAGGTCACCCCCTTCTTTCTCGGTCTGGCCCTGCTGAGCCTCCCTGGGACCCTGGAAGTGCTTGCTCTCCCAAAATTCAGTGCCTCATGGTAGGTCACTTCTTAATGAAAGCCAGGTCTAGGACAGATGCTTGTGAAAATGTCCTCAGCACAGCTGGCCCTTCAATTGCGTGAAGCAGTGTCCAGGAGAGTAAAGGAGTGCAGTGGCCTTTCCAAGGGTGTTTGTGCACCCCCAGCACCTCGGGAAGGAGGGCTTCCAGTGACCTCTGCCCCACAAAGTGCTAGTTTGGGGTGAGACGGCCCATTCCAGGCCCTGTAATGCCGGGAACAGAACTGAACGCTGCTTTTGTTTTGGGTGGTTTACAGGTTTCTGAGGCAATCATATGTACAGAGCAAGAGAGCAGGGCTGGGGAGACAGCTCATTCCATCCCATCCCACCCCACAGGGCTCAGTGGGGATGCGCTGACCCTTGCAGTCTGCTGTGCTGGCGTGTGAGTGCAGGTGCTGGAGGCAAAGGCTGCCTCACCAGCCCTCCTGCCCTTCCTAGGAGCTCCTCTTACAGGGAGCTTTGATGCTGCTAATTTAGAGCTCTTGACATTCTGGTGAGAAAAATCAGAGCTGTGGTCTGCTGTTCATTCTTCTGGAGCCTGCAAATTTGCAGACCTGGAATGAGTCTGGAGAGGAGCAGCATGCTTTTCCCAGTCCTTCAAAGTGTCACTGCCAAGGTCCTGCTGGCTGGTCTGCGGGTGCTGCTGTCCCCTCGGCACAGTCCGAACTCCAGCCGTTCAGGGCTTCCTCCCTCTCATCCAGATGCAAACCCTGACCACGTCTGTTAAGTGGTTTTGGATTTGTGCCAGCGTCCCCTGGTGCTCCAGCCCAATTCCAGTGAGCTGTCACCTGTAGTGTCCCTCAGGCTCGTGCCTTCTACTCGCTGGGGAAGGCTGCTTTTGCACGTGGGTGAGCAGTAGCGGTGATGGAGAAGGTGTGTACATGAAATCACAGAGCCATGGAATGGTTTGGGTTGGAAGGGACCTTAAAAGACCATTCAGTTCCAACCCCTCTGCCGTGGGCAGGGACATCTCCCACTCGATCAAGCCCCATTCAACCTGGCCTTGAACATTTCCAGGTGTGGGGCATCCACAGCTTCCCTGGGCAACCTGTGCCAGTGTCTCACCACCCTCATCATAAAAAATTTCTTCCTAATCTACATCTGTTCCGGGGCAGCACCACCCCACAGCCTTCCTTCTTTTGCTGGCTCACCCAGGAGCGAGCTGCCTTTTCACACCGCCCCTCTTCTCTCCCACAGGCACGTACCAGGGCCAGTTCACCAACGGCATGCGGCACGGTTACGGAGTGCGGCAGAGCGTGCCCTACGGCATGGCCTCCGTAGTGCGCTCCCCGCTGCGCACCTCCCTCTCCTCCCTGCGCAGCGAGCACAGCAACGGCACCCTGCCCCAGCAGGACTCCCCTGCTGCCAACCCTGAGAACCTGCCCCTCTCACCCACCATCACCCGCGGCGGCTTCGCCCTCAGCCTCTACGCGGAGGCCGAGGCCGGCAAGCCCAAGAAGGGGGGGCTCTTCCGCAGGGGCTCCTTGCTGGGGAAGCTGAAGAAGTCCGAGTCCAAGTCATCCCTGGCCAGCCAGAAGAGCCGCGTCAGCTTCCTCAAGAGCGAGAGCGGGATCAGCTCGGCTGCCAGCGATGCCACCTCCACCGTCAGCCTGGGCGAGGGTGCCGAGAGCGAGGAGTATCCCCCATTTGAATCCGACATCGATGCCACCACCACAGAGACCTACATGGGCGAGTGGAAGAACGACAAGCGCGCCGGCTTCGGTGTCAGCGAGCGCTCCAGCGGGCTGAAGTACGAGGGCGAGTGGCTGGACAACCTGCGGCACGGCTACGGCTGCACCACGCTGCCCGACGGCAAGAAGGAGGAGGGCAAGTACCGCCACAACGTCCTCATCAAGGGCATGAAGAAGCGCGTGATACCTCTCAAGAGTGCCAAGATCCGCCAGAAGGTGGACAGGAGCGTGGAGGGGGCTCAGAGGGCTGCGGCCATCGCCCGGCAGAAGTCAGAGATTGCAGCATCCAGGTAGGTGCTCACGTCTCCATGGTGGTGGTGCTCCACATCCCATGTGTCCCTCTAGAGCCACACTGCATGCCTCATCATTGTGGTGGTGGCAAACGCAGCTCCTTGCAATATCTGTTTAATTCTTTTTACAAAATGCTGGCAGGGCGGGTCAGAGGGCTCCTGTGGCAGCTCGGGGCTGCCTAGGACCACTCCTCCCTCTTGCACCTTCTCCTGTCCATGCAGCCCTGATCCAGGGGAGCCAATAGCCAGCAGGGATGCTCAGTGGGACGAGGAGCACCCTGGTCCTGTACCAGACTGCTGGAGTCACTGCTTGTCATTGATGGAACAGGCTGATAAATAGTGGGGTTTGATTGTAGTAAATCCAATAGGGTCATAGGCAGCCAGAGGGATGTGTCCCTGACAAATTGGGTCTGCAGCAGAGTGTGGCTTGGCCTCAGAGACCCCAAGTGTGGCACTGTGGAGAGTTTTGGGGATGCATTACAGTTATTGCTTAATGTTAACAGTTCAGTGTAATGGGCTGTCTGGGACAAGCACTGCTGTGGTGGGATGCTGTGGACTGGGAGGCAGACTATATGATGGATACTAAACTGAGGAGAGGGGTCCCTTGGGGAGCCCCATCTGCACCCTGATACCCAGCTGTCCAGGTTTTGAGTGAGTGTTTCTGCCATGAAGAAGGTGGTGACAAGAGTCAGGGTGGATGGCTGAGCCCCCAGGGGGTGGCTGTGCCTGATCTCGTGGCACAAAGCCTGGCCCCATGGCTTTCAGTGCTTTAGGATGCCAGGAAAGGAGGAACCAGGAAGGCTAGGCTGGGTTTGTCCCCTTTTGCATCCCAGGTTGTCCTGACCAGTCCCCAGTGGCGGGCAGTGGCAACCAGCAGCTAGTGAGTGGCAGTGTGCCTGGCATTGCTGCTGGAGGGGCAGGCAAGGGAGGAGTGTGTGAGGGGCTGCTGAGAGCTCGAGGCAGTTCTCATTGCACTGGTGTCCCTTGTGCTGGCAGACACGTGGGCATTGCCAGGCACTGCATTGCCCCAACACTGCCTGGTACGTTGGGCTCTGCTCAGAATTAACTGTGTTAGAAATTAGCAGGAGAGAAAAGTGTTAATTGCCCCTTCATCCCTCCTGGGGCAGAGGAGGGAGGAGGTAAAAGAGGAGCTCTGGGGTCTGCCCAGGAAGGGCAGGGGAAAATCTCCTTCTGCTTGCATCCCTACCTGTGTCTGAGCTGTGCCAGCAGCACATTCTTCCTCCCACAGCATTCCTGCCACTCTCAAAGCTGGTCTGGCTGAGACTCGATACCATCAGGCAGGGCCAGAGCTTTCAATCCTCTCATATTCCTCAGGGAAAAGTGGTTGTGACAGACCTCAAAGGTTCAACTTGCCTCTCCATCAAAACCTCGCCCCACATAGGATTTGTTCAACTGCTGGGCAGTGATTGGGACTCCAGGATTGTCCTGCCTTCCTCCTGTTTAGTGCTGTTTAATTATCAAAGTTACTTCATTACTAAGCAGAGATGCAAAATAATGGTGGTAGGGCAGGTGCCTATTCTCAAACCCCATCCCTCCTCTCCAAGAAACCCCAACTCTCCTTTCCTGGAGGCCATCTCGGCTCCAAAGTTTTGCAGGGAGCATGATTGGGGTTTTTTATAGCAAAATCTAGTTGCCTCAGAGACCAGTAGAGAAAAACTGGCAGGATTGCAAGTGAAACTCCATGCAGGGCTAGCTGGGACAAAAATAACAGGCTGGGGCAGCATGGGGTCTCTGGATCCTCCCAGCAGGGCAGGCTCAGCCCAACACCAGCTTCACTGTGCCCGGGAAAAGTGTGTGGCTGCAGTGCTGGGCACCGGTGAATAAGGAGGCTGGAGCTGTAAAAGCTGCTGCCCAAGAGCTCGGCCGGTTTACACAAACCTCTTTATTATACACTATTTACACTTTGGATCAAAAGCAGCTCTGCAGTGTTTTCCATCAGTGGTTGGAATGCGCCGGCTGCCCTGGCCAGGGACTGCATCCCTCCCCAATGTGGCTAGGGAGTAATTTCCTATTAAGGAAACCTCAGAGCTAGATAGAGGAAATAAGATGTTAAAGCCATTTTCCTGCAGGGAGTCCTCCCCTCACAGACCCTGAGCAGAGAACTCTGCTTTCCCCAGCACTGCAATGCCCCTGCTCCCCTTCCTGCAGTGCTGCCCACAGCTGAGCTGGGCCCACTGCGAGAGAAGAATTCGGGCTCCTTCGTGCTGTAAACTAACTCAGCATTTCCATTGGCATTTATAGCTGGTGTATGTTGCTCTGGGCAGAGCCACTCTCTCTACCTACTGCCTTTTACAAACCTGACTGACGCTCTCCTTCCTCCTCCTTTCAGCTCGGCTTTGGGGTCAAGAGTAAAAACAGATAATTTTCCCTTGCCAGGGTCCTTAGATTAAATCTCAGCTTTGCCACCAACTTTCTCTTTGGTCTTGAACTTTGCCTCAGTTTCCACATCCAGGACACAGAGTAACTCCAGACAGATTGTGAAAATTTATTGTTGTGGTTTATAAAAGGGCTGCATGACTGTTAGCGTTGCCCTGGCTCCTAACTGTGAGGTGGAGTTTTCTAGATGGAGTGTTTATATTTCTCCTGGGATGGCAGTGTGTACCTCACCCAAAGAAATGTCTTTAGGCTACACGTGTCCTTTATGGGGGAAAGTGTGACATATTTAAGATATGTAAGATGATTACTAGGAACTAATTAGCAGGATGCAGCAGCCAGGCTCTGCAGGCACCGGACTGCCCCCTCATACCTCTGCCGTTGTACATGGATGTTTGAGTCTCTTGCTTTTGGCATTCAGAGGAGCCCCTTGCAGAACTAAACTACAGTCACATCCAACCTTCCACTGCCTGGGGGCAAGAATGTCAAGAGAAGACCACATCTCACTCTTTTGTACCATAAAAGGCTCTTTAGAGATAGAAATCCTGAGGAAAACAAACCCAAGTGCTGGAAGCTGCCTCCCTCGGCCAGTTGCACTGCAGGAATCCCAGGCACGCACCCAAGCTCTAGGGTTGTGCTGGCATGAGGCTGCCAGCAGCGTGACAGTGCCCCTGCCTGGGATCTCTCCCACAGAGATGGGCAGGAGAGCAGTGATGGTTGGGAATGATGGGTTGGGGTGTCCGAGGGATGGTGCAGGTCCTGACCCACCTGCCAGCTCGGTTTGGGTGTTCCGGCCAGCACTGCGGGCAGTGCCAGCTGTTGCCCACCCCACGGCCTGTCCTGCCCAAGGGCTGCCCTGGCCTCCTCAACTCCCTGCTGGATTGGCAACCCAGCTGCTGTCCCCATTGTGCAAGTGGCTGAGGACAGAGCTGGAATTGCCTCACTACTGGCTCAGGGAACAGCGATTTTTTAAAATTTTTTTCATTATTTTAGAGAAAATCATTTGTTCTGCACAGCCCATCCCAGCTCAGCCAGATGCTCTCTCACCCCAGGTAAAGGCTCCAGAGCCAGGGTGTGTCTACTGGCAGTGCTGGGGATCAGCTAATGGGATAGAACTAATGGAAGTTAAAATATCCTTTCCTTGACTTTGGTCACGTGAGAAAATGTCATCTTGGAGTGCAGCCTCTGTGGCAGCCAGTGGAGACAGCTTTGCTCCTGCCCAGGAGAAACCACACATGGACATGGGGGTTAACATGTATGATATTCATTAGCAGTGTCCTGTACTGCTGGTGCTCTAGGACTTTCCTTGCTTTGGACCCAAGTGATTCCCATCAGAGTTGGAACTTGCTTGTTCCCATGGTAGCAGGTGAAAGCACCCACCACATCCCTCCAGCCTAACCCTTTCCCACCCTCTGTCCCGCTAGAGGCTTCTTCCAAAAAAATATTGGGGAGGATGGGAAAGAGATTGAGGTCCTGGGATCACAGCTGGTGCTTAAGTAGAGAAGCTGGCTCGAGGACAACCACCAGGTCTGTCCCCCATGAGGAGGGGACAGCAACTACCAAGCCATGAGTGAGTGAGTCAGAAGGTATCCTCAGGCGTGTGATGGTTTCCGTGGGGTTTTCTAGGCATATAGGTTGATGTTGAACAGAGTGCTCTGCACCCTCGGGTGCTCAGGGAGCAGCAGCACTCAGGGGTGCTGCCTCTGCAGTACGCTTGCCTGTCGTGGAGGGAGGATAGATGGTCCCACTGAAGACAGGGAGAAGGATTGTGGAAGTGGTCAGCTTTCACCTCTTTAGAACAGATTAAAATAAAATAAAAAGCAAGAGGAAGGGCAGAACTGGCTGCAGAGGGAACCTCTGACTTTTTGAAAGCTATGTTCTCAGTAGCTGGGCAGTTCATACAGGAGATTTCCTTCTCAGTGTTACTTTCAAGGGACAAAATGAGCGTAAATACTGCAAATCCCACCTCTGTCCCACCACAACAGCGTCTGCCACGCTCTGCCCCTGTGAGTGGATGTGCTTCCCGGTGACTTGGACAAAAATCAATGGAGGGACTTGGCCATGCATCCTGCAAGGCACGGGGCTGGCCACGCTCTGGCGGGCATACATCCTGTGAACAACACCTCGGATATATCTGCTGGATATCAATAGGAAAGCAAGATGATAGAGGCAATAATGGCTGCTGTCCTTCACTTGTTTGTCTTCAGATGCTGACCCGGAGGCCCCAGTGCAGCTGGGGTGTTTTATGCCTGCAGAATACAACTGAATATGAATGTGGTTTTGATTTATTTTTTGTATTAATGTAGTATCCATAGAGGTTCTGTAATAGTGCTGCTTGGATAGATAGGTAAGAATTTCTAAAGTGCATTCTGAAATGTTAGGCTTTAATTCCTGTTAGTGTAGGGTTTACTCATTAGGGTGAGCCTGGGCTGTGTTAAAGCACTGCAGAGCTGTGGTGAGTGCTTGGTGTCAGAAATCACATCAGTGTGGCTTCCCCGGCAGCAACATGTGGGTATTGTTCATAGTGTGAGCTGTTGCCTGGTTTTGAAGCTTGAGATGTTTTGCTGCCCATATCCACGTCTTTGGGGCACATCCTAGCTCTCCGTTCAAATAACACAAGTGCTTGACAGCTCCCGTATCGCTTTCCAAACCTCCCCTGCCCGGCCACATTCCCAGCAGTGCTGCCGCTGTCTCCCTGCGCTCAGCATTTCCAGCCTGCGTGGCCAGACAGCAGCGAGCGTCTCCTCAGGGAATGCGGGTGTATGGTGCAAATGACGTCCTGAAATCACTGGAGTCAGCAGAGCCTCCTGACTAAATAAGGGCAGGCAGAGCAGGGATTTATCAGCGCTGCCCGAGCGCGACAGCTGAGAGCCAAGGCCCGCGGCAGCCCACGCCGCTGGAGCTCGGCTGTGCACTCACACCGATAAGATGCTTTATTTGGCACAACTCTGCCCTGGCGAGCCACCCTGCTCTCCCTCACCAGAGCTCTCATCGGTTTGTGCTGCTGGCAGGGAAGGTGGGCAACCAAGGTGATGTCTTTCCGATGCACATCTTCGGCGAGGCAAGGTGTGTGTCCAGGGCAGAGCTGATTTGATGGCCACCATGGCCTTGGCTGTCCTGGGGCTGACTGTGCAGCTCAGGTTTCCTGAGGCCAGTTCATGCCTGAGATGTTCAGGTCTGTCAAACTCCTGTGCTTAGAGCTGGAGTTTGTTCTGGAAGAGTTTTAGGATTTTTTACAATACCTTTTCTTTCGGCTTTTCTTGGACTCTTAGCCAAAGGCACAGGTGTTCCCAGAACTTTAGGTTTGAGGCTGGAGAGTGGGATACTCACAGCCACTCTGCGAGAGTGGGCAGCAGTGGTTAAAGGTGGTCTCTGCCAGGCAGACTCCACTCTCCAGAGAGCAGCTGATCCTCCTCTGCTGTCCCAGCTTCACTGTCTCTTTGCTCCAGGGCTGCACACTGCCATGTGATGGATGGGTATGTAACAAGGAGGCAGCACTGGGCAGCTGGGCAGAGCTTGTCCTGGCCCCAGGGTAGGATCCTTGATGGGATTCACCTCTGAGTAGAAGCTGCCAGGGAGAGACATGGGAGTCAGGAGCAGCATTTCTGCAGCTGTTGCATCAGACACCAAAGACGCTACGGCCTTCAGGAGGCTTAAAATTAGGCAAGTGCAGGTCAAGGGGGAGACGGGACTACCCCATCTTCATTAAAATTCCCTCCCAGATTCCTTGCGAGATGCAGTGGGAGGCTCATGCCAAGCAAGATGCAGCCACACCTGAAGGTGGTCAAGCAGGGGGATCCGAGGTCAAGTCCTTGATGGCCAGGTATTCTGACTGCCTCGTAGCCCCCATGGTAGGAACGAACACCTCTCCACTTCCCCAGGCAGGGCTTGGAGTGCACATGGATGGGGACAAATGAGGTACCCACCAGCTCCTGCCGTAGCTGGTTGCCAGGACACTGGTGCCAGGACACAGCAGTGAGGGGATGCTCCTTGGTCCTGCTCTCCCAGAAAAGATGTTTCTCACAGAGTTCAGTGTGTTTTTAAAAAGTATGATCTTGTTTAATTCACTCTTGGTTAATAGAAACCCAGTTGCTGGGTTTCCACACCAACCGAAGCCTGGAACTCTCCTGCTTTCTGTGCAGTGCCAGAATTGCTCTCTTCTTCCCATGAAACAGGGTGAATAAAGACCTTTTCCCCTTGCAGCTCCTGAACAGGCATGGCCTCCTCCATGTGGCTTATTAGCACCAGCTGAGGTCAGTGTCCAGGATAATCATCTGTAGTTGAGTGAGGAACCTGCCTGGCCCATGCCACCACAGCCAGGACCACTTCAGCTCAGGTTTCCTTTAAAGCTCTTGGAGCAAGAACATCCCCAGCTGCCTCGTGCCATGGTGTTACAATGTCACCACACATGGTTTGCTTAGAAGGAATCCATTCACAGGAGCCTCCCTGTGTCGTGGGTCAGGAATTTGGGGACTTCCTATGGCTTGCATCTTGGAGATGGGGTCACCCAGCTCCTGTCCCAGACCCAGGGATTGCTCTTTACAGCCTTGTGATTGGAACTTGAACAGGGCTGGTTTTGCCTTGGTTGAGCTGGTTTTTTTGAGATTTGCTGCCCCAAAGCATCAATCTCCAGCTCTGTAGAAGTATTGCCTTTTTCAGTGCTGCCTGACCCTTGTATTTCTCTCCTAGTCCCACCCCAAAAGACCCTTGGTCTCGCTCCTGCTTCTAGCTCACCCTTGTCGTGCTGGGCAGGGTTTGGGTGAGCCCCCTCCATTCCTGGTCCTGCTTGGCCATGGGGACAGTGATTGGGACTCAGGATTTGGGTCTTGCGCCAGGATCAAACACCAGCCCCAGCTGTGGGACCCTTACAACGTGTCCCATCATGTGTGGGACTCTGTGGCTGCAGAGTTTGGTGCCACGGAACAAGTGATGGTGTGATGCCATCACCCCTTTCTCTCTGCTCTTTCCCAGAATGGCCCCATTCCCAGCCCAGGCTGGCTGCAGCTCCAGCACTGACACATTTTTGGCCCCCTGGGTTTGTTACGCTGAGATGCGTTTTGACTCCAGACGAGGGTTCGCACTTCTTTATCTGTTTTCCACCAGTCTTCCATGAATTTCCTTAGGCACTTTCATGCCCTATTAGGGTAAGAATAAGTGTGCACTTTCAGTAGCATCAAGGAGAAAACATCAGTTGGGCAGCAAACTGCTTTCTCCACACCTTCCTGGGTCTTTGGGGCTGAAGCAAGCGATGCTGTGGCTTGCAGGAATCCCCTCAAGAGCAGTAGAGTCAGGATGGCAGGATGTCAGCTCCAGGGATGGATATGACACAGACAGACAGCCAGGCAGGGAAAATGGAATTAATAGGCTGTTTATTCCAACCTTGAGGGAACTCCTTATCTCAACAGCTTACAAACACAGAAAGGCAAAAATGAAGCATGACTTTAATCTGCAAAAATGACTGTGGAAAATGGTAGCCTCTTGTTCAATTGATCTGCTGCCGCGTGGAACAGGAAGGCTTTGACTCCCATCCAAGTGCTTGAAATCATCCGGCAGAGAGCCAGGCTTCAAAATCACCTGATTCAATCAGGCTTTGCTCAGAGGTTATCGTCATTTCAATGGAATGTGAAATAGGCTTATCTTGGAAAAGAAAAAATATTTAAATAAAATGTCCAATTTAAATAAAAAGCCTGAGATACCAAAAACCTCCCTCCTCCTGGAGGAGGTGCATTTTTTTCAGCTTATCCTGGTGCTGAGCCAGAGCTCTTTGGCTTTCTGAGTCCAAGTTTTTGACATTTTGGTTACTCAAGGCTTGTTGAGCCTTCAGCGAGCTGGGAGGCACCTGGTGTCCCATCTGCCTGGGTGCCTGCAGCGGCCTTTGGTGCAGGTGCAGGTGCAGAGGACGTGGGTGCTGCAGCCCAGGTGATGGGCTGGCAGCCCTCACAGCTCCCTGTTGCCTCTCTCGTTTTACCTGGACCTCACATCTGTGAATGTCAATGCAGGACACCTATGGGGCTGGGAGAAAAATGCTTAAATTTTAATGAGTAATTGAGCTTCTGACCAAATACTATATTTTAATTTCCTCAAAATAACAAAATTCCTGCTTTTCTGTTTTGACTGGGAAAAAAAAAGACAACACAGATACTGCAGTTCCTCACTCTTCTGGTTTGGATTGCTGAAAAGAAACTATTTGAGTTAGGAGTTGTTAAAACTTTTCATTGAAAAAACAATCTTAGAGGGAAAACCCATACTTTCTGACCCATTTTAGTGTCGGTGGGGCTGGCAATAAGGAAAAACATGCTCAGATTGTGAATGGTTTCCATTTGGTAGAACAGGACGGGAGCTTCTGGATCAGGCTGGGCTCCCTCAAAACAAATGACTGCTGCAGCCCTGGTGTTTTCCTGAAAGTGGGAATTCATTCCCCTGGGCAGGGCAAGGAACAGCACCTGCCCGCTCCGTGCAGGGAAGGCAGGGAGGCAGGAGCACACAGGGTACGAAAGGCTGGATTTTGTGTGTGCTGTAAACAAATTTTGATGCACTTATCAATGAGATGATGCTTTGATATTGCTATGGCAGCTAAATTAAATAAGGGTCCCCAGAGCTGAACCCCTCTCGGTGTGGTGGAAGCTGAAATATATCCGTGCACAGTCCCAAGGCTCTGCTGCTCTGGAAGACTCGCTTCTCCAGGCTCTGCTTGATCTGCACCCAGGGTAGCGTGGAGAAAAGCAAACCCAAAAAAACAGGGGGAGGAGGAGAGAGTCCAGTGGCAGCTGCAAATCCCCCCCCTTTTTTTTTTCCCCAGGGATATCTCTGCAGATGCTCTCATGAGCTGCTCCCAGCCTGGCTTTGGTGGCAGGACGGGCTCCAGCAGAGCAAGGAGCTGCATGTCCTGCCCGCCTGGGGCTGATGTGGCAGTACTGGGGCCGTGCTGCCAAACTGGTGGCCAGCAGCCCTCTGAGCCAGCAGGCCCTGGCTTGCACTGCTCCATTTAGAGCTGGCTCTGGGCAGCTGCCGGCAGGCATGGAAGGGCTGCAGGGGAGAGAGAGAGCAGCTGCGATCCATGCCGGCCCCGCTGATCGCAGCCCCCAGGCTCCCGCGCAGCCTGGCATGGCCAAGCCCCCATCGGCTGGCAGAGCAATCAGAGTGGCAGAGATGAACTGAGCAAATCTCCCATCCACAGGGTTGGGGTGCGTAGGTTGTCGTCTTGTTGAAGACAGCTGCAGATCTGTCTGCTCTAAGATTAATATCACTTTAACTGTTCTGTGGGGAAGTATCCCATGGTGAAAGATGCGAGTGGCTCTGAGCTATTTAGAGCTGAGGATAACATTTCGGTATTTTAAAAATTCACCAAGTAATCATAAAGGCTAATGCTTGCTGAGCTCGTTAGGTGGCAGGGAGCTCTGCCAGGTCTGTGCTCCAGCACTGCACAGAAGAGGATGCTTTTCTGCTGCTGAATGGCCTGTTCATGCCTTTTCTGTGGAAGGAAAGAGAAAAGGTCTGATTTATCCAGCTAAGCAGCCTGGGCATGTACATAATGCCACCACTGCTGTGTAAGTGTTGGTACCATGAGTGAAATCTTGGGGCATCTCATCACCTGGATGCAAGGGAGGCTGGAGGGCAGAGGTACCCTGCAAGGTCAGGACGGTTTCTCATTTTGGATTTCTTTTAGAGTGGTCTGGAGGCATTTCTTTTAGGAGGCAGTTTGTGTTGATTTATGCTTAATTCTCAATTGGGACTAAGCAGGAAGAAAGGGATGCTCCAGCTACAGATGTGACAGATGTTCAAAAAAAACTGTCTCAAACTGGAAAAAGAAGAAGCCAGAAAGTGTCTGCCCTGGTCAGTCATAGAATTATAGAATGGTTTGGGATGGAAGAGACATTGAAATGTCATCTACTCCAACTCCCTACACAAGTCTGTGGTGGTCAGGTCAGTGTGTCCTTGCCCTTCACAACACAAACACAGAAGGGTCTGTGTTGCCTTCAGCTAAAGCACTACTGCAGCTTTTCCTGGATCCCTTCTGAGTGCTGCAAACATTCCTGCCAAGACAAACCATTATCTTAAGTTGCTTCAGAAGGACAAAGTGATTTTTGCTAGATAGTGGAGTAGGAACTTGGCTGGGAGTGGAAAAGCCAGATTCCAGGAGAGGGAATTTAGCAGGTCTTCTTTCCTAGAGCTGATTAATTTTATTTGCTTAATGATGCTTTTTTTCAGCTTATATTGAGAACAGCAATAAAGAGGTGTTCAGTTGGTTCTTACTTAGGGTTTGCCAGATCACTGGGAGATGGGAGACCCTGGAGAAGGAAGGACGGTGCTGGATGGGTCTCTTTCCCTTAATAAGGAACTGCAATAACTTGGGCAGAGAGCTGAGCTCTTCCCCTATTTCTAGCCACAAGGTCATTGCTGCACCTGCAGGCGCCCCAGACCCGTCTGGTATTTGCAGTATTCTCTGCTAATTCCAATCTCATTTACAGTCTAATCCAATGTGGATGTGCAAAACCGCATAAACTGTCCAAAGAGACGGGTATGCTGGCTTTGGGCCTCACCTGTTAGCACGGTGCTCAGCTGCGGCTCGTGTATCCACAGGGGATTTTAGTAGCAGTCGAAGGAATGATTTGGGCAGTGTATCTGGGAGACAGCCAGGAAGGACAGGAGTGGTGGTCTGTCCTGTGCTAGTACAAAAACAATTAGAGCATTAGAACCTTGCCAGAGGAGCACATAAACAGCAGATGCATTTAACCCTCCCTCTCCCTCCGCCCCCCCCCCCCGCCTGGGGCAGCCCTGGAGCAGCCGCCACTGTGACCCCACCAGTGCTGCCAGGAAGCAGCAGCAGGGCTGGGATGGGATGGGGGCTGCAGGCATTGCACACATTCCTCCCCTCAGCTCCGTGTGGGGCTGCTGCTCCTCCGTGCAAAGAATTCACCAGAGCTATTTTCAATGGCACTGCCTGGGATGATGGCTCAGGGTGAAACTGGGAATTGTTCATCCCTGGTGGTATTGCCTTTCTTGGGACAGGCAGTGCCAGTGTTGGTTTGTCAAGGCCCCTCTTTGTCTCTATTGACCCTGGCTGGACATGTTTAATGTTCATGGTTTGTTTTCCAGCACTGCTTTGAAAAAGGGCTTTTGAATTTTGCTGCTGAGTGCTATAAAACCCTTGGGCCTCTGTTTCCTCCACCTCCAGACTTTCTCCTCTGCTGGTTTTCACATGGGCTGCTTTCTGCAGAGGGACTGGGAGCTGACAGGACAACCAGCAGTAAATAAAACAGTGTGGCCCTGATTCAAATGCTGCCTTAAAAGTATCGAATTTATATGCACATAACAAAAGGCCAGCATTTTCCTTTTTGCAAAAGCTGAATCTGTTTTTTTTAGTAGATATCAATCTTGGAAGAATTTTTTTCTTACATATTTCATGTCTAAGGTTCAAAGATCACCTTCTTGCCTCCCTCAAACCTCCCAAGCTTTTATTTTTTTCCACCACTACACCCAGAAGACCCTGGGCCATGGGCTGGGAGAGGTTTTTGTGTTGCCAGTCACATGTGCTGAGCTCTCCTAAGGTGGTTGGTATTTGTCACCTGCTTTGCAGCCAGGGCCACGTTCTTCTCTGCGTTGAGCTCCCAGGCACTGCCAGCCCTGTGGATAAATAATTAATTCAGAAATACTCTAGGCAAGTTAGATTATATTGTTATGCCTGAGCCCTTTCTTCCAGGCTGTGATTTGTCAGGGTAGTACTAAACCCTCAGTGCAGATAATTTGGAGGACTGCAAGCAGCAGTGCCTTCCCTTCGTGCTCTGGGAATGCGTGACACAGCTGGAGGAGCTGGAGAAGACATGCTTGGAACACCATGCTGTGTCTTTGTAAGCGATGGTGGGACCCAGTGCAGGGCATGAGCATCCCTGCCGGCAGCCGGGCTGGTGGCCAGGGGAGAGCAGCGCTCGGCTTTGTGCCACAGCAGATTTGATGCTGCAGCTCTGTTGATCTCAGTCCTCCTAAATCAAGCATTTCTGGAGGACTTTGCAAGCAGAGGGACAGGAACAGAGATTTGGCAAGTCCCACTGAGCAAGGAAGCTGGGCAAAGCCCCTGTGCAGTTCACATCCCCAGGGCAGCAGGGGATCCCAAAGTTTTGTTGCTCAGCTTGTTCTCACAGCTGTGTGTATGGAGCTCAGGAGCTGCCCCGTGGCCCCCTTGGCATCATGCCCCTCTGTGCCCAGGAGGGCTCATTGATGACCAGCAGAGATGGCTCAGACCAGCCAGCCCAGCTCCTCAGCACCCGCAGCATTGTGGCTGCAGCCTCTGCAACCCAGGCTGGGGTCTTCCTGGCCTCGCCATCTGTTTTCTTGCATGAATTGCAGTACTCAAGACTCACACAGCAGCCACATAGCACCCAGCAGCTTTTCTGGAGGAAAGGAGATCTCCAGCAGGAGACAAGCATAACTGGGAGCTGCCCTGTCCCCTCTGACACCTCCAGGTGGTTCCCTTGCCTTCGCCCCGGTCACTCGAGGAGAGCTGAGCGTGTGGGAGCTGCCTGCACCATTTGATAACACATCAGTGTGAGTGTGGCTATGATCCTGCTAGCAGAGGGAGCAGACCTTGCATCCAGTCAGCTTCCAGACTACTTTTTGGAAGTCACCTTTAGGAAAGCTAAGGCCTCTGCCTGTCTCAGCGAGTGGCTGAAAGGGAGGATTTTTCCTCTTACGTGGTAAATCCCATCCTCTAAGAGCAGCAGGACAAAGCCAGGTGTTGGAGCATGTCCTGCTGGGGTGCAGAGCTGGATCCTCACTTTGCAAGCTTTTCCCTGGGGCTGGCGCCAGACAGACTGTGTGCCCCACGTGCAGTGGACCCAGCCTGCTCTGGTCTCCCAGGCAGGGAAAGCACAGAAACATCCCCTTTGGCCCCTGCCAGATTATAGTGGAATTAATCATGCTGATTATATGCTACCAAAAAAGGAGGTGCTTTCTCTGTTCAGAGCAGCCTCAGACCTCCTGCTTGCAAGCAGTGGCTTAAAATTGCAGTTTTCTGCCTCATCTTGTCTTGTCTCTGGGTTTTTCAGGAGCTGTAAAAATTTTGGATAAAAGGACCAAAAATGACAGCAATCACAGGCAGCTCAGCCTGCGGAGAAAGAGGGGAGATAACGTGTGAGTGCGGGCAGGGAGGGGAATTGTAGCTCTGTCAGGGCAGGATGTCATCCCAGGGAAAGGCAGGCTGAGCCACAGCAGCTCTGCACCCTCTTCTCTATCGCAGGGCCCTGAACAGTGTTTTCGGCTCCCCATCAAGTCACACTGTTGCCTGTATCAGTTGGGATGAATGCCCTTTGTTTAGTTCTCTCCCCGCAGTTACTCATAAGGGGGGGGGGAGGTGTATGTGGTGTTTATATAAATACCTTCTACCTTCTAACGGTCTCAACCCAAATTTCTATCATCTCTTCATTGCACCTGTTAAGTATTCAGGCTAAAGCCTGTCCTGTCTGCATGTTGCATCTCAGTTTAATGGGAAAGAATTAATCCTGATTTCATGACTGACTGTCCAAATATTCCTCTGGAGCATTTTCACTGCAAGGATAAGAACTGCATCTTTCCTTTTTTCTTTCTTTGTCCTAAGGCATGACCAGATAGCAAGTCTGAAAAGGGCTCATCAGACACCATAAAGTCCACATATAAGACTGTTATCAGAGTGAATTGATGTTTGAGGGCTGCTAACTGCTTATCTAACTGTCCACACACTAAGCATGTGGTTTTGCATGTGCAGCCAGTGTATGTGCCATTATGTACAGCAAGGGAGCTACAAGGAGCCTCGGCAAACATGATAGTGAGAGCATGGGGAAAGCAGCTCTGCCTAAGCCCCAGGTGGAAATAAGCAGCTGAATAGAGGGTGCTTCACCCTCCCTGTTTTTTAAGGTGTGATTTTGCTGTGTGAAGTCAGCTATTCCCCAGATTGCAAGCAGCTGGGATATAAAGCCTGCCCTGCTTTTAGCCTAAAGATCACAGGGCGCCGAGTGTGAGGCATGCAAGGAATATGACAGCCGGCCAGCAAAATAACTCTGATAGCCCTGCAGCCCTATGGAGCAAGGAGGGGATGTGCTGGGAAGGAGGCGAGAGGACTCGTGGAGCCAGGCTGCAAAGGAGACAATAGCTCTGCCTTTCCTAGCACCAGAGAGCAGCCCTCTGGGCTGCAGTGAGTGAAGGAGCCCTTGGACAAGCTGTGCTGTTTGCTGGAGAGGTATGAGAGAAACTTTTGTGGTAAAACACGTCCAGCGTGCTGGGCAGGGGCACACTGATGAGGTGCCACAGCTCAGTGCTAGTGACAGCACAGCAGTGTTCAGCCATCGTGTAATTGTTCCTTCATGCTTCAAAAATGCCTGCAACAGTGCTTTAGTCATTCCTCAGAGTTAGACTTTCAGGTCTTTGCAGCACAGCAACAAGCCCATTCTGCAGCATCTGCTGCCTTGCTGCAATGTATGAACAGGCTTGTGTTTGCCCTGTTTGCTTGCGTGGCTAAATGCAACCTTCACACCTTAGCCTTAAGCATCTATGCCCCTTACTTGTTGAAAATCTCGTCTTTTCTCCTTGAGTGCAGGGTTTTGGGGTCAAGCAGGCAGACTCTCAGTACTGTTTTATGCCAGATGGACTGATTTGATTTTCTTGATGGGCAGGGTCCACTGCTTGAGCCAGGCTGATCTCGGCTCAGATGATGCTTACTTTTGTCCCCGCTTCTCTGTGCAGGACGGCTCATGCCAAAGCCAAGGCTGAAGGGTCTGAACAAGCAGCTCAGGCAGCTAACAACGAGTCGGGCATAGCCAGGATGATGGCCAGGGAACTCTCCCCAGACTTCTACCAGCCAGGTAAGCTCAGAGGCACTCTCTAAGAAGCATTTTGCAGTTTCCTTGGGGAATCAGTTCAAATATTTCACATGCTTTATAATTCCACAACTTGCTTTCCTGTCTATCCTAAATCCTCTTTCACATAAGTTCAGCCAGTCCCCAGCACTGGGTGATTTGCTCTTTTCCTTACACCGCTTACATGTTGGAATACGTTACCATACGTTACCATAGCCTGGAGAAAAAATCCACAGCGCCTCAACTTCCCGTTGTGTTTCTCCATGCACTGAAGCCTTCCCAGCATCAGGCAGGGCAGTCAGTGAACTCTGATCTATTTGCAGTGCTCCTGTAGATATATCTCTCATGGCTCTTTCTTGGAACAGCTTTGTGCATTGACTCACAGCACATAGCCTGTGGGGCCCCACGCTCCACCAAGGCACAACCAGACCCAGCTAATTGGGGGTGTAATATCCTGTAAGAAAATTGCTAATGTAAAATATTTCTTCCCCGATTCCCCATTTATTTCTCAGCACCATTGCTGATTATTCAGCTGGGAAAACACTTGGGAGGTTCCCTCTGTGAGACTGAGCACTAAGGATTAGTAGATAGGAAGTGTAATATTAGAAGCAGCATTGTGAATGCCATTACCTTTCCCTAGACCAAGCTAGCTAGAGACATGTTCTTCCTGGAAAGCTTTACTTTCCAGAGAGGGAAGGTAATAATAGAGTAGAAAATGAGGATCCAATTGTCTACATTTTGACCCTGTTTTTCCTATTATCTGGCATTTTACTTGGAACAAGTGCCCCATGGCTGCTCAGACAGGATCAGCAGGGACCATCACAGCAGCAAAATTGGGGATAGGAACTATATGTTGACTCCCAGGCAGCAAAACCTGCTGCTGCTCTGATTTTGGTGCCTCAAAGTCTCTGGTATTACAGCCCATCACCGGGCATGCAGTGGGGAAGGGGAGCAGCTCATACCCAGCGCTTGGCCAGAAAACTGAGTCGTGCTGACAAATATGCCTGAATTCCCTGTACTCCCACCTTGCCCTGCACCTACCAGCTGGGAAGATGCCATGGTGGACAGCTGCCCATTCCTCCCCACAGCCCAGTGAGGCCCACTGGAGCTGGCTTTGAGCAGGGAAAAACCACAGGGCCTGGGCATGGGCGAAAGCCAGCGTGTGGCACTTCATTTAACAATAGCTAAACGTCGCTTGATCCTGACATAAGCCCCCCAGCTGCCACTCGCTGCTCCACATTCACCCTTTGCACACTGGGGTATTTATAGCTCAGAGGCAAAGGAAACTGGAATTCCTGATGGGAGTTTTTTGACATCTAGCTGGATTATTTTTTCCACTCATGGCAATTGATTGAGACAATTGAAACCGTCTGTGCAAAATGCCTGAAGCACTAGGGCCTCTGCTTCTGCCTCCTCAGATGCTGAGTCCTCGCACTGCTTTTACATAGGGCTTTGCTTGGGTCCTGGCCTCTCTCAATGGCCTTATAAGCTGCTGATGCATGTCTCTGTTCTACAATTCTTTTAAATCTCTGGATTCCCTAAGTGCACAGCAAAGGGAAATGTCTCTTCTTGCATGGCTGCACTGTCCAGGAAAAAACACTCAAAAGTCCAACCTTGGATTTTGCTGGGAGTTGGAGCTGCTGGCTTTGGCACAGGGCAATCCCACTCAGCAAGGCTCACTTCTCTAGCAAGTATTTAGCCATGGGTTTCATTTAGGATATCAACTTTAATAGCTTAGAGAAGTCAGAAGCAAGCCAAAGCCCCTGGTAAAATGTTGTGCTGGGAAGTCAAGAGGTGTGCTGGGGTGGGGAGGATCAGGGCTGTGCAGTGCCCTCCAGACAGTTGGGATTTTCTGCTGTGTGTTGTTCAGGAGGAGAAGAAAACAGCAGGAGAGAGTAAGGAGCCTGGGAGCTGCATGAAGCCTATTTTGAGGAGTCTGAACAACTGTTGAAATGGCTTCCAAATAATCCACTTGCAGCCAGAAATAAATGGCCCTGTATGGGTCGCCTGCTGATTGACAAGAGCGTGCAGACAGGACAGAGCAGCTAAAATCAGTGCTCTCTCTCTGCACTCTCCCCTCTGAGCAGAGGCGTTGCCTGCGTGGGCAGGAGGTAGCAGCCTGCAAATCACACCACTGATTTATTAGAAGGAAAGGAGCACCAATCCCAATTTCCCTTCCAGGAAATTTCCCTTGTGTGATGGTGCTGGGTGATTTTGCTGTTGTTGGGGGGCTTGGTGCAGAGGGCTGTGAAACTGCCAGTCCTGCTCCGTGCATGAGAAATGTGTTTTGGGAGCAGCTCCTCTCCCAGCCCCTATGGCTCCAGCTCCAACCCTCTTATCGTTGTCCCCAAACCCACTGGGGCGTGATGTCAGCTCCTCACACCAACCCCTCTCTCCGCAGGCCCCGAGTACCAGAAGCGGAAGCTGCTGCAGGAGATCATGGAGAACGCGGAGCACGCTGTCAACATGGAAGAGGAGGCGCCGCGGCCCGAGGGTGCCCCACCAGCCCCCACGCCCCCCGAGAGCCCCCAGCTCCATGAGCAGGACGAGGCGCGCCAACGCGCCAGCCCGGCCCCCAGCCCCGCTGCCACCCCTCCCGAGGCCAAGCGCGCCAAGGCTGCCCCTCGCCAGGATGGTGCCCTCCAGCCGGGCAGCCGGGCAGGCGGTGGGAGCCCCGCGCCCGTGGAGGGCGAGAGCCGGCCAGCCTCGCGGGGCTGGGGCCGTCCCGCCGAGCAGATGGAGATCGCGCCACTGCAGAGGATGGCGCACGAGCCCGATGTCGAGCTGGTCAAGGGCTACCACAGCTACGCCGTCAGGACCTCCCCGGTGCTCCCTGCTGTGGACTATGACGACGAGCCGCTCCCTGAGCCCGAGCCACCCTCCCCAGAGCCCCGGGGCGACACCTCTGCCCCATCGCAGGAGCGGGAGGAGAAGCTGGTGGCCAAGGTGGAGGACAAGGTGGAGGACAAGGTGGAGGTGCCCAAGCCCAAGGAGGCGAAGCAGCGCCCCAGCCCTGAGCGCAGGGCTGCAGGCCACGCCGAGCCCGCTGCCAACAAGACGACTGAGGCCAGGGCGCTCGGGCGGACAGAGCCCAAAGCAGGAGCCAAGCGGGGCCAAGCCCCGGTGGCAGCGGTGGCAGTGGCGCAGGAGGAGGGAGAAGAGGTGATGTGGGGCAACATGGGAGGCACCCCTGGGAGACATCTTTGCTCTTTCTTTTTCAGTTTTTTTTTCTTTCTCCAGGACGTAAGAAAGGTCCCAGAGGGACCATGGCCTCAGGGCTCATTTCAGGATTCCAAAGGCTGCTGGAGCAGGGTCTTGTTCTCCCCTGTTCCACCACTTCCCCAACCCACCCTGCAGTGTTCATAACCCTGCTGTTTTAACTTTCTTTCTACACTGTTGCAGATATTCTTTCAGACACATCCCTGTTTCAAAATCTGAGGAAAAAACGGCCTTTTTCTGATTATTTTTCCACACTTTTCTCCCCCTACCCTTTTACCAGCCAAGTGGATCTAGAAAGTTGGGGGGAAGACAGGGAAAATTTCTTTTTCATTTGGTTACTTTTACTCTTTTGCAGTAGGGGCACCTCATGGACTGAACTTTGGCATCAAATTGGTTGGCCTCAATAATCTCAAAGGTCTTTTCCAATCAAACAATTCTGTGATTCTATGAATCACCAGCTGATTTCCCAGGTTTAAAATACAGAAGTTCAATTTTGCTGTTAGCAGACCCAGCTGTAAGAGTAGACATTTTATTAACTCATTACTTCTCATCTTGCAGCCCTTTGGACATGAATGGTTTTGACACAACTTTAGAAGAGGACAGCTTGTAAACCTTTTGGTCTGAAATTAGAGCAATCTTATACGGATACTTTTGTTCATCTTAAAAATGACAACTTTACAAACATAACATTGGTGCTGTGGGTGAAGAAAGGAGTTGAGAGGTACAGCTTGATATGGGTTTGGCAGTTTGAGTGTCTGTGGTCATGGTCTCCTTTAACCTGCTTTAGCCTCAGAAGAAGCCTGATTTGGCCTCCTTAGCAGGAGTTTTGCAGGGGAGAAACAGGGAATAGAAATTTTCAGCTCAACTATTTGGAAATTCAAGCTGATTGTTATGTGCCAGATTTATGTGAATTGGGAGGGTATGATTCTGTTGGTTTTGAATAGTAGAATCAAGCTGTATCTGTCTCCTCACCTGCAATTGCAGTGTATAATGCTCTGGTTTGGGTTTTTCCTTCAGGGACCTAACACAATCGTGATCTGCATGGTCATCTTATTGAACATTGGTCTGGCCATCCTGTTTGTACATTTTTTGACATGATGTGCCCCTCGGACAAGGTAAGATGAGCGATAAAGTTTTATCCTCAGTTTGTAGACTGCACTGTGGATGATTAAGTGTTGACTGGCTTTATTACCAATGCAAATCATTCACTGATGAATGCCCTGGTGATGGAAATGCATGGGCATTTATTCAATAGATGCAATTCCCTTGCATTGAGTGTTGAGATTCTGTTACCCCTTGTCTATTCCAACAATGATTGTGTTTGTTTCAGTGGAAAGTTCTTGAGTCTTTTCATAACATAATTTCCTCAACGTTAAAAGATTGAACTGTGTTGATTAAATACAATCCCACTATATAGTTTTGCCTTCCCAGACAGATTTGGTTGATGGAGTGAGACTTCCAGTGCAAGAATGTGTGATGTTAAAGGCGAAATTTGTTTTGTGTGAGAAACAATTTCTGTTTGATGTTCTGTGGCTGCTACTGCCAGGTGACTTGTGCATTGCAATATTTCGTGGCACTCAGCCCAGCAAGAGGCTGGAACAAAAAGAGAATGTGAAACTCTGAAATTTGCAGCTCTAATTGCAGCTGTATTACTAAAGGTAAATATGAGCTGAGATGTGTATCTGTCTAAGGTTAAACTGAAGCTTACTTAGGCCTTCCACTTCATTTGGGATGAGGATTTTTATTTGGTTTTGGTGGCAATAAAATCTTGTGAGGTTGCTTGTGCCTGTGGGGCTCCTGCACACAGAAATGCATCATGGATTTGCACAAAATTTCTTTTGTCTTGGGCTGAAATATTGAAAAAAAACCAACCCATCAAGGCTGGCCTTGACCCTTGAGCCTCATGTGAACATAATATAAGAGGCACCTCCCAAGCCCCAGTGAGGGTATCAGACTGCCTTCCTAGGGCTTCCTGGGGGATAAAAATGCTCCCCTGGGGGATAAAAAACTAGGCTGTGCTCTCTGTGCTCTTACTAGTCCCCACACATCCTGCACAGATGAAAGCCTTCCAGACAGCTGTTATTACCTGTTGGTTGTGCGTTTTGCTCCCCCTTGACTCTCCCATTCATCTGTATCTGGGACAGGCGTTGCTGCTGATGGAGACCACAGACCTTGGCGGGGCTTAAAACTCAGCCACCTGGAAACACCTAAGAGGAGAACTTGAGATCCCAAGGTTGGACTGCAAACTTCAACCTTAAACAAAAGTGCCTGAAGATCAGCTCAGTCTCCCTGCTCCCAGGATGTGGCTGGCCTCTGCAATTGACCAAGGAAAAGCCAGGGTTTCTGCAATTCAGCCTTCTCTTTTTTTGTATAAAATAGCAGTTGCCTTAAATTGTTCTCACCAAAGCCATCAACTGTCCTGTCATGCCAGGGATGAGGGATTTATCTATAGCTGTAGGAAAAGGAGTGAGAAGGTCTCATGTGTGCAGACTGATGTGTTTTGTAACTCCCTTGGTTGACTCAGTCTCAGAGATTTCCCAAAGACTATCATCCACGGCGTGGAGATGAAGCAATACACCACAACTGAAATGACTCACGAGAGCCACGCCATGGCTAGGGGTGGCCAACGTCGCCCTCCATGCCTGGAAGTCATCCAAAGGGACAAAAAAAAGAGGTCTTTCCTTTCCCTGTCGCCTGGAGTCATTTTCTACATGTGGAGGACTGAGAGGAGGAGCAAGTTGAAATTGGGTCTTTGAAGTGTAACCGGAGTCCTGCCCATGCCTGCTGACCCCAAATGGGATGTGAGGCACCGACTGCCCGTGCACGTGGGGGATGCTGGGGGTGGAGATGGTGCCCATTTCGGGACCGGGTGCCTCTGAGCGCTCGCCACAAACAATGCTCTGTGTCCTGCAACAGGTGATCCCGCTGTAACGGGAAAGGAAATGGGTGTGCTGAGTTTGTCCCTTTACCCCTTTTTTTCCTATGAAAATGGTGCGAGTTACAACGAAAAGGAAGTACATACTGCGAAATACCTCCATATAGCCCACAGGTTCCTCCCCTTTGAGCACTGGGCTGCAGGGGGACTCCTGTGTCCTTTCATTGCAACAGAGTGAACAGACTTTCCAGCCAGAGGACGCAGGGTGGCTGTCATGGAAGAGCTTACATTATTCCCGGAAGGAAAAAGGTGCAGAGACTTGAGTGACTCCAATGTATTTGGGTGTTAAGCTCAAAAATATACAGCAGCCAGATTTTCAGCAGTGGTAGAGTACAGAGAGGCAATTCTAGCTGTTGTTCTTGTGTGTCAGGCTTAGGGGCCTGGGCCTTTGCACCCATTCTTCCCAAAGCTGCAACAAAGAGTGGCCTTTGGAAGGAGGTGTTCCCACCATGATCCGCTCTGATCCTTAGCAGTGCGAGCTTAGAAAGTTGGCACAGATGAAGTTACAGTTTAGCATAAGGCTGAGTGCTTGGACATGTTTTTTTCCTTCTTTAAAGAGCAATATGTATTTTCTATCCCTTTTTAAGATAACCAGAAATGTTATTTATAGTTGGTTGTGCAAGTCTATGTATCCTGAAGTCCCACAGCACAGGACTGGGTGGGAAAACCTGAGGGAGTGGAAGGAATGGGGAAATGGTGGTTTGGGAAAGAAACAGATGCCCAGTCTGCTCCAAAGGTCAATTTGAAAGGATTTTAGAGGTGGGATGGCAGACAGGCAGGGGTTTACACTGACTGGAGACATAGGGCAAAACTTGCCTAATTTATCTGCTCTAACTATGGCATAAGAGAGTGAGAGTAACTCAGTACTATTCTTTGTGAACCAAGTTTATTTTTTAACCTTATTTAGCTCAGGAACGTTGCCACAGTAGCAAATATGTGGTGTTAACTGTGGGAGAAGTGAATGTGATCCCTTTCTAAAAGCCATGTGGCTGTACCAGTCCTGAGAAAGCTGTGCAGCAGCATCTACGCTTCCATAGTTTAGTGGCAATTTGCTTCTTTTCTTTTTTTTTTCTTAAGTATAAATATGTTGCAAACCCCAGGCTCTGCTGCCTTTGATGCTTTATCTCTGTTTGCTGGCATTCACTCACCAGCTCTGCAGTTTCAATATGCCAACTGCTTTTATTATCCACCAAGACAATTTCCGTTGAGAGACCTGAGGGGCTTTTATTTATCACTAAGCACAAAAATGGATCATTTTCAACAGTGCTAAGGTAATTCCTGCTCCCCTTGCTCCAATGTTTTATGCATGTGGTATGCACTCAGTAATGTGCTTTCCTCCTAGTAACCTTCTGAGAAAAGTAGGTAGATTTGCTTTTATGTGACATATAAATATACCCATATTGCCCTGAGATATGGATATATTTACATATATATATAGCCCCTTAGGGACTTCATTTTCTTAGATGCAAAATAACAGATTTACCTCAAACTGCATGCTTTCAAAACTGACTAGGATATTGTGTCATACTTTTCAGGTCTTACAAAGATGCAGATACACTTCACTCTTCACACAAAAATACCTTCATCACAGATTTTGCAAGCTGTTTACTACAATCTGTGTACTACTACTGTCCAGAGTTTTCTGTCGGTTGTTCTGCTGGATTACGTGCAATAATAAACAGTTATCTGCTCACTGTATCCACGGGGATCTTTACAGGGAAATCTCCAGGTTTCTTTCTGGGTTGACACACTCATTCCAGTCTTCCAGAAGAGCTCATCAATGTGTTGTGCAGAATTTGTATGGTGGATTCTGAATGGGTTTTAGCTTTTCCTTAATATCTATTTTTAAAATGACATTTTTGTTCTTGAGGGGGTATTTGCAAAGAGAATTGTTTTCTTTTATTGCCTCTTGAAATTTTGGTGCCAGGTGTTTGTGGCCTGCTCTAGCTCTCAGAGAAAGCTCTGTGTGCTACCATCAAGCAAACTTTGTGTTGCTACGATCATGCTGACCTCCACCAGAGGTTGCACAGGGATGGGAGGAAAGGCAGCTCTCTGGCCCAAAGCCTGCCTGGGTGATGCAGACGGCTGCTGACAGATACCTTTACTGCCTCCTGACCTCAGGGCTGCTGCCAAGTTTCTTACAAGCTGTGTGTTGCTGCCTGCTCCTTCGAAGCTATGGTCCTCCTGGGTTTGGAGAGGAATGATTCTCCTCCATCCATGGCTGCCCTCTCGCTCAGCTTCTTGAAACAGCCAAAATGAGAGAAAAGCCAGCCACAAGGGACAAGGAAATGGCAGCAGGGGGAAAAATGATTTATGAGGGAGGATGGGAAAACAGAGCCCAGCACCAGCCAGGGGCAGCAGGGCTTGGGGGCCCGAAGAATCCAGAGTAGCCAAAACCTTCAATCCCTTTTTCTATTTCTGGAGTGTCTCACATGAGCAAAGCCAGGCTGTGCAGAGAGGCTGGTGGAACGTAGGCTCATCCTCCATGAGCAGCAGGGGCTCCCCCAGCTTCTGTGGGACACAAGGGTTCTCATCTCATGACAGAAGAGTTCACGTTCTGATAGAGACTTAAGGAGCTGAGTTCAGTGAAATGATGGCTTTACTCTCCCCTGTGCTTATTTTGCTTCTGGTGGGGGAGGAACCAGCAGTGTCTCATTCATCCAGTTTCCAGGTGGAGACTGGGAGCAGTGGTGTAACTGGAGCCCTTTGCACCTCATAAATCTTAGGCTGTTGAATGCAGCAGATCTCTGGCCCATGTGTGGTAGAGCAGCAGACAGGGAGGTGGGTCTGCTGCTGAAGCAATGACATAGTCCTTCAAAAATATTAGTAAAGGCAAAACAAAAAGCCTGCCCCTTCCCCAAGGGCAGGGGGAGCAGCGCTGGATCTCTGCCTTGGGAGCTGGTGCTTTCAAGGGTGACATCCCCCACATTGCTCCCAGCCGAGCGTCCCAGGCAGAGAGGTGTCCGATATGTGAGAAGTGGGATAAAGGCCCTGGCCTAATCCTGTGACTGAAGGGCAGCAGCCTTTGCTCCACCGGTGGGAGGGAAGGTGCAACCTGAGCCCCGGTGTCCTTTGAGTGTGACCTGCCCAGGCATCCTGGGGATGGCCATGCTGCCCTCCACTGTCTTTGCGGGGCATCCAGGCTCTCAGAAGCAACCTCTTCTCTTGGTCTTCATCTTAACGCAAGAGAAAGGGCCAGAGCTGAAGCCAAGGTGGCCCCAACAGTGAGTAGGTGCTGGGTAGTGCAGAGGTTGATCCTTTCTGGCCTGGGAGCTGAGAATAGGGCTGGCCCTGCGCCACTGCCTTCAGTCCAGGGCCCTTCCTAGAGGAAGCTGAAGCAAGGTCTCAGGAACATTAATGCATTAGGGAGCAGCCACTGCTCCAGCAAAACATTTTCCCATTCATGGCCATGCCTTAACCCCCCACTCCTGGCTCTGAAAGCACTGGCTTTCCCTTTCCACCTGGCCAAGTCAAGGGCGCACCATGCCCAGCTCTGGATCAGCACCAAGGGGCCCCATGGTGGCCACCTGCTCCTGTCCTCTTCTGCCAGAAATGCTGGCACTGCATAGATGGAAAAAGTTGCTTTTCTCTTATTTCTTCTGATGAGCCACCCCTGCTGTGCTTGCGAGGACAGACAGGATCAGCCAGCACGGAAGGGCAGTGGGCCCTCAATCACCATCTCAAAATCATATTGGCACTAGGACCTTCTCCTTGAGAGGGGAAAGTTTTTAAAGGCTCCCCAGCTCGTGGCTTCAGTTATTCCCTATTGGAGGAGCAGCAAGTGGCTACTGGTGCACTCACAGCATACCCTGTCTCTACACAAACAGCACGCTTGGAGCACAATTCACAAGGTGGTTGTTTAAGAAAATTTAGTAATTATAAAATATAGCTTGTTTTTAATTCTTCTGTTCATTAGCCACAGCACAGGGGACCTCTGGCACTGCAGCCACATTCCATCCTTCAGACAATAGCTAGGAAAGCATCCTTGATTTGAGGCATGGGTGATGCCATCGGTGCCCTCTCATCAGGGTCTCCATTGAAAACCCAGCAGGGCAGAAATGTGCAGGGCTGGTTTTCTTCTAAACTGGGGGTATTTCAGCAAATTAGTGTCAGTCCTGTGGGATGGGCAGGCTTTGATCTGCTGTGCCTCACAGAACGCTCCCTGAAATGGATGCCTTGGCTTGAAGACTGCTGAGGAGCAACCTCTGAGCAAGCAAAGAGAGGAGACAGATCCCAAGGGCAACACTGGCCGAAGAGCCCTCCAGAGGCCTTAGGAAACACAGACTGCAAAATAGACAAAACTGCTGAGTGATTACATTAATATTGCTGTAGGACTATCCCCCAGGCTTTATTAGCAGCTCCTTAATTGAGGCCTGCTTAGTTTTAATTGGTTCTAATTAGTTCCAAGAAGCAGCCGGGGCCACACCAGATTGAAAAGATTCTGTATGTAACTCACTCCCAAATGGGTGGTCCATCATCTCTTGTGTCTCTGAAAGATTTAAACAGTTGCTCAGCCCTCTCTTCAGTGACCTGAGTATTACTAATTTAAAAGCATCACTATTTTAATTTTAGTAATGGGCTCTTTGCAGGGTTGTATCATGGAGCAGAAGCCAAGCTTTAATAACCTGCTCTGGTTGTAGGGAGGTGCTGGGTGCCCTTGTGGGCTTTTCATCCCTTTTTTTCAAGAAATCCTGGATTTTTGGATTATTTTCTAATGTGGCCCTAGGGACAGGCTGGCTCCAGGCTGCTGGCCAGGATTGCAGAGGGCAGGCTTTCCCAAAGAGCCATCAGCACAGCCACACTCTCTTCCAGCACAGGCTGGCTTGAATGTCCAATTTTCCCTTGAAAGCACTTTTCCACCACCTAAATCTAGAGACAAGGCAAGAAGACAACCTGCCTGGGGGTTGAACTGATGATTTTGGTATGTTATTTAAACTTCTGTGTTTTGCAGGAGTAAATAGCCATTGCTGAGGACACATCCACTCACTCCATAGAGGCGATTACACTATTGCCTCTGTCCCTAACACTGTGCTGCGTCCAGCCACATTCAGGTAAACATACTGGACGTGGTGTCTCCTACTCTGGAGGCCTCTGATGAATGCTGTGTACTTTAGCCAACCCGTGTTTCTCCTTGCCCATAAACCTCACTCACCTCTCTCCCACCAGCCCTTCCCCGAGCTGCCATCTCCTCCATCCTCTTCTCTGCACTACTCATAGATTCATCCCTTCTCTCCAGGGCTCTGCACTGAGCCAAGTCCCTCCTCTCCTTTCAAGGGACTTGCTTGCTTGTAATTGAAGAAAGCAGATGGCATTTTACCAGGTTAACAAGCACTGGAAGGGCAGAGTTTAGAAATAATGAGCTTTAATTAAGAAACTAACAGGTTAGATTAAATTGAGGAGTGGCTTCAATGTGGTAAATTATTTAGGAATAATAGATTCTCTGTTTGGAAGCATATTTATAAACTTGCAGCCTACGCTCATGCTGTTGAGACTAAATAAATGCTGAGGGTAAAATACAGGTTCAGACTTCATGAGTGGGCTGAGGGTGTTGCAGGGTATAAGGTAATAGAGGCTCAAGCTTGAAGGGAGCTCTTTGATTTCTTATAAGGAATTAAGGTTTTTATTCAGACTCTAGATATCCATACTAATTTACAATGATGAGATACTTCTTTTAATTCTTTTCTGCTGGTGATTTATTTCCTAATAGCATGCAGCTGCCTGTCATCTCAACCAGCATCTCCTTAGCAAGCTGAGTGCTGACCTTCTGTCTCCACTTCCACCTAAAGCTCTCAGCTCTTCCTAATATGTCAGAATATGTGCAGGGAGAAGGAGCAGGAACTCATTCCTAATCTGCAGAGTTTAATGCTCTGGTGCATTTTCTGGAGATCTCGTGGTACCCAGGAGATTTATCTGCCAATTACTCCTCAAAAAATAATAAATGGTGATGCAGTACTTGTTAGATAAGTGCAGAAAGGGGAGAAAAGAACTGGGTTTTAATTGAATCCCAAGTATGTTGAACAAAAATTTCAGGACCATCAATTAACTGTTGGTCTGGGGCTGAAATTTAATTAAAAGAATAGTGGTTTTAGAATGTCTGTTTCTGTCTGGAGTAAAAAAGCATAAAGGGGAACAGTAAAGACTGGACATATGATGGGGAGCTGGAAAAGATTCTGCTGGAGATGTTTCAGAGTTGAGCTCTTACTTGGGTTTGCAGAAATCAAGGTCATCTGTCAAAATGCACATCCCATACCTTAGATCAGGATGCAGGTGGGTTTCCAAGCTCGGATGGTAAATCCTCTTCCCACAAGGCTCAGGGCAAAGCTTGCTCTCCTGCTGCTCTCCACACCCACAGCCACATGCTGAAGGGCTGGGGATGCGGGACAGCCCATCCCTGAGGAGATACTGCCTCAGCCTGATGAGGCACCAACCTCCGCAGCCCCTCAGCCCCGCAGCACTGAGGGAACCTGGGGTCTGCTTTGCTACCATGACCTGTTTACTGTACCAAAGCAAACAGCCTGGGGTTGCAGAGTCCCACTCCTGTCTTCTCCTCTCCAGCCTCACATGCTTACAAAATGTTACCAATATACTGCACTGCTAATGAAGGTTAATTTGTTCGTCTCTTCATAAGATCTGTTTTAAGGGGGAAAAGATTTGTTACAAGCAAATAGTTTCATTTCCTAGTTTCTTCTGCTAAGTGGAACAATTTTCTCACATCATAGCAAAACCACGTTTTCTTCAAGAAGCAAATCCCAAATCTCTCTGCAGAACTACCTTAACAGCAATAGAGGATCTGCCTGAATTCCCAATATACAAAAAAAGCACAAAAATTGCATGAATCGTTGAATTTTATACACACACAGTTCAAATAATTGAAAAAAAATCCTTCTGTGTTCTCTTTCCTTCTCCTTCAGTTATTCTGGGGGAAAAATAATTTAATAACTCACAATATATCATACACATCATACATGCAAAGCTACCCTACATCAAAATTAAATTAATTCTGGACAGCTCCTGACATGGGTGAGAAATGAGGTCTTGTTTTGACTCACCAAGGAAAGTGATTTCCCATAGACACAGAATGGTTACTTAACATCTTTTGTTCTTAAAAATATCACACTCATATTTTCCAAAATGTATGCAAAATTCCAACACCATGGTTTGGTAAAAACAGTGTTGAAGAGTGAGGCTGAATTGGCTGTTCAAATAATTTTTTACAGTCACTGCAGGGTTACTGGTGGCTGGCACTTGCTTTATTTGGCAAGAGCCTCTGCATCTGGTTCATGTAATCTTCTACATTTTACTCCTAGTCCAGATAGTCTCTTGCAAGTCTGGAACAAGTGTCCTTGGGCTGGTTTCCTGAATGCCTCAGGTTATGAATATCCACGTTGCTCACAAGATGATAGCAGCAGTGAGTACTGTTAATGCCTTATAGTCAGTGTGTCACTTATCACAAAACACTTGATGGACTTTCACAAAATATTTTCAGAAAATATGAGTTGCATCACCTGCCATTGAAATGCAACTGTGGCTGAGACAGGGAGCAAAGCTGCTCGACAATATGCAGCTACACAACACCAGGGCTTATAATACAAGGCTATGGCATCCAGCTTAAACAACTAGAGGGAACAGGATGGAAAAGGTAAAATTGTCCAAAATAAGCTTAGACCACAATGTTGGAAGTATTACTAACAACTTAAGCAACACTCATGACTAGTTTGTTCATTTTTCTGTAACAAATCCAGCTGGTCTGGACCTTGGAATTATGTGCTACCAGCACTGCAGTTATTTCCAGAAGCATGAGGTGAGGTTCATGATACCCAGCTTCAGTCACTCCCAACACAGGAGTCTCTACCTGGGAGAGACCGTTTACAGTCAATGGACAGAAAAAGTCACCTCCCAGGATGCATTCACCTCCTCTTTAAGTATGCTTATTCCTCAGAGGACTGTGCTGAGATGAGAGGAGCTACTTCCAGGAAGTGCCTAATTGTGCCCATTACCTCTGAAAGGGCTCCAGAGGAGCCCCTCACCTGGGGTATCTGTATTCTAGGCATGGAAATTTAGGTAGATGAATCTCAGCCTATAAGAAAACTGGCCCAGCAGAAAGAGGGTTGTTTGTTTTTTTTTTTCTCTTGGAAGCCCTTCTCTTCCTGGATTTCCTTCCAATGTTCTGGCCCAACTCAACAAACAGTTGTACTTGCGCGTAACACAGGATAGCGTCGCACTGCTACATTTAACTACAGATTCTTTAAAGATGCTAAACATTGACCTGTGCCTAACACTTCACCAAACAAGAATAAATTAGCATTAAGGAAAAGCAAATTAATTTGCTTCTAAGAATCTGTTTTGTTAAAAGCTCTGGAGAGGTATTATTTAAGCTTGCTGCAATGCCAAAGCAATTTCTGCTGGCACTTTCCCAACACAGTGCACACAGCCACATAGCTCCCACTGCCTGCGTTGTTTCAGGGTCCCAGGATTTATTTGGCGGGCTTGTTCTTCTTTGCAGGTGCAGGGAAACTGTTCAGATCTTCTTGTTCAGTGACGTGATCAGAGCTGTCATGAGAATAATCCTTCATAACGTTGTAGTACACCGGGACGGTGTACGGCGCAGGGTTCTCGGCGCTCTTCCCTTCACACTTGCACAGCTTCCTAAAGGCAGCCCTGAATTTCTGGGACATGAGGTTGTAGATTATGGGGTTGATGGCACTGTTCAGGTAGATGCACATGCGGCAAAAGAGAAGGAACCAGATGTTGAGGTACGGAGGGTCCATGAAGGAGTTCACCACCACCAGCGTGCGATAAGGCATCCACAGAAGGGCGAAGAGGATCACCACAACAGCCAGCATTTTGGTCACCTTGCCGGTGGGGATATGCAAAAAGAGAAATATCAGATGATGCTACATCTCCAGCAAAGCTTTCCAACTTGGAGAAATGGTGCAGACAGCTAATTCAGTCTACACATTGTTTATACCTCTCTTTAAACCTTTAAAATAGGCACAGAAACCACAGGGGTGTCCCTCTCAGAATCCATTTTGTTCATGAAACAACCTTTCATAAATAAACCCCTTAAATAACAGGTTTTCACCTACCATTGAAGAGCTTTTACAGCTCTTTAGGACAAGCATCCCCCAGCCTGGAAATGAGCTGGGAAAACCATGGGATTTCCTGTACCACAAAGCAAATCTGAAAGTTGCTCATAACAGTAAATCAGTGAGGAAACTACCTGTGCCAAAGTGGAGTCCTAACTTTTGGGGGTGCTATGGCTGCATCTCAACTCCCTGCCTAGGATATTCTCTTTTCCTATACCAGCTATTGTGTTCCCAGGGGAAGGCACTGAGAGTAGAAAAGACTGCCTGGAGTCTTACACACGTTCCTATTCATGCTGGTACGGGAGTTACTTAGCTAATTGGTATGGGTTATTTTAATTTGCAGCACACTAGGGAAGTACTATATTAACATATTTGGAACAAGAAGATCCTGAGAATTTAGAAGTGAGCAGTAATTGCCCTTAGCTTGACTCAAGCTTGTTTAAGAAAATGTGCTTTTGTGCTGAAATTCCAGTGATCCTAATAATTTAGACAGCTATTTCTGGTAGGTGACAATCATCCTCCAGCAAAAACTTATAGAATACATGCGTTCCCAAGGAGGGAAGTATGAGTAAACACTGATGCCACACACATATTAAGACAGTGGTGTTTCAAATGTCAGAAAGGGAGTTGTGCAATAACTCCAGTTCTCAATATGGAAATATGCACTTAGATCACATTCACAGTCTCTCAGCTTTTCTTGGAGTGTTTTTTTTTTCACTTAGTTACAAGAAACTATGCCTTCCTGTAATGTTTTGAGTAGAAGTCAGGGTGGTTGGTAGTGGCAACAAAACTTTCCCTGGAAGAAAGGGACTATTGTCAAGCTGAGGCCAAAATAGAAGTGTTTTGCTGTCTGTGGTTTAATGACAATGTGAGGACACTTCCCAGAATAAGATCTTACAGTGACATTTAGAGTGCTGAGGCTGTTGGTAAGACTGCAGCACGTTTGCTGCCGCAGTTTGTTGCCTTTTGGGAAAGATATGAGAGACTGTACAAGATGTGTCAGTACAAGGTAGCTTCAGAACATTTCAATGCCTTTTACAGGGGTTGGCTGGATGCAGAAGTGTGAAAGTTTCACGAGGTTTTGGGTTCAATCCATTCTATGTAGTGTGCAACTGCTAAGTTAATAATCTGGTTTATAGAAATGTTCCTGGACAGACAGGGTGGGAGTGGACAGCAGTTGTTTGGCACACAGTTGGCCATCGTCAAAACTTCTACCTACCAGTGCAGTTGTAGCCACAGCCTGCTGCTGAGGTTGGCAGGGAATTGAGGCTCAAACACCCCTTGCAAAGGGAAGGAGGGTCCTGGCAGCAGTAGTGAGACCAGATTGCTGTGGTCTGCACTACAAGACTTGAAGACAGAGAGCTCCCGATACCAGATCAGCCCAGAAAGGTGCAGATTTTGCTTCAACACTGTGTGGCACATGTGTGAGAGAGACATGAGATGCATGAAACCTGCATTTTTCTACTTCTGTATAAATCTTTATAGCAAATAGGCACACAATGATGGAGCATTCAGCCACTCTGCTACCTTCCACAGATCCCGTGCTCAGGTTTGCAGAGAGAATTGCTTTTGCTGTATTTTTGATGCATCTGAGGTTTATTTCCAGAGAACCTGAATGAAGTTGATCTGAACAAAACTGCGCTAATAGCTCAATCCTACAGCAAAATGCAACCAAGTCCTCAGTTTCAGTGTTCCTAAGCACAATTTCAGAATTTAATTCCCTGTACTAAGGAGTTCATTAATCCTGAGCAATAAGGGCAGGCTTCTCCATGCCAGGCAGAGACTGGACCATCCCGGTCCTGCCAGGAAGGGTCCATGTAAAGGGATGTCTTGAGGATAAGGTTGGTGGGAGTCTTGCTGTCAAATTTCAGCTACCCTAGGCAGCAGGATTTCTGCAAAATATGTCCTGGGAAAGGGAAATACCACAGCTTTTCAAGTCCTCACTGAGACACAGACACTCTTCACTCAGAGGCTGCCTGAACATTTATACACTTAGCTCTGCTCTCTGGCAGGTGTCCCTTCCCGATGGGAGGTCTCTGTATGGCTGAAATAACTCCTTTAAAGCTCACACATTAATACTGCTCATTTGTTGTCTCCCGAGATTGAAACATCTCAGCTTTTCAACTGTTGTTATTCTCTGACTTGTTTTATCATTCAAGAACCCACGATGTGGAGCCGGATCTGAACTCTTCACCCAGGTGACAACACCAGGGGAGTGTATCCCAAGAAGGCTGATAAGTAAGCTCATTCCAGTCCTTTATGAGACCACAGGAAATGTAGACTGGAAAAGAGACAGTAATTCATCTGCTTTTTAGCCATAACTGTCCCTGCTATTTGGCTGGTTGCTATGGAAATGCCAGCAGTGCCAGCGAGTGCTCGCCCAGCTCCCATCCGAGCAAGATCCCAACACTCCCCTCCAGACCACAGTAGACCACAAAGTGCTTTCATCCAAAGAGTGGTTCCTGCTACTCAGGAGACAACACATGAGTTGTAGGACATTACAGCCCTGCAAAAAACTGACATTGTCCTGGGAAGAGAAAAATGCTGGCAACAGCACCTTGAGGATTTATTACCTCCAAATCACTAAATGCCTTCTATGCTCCCTGAGGACGCTGCATCCAGACCACAAGCTGGGACAGGCAGCCCTGCCCTCAACTTGCTGTAAGATGGAAATTTGCCTTTTAAAGCCAACCATCCGCACAGACTTTGTACTCCTGGGTGCGGCTTTAGCAAAGTTTTGTCAACACAGGATGTCTTCTCTGGATAAATCTTAACTGTCTATCCTAGACTCACTCTCATGTATGCATTCTGGGGAAAGAAATCCCCAGCATTGACTGCGTGCATGGCTGAAACTTGTAGCTGCTCCTTTCCTCACTCTACTCCGCTGAGACAAGTAACTATAGCACACTTGAGGTGCTCTGAATTTACTTTGCTGCTTGTGTGAAAAAAAATGAAGCTAATTGGCACTGATGAGAGTTTGAGACATTTATCCCCACTCTCAAATTATGGCTCCCAAAAAACAGCTGCACCTGAAAGAGCCAGAGCTTCCCTGTAGCCTCAAAGCATCCCTCAGGGGATGACCCAGCTCAGCAACAACAATTTTTCCAACAAGTGTTTTGCAACAACTCTGTTGTACATAGGGTGTGCACACAACAGCTGTAAGGGAGATATGGACAGAAGCAAGACAAGGGTTTGTGGACAGAAGGGGATGTTTTACTGGAACAACTGATATTTAGCTGAAAAACACTTTTGACCACGTACACCAGTGTTGTTGCTGGTTGGCCAAGCATATCTGCTGTACATGACTACCACCCATGACTACACCCTGGGACCCCATGCCAAATCTAAGAGGCAGCTCATCTTCCACCTCCACCAGACAAGCCCAGTGTAACTCACAGAGCAAACCCAATGTGAACATCTTCCTCTCTCCATACAAGATGATTGGCCTCTTGCATCTCGGCACAGCCCTTCCAACCCATCCTCTCTTGCAGCGCTGTGTCTCTCCCCAGCCAGTGTCATTCCTCCTTGTCCAGGCACCATCATCCAAGCTGCAGCATCCCATTTTTAGGAATCATGCTCCCTCTAGTGGTCCCTCTCCAGCAGGTGAAATACGTGCTTCCAAGTGGCTGATGTTTGGATCTGTAGCCCTTTCTTCTACCGGTGATAAATCCAGCACAACTCACCCTTGGGTTGTTGTTTCTGGGGCACCAGTGAGGGAACAGCAGCATCTCCACACTCTGGAAAGCAGCTCTCCACACACTGGGGCTGCATAACAGCACAACCACAGCAAAATGCCCCCAGCCATCCAGGCTCTTTAGAGCCAAGGGAGAAAAATGGGCATCTGAGCCATAATCCCTCTTCCTGGGGACTCTGGACACGGGGCTTGGAACAGATGGTTCCTCTATAAAGAGAGGCCAGAGAAGGAGCACCGATGTGGGTGTCTGTACCTTGGTCAAAACGACCACATGAGCCACACACACCCAATGCCCAGGCTCTGTCCAGGCCAACATATCCTCTGGGAGCCAAACCACCTTCTCACACCACCATCACCCCATTAAACTCAAAAGTGTTTGCAGTGTTGGAGTCCTGCTTTCCTGCATCACTGGAACACAACTGGCTATCTGCAGGGTCCTGGGAAGCTCTTGCTGCACATGTGAAGCCTGGATGATAGCAGCACTATTGCTGTTTTGGACCAAACTTCAACCATTATTTCTAATGGTGTCTTTAGTAGATTAGTCTACATGGCAATTGCATTTTAAAGAAGCTGCTCCCTCATATTAATCTTCCCTAAATTGTAGTAGATGATCAATTTTACAGTCTTTTCATTACCCTGCCAGTCTGGAGAACACTGGCATTTGTTATGAGAGCAGTTTCCAATGCTGTATGCTCACTTCTGATACTTGGGACAAGACCCTTTTCCAAGGGGCCCCCTGGTAATTCATGATGACATTTCGAAGGGCTGTCAGCACATTTCAGGAGAATATGACATGTCGATGACATTACCTGTCAGGCTGCCCTTTCCTTTCCACTCTGGCCACAAGTGATTAATGAGCAAGGAAACCTCTTATGAGTTCCTTGGCCAGCATGAGTTATTGCAAAACAGTTTCCAGTGGTCTGAGTTGAGATCCATCTCTGTTTCTTCTTTTAACAAATTTTGAGGACAGTGATGCCATGGCTGTCAGAAAACCAGACAGGAAACTTTTCTTCTGCTGAAGATGTGCCTCTCTCCTGCCTTTGCTAAACCCAAGCTGGTGGGGTGCCCCATGGATCCGGGTGCTGAGGGTGCTATGAGCACCACAGTCCCCCTTGGACTTTGCCCTGCCCATTCACTTGGGCACAAGCACCTCTGTCTCCATTGCCCACATGTCCCATTGTGGGGTCTCACCAGCTGTGGGAATGCTCTCCTCTGGGCTCACTTTTAAGCCCCTTCTATCCAGCATCTCCACCTGCCAGCTCTGCTGACATGAATGGATTCAGCTACTTTCTTTCTTGCATTAACATCCCTATCTGCCATTCCCCAGCACCCACCCCGAGCTTCCCCTCTGCTCTGTCCCCACCACCCCTCTGAAGTCCTGCACATTGTTGCATCTCCCTAGAAATATCATTCCTGTGGCCCTGGCTGCCCCTGCTTGGGGAGACAAATTGAAGGCAGAATCCAGTGATGGCCCCTCGGGGTCTCTGGGGGCCACATTCCTCCCTGGGCAGTTGGGTGGGTGATTTTTTGCTCATAACTACATGCAGAATCATCCCTTATTACAGCTTCTGCTCTTCAATCCCTCGCACCAGCAGCAAAACCCCTTGGCTGGATTTCGGTGTAAGGCAGATGCTCTGACAAGACTTGGGTTTATTATGCTCAAAACACTCCCATATGCACTGCCTGAAACATCAAAATAGCTGTGTGGTTCTACTTTGCTTTGGAGGAAAACTTATTTCTACACCGAACGTCCAGCAGATCAACCAGCAATAAACAAAACAGTCAAAGTTAGCTCCCAGCTCCTGTTTTTTCCTTCTCTCATTTTTATGATTACTCATATAAATTTCCCTTTGATTATATATAAAATTAACCAATCACCCTACGCTACATCCAACTTAAGAAAGATGTTTGTGGATTGCAGCCACCTCTGGGGTGCAGCACTGCATCCATCTGACAGCCACCAACCCTCCTATCAGCTATCTAACCCACACGCCACTTGTGGCACAGCTGGCGTTTCTCCCTCCATCACTCTCAACACAGCTTGCTTTGAAGAGCTGCTGGTGTGAAATCAGAAGGCAGCATTAAACAAAACATAGCTGGAAGCCCTGGGAAATCTCTTTATGGTTTAAAAACTCAGTGGCATCTTTATTTCTAATGATGCCGTCTCTGTAACCTCAGGCCAGTCAGGGGAAGTCTTTGCATACTAAGATAGGGAGGTAATGACAATCTTGAGAAAACTCTAATGTAACAGAAAAGACAGCACTGGAGCTGGAGCACTCATCATGCAGACCCACCAGGACAAACATCCTCAGCCACCCATCCTAATGACGGTGGAGCACCCTGTGTGCAGCACAGCCACTCCAGCCCCTGCAGTAGGTGCTCTGGAAGGAGAGGTTCATCGACCTGCACCTTCTGGTACTGCCTTGTAGCATCTGGAGACCTCTACAGGCCTCTCTGCCCAACACCCTGCCTGAGGCTCCCACAGCAGCCAGCAACCCTGGAAGAGCAGGCAATCCAAAACTTCCTTTAAACCTTTCAGGGCTAGAGCAAAAGGGAGAAAAAGTCTTAGAAGTTCATGAATAAATACACGTTCTTTGGGCTGTTTTCTTCCCTCCACAATCGAGTCATCTTTCATGGGGAATGGAGCTTCCTGTGCAAGTTAGGCAACAAGATGCTGAGTTGGAAAAATGAGGACTTTAAGACAGGCTCAATTGTATTTCAGACTGTATGTAAACCAGGTTCTGCTCACTCAAAATCACAACAGAACTGATGTTTTCAGGGGTTTAAGCCAGACTCCCACAATAAGCCCATTCATTTCAAAAAGCCCATGCCTCTGCCTGTACAAAGTTTGAAACCAAAATGGGATGGTCTCCTGCAAACAGCCAGCAAGCAGGCAAGAGTGTCCCATGTTCAGATGCACACCTGTCCAAGGAGGTGGGGCAAGAGGTACTAATTGTCCGTGTGGACAGAGAAAGAGGAGGAATGAGGGCAGGAGGTGGGGAGGAGAAGAAGATGGGGAGTGAGCAGGCAGCTGAACAACAGAGAAGTCACTAAGAGGCAAACACACCACTGTGACACCAAGGCACCTTCCTCAGCTGCCAGAGTTGGACTCAGGGGTCAGAGAGTTGTGCCAGCTCTCCCTTACCTTTGCTCCTCTAAATCCATGGTCACCTGCCCTAGGAGGCAAGTCCCGCTGGCATGATGTAACCCAACACTCCTCTCCTCAGGAAGGCAATCAGTAATTAATTAGCCAGCAAACATCTCTGCACTCCTGGCTCTCCCAAGTGATGCTGAAGCCCCATCCTGCTCTGCCAAGCCCAGCCAAAGCAACGGGAGCCCATTTGTGCTGATCGACCCCAGCTGGGCCTTGGGGGACCCTCCATGCAGCAAACTGACCCACCCAGCTCCCTCTACAAAGGGAAGCAAAATATTGGGGCACCTGCCAGAAAGTCCATCAAAGCACTGAGCCCCTGACAGTGCTGTCTGCAGCCCCGAATGCCCCAGCACAGTGGGGAGACCCTACCTGCTTGCGGGAGCTCAGGGCGCCCTTGCTGCCCCGGCAGGAGAGCTTGAGGGAGCCGCCCCGGTGCGTGGAGCCCAGGCAGGAGCGCTGCGGGGTGGTGGGCAGGGGGTTCATGAAGAGGATACGGGCAATGAGGCCGTAGAGGACGGTTGCCAGCCCCAACGGGATGATGTAGAAGACAGCAAAATCCAAGAAGTAAATGGGCATGTAAAGGCTTCTAGAGACCCGGTAGCCACAGCTGACCTGTGCCCCATCCGAGAAGGTGACCTGGGTCGTGTCCACCAGGAAGAACCACATGAGGCAATAGAGGGAGGTGAAGAGCCACAGCGAGGAGATGATGCGCTTGGCGCGGGACACGGTGCACAGGAGCTGCGCTTTGATGGCGTGGCAGATCGCGATGTAGCGCTCCACTGTGAAGGCAGTGATGGACCAGGCAGAGATGTTGATGCCCAGATACTGCAAATAGGTGATGCAGAGGCAGCCAGCGTAGCCGTACACCCAAGAAGCCACCACTTCCGAGATGTTGGGCAGCCCGGCCGCCAGCAGCACGATGAGGTCGGCCACCGCCAGGCTCACCAGGTAGCAGTTGGTGGGGGTCACCATGTGCTTGGTGCGCAGCACCACCAGCACCACCATCACGTTGCCTGCGATGCCCACCCCACAGATGAGCAGCACCAGCAGGATAGTGACCACCTGCAGCTCCAGGGGCTGCCGCGGCATCCTGCCCAGGGTCTGGTTGCCCAGCGGGGCTCCCGAGCTGGCCGAGCCGTTCTCCATGGACTTCTCCGCTGTAGCTCCGTGCACCCTGTGCCGCTGAGAGGGAGATGCGGGAGCCGGGAGCCCCTCGCGCCCCCTCCCCGCCCTCCCGCCCGCCACGCCTCCTCCCTCCCCTTTTTTTCCACGATTAACCCCAAGTCTTGCAGCCGCCCCGCTCTTTCGCCACCTCCCCTGCAAACTCCCCCGCTGAGCATCCTCCGGGGAGCGGCCAGGACCTCCCCAGTCCCTGGGACCCCCCAGCTCCAGGAACCACCCAGGATCCCTAGGACCCCCACCTTCCGGGACCCTCCAGGACCTCCCCCAGCCGCCAGGACCCCCGGGAACCACCAACACCTCCCGCGACCCTTGCAACTCAGGTGATTCTGTCACCTCCCAGGGCTCCCCTATCCCCCGGGACCCCGCATTCCCCGCATTCCCCGTATTCCCCGCCAGGTCCTAGCGCACCACTAAACCCAGGATGAGGATGACGATGAAGAAGCTTAGGCAGGGGATAGGGGTGTCGGATTGCAGACCTAGGGGTGGAAAAGTGCAGGGGCTGAGAACACCTCAGCAACGAGTGGGTCCACTCCAGGACCCAGGACTGTGGGTGCCTCGTGTCCCCAACCTAAGCTGTCCCACCTGGCAAGGAGAGCTGAGGATGAGGGGTCTTTCCTCATCCTCAGGAGGATGAGTCCAGAGCAATAGGGGGAAACCGATGGCCTTTCCCGTTTCCCTTGGGCTGGGGCAGAACAGCTCCTTCCCTGGGTGTCATTAAACACGAGGTAGTGATCTCGTGCTACCTTTCCTACAGCTACCCCTGTCCCAAACAAGCACACCAGTGTCACTCCTTTGCGGCAAGGCTTACCCAGTCCTGGGCTGGGAGATGCTGTATATCTCTAAGGATGAGGCTGGGATATCCTGTATCTCCCTGATGGTCAGCCTGGGAGATCCAGTATCTCCTTGATGGTCAGCAGTAGCCAGAATTTTCTGTCAGCTCTGTGCTTGCTCCTGACATCTCTGCAGACTGTTAGCAAACGCATTTTCAAATTGAAAGAGCAATTGCATTTGCAGAGATAAAGTGCCATGTGTCCCCTAACCTGTGAAGTGGAGGAAAGGACAAGGCCAAAGCTTGCTTTTTTTATTAGATCTCAATTAGAGGCAGAGCTGCCCTGTTAATCCCAGACACTGATGCACATATCCAAAATGTGAAGGATCATCCTGATACTGGGTTAGTCAAGCCCAGGGTTTCACAGGTGAATTTCTAAGCCTGGGTTGTCCAGGTGGATAAAAAGCCTTTTGCCTCAGCTCTGTGCTCCCCTCCCAGGGAGCAGCAGCCTGTCCCAAGATTTGGCTTGCTGTGGCAAATAATAATTAACCCTTTTCTCTGAGAAACCTTGTGCCTCCACTTGGCTCCACAGAGGAAAATCCTTGTAGTTTTTCACTCCCTCCTGTGACATTTCATTCTCCTTTGGATCAGCTATAAAGGACAAATATTCTCTTCTCTTTCTATTTGCTTTCCTTAGGGCTTTGCTCACACCTCTGCCCTATGCCTCTGGGTTTAGTAGGCACAGCAGGTCCCATCCTTACCCTTGCACCTTGCTCTAGCTTTTCCTGTTTTATTTAAATAGATGCACTTCAAATCCACCTAGAAATTATGTAGGCTGAATTCACCTACTTGGCACTAACCTCTTCAGGAGACAGGTAATGGCCCCTTTAGTCACCCCAACAGCCCAAATTCCCCTGCTTTGCCCTATGTTATCCTGCAGCCTCTCACCAGGAGCCTCCACCCAAGCACTCACACTCGTGGCCGTTCCAGCACGCGTTACAGAAATACTCATCACCTACCTCCACATAAGGACAAGCCTGACAGCATCCATCACACACCGTTTTGTGATGTTCATGTAGCTGTCAGGAAAAAAGGCCATAATAATCAACATCACTGTCTTCTGGTAAAAAGACAGCCTCGTTATTACGAGTGCAGCATCCTGGCTGTTTTATTCTGCGTCATTAGCAGAGCTGCAATGCATTAGCCTGCTCGGAAGTTGCCCCCCAGTCCCAGTGTTGCTCTCATCTGCCTTGGTCTTACTCCAAACTGGAAAAATACTCTATTCCTGCATATTGCTCATTGTGGTCAGCACAAAGCTATTTCAACAGACGATGATCCGACAGTGCCAGCAGCTCCTTGTGATGGATACTGCCAGGAAACAACCTGGTCTGAGGATCGTGGTGGTACAGAAAGCAGCCTGCGCCACTGCATGGCACTTGGAGTTAGTTGTGAAGCAGCACATAACAGGAGATAAATGAGTAATGACAAGATTTAGTCTTATTGCACATGTTTGTGGGAAGGGTGGGGAGCGTGGGCATGTGTATCTGCTCACATAATTCAAGGGTTTGCATACTCCACTGCTCTGGAGTGACTCTAACACAGACAGGCTTCCAGTGGTCTGTCAGGCTGCTGTGCTATTGTAGTGGTGCTGGGGCTCCTCCGGAGGCAGACTGTGGCAGAGACAGCTGAGGCTTCAGAAACACAATCAACAGTGCCTGCTTTTTGTGAGTTTATGCAAAACAATGTTTATTTCAAATGAGGGGGAAGAGAGTATCTTTCCCCAAATAGCTGTCCTTCCTCTCCTATTCCCCTTCCTCCTTCCTCTTTACAGAGGATTTGGGATTCTGTGTCCTGTAAATCCTGTCCTCCAACAAGCAAAGGTTGTTAGAAAGACATGGAAAGAGATACAGAGAAATACCCCTCAAGCACCAAAAGGATGAGCCTGTGCATCTAATAAATTCAGCTCTGAGAGGATGGACCCTTGTGGGACAGCCGCATCCTTGGCTCTCTCTGCATTTCATTAGGATTTGAGACCTTTTGATCCTTTGCGATCTCTCACCTGAGCAGAAGCAGAACTGAAAGTGAGACCCAGTTTGCAACTTAGTCTTCTGCTTAAACCACAAGATGATCTTTCCCCTTTCCTCACCTTTATTTGACGTGTCGAGGCACTGGAAGTGGCATTTAACAGCACGTTTTGCCCGTGCAGCCTCATGGCACGAATCTGATGCCCAGCTGTTAACAGTGCTGCAAGCCCTGAGTTGTTCCCAGCCAACAGAGCAGCTGTTCCAGACAGGCAAAAAGCTTATTCCTGGCACGTCCCTAACTGTAAAACACAATGGGTGAGCTAGCGGCACTGTGCATGGGAGGGGAAAGGGCACAAACTCTGCATAAACATCCTGAGGGGGAATTTGGGGTTCTTATACTTCCTCAAATGCATTCCAGGAAACAAACATAAAACGAACTCCTGCAGAGCCTGGAGAAAGTTTTTGATTTGGTTGAAACCTGGAATATTGTGTAGAATCATTGTGGATAACTGTTTCCCTGAATGCTTTGCATTGTGACACTGACAGTTCAGTAGTTATTAGCTATAACAAAGGCATTAAATCATCTGGCTGAAGCAGCTGCTCCTGCCTGGGTCCCTGAGCTGATCTGTGTGTCCATCCCAAGGCTGGGGCGAGGGTGCCTCTCTATGCCCAATGCACACACCTGAGTGAGATTTCCTACTCGTTGTTGAAAGAGTAAGTTTTGCTGTGAAGGCTGATTAACATTTCCTATTATAGACTCCTTCAGCCACTGTAACTCTCAGGATGTGACTGAGGTGTGTATTTAAGATGAGGCCAACCAGCTTTACACTCATATAAAGTATTTTCTCCCAGCTTGACTTAAATGCAAATATTTTGATGGCCAAAGACATTGATTCTTTTAACTAACATTTCACATTAGCTTCTTTTGACATACTTCTGCATTTCCTTCTCTGCTGGCATCCCCTTGAGCTGCCACCTTCACCCACTGTCTGAAACTTCAGGAAGGAGAGGTCTTCATTTTCCTGGGAGTTCCCAAATGGGAATGGCCATGTCCCTGGGTGCTGGAGGTGGTGGGGCTGTTTCTGGGAAGGGATGGCTGTGCAACTCGGTGCCTGGGTTAGCACCACTGTGCCGAGGCAGTTCAGTGCCAGCTCCAGTATCTCCCTGCACCCCTCGTGCAGCCCATCCCTCTCATTCAGCCTCACTGGGAGGCTCTTTTAGTCCTGTGGACAGAAAAGACCACTGAGGCTTCCCATATTTAATAAACAAGGCTGGGAAAAGTGATTGTCTTACCCAAATCGGTGATAAACACCTCTCCAGTGTCTCGTGTTTCATAACCTACAAATATTAAACCCATTAAACTTCTGCTATTAGAGCTGGGGCACGGAGGCTGCATCCACACAGTGCTGGTGAACGTGGAGAAGCTGAATCACAGAGGCCACAAGCGGGTTTTGGGGGACTGGGTTACAGGATTTGGGGTCCAGGGGAACTGCCAAATTTTGCGTTGTGAGCGTTCGTGGGGAAGTGATTCCCTAACTCTGTACCTCTGCAGCTCAGCATGGAGCAGGCAGAAAAGTGCTCAGGGGCTCGGCAGAGCATCCTGAGGGCTGACAAGTGCTCTTAGAGACACTGTATGAGTCAGACTGTTAAAAGCAACAGTTATTACTCACTCAGAAAGACAAAGGAGGGAGAACTTCTGTCAAAATTGCCTTCACCTGTTCCAGAGTCACAGCCTAGAAGTAAATTGCTTTTGGGCCTTATGTGTTAATGCCCTTAGAGATCAGACAAGCAAAGAGGCAGCTGTCAAGGAATTAAAAAGATGCAAAATCAACCTGGCTATGTGCTACACGCCTGCAAAAATGAACTAGCTGGTGGGTTTCTGATGATTCTTGTGAGGAGAGAAGCATCCCTGGAGGGATACAGCTCCTGGAAAGCCCCACAGGGACCAGCTCACAGACCTGGACTGCATCATGTCTGTGTCAGTGGTGTGGAAAGAACAAGCACATGGTCCCTCTGGAAAACCTTGTGGATGAAAAGAAGGCCGAGGGAATGGAAAAAGATTAAGAGGAAGGTAGTGATATGGATTTCTGTGGGTGAAGACCAATTCAGGCTTGAAGACAATGAAGAATATCTTTAGGTTCTTAGATGCAGGATCGAGGCAGGCAGCACCTCCCATGGGGGCAGTGGGTGCAGGATGGATGGATGGGAAAATCTGCCTGTTGGTGCCAGGCTTAAGGATCTCCTTCCATTTATTTTAGCAGTAAACTTGGGACAATGTTATCACAGGGAAATGATATTTCCCTGGCACCAAATGAGGACAGAGATGGTTTGTCTTATTTCCAGGCTCAATGAGCACAGGCAGCTCTATGGGTCATCTCAGGATCTCATTCCCTGCTTGGCCAGCACAGAGTTTTCTCCTGGCTTTTCAGAACAGTTCTCTCTGGTCTCTGCAATCTCTTCTAAAGATATTTTGTTAAATCTATAATGAACCATGTCTTGGAAATGCCATCAGAAGAACTTGGTGATTTTTCTTCAGCTATTATACGTATAATTTGAGCTTTTAAAGAAAGCAAAGAGAGGGCACTTTCACAAACTGGGGAAAAAACTATCCCATCTCCTCTGCCCTGCTTCCCTGCTGTGTTCGGAGCTTGAGCCCTTACGGAAAAACCCGCTCACTGCACAGATATTAATGAGCAGGTGAAAACAGATATCACACATGATGAGCTTGGCCAGAGCCAGCCATTCCCAAGCCTTTCAGAGGTGGCAGATACACATCACGGCTCACACCGGGTGTTCCCAGTGGTTCAGCTCCGTGGCCGAGTTCCCCACAGAGCCTGCAGACCCTGCAGCCGTGCCATAAATCGCTGCAGCTGGGCCATGACTGTGTGGAGACAGGGAAGTTCTGGCTCTGCATTCCACCTCCCAGTTCTGGTGTAAAAACCTGAATTACTGAAGCAGGGAGCTGCCGTCAGGGTAAATCACTGCACTGGTGGCACGAGCGATGTGGAGCAGGCTTGCTTCAGGACGTGTCCTTCTGCCAGCTGAGCTGGGCTGTGTCCCACTGAAGAATAAATAGGCAAGAATATTTAGTACAACAATAGGTGATGCTCACAGATCTTTCCACATAAATATATCACCACATAGTCATTGCAAAATCAGATTCATCCCCTGCAGCCCGAAGGAAGGAGGCAGCGTGCTACCCCTCAAAGCCTTCTCTCAGCCAGCATTATGCAGTTGTTTTTAATCAAAATATTGCATAGATAGACTGATGCAATGATTGTTTGCTAATGCAGAATAGCATGAGGAGGTCAGCTTTGGGTCACAGGGTTAAATTTTTAATAACAAATGAGGAATCAGGCTGCTTTTCTTGGAGCGTTGTCATGGATATTGCTTCCCTGTGCCACAAGCTCAGTCCTCTGTATTTATCAGCTGCCTTGTACAGCCGGGAGCATCCCAAATGAAGTTGTTGTTTCTGAATACAGCTTATTTGTGAACTATTCCAATTAAAATTTTAATAGATGCATCCCTTAGATTCTGTTCCAAGTAGCTCCTGGAAGGGCTGAGCTCTTAGATATGCAGCCTAAATAGTAAAAAAATAAAAATCACTCCACAGTAATATACATTGGACAGATTTGATAAGTGCAATGAACTAAACTGCTGGGGATTTATGCATCTCTGCAGAGAATAATGGGATGAGAAAGGCTGCTTTGTGCAACTCTGGAGGTGCTACTTTCGCCGCAGGCTTTTCTCTTGAGCGAAGCCAAGCAAACACAGGGCACTGTGTGTCTTTACAAAGCCTTGTAAAGGAATAAACATTGTCACCTGCATGCCAAGGGATTCCCTGCCCCACCTCACATCACCAGCAGCACGGGCTCTGGGCCTGCTGCGGACTCCTTTAGCCATGGGAGAAGGAGCCCAAAGTGCTCCTTCCCATTTCACCCAGCCCAACACCCACAGCGTCGCCTGCACGCCCTGTGGGCCCTCCAGGGCTCAAGGCATCACCCACAGCATCAAGTTGGGTTTTACAACTCTGGCTGCCACCAATAAGCTCTGCTACTTGCACTGGTGTGCCCAATCCACCAGGAATTCTGCCTTGGAGCAGGTGGAGGCATTGGCTTTCATGGCAGTACAATGAGGGGGAAGCCCCACAAGTCCCTGTCATTCTCAAGCACAAAAACTCATGGTTGTAAGAGGAAACTCTGAAACACAGCAAGGTGCGAAGCCATGCTGAGTGTGACAAATGGCACATGTTTTGATGTGCCTTTTGGGCACTGGCTGTGTCACATCTGACCTGAATCACCCAACTCACTGCTCATCCTGAGGACAAGTCATGGGGTGAGATATGCCTGGGGTAGGGACAGAAATAGGCAGTTCCCAAAGACAGCAGTAAGGGTGGATGAGGTGCTGGAGGAGCATCCTGGGAGGATAATAGCAGTGATAACCCTGAGGGGAGACAGAAGCACTGCTTGTGATATTATGGAAGAAGAAACCCCTGGGAGAATAATTAGGCAGCAATTAAAGATTATTTCAGATTCTGTGACATCTAAACGTTAAACATAACACTGTAACAAGGACTTCGTACAGCACTGCTGCACATCTGATGTGTGGAGCCCTTTAGCTCTCCTTCCAGTGCAGAGCCATGAACATGCCTCAGGAGACACAAGGCTTGGTATCCAGGTCTGGGGGGGTCTTTCCATGACCTAGGGGTCACACCAAGCAGTGCCCCTTTTGCTTTTGTCAGCAGTGCCCTGGCAATGACAGTGCATCGACCATGGGAGTGGCAAAATGTTCTGAGTTCTTAGTCAGTGCTGATGCAAATATCCAGCAAGCCACTTGAACTACTGTTCATAAAGCTCTCCAACATCAACTCCATCACTGTTCCCCATTACTGAACTCCCTCACTGTGTCCTGCCTAACTCTCTAGCACATGAAAGTGCAGAATAATCTCTGGCAGAAGCTCACCTCTCTGGCCCCGCTGTCACAGCTGCTCCTCACAAACAAGTGTCTCTAATCTGCCCACCCCCATGCCTTGGTGCTGCCCAGATCATGCCTTACCCACTAATTCTACCAATGTAGTTAGTCCCAAACAGAGTACAGCGGGTGAAATCACACCTGATCTTGCTGCTAGGCAGCCTCCTCCACCCAATCAGTGGTTTCAATGAGTTTCAGCTGATTCTGGGGTTCAATCATTTTTCCTGCAGGCAGTGCTCATCATAGTGCTCAGCCAGAGGAGAAAGCTCTCCCTGCTCCAAGATGAATTTGTTTAATACCAGAGAAATATCCTTCTCCAGTAAGCCTCACTTCCCCTGGAGCCCTGGACCTTGTGTGCAACATCAGCTGCTCCTGAAAGAGCAAAAACCACACCACCTTGAGGCACCTTTTTTTAAAGAAAGGGCTAGATGGGACCAAAGTTCCCCTCACCCCGCAACCCACCTAACTGGGATTGTGAACCTGTCATTGCTGATGCCCTGGTAGCGCAGAGCACAAAGCACTGGGCACATGGAGCAATTTTTTCTCTCCCCTCATAAAAGGAAATGTGACTCAGCTCAACCCAGCCGAGCCCTTGACTTCGTCCTGCTCCTTCCTGTAATTTGCCGAGTTCCTGCTTTATTGTCTGAACACCACGGCATATTTCCAGCTAATGCAGGAGGAAGCTTTCAGCCTTTCAACTTGGTCATTTCAGTTTCTCAACCTACTTCAAAGGAAAACCTCCTATCCAAGCCACAGATCACCCCCAGTAGTCACATCATTGTGCTTTTTTAATCTCTTCAGGAATAAATTCACAATCTTGGCTTTTCTCCCTTCTCAGACACGAAAGCATCTCTCCATCTCTTGCAAGGTAGGATGAGGAATTAATTACAGAAGGTTCAACTGGAACAGAATAGAAATAAGAAATGTATGAAAATGTATTTTTTTCCCACCTTATGTTTACATGTTGAAAACAGCTCTTCTCATAATTTCATTTCCTCGGTTCCTCATCTGCAAAGAAAATCAGAACTGCTTCTGCCTTGGTCATTGGGAACAGCTGGAAAGTGATGGAGGCAAACTTCTGAATAACTCAGTTTCCCCAGCATCTCCTCAACATGCCACGACACCTCGTGTCCCCCGGGGAACCACTGGAGGTGCTGGCTGAAATCACAGGTCTCTGGGCTCCTTTGAGCACCTGAGGAGTGTGCTGGTGCTCACATCTCTCATCACCTTCAGAAACCGGTGAGGTGCACGGAGTCCTGAAAACAGGGGTGCTGAGAATAGTGCCTGAAGGATGGATTCTCTGTATCAGTACCACAGCTTTTAGCAGTCTTCTGGGATACCAGCGTTACTTCTTCATTTCCACTCCTTTTCTTCCAGGCTGAAGGCCTGTTACAACTAATTTGGAAATTTTCTGTTGCAAAACATGAGACACAGAGTTAAGAGTGAAACCCTAACACAACGCGCACTCAAAAGATCCAGGACTGGGGAAACTCTCCCTATGAACTGCAAATCTCTCCCCTTCTCTCTACAGTTGTCTCACATCTTCGAATCATTTTGACACACTTTGGTTCCTCCTTGGAAAAAATGTTGCTCTCTAAGAGAATTTTCTCAAAAGAACAAGATCTCATCTCTCCAATCCTTGTCAAAAACTAAATGCCTTGGGCTGGAGCAGGGTTGGCCATGAAGTGATCAGTGTGGTCAAGCTGCCTCTGGATGGGGTTTCTCATGCCAAAGCTCTCCCTTAAATAAGTGCTAACCCAGCCATTCCCTGCCTGGGCAGTGACTGCTTGCTGAAGGCTCAGGCTTGCTGGTCTCAGCAGTAACCAGAGATGCAGACTCACAGAGAGCATCGTCACTGAATCACTGCTGGGATATTTCTATGTCTACATATTTCTATGGAAGTTGCAGATGGGATTAATCTTTTGGGACCATCTCCTGCTGAGCACCAGTGCTGCTGGCAGCACCCTGTGGGTGTGTGGTGCCAGCTGGCCCTGTGCCACCAAACATAAGCAGCTCTGGTGAACACAGGGATCAGTTCTTTGTGGCCAGCCACAGCACCAGCTTCTGCAAAGCAAGAGTTTTCAGTGGTCAAATCAAAGAAAAAGAAGGTCTCCCTTTCTACAAGAATCCACATCAGCATTTTTTTGCTTTCCTTCACCAAAGTCATGTTTCATTTGACACTTTTGACCATGGTACGAATCATGAGAACCTCATATCCCAGGAGGATGCACCCCACAGAGCAGAGTGCTCCATGTGTTTGCTGGTGCCCCCTCAGCTATGCTAAGTGGCACTGTGAGCAAGTACAGGCACCCAGAAAGGAGCATGCTGATACTGTGAAATAGCTTTTATTTTGGTTGATTCATATTTCCTTTCCTAAAGTTTGGTGCATGTAATTGTTGCATCTTCATTGTAGTTACAGTGCAAATACTATAGATAGGACAAATGCAATAAAAATGGAATTTGCTTAAAATCAGGAAATAATTCTAGAGAGAGGTTTTTGTTTGCTTGGTTGTCTGCTCTAGTAGATGCAGATTTGTGCCTATGGATGAGATATTTCTTAGAGCACTGTCTTAGCTGATCAGTTTATGCTTGCTCCTCAGTATATTAAAGGCATTCATTCTTGCCTGCCAGCCAGCCATAAGCAGGAACTTAGCATATATTTTACCTATGAAAAATCCACAAAAATATACCACAAACCCCAAGGGAATCAGAGGCTTCAGGGTTGATCCTGTCCCATGTGTGAGGGTCTTTCTTTCCCCTGGCCTTATTTCCTTGGTGAAGGAAAGAGTAATCCGGGGCCTTTCTTGTAATTAACGCTTTTCTCCAGGTAATTAAGAAGTCTCCAACCTTAACAAGTGCAAGGAAGACACCAGGCAGTCAGCCCTTCCTGATCCACTCCTGTGTGCCCTGTGTTCCAAATACAGCCCCAGAGGCAGCATGTGATGTGGAATTCTGGGAGAAGACCTCAGGGCAGCCTGGTGGGGGAAATTATTCCTGACAGAGTCACTCCCCTGCCAAGGCCAAAATAAAGGACTCCACCCCTAGCCACAAGCACCACTACAACAGGAGCTTCAGGGAAAGCTGCTGGGAGCTGTTGGAGTTCCCTCTCTTGCCCGACCCTCCAAACCCCACTCTGACTTCTGTGTCCTCGGGGACACCCAGCTCTGTCACAGCAAGAAGCAGGGAAGGGCAGCTGCGGATACAGTGGGCTGCTCTGGCTCCCCTAACACCAATGGCAACACTTCCAGCGGTGCCAGTGGAAGCAGATTTGAGATACAATGCCAAGGCTCTGACAGCAGGGTCAAGGCTGGCATCAGCAAAGACATGGGCTAACGTAGGCAGTAACAAGCAACAGCAAGGAAACCTCACCAAATGCTCCTCAGCCCCTCCAGAGCAACAAGCCCTGACTCTGCACTCAACCTGACCCTGAACTTTCAACTTCATCAATATCCAAACCTAGGAGCTAGATGTGATGGAATCCTTCCCTGCATAAAGCCATTGTAGACAGTAAATAACCACTGTGCTAGTGGGAGCAGCTTTGTCCAGCAGGGAATTCCCCTGTGGAGGAGGTGAACAAGCAGGTCCTGACCTGTGGGCTCCAGGCACGATGCTGGGGGCTCATGGGTGGAAGCAAAGCCTCTCTCCCTGCTTTCTCCAGCCTGAGAGATGTGAGGGTGCTGCTGAGTGAAAACAAAGTGATGAGCAGAAGTGAGGGTGGGAGTATAGAAGGGCTCTGAGGGGTGAAAATCCCTGAGCAAATAATGAGGCTTGTAAATTAGTGCTATTTAATAATAACATGTGAATAAATTAACTTTGCCTGCTGGTTAGATCTGTTCAGTGTTTCTCTGTTGCACCATTAAGCAAACTCTGGCAAGGCAGCTTACCTCTCGAGCACATAATATGACTTTATAATGGGTAACGTTTTCTATTTTGTCATGCCTTTATCTTGCTGAGGAACAGTATCTCACAGGAGAGCAAAACAATTTCCAGCAGTTCTGCTTCCTGCCAGCCCCCCTGCCCCAGGAAAGCATCACAGTCCAATTAGGCACCAGGGACACCTTGGCTGATGTGCTGCACAAGCTGTTCCTGCCAAAGCAGGGACCATCAGAGCATCCTCCACTCCTCAGGGCCTCCCTTCCCATTTCTGTTCCTGGGGTGTTGCTTACACCCCCTCAAGGAGGTGAAAAAGCAAGTTACTGCTCCTTCCAGCCATGCTGGCAGGTCCCCTCTGCTCACCCCACGCAGGCTGCCCCAGGTCTCGCCTCTGCCACACACTGCTTTGGGTTTCACTCCATACCTGTGTTTTCCCCATGACTCTCCTTGCTGGTTCTGCAGGCTGGAAACCACCCAGAGCTCTTCTTCCCCGAGTGTCCCACTCAATGTTATGTTTGCCACAGAGTCTTGCATTTAATTTCTCCCATGAAAATCTGGGTTAAGTGGCATAATTGCCACTTGTGGCAAGAAGCCAGTTTTCAACATCCCATTTCTCCTCAGAACATATTCATCACTTAACTATGTATGATACATATCTATATTTGATGACATCAATTCAAGCAATGGTGCTCTTGTATTAACACCTTTTCAAGGGCATTAATTTTTCAGTGATATTAAAGTATATCAGCCTTCAGCATACACACATTTTAACAGCAGTACAACTTCACCTCTAGAATAATCACAATGGGTATCAAAGTGACTTTTTCCTTCCTATATTTAAAAAAATCCTTGTGACACTACCAAGATGACACTTCCCAGCACAGTGTAACACTTCACAATGTTTATTACCCTCCTTTCTAAGTAACAAACATCAATAAAAACAGTTTTTCAGCTACCTCCCAACCCTGTCCTCCTCACCAGTTCTTTGCACCTTCCAAACCCAGATTCTTCCCTTACTGATTTCTACATGGCTATTAAAGCAAAAAAAACAATGCATGAGGGTCACAAGGCTGAGAAGACAGATGCCCAAAGGCTGTAGTAGCTGTAGAGGCAGAAAGGTTTTTAGATTAATCATCAGAACAGCAGGGAATTAAGAAATTTGGGGAGATGAATGCACTGGGGTTTTGTTAGACAGATGCTTACAAAATAATAATCCAGACCTACTTTTTTTCAAGCATCTTGGAAGCTGAGAGAATTCGGTGCATTTGGCTGCAGCTGCCACTTCGCTTCTGCAATTTAATCTCATTGAGGTGCATTATGTCAAATAATTACCTTAATGAAGACTCTAATGGAGAAGGGAGGAAGATAACAGAGATGTTTTGAAGAGACAAAGCTGCAAAGTTGCTTTGTTTTTAACCTGGCACTGATTGTCTCTCCCTATTCTGGCTCCTGCCCTTACAGAGATGTCTGATCTGCCTTTCTTTCAAAAGTAACATGTTTCAGATGTTGACCCAGTGATGGATTTTTGCGTCTTGGATACAATACCATAGTTTCTAAGTCTGAAACAACCAACACGTAAAACCAGCTCTCGGTTCAGGCAAGTCCAGCCCTCCAAGCCCTGCTGCTTCCCTGTTCCCCACAGAGCACGTACTCAAATGCCAAGTTGCTGTCTACCATTTCTGAAGTCCTCCAGGATGCTGGCCTAAATTAGAATCCAAGAATCATAGAATCATAGGTTAGAAAATACCTTTAAAATCATCGTGTCCAACCATAAACATAACCCTGCCAAGTCCACCACTAAACCATGTCCCTTAGCACCACACCTACGCATCTTTTAAATACCTCTAGGGGTGGTGACTCCACCATCCTCCTGGGCAGCCTGTTCCAGTGCCTGACAAGCATTTCTGTGAAGACATTTTTCCTGCTATCCAATCTAAACCTCCCCTGGCACAATTCAAGGCACTTTACTCCCAGCCTATCACTTGTTACTTGGGAAAAGAGACCAACACCCAAACTGACTTTTATTGGCTGGTCTCATCCTCTTCTGGGGTAGTTCAGCTATTTTATTTATAACTTATTCTGAAAAGCCCTCGTGAAGCGATTTTATAAAGTTCTCATGTGCTGTTTTCCACCATCACCCATGCCCAGGATGTGTATTTCACGGTCATACTGGTCTTGAATTTATTTCAGTGGCTGAAACTGCAATTTCTTAGGTGAATAAACTGTCTTCTAAAGCCTAAAGTTTATCCAGTCTACCCACGATTCTGTGCATGAAACCTAAAAGAAAAACTACCTGAATAATCAATGAGGTGACTCAAATGAGTTTCCTTTCTGCCTGCCTGAAGGGACAACTTGAGAAAGAGAGGAAGTGCATACTTCTTCCAACATGGATGTGGTCGAGGAGGTAAATGATCTCTTCCCCACTCCGACTCCCACATATTTCCCAGTTATCTTTGCCTAATGCTGCAGATATCCTCCAAGTCACATGAGCTATCTCACATCATAAAAAGAAATGGAAGTAAATTTAGCCCATTTTTCTCAAACTAATGCAAAATGTGACATTTCACTTTTTTTTGCAAATGTTTTTCCCCAAGATTTCAACCACTTCTGTGACTCTGGAAAACTAAACGTGCGATCCCACTGCAGGTGCCTGTGCCCAGCCACTGCCACAGGCCTTAAGCATCCCCTGCATTTCCCAAAGTACCCTTAGTTTTTCATGTAGTTTTCCTTCTCCTTGTGCTTCCTGGACAGCTTCTTGTAGAGGGAAAGTGCTCGCTTCTCCTCCCAGCTCTCGAAGAAGGAGCCAGCGATTGCTCTGCACAGGCGGCGTGCGTAGGTTTCCAGGAACACGGTGGCGTAGAGGGTGCAGAAGAGCAGCCCCACGACGAGCAGCACAGAGGAGCTGGGAGGCACTGGGGGGCTGATCCTGCAGTGGGCAGAGCTGAAGATCAGATGATGCTGGTAGCTTCTTTCAAAGCCCTGAAGGGGTAATTCTTCATAAAAAAGCGGGAGAAGTTTTGAAAGAAAGGGCAGGATCCCTATTTTAGCCTGAAATGGAGTTAAAAGATAAATGAGGTATGAACAAACCAAAATCAACCAGTTTCGACAAAAACATCAGCCCTGGGGGTGTGTAGGAACTGTTACAGCTTGTTTGGGGGCATTAAGAGAATGACATTGAAGTGCATATTCTCGTATACTTCAGGCTGAGCGAGACAAGCAGTGTGGCGTGCAGGAGCTGAGTACCTGGCACCACAGCCAAAGCCAGCCCTACCTGCCACCTTCCTCAGCTGTTACAGAGATCAGAACAGGAATTCATTTTATGAGATTTACAATGAAAGACATAATAGAGACAGCAGTATTAGTGGCTGCATATTTGAATATCAGAGTTCTCTAAGTTCTGATTGTTTTACTGTAAATTCATCCTAAGCACGTATCTGTGCTAAGGAACCCCGGGGCTGGGGAGGGCAACAAGTTGAGAAGAGGAAAGCTAAAAAGCTAAACCAGATCTAGGCCAGATAAGGGATATTAAAACAGTCAGAAACTGTCAGGGGGGAGGTGAAAAGTGTTGCCCAGGGTGACCACCAAACCAGTGAGTAGGGCTTTCTCTTTAGAGAATGACCAATGCAATAAGATGGGGAGGCATCCTCACAGCCAAGACGTCTGCTCACCTGCTTCTCCCTTCCTGTTGTGCTTTCACCCACTCTGGGGTGGGAGGATGGCACCACAGGGTAGCCCATTCCTCCACCCTGCCAAGGGAAGGGGAGTGGAGATAGGGGGGACATCTGGCCACCTTGTGCTAGCAATGTTCTTTTTGCTCCACTCCTCCCTCCCCAAGGGCTGTAACTTGGAGTGGGTACGTGCTGCCATTTGGACAGGGCAGCTGAGGATGTGCCTCTGCCTCCTCCCCACAAGCCTGTTGCATTCCTGGTCTACCTGGTTGCTGGGCAGGGAAGTGAGGATCACGTAAAGGCTGCGAAGACTGCAATCCCCACCACCATCTCCTATGATGTGACACATGGCAGGGTCTCAAGGAAGGAGAGGGAGCCCCAGCACTTACACTGTATTTGATGTTCAAAGCAACAGGCACCACGGAGAACTGAGCAGCCTTTCTCACTGCAGTTTCTGCCACACTGAATGCGAAATGGTCCATTGCCACGACCACCAGCATCAGCATCAGCGCCACAGTGAGGAGCATGGCTTGCACAAGGCACAGCATCACTTCTTCTCGGGATAACTTGAAGCCTGTTGGTCGAATGAGGTTTTTGGATGAGCTCATCAGCAGATGAGCTGCTTTTCTGTCCCCAGCTAAGCACTCCAGCTTCTTAGTGATGTAAAAATTATCAAAGTGGAGGTTGGTGAGATAATTTTTCAAATACCAGGTGGACTCAAAACAGAGATAAAGCATTGAGAAGCCAGCGACCAACTTATTCCCTATTCGTACAGAGTCTTTGACCAGTACCTCAGCAGCCAAAAAGTCCTTTCCAATTTTCTCTCCAGCAAGGTGCATTTGTTGGTAAATCAAGGAGCTGTTCTGAAGTAGTGAAAACTGAAAATGTCCATTCATAGGTCTGTCAATATTAGTAGCATCAATGTTTTTTTGGATTGCATCCCCGAACTCCCAGGAAGCTCTCCCTAGCAGAGCAGTTGAGTTCAAAAGACTCTCAGAGGAATTCTTGCAGATGCACTTAATGACCTGCAGAATGGTTTTAATGTTGCTAACGATGTTGGGTGTTATGTTAACTGCTACTATCATGACACAGGTTGACAAGAGAAGCTTCCGTCCTTGTTTGGTACCTAATGTAGGCATGATCATACTGAAGACACAACGGGCAGGATGCACCAAGACAAGGGTCAGGAGAAGGAGCAGACTGAAGGAGATGGCCATGGCACTGGAGAGATGCCAGGAGTACTCCAGGGACGCAAACATCCAGTTGTAAAAGAGACCTCCTATCACCGCTGTAACGCAGGAACACTGTAGAAACAGTGTCCACAGCTCTCTGCTGTTTGCTGGGACAGGCTTGGAGTAAACTGACCACAGGTCTGTTGCAATCCTGCTCAACTTTGGGAACAGAAAGTCTTTACAGTAGGCACGGGCTCTCAGCCTGTAAAAAGAACAAGTACCTAGGTGTTAGTGGAGGGAGGGTGGACATACACTAATCAGAGGGCTTTGTCGAGATGATCACTCGTGGTGCTTTGTAATCTCCTTATCTGAGCGCCTCTGGTCTCACTCTTCTCTACTGCTCTGCTAGCCTGAGTAGCTGGGACTGAGATCTTCCCTGGAAGTATGCAAGACAGGGCAATTCTTGACAGATCAAATACCGAGTACAATGCAACTGCTTCTCCTCTAATGCAAGCACAGGAAAGCATTGTATTAGTCTAGAAAGTCATTCATTGGCAGTGGTTAAGAGTGGCTTTAGTGGTTATTTTGAGGATACTGGAGAGAGAGAGAGGAGGCTGCTGGCTGTCTGGAAATCGTTAGAACAGCTCTGTAATTACAAGGTGTTCAATGGATAAGAGACAGTTGAGTGGGAGTTTCTGATCTCCCTGCCTTTTGGGAGGGCACCAAACAAAAATCTGCAGGTTTAATACAAATACAGAACTGATCAGCAAAACCAGTTCTATACTGAAGTTCCAGTGCTGGAATATAATTTCTCAGGCCTCACATCTGGAGTGACTCTCCAGAGACCAGAAAACCTGATAGGGAGAAGGAGCCCCTCCCAGGATTAAGTCCAGCCAGGCAATCCTCATCTCCCCACTGCCTGACAGCAGCCCCAGTTACCCTTTGAGGGAGAATTTTGGCTAGCAAAATAGGGTTTTTTCAGTGGAAAAAAGGGCCATTCAACATCTATCAAGACAGAGGGAAGAAGGATTAAGCAGACACTACCTACCCAGTTGCAGAGAGGTACCCCAGTCTTGCTCGAAAACTCTCCATGTTCCAGTGTCTTATTGCTCTGAGAGAGGATCTTGGATACAACTGCTGGGAGATGCAGGTTAGGAAACTAAGGCAGCTGGCACCAGGGAGCCAGGGCTCCAAAGAAAAAAAGACTTTTAAAGGCAGCTCAGATCAACAGCACTGGCAATCCCTGAAGTGAATGGGCAAATCTGGTACACGAAGCCTGGGGAATAACCCCACTACAGGACAGAGCCGAGATGCACAGCACTGCTTGGGCTTTGCATTCCTTCTGATCTTACTGTTGTTGCAAGGAAGGATTATTTTTGTGACACATAGCTGAAAAAAATGAGTCAATGACATACAGACTGACGAAGATGGAACAAGCATCACATGGAACAGGGGGTGTCACCATTCTTTGTGGAGAAATCAGCTGTCTCATCCCAGCTGACTTCTCCTCCCACTGCCCATCAGCAAGCAGCAAGGTTAGGATTTCTCTCAGAAGGGCAGCTTTTCCTCTTTCAGATGTCAGTCAGGGCACCAAGGGCACGGTAGGATACAGCACACCACATGCTGATAATTGTTCATCTTTTCTGGCAGGCTGCTGCTGCCTGATGAAACCGTGAGCTTGTGTGCAGGGTACACAAACTGCTTAAAGGCTCATCTCACAGTCCCAACAGAGGAAGATGAAGCTTCAAACTTGAATCTTTCCCAGTTCCCCATAGTCAGCAAATCCACTGCAAAGAAAGTCTTGCCACAGGCAGGATTCCCAAGGCATTGAGAAGCTGCCAGGTGTGCAAGCCAGGACATGCAGTCCCCAGAGGACTGACTTGCCTGACCCCTGGGGTGTGCAGGGCACAGGTTTTCAGGCACCAAACCCACTCACCAGGAGACAAGGACCAGCCCATGGTGTTTGGTCCTCAGTTGTGTTTCCAAAGAAGAGGATTCCCCCTCCTCTCAGCAGCTGACATACAAGAAAGGTGCGTCACCACTGCCTCCCCCTCACATGGAGATCGTGTGTTGCGGGAGCCTTCCCTGGCCCTACCAAACTTGCCCCTTTGCCAGACACTTTCACTCTAAACCACCACTTGTGGGCAAAGGTGACACAGCTCACCCAGATGCTGCTGAGACTGCTCCTTACAGGGACCTGCTGTCCTGTGCTGCACCAAGCCCTCCTGCTGGGTGGGAACTGCCAGGCCCCCGGGATGTTCTCATGCTCCCCTGAGCAGGAGAGGGCAAAGGGCTGGAGGTCAGCCCTGTCCCAGCTGCCCCCAGGGATGGAGCACACATGGCTCTGCTCTCCAGTGAGCGGTGGGAGAGCAGCACCTTCCCCAGGGGACACGGCCAGACCCCACGGCAGCGGCAGTCATTGGAGGACAAACGATCACGAGCACAAGTGGACAGAACAAACCTCAGCCTCCTTCCTCAGCCCTTCCTGCAGGTGTCAGAGGTTCTTTCCACCCTTCCTGCTCTACTCAACAATTCTTCTTTATTGCTAGAGTTTCTCTTTTTCCCATATGGTTGATAGAACAAAGATTTCCTCCTGGTGTCCCGGAACAGAGACGCCAAATGAGAATTCCTGCCTGGCTCCAGCTGGGAAGAGGCACCGGCCACGTGGGGTTGAAAGAAAGTGCCATTTGTTTAGAGCATCCACAGCAATTGCTTGCCCAGGCCATGAATTAGGTCTTGAATTCCATTTGCAGACTACAAAGTACCAACTCAAAAGGCCCATAGTTACATTCTGCAAAACTCATCAGGTTCCTCTTAGTCACTATTCTGAGACTGAACTTCTTTCTCACCGTATTTCTGAGCTTGCTGATTTCATCAGCCCCTGGGACCCCATCCAGACTAAGCAGGTAACTTTCTGGGCTACAAAGCAATGTTAGCAATAAAGAACAAAAGAAACCTCAAGTCCACAACACAGTGATGAATGCTTTCTCAGCCTGCTGCATCATGTGACGAAGAGGAGCTGATGTTGGGAGGGATCTGTGCTCGACCAGTAACTCCCAGCATCACCAAGAAGTGTTTGTATGCAAAATCAAACCTAGATTTTCCTTTGGCTCTGCTCAAAAATGATCTGTGCAGGCTGGAATACCTTAAATCTAGGATATCTTCTATTTTATACCCTGAACTGATAATCTTTAAATGAGCTAGAACCATCAATGCCTAACTTTCCCCTGGACAAAATGAACAAGCTTGCTTTGCCAAAAAAAATCAATTAAAAGTGTGAGTGTTTATACAGATACACAAAGAACCGTGAAGGCTGGGGAGCAGGACGAGGCAGGACCACGCATCTCAGCAAAGCAACTGTGACATCTTGCGGTCACATTCTGCTAAAGTACCTCAAGCTCTCTGTTCATTTAATCCCATAAACTTCTAAGGAAAACTGAGCAAGTGAAGGAGAAATTGGAGGCTGGTGAGCCAGGTTTGAGAGGGCATATGCTGTGCCCCCTCGGGATGCTTCAAGATGATTTTTCCCAGCCTGTATCACTGAGGATCTCATGGCCCAGCTCCCACGTGGTATAAAGAGGCTTTGCTTTCTCAACAAGCTCCAGTCTCTACAGAGCTCAAGCTCTAAACTTTTCTGACATTCCTGATTTAGACCTTGTAGCACTATTGTAGGTGACAAAGAAGAGGCACCCATGCCTGCTGTAACTATAAGAAGACAGTAGAGGTTTTCATTTGTATTGTAGCCAGAAAACACAGCCCGGCTTTGCTCTGATTAGGGATGGGCACAAGCAGGGCAGAGATTTTAAATCCATTTCTGCCTCGCAGATGCAGTGCTCACAGAGGGAGTCTCAAAGCAATCCGAACAAGAGTCAAGACACCTGCAAGTTCAACCTCTATGACAGGATAACCCCCAGAGTGGTGACCATGCTGGGAGGAGATGTAACATAAAGGAGCAGCTGTAGAGCTTGGGGTACTTGAACTATACAGCTTAAGGAAATGACTGGGTACAGAAGATGAATGGAGGGCTAAAACCAGGATGATTTAACACTGAAGATATTTCTGTATGGCAATACCATCAACAGTTGTTGATCATATTATTCTGACAATTCAAGAAATTGAAGGTGTGGGAAAGATCAGCCTATTAGTGGTGATTCTTTGCTTGTTAAAATCACATGCAAATGAATAACTTATGGTGATACAGAGCCAGGTCATGTCTCCTTAGATTTCTGCTATAGAAATACAGAGGAAAAAACAGCATCAGCCTTTCAGTGACTGATGAGGGATAAATGTGATACAGCAAACAATGCAATCTAACCTGTAATTTCCCCTATCGTGCTGGCTTTTCATTTGCTTCAGGAATCTTTCCCTTTCTCTCGTGCATTTCACTCAGAGGGTGGTGGAGCACGGGAACAGCTCCCCAGGGAAAGAGTCACAGCCTGACAATATTCCAGAAGCATTTGGACAATGCCCTCAGACACACGGTGTGAATGTTGGGGTGTCCTGTGCAGGGGTAGGAGTTGGATTCGATGATCCATGTGGGTCCCTTCCAACTCAGGTCATCCTATGATTCTACAACTTCCAGCCTTGCTGCTGGATGCAAACAGGCTGTGCCCAACCCCAGAATCACTCACTGCTGTGAAGACCCATACAGCAGCTCTTCTGTGTGAACTGTTTGTAAAGCAACTTGAATGATTCTGGGATAAAAGACACTACAAAATGCTTTCCTACTGTAAATAAACCAGGATGATTTTCCTCCAAACATCTCAGGAGAACATGTGGATGTTGGTCCAGGATTGGATGGGGAACATCAAAGGAGTAAAGCAGAGATATTCTGGATGTTGAATTTCAATGCATGAGTGGCATTTCCTGTTAATTAAAATTCACAAGCAGGCTGCTAATGTGAATGGCTTTTGTGACAGTGGCTGGATTTTTACTTTCCTAGAGAAACCGTGCATAGGCGGGCAAAGTTCCTTTAAAATAACATAACCAAAGTTACAGAAGGTTAGTACAGCATTTGAAATGCCCTTCCCTGGGAATTTTCATATCTCTACTCACATCACAGACCCTTACAAAAATAACAGGGTTGATTTACCATAAATAGCTTCTTTTTTGGTAAATTTTAGTACTAAAGCAACAGCAGAACAGAAATTAGAAATTACTCACACAGGCCAGTTCACGCTGGAATCCCTTTAAAAAAATTAAAATCAAGCATGCCAGACTAGTTCTGCTCTCACAGATGCCTGGATATGAAAAAGAAGAATCAGGTAATGCTGTTGTCCACATGCCTTAAACCAGATCTTCTGAGGAGCCCTGGAAAACACACAGGCTGCTGGCAGAGCAGGTAGAAGATAGGTCTTCGACTAAAGTAGATGTTTAGGACCCAGGTGCTCCTCACACCTTTCCCAGATCTGCCAAGGCCCCATTTTGTGACCTTGGGTGAGTTGCTGGTCCCCTCTCTGCCTCAGTTTCCTGTGTCAGCACAGAGATAATAAACCATACTTGGCTGCATTTGTGGAATACCTCCTAATCATTGACAGGCAGTGCCACAGATGTGCCAGGACACTGGGAGCGATTCTTGGGGATTTCAACACAAACACTGCCACCTCAATTCTGCTTTCACACCCAAGTAAACCCTTCCTCCTGGATTCAAGCAGGATGCACCACGCCAGAGCTGAACACATAAGAAAATCTACGACCCCCTGCGTCCAGAACGGAGCTGGTTTGGATGTTACCCTTTTAGTCTTGGCATGAGGTGATCCGAAGGGCCTTGCTGCATGTCTCCAGGCTGCAGGGACAGAGGCAGCTCTGTTCCAGTAACCAGCTGTGATGCCCTGCAGCAGCAGCAGCTCAAGCCGTGGCAGGGCAGTGGACAGCAGGGCTCCTTCCTGGGCTCCCCCACCATGCAGCGCCCCAGGACTGCGATGCCGTGCTGTCCACGGGACATTCGGGTGGGAAAGGGAACAGCAGGGAACAATTTTCCCATCACCATTCAGCCTGTCTTCACTAAGGCACGATGAGGAGCAACAACGGTGCCCAAACCCAGTGCACAGCTGGCACAGAGCTGCCCTGGGGAGGCAGGACGGTGGTACAGGGTATCCCCAGCAAGAGCGGCTGCCAAGGATGCACCTCTCTAGCCCAGCAGCCCTGAGATTCTGGGCCAGGAGCCTTCCCAGTCTGGTTGCTCTTCTGCTTAAGAGGGCTCTATTCTGCTCAGATGAGGAGGGAGGCCTCACTGCACTCCTGCTCCTCCTGGGATACTACTGCCCACATTCGGGGTGAAGCTAGAGGAGGGGAAGGCTCAGGCTATGCTTTTCTTCTCTCAATCTACAGAGCAAACAGGACGACGTGACATGCTAACAAATGTGCTTTATTGTACATTTTCCACAATCATTAAGGATTTTGTTGAACTTAAGGATTTTTTTGAAAATTAAAAGGACTTTGTTGAACTTGACTGATTAAAGTTCCACATTCAATTGGTTTTGGCACTTTGGGGTTCAACCCTTACAAGTCCCCACCTTCCATGTGTCCCTAGGGTAATTCAGTGCAGCAGCAGCTGTGGCTGGTGAGCATCACCCTGCCAGCTCTCCCACCTGCCTCTGGAGTTTATCAACTGGGGGGATGCGCTGGATCCCTACCCTGGGACAGTCTGCTTTGCCAGCTGCCCCAGTTTATATCTTCAGAGAAATCTGCCTCAGCACAGGGATCCAGTCACTCACCTTCCCTAAACCAAGAATCATATCTTATCCTTCATCTTTCAATCTATCTATTTCAATGACTGATATTTTAAATTAAATATTTTAGATTCTTACAGAAAATAAAAAAAATCAGATAAAATGGTGATTAAAATCACGGTTAATTTGCAATGCTTTCATTGAAAGTACCCGAGCAATCTGATTTAAAAAGATGTTAAGAATCAAAGACTATTTTTCAGAAATGTCAATAATATTCCAAAGCAACCTGTCCACTGACCTGTGACTCAGCAGGTCACTCATGAGTGAGTCAACCTCACAAACCTAAGACTGGCCACGTTCACCAACAGTGTCCCAAGTTATGTCAGAAATAAATTTGGTTCCAAACCCCCACCTGTGTACTCAGTGCAAAGGCAGCAATTATTGTCCCAGGTTTTCAAAACACTGAACGTGTTTGGAAACAAACTGTTGCCTTCCTGTTTCCAAAGCATGGAGTAATGCACGGAGTCCTACCGACATCTCCTGAATCATCCCTTCACACACAAACCAGACTCAGTCTTCATCCTCCATGAGAGAATTACTCATGAGATGGTAATCAGACCCCCTCCTCCACGTCCTGCTAGAAGCACCCGGCCACACCGCCTTCCCTCCCCACCAGATCCTGATACACCCACTCACGCTGGGTTGCAGGTAAATAATCCAGTTGTCTCCACCCTGTTCCCAGGGCTACTCTCCAAAATGAGGTAGGGTATCAGAAGCTAGAGCAGCAAAGCTCACTAGCTCTCACGTGGGGAGAGGCATCTGCCCAAAGATGCCTCACGCCTACAGGGTTGTCCAGGTAACAACCACCTATGGCAGACGGACTCTGGGAGAGTCTGATTGGTACCTGTGGAAGGTGGAGAAAGATCTCCAGAGAAAATAACAAATGGATATTGCAACACTGACCAGTATCTCTAAAAATAAAATTAAACCAGAGGGTCCAGGACAGTGTGAGCAGCAACAAGGCTTTCCTCCTGTGCATACTCTGACGATTCCAGTGCCCAAGTCCTAAGTGAGTGAGTCCTTCCCCGTGGGTGGCTTTGTTCATATTTTATTTAGTGCACTTAAAGTGACATTTTCTACAGCTGTCGAGAGTGAGGTGGCGTTTTCTGCATGGATGTTGGCCCATGCAGGGAAGGTCCCCAGCTGGAAGATGCTTTTGGCCCATGTGTTCATAGCCAAACTAAGAAGCAGAACTCCCATAAGATTCATGAGCAACCCAGTTCTTGCCTACAAAAGAAATACAAAGACAGCTGTTGAGTTTAGGCTGGACATCTACAGCATGTGAAGCATGAAGCTATTTGAATATAAACATTATAAAAATGGAAGGCTTAATTGCCGTTAATATTAGCAAAACTTAAGCAGGCTTTCTTAAGCCACAAAGGCCATTCTGCAGATGCTTATACCAAGCTTTGATCCATCAAAAACATTAACATCTGTTTAGCCTCAGGAATTTGAGCAGTAACAGGGACAGAGCCTAATTTTACTCTTAGGTTTTATTTCTCTGTGCTGGGGAACTTTTCCTGCACTCAGAAACCTATGAAAATGGAGCTGCTGACACTGTCAGGAACAGGAATAGCATCTGGGAGATGCTGGGCACATTCAAGCCCAGCTTTGTCACCTTTTGGAGCCACAGAAGCTCCAAATTTCACAAGGCCAGACTTTATGCAGGCTCCTTTCATATATCTGTGCCTTCAGACACTGCTGAGAAGAGTATTAGACTTCTGTCTTTCACTCACTACATGCTGAACTGGTAACACTCCTGAAAATTCCTTTTTCAAACACTCCACTCAGACTGATTGTTTCAGGACTTTTTGTATCTGAAAGAACTTACCATGTCCTTGACCATCAAGTGTCCAGAAGAAAACGCAATTGAGTTAGGAGGTGTTGAGACTGGCAGCATGAACGCGTAGGAGCATCCTATTGTTCCTGGTATCATTAAATAGAGGGGATTTACTTTCAGACGAATGGCCTTGAAAAACAGAAAGGATCAGAAATTGTACCTTGAGGTTTTGGAGTCACAGGCAAAGATAATCGAAATATGTCAAAGAATCCCAATAGCAGAGCCCTATTCCACATTCTGTGATAAATAATCATGTATCTCACTAATAACATCTGAAGGATTATTGTCCTCCATGTTCATAGGCACTTGCTTTTTTGCTCCCAAGGATTTCAAAGTGCCTGAAGCCCAGGAGCAAGAAAACTCTATAGAGAGCCTTTCCCAGCACAGACAGAACACAGCTCTGCCTGTCCAAGAGGAAGAACGAGGAGGGGAGCACAGGACTGGGTGGTCTTGCCATGGGACTACCTTACCAGCTCTGCCAAGACAGGCAGAAAGATGATAATAGTGGCTGTGTTGCTGGCAAACTCCGTGAATAAAGCGATGACAATCGTGATGAGGATGACAGCCACAGGTGGTGGCACACCCTCCAGGGGATGCAGGCGACCTCCTATCCAGACAGACAAACCAGACTCCTGCAGAAGGGGAGAGAAGGGGAGAGGAGGTCCTGCAGATTACACACAGCCCTCAGTGACTCACACAAGCACCTGTGTGCAGTGGCCCTCTTATTTAACAGCAAGCAGTTTGAAAGGAGTTGCAAGATCTCTTAACCTCCTTAGTTTTCAGCTGCACATTGTTGTCACTTGGAGTTGAGAAAACCCATCCTTCAAGCATTGTTACCCCACAGATGCAAGTTTCCCAGAGTGAAATGAGAACCCCAAGTGACACCCCAATAAAATCCAACTCTGCTGGGCAGGATGGCTGCAACACGGTACCTGCAGAGGGTCTCACCTCACAGCCCTTTGCCATGGCAAAGCCTCCTCCAAGCAGCAAGATGATGTTCCAGGGCACCGTCTCTTGGGCCTTCCTCCAAGTCAGCAAGGGCTGTGTCTCAGTGTTTGGTGCTAGATGAAGAGAAAACCCCCATGTCAAGCACCCACCCAAAGAGGGGCACATCAGTCACCATGTGACAGAACAATACCACGAGCCTGACACCAGTGCTGAAGCTCACCAACCATCGAGTTGCCAATGGGTAAAATACACATATAGAGTCTCTTAAGCTAGACAAGTAAAAGATCATTTAACTTACTATCAGATCTTAAAAAAAAAAGGAAAAGAAAATAAATTCTAGCACTTTAAGTTTTCTTTGAGGCTTTCTTGAGAGAACATTTATTATCACATTGATTTTCTCCCTGTAACAGAGAAACACTGACCTCAACAACTGGGAGTCTGTAGAAGGAAGAAATTTTCTACCATTTGAATTATGAAGATGTTATTAATTTTTCCTTTGCCATTCAACAGCCAGCGAGTTTTATAGCAAAGAGCTCATCTGCCCTAAAGGCCATCTCTTCATACATGATGAAGTGAGCTCTCTTCATATGGAAGGATGCACTAATGGGAATGTAATTTTCTGTTGAACAAGGGCACACATTTTATCCAGAGGAGACCTGATTAAACATCTTTCGGTTTACAGAAAATACGACAAATGTGCACATCTCAGAGCAGGTGGTATTTTGTTCCCATAGACCCCAGGTAACCAGGTAATACTGCACCATCCAGGAAGAGCCTTCATCAGCTGCATCTCCACACTAAGACTGTCTCTTATTCCAAGTGGTTTACGAATTAAAATTGGTATCTCGTTGCTACTCAAGAGGACAGACACAAGAGCTCAAAAGACTCCTGGTACCAAAAGCTGCTGGAGAGTTTGGGTTTTTGGAGTTTAATCCTAAATCACTCTGGGAACTGAGAAAGGGCCTCTATTTTTTATTATGGACAAATTGCCCAGCTCTGTCCTTCCAGAAGTTCACGCTTTCTCTGAAGGACAGAGGCTGTTTGGGAGTCAGCAACCAAACCTCTGTTTCACAATCAGGTCTCCTATGGTAAATCAACACTAATTTCACTTCAACCCACCATGGCTTCACCTCTGACAGCTACATGAGCAACTGAGTCATTCTTGCAACTGGCAGCAGGACAGTGACTGCTAAATCTCTTCTAGCCCTTTAGAAAAGCAGCCTCTGTATGATCAAGTTGCACCTTCAAACCATGCTGCTCCAAACAGCCAGCACAGTTTCTGTGGGTTGGTGCAGGTCCAAGGAGGGATATTCTTGGCTCTCACTCTGTGTCTGCCCTTCCAGAGCACAGGCAAGGGCAGAGGCCTTTTTTGGAGATGTCTCCTACTCACCTTTCAAGTCAAACCACCACCTTAAGGAAGGCTTTTGCGAAGGGAAGAAGAACAATATAATCACAATGGTGATTCCTGTAACTGCATCTGTGATAAACCTGTCCAAAAGCAGCAGAAACACTTGTAAGAAGCACAAGTGTATAGAATTACAAAGGTTATAAGAACAGGAATTTACCAAAGAAGATTACAAGTTTCCATGTTTGAACAATGCTTGTTGTTCACAGTTCTTTTCTTTTTAATTCCCTGTCGAGCTACATTTCTACAATGGGCTGAGAACCCCCTAGAAAAGCTGCCCTACAAACATGAAAACCAAGATCTAATCCCCACCACACTGATGCTCTGGCTGTTCTGATTCTGGAGTCTCAGTCAGTATATGAGGGGTTGTAAGAACAAGTTTTCTCAGCTCATTGCAGGGAGGAAAAGAGGCAGAGTCCAGACCATCTTATTTATGTGAGCTCTTTGTACCTATAAACAGTGTTCCCTATATTAAAAACGTAGGGATGGCCTCAGACATATGCCAGCTTCCTATCAGACTTTAGGTACCTCCTCTAGGAGACAGAAACAATAAAGCTGGCTCTGCTACTTGAAGCTCAGTTTAACTTATTCCAGGAAACCTGAGTAATAGTGTTAAGAAATGCAATCGGAAACCCAGGAATCTCAATGCCTTGGAAATGCTTTTGAAAAATGTGACAGTCGAATGAAAATAAAATCTTACCCTGGTGCAAACAAGCTTGCCCAACCTGGAATGAATTTGGGATCTCTGGAGAAAAGCATGAGTGCAAAGATGCAGAAGAAGAAAAAAATTGCCTGTTCTGCAAACCTAAAATGAAAAGAAATGCAGTTAAAATGCTGATGTGATAAAGCAGTGGATCCAAGCCGGGACAAGTATCCAGCTCAGGCTGCAGCTGGTGAGAAGCTAGGCTGGTTTTCTGAATATAACTACAGTGAAACATTGGCATAGATTGCAAATATATTTGCAAATATTGATACTTACCAGGAATTATCTCTTATTGGAAGACATTAAGGAGAGGCAAGATGGGCATCAGGAATGCCCAGAGCAGACGTCACAACAGGCGTATGCCAGGTTGTTCCTCTAGCTATGGCAGAGAGGAAGGGTCAAGCAGCTTCTCATGGTCCTTCCTCTCACCCTGCTCTCTGGGATATCCCTGAGGCACAGCCAGCTAGGGATGGTTTCATTCCAGTTCAAGCAATGTAAAAAGTCAGCTAAGATTCAGATATGAGACAGCAAGAACAAACTTCAAGGTTAAAATCTAAACAGTATCCCTTAGACACATGACAAACAGCAGGATAAATGGCAATATGATTCACTAAGTATCTAGTGGAGTCAAGATTTAACCAAGACAATGCCTCAAAACACTCTTTAAAATCTTTCTGAGCACGAGGAAGAGCATTTAAACCATTGGGAAGAGGCCAGTTGCATTGATTTTAACTTATGGGGTTGCTAATCAAATTGGTAGAGCACAGCTTAATGCACTTTCTCACTCATAGACCTGTAAGTGGGACTTTGATTCTTTCAGAGACATTTTGCAGGCTGCTCGATAATGCACTGAATGGAACAAATAAACCAATTGCTTTCCTTTACAACACAGGCACAGGCAACTGTCTTTGAAGAACCACTCCATTTTCCACACAACAGCAATAATTACAATGTCGATAGCTTGACACAAACATCGCTGAATCTTCACAAATCGCCCCGCGTATGAAAATATTATTTTACAAATGGAGAAACACAGACCATTTCAGGGCAAGACCTACAGTTTCAAAAACCTTCACTAGTCCTGGCTGCTCAGAATATCAGTGGCTGGTTGGACATATCTAGGGTTTAATTCTTGGAGACACTCAACTTTTCCCGCTTCCTCCTTTCTTTTGGACATTTCTCTTAAGTCTGAAACTCATATTTCTTTCTGCTGGTTCCTTTCTCCAAAATACAATCCCCATCATTGCAATCTGCACCAAGCTTTTTCCAGAAGACAAGACCTTTGAGATACTACAATAAGAAGCTTTTTCTTTCTTCACCTGACTAAACACAGTTGCAGCAGTACTTAGAAAAAATTCACATATTCCGTGACATGGATCTGACTTCCTCCCATATAGTTTATTTGAGCAGCTATTAAGCTTTCTTAAAGTATATCCACAATCCATATGATCCATATCTTTCATATGATTCATCAGCCTTCTTAGCAAATGCGCCCTGTTTTGCACAACAGGTATGCACAAACCTTCAAAATTCAGGTTCGTACATAATGCTCACAGGATTGGTTTTGTCCCTGAAGTAGAAAAATTACGAACAGTAATTAAACAACCCAGCATGAATCCACTCTATAATACCAACTTTGTTCTTGAGAAGATTTGAATACAAGCTGCTATTTGCAACTATTCCTGTTAGAGAAGGTGGAAAGACCAGAGTGTGCAAAAAGCAAACTTCAGCAGGATATAAACACTCCAAGTGGAAACATGTATTTAATTTTCTTCTAAAAAAAACTCCATTTCCCCCAGTTCTCCACTCTTAAGACAGGACATTTCTCACCCACTTGATTTCTTATTCATTTCAGTCCCAAGTTTATGACTCACTTTGTTGGACCCAGTTTCTGATAGTCCTCCTTTATCACTTCTCTGGCTCGGGCTTCTGCATCCACTCTTATATTTGACTTTTTTGTTTTCCAGCCCCTGCCAAGAAACACAGTTACATCTTTACATGCCTCTAACAGAACTCATACATAGCAAATGCTGCATTTCCTAATGCAGTATATGCATCACTCTGTACTTCTCCAGTGCCTGCTCTGCAAGTTTCAAAGAGCTGCCCATCTCCAGTAGTTCAGTTTGCACTATCTTTGAACCTTGATGACTGATGATGAAAGTCTGTGGTGCAATATACAGGTAATATACAGGCAATAAGACCCTATTTTATATATCCTTGCTCTCTGCCTTCATACAAAGAAGACCTTACAGAGGTTGGGAAGTTTCCTCTCATTTGTATTCTGAACTGTTTCCTTCAGCATGGGCTGTGACTGCCAAAAGGAAGTCCTAACATTGCAGGAGTTCCTCATCTCTAGCAAGTACCTACTTGGGCAGAACAACTAGTAAGAGGGTGAGATGGCACATCCAGTTGTCCCTTCAATTCTCAATTTCCTAGGTGATTCCAGGATGCTGCTGAGGATCAACAAAAATGTGAGGAATTCCTAACTGGCTGGGAATGTTAATGTGCTCCTGGCTAAGCCTCTTACCCAGCCATGCTGACTGCACACACTCTTTGATCCGTTGTAGTATGTGCATACAAATGATATATTCATATCCTGCACCTCATCTCCCATCACATCCCATGCCACTGAACTCTGTTTTTACCCCTGCCTGTGACCTTGATTAAACCTAAAAATCCCAACTTCTTGCATCAGATGCATCCATCTGGCCCTGTGGTACCTGTGCTCCCTTAATTCATTCAGTGTTGCAAAGTGATATCGTGGCTGGATTTTCTATATCTATTTTCTATATGGTTAATCGTTCAGAAATTCATGAACCTCAACTAGATATACTTGGCTTTTTCCTTTCTTAATTTTTAGGGGAGGGAAGGTTACTGACAACAGCATTAGCTCAGCTCAGCCAGCCTATACCTAAACTTTTTAATGTCTTCTGGATTCAAGCAAAGCCAAACTGCTATTGAAGCGATGTCCACCTGCCTGTATTGTTCTGCAGGCACCAAGGTCTCACCCAGATAGAAAGTTCAGCCACTATCCCTGAGTTTCTGGAGTCAAAGCAGCCCGACACACCCCTGCAGAACCTTGGCTGTACTTCTGCAGCTTTCCAGTGACCCTTCCGAGGCTCTTTGCCACTGGGGAATACTGGTATCTGCACTGGTCCAGCTATCCCAATAAAGCCGGGCTTTGTGCTGACAGGGACGAGCCAAACAAAACAAAAAGCATCACGTTCTCTGAGCACAAGAGCAATTTTGCTTTTCACCAGAGGCTTTGGCCAGCACAGCTACCTCTTCCCTCACCTGATTGTCTGGGGCTGTGCCAGGCGGATGCCAGGGCTGTGCCCCAACCCTCACTGTAGGATGCAGGAATTCAGGCTCCGCATCACGCAAGCCCCAGGCACACAGTGCAGAGCAATGCAGGGCTAAGCAGCTGTGAGCCAGCAGAGCATCCCACAGCAGCACACTCAGCCTCCCATGAAGCCTCTTGAGCAATTTAAGCACCAGAGTTAGGCATATTCTGGATTTAAACTTTCCCATTGATTTTTTTCCTGTGTCTGAGACAATGTAAATATTTGGACACCTGGTCTTCCTCCTCCCCCCACGTCTATTTGCATTTTTAACTCAAAATAACAATTAAAGACTTTTCTAAATACTAGAAATTCTGTCTGGTCCCTGGAGGAGGCAGGACTGTGAGTTTGTTACTATCATAGATGAGAGTGGCAGGGGGAAAAAAAGTCTCCAAATGAACCAGCATGGCAATGCTGCAACCATCTTAAGAAGTGTACATCAGGGGTTGAAAGTATCCAGCAAAGATTTACTAGAAAAACATGTTATTCCAGTTACAGATTAACACGTTGTAAAATTCAGCCCTGTTGTGAAGTAATCTGTTCCAAACACAAGTTTCTGATGCAGGAACAGATCCTGGTTCTTTTATGTTCTAGATTTTTGCTACTAGTTCCAAGGGAATCACAACTTCATGCTGGTCTTCAAAGTTTGAGCCTGCTTTCCCTTCTGTCAATGAAAATCTGCCACTGACCTCCACAAGTCCAGGTCAGGCAGTAAAACAACCCTTAAAATTGTAGGTTCAACTGAATTAATACATAATACATACTCTGTACATATATGTAGTGCAGTTAGATAAAGTGTATGTAACTATGAGATATCTTTCAAACCTTAGTATCAGCTTCTTAAAATATATTACTTGTTATAATGTGAGAATTCTGAAGTTAGTTACAAAACCCTCCACCATCCAGGAGATGATCCTGGGTGACAGCATAAACTTAGTATGAGAATCATGATGAACACGTATTTCACAATGCTTGCATTGTTGGACTACATAAATGTATAGTGAATATAAATGTACCTTAGGTTAATTCCTCCGTACAGGATGGAGATCCAAAGCCATCCCAGAAGAAGAAACATCAGCATTAAAGGAAATGCAAACATAAACCAAGAACCAAAGTTCACCACATCACATTCTGGAAAATAACTAAGCAAATGGGAAAAATCAAGTTAATGAAAGAAGGGAAAACAACCCTTCAATTTAAGGGTAAAAATAAATCCCAAATCAGCAGTAAAATATCCCAAAGACTTGCTAGTGTGCATTTAAAAACTGTTCCTCTGCGTGTGTTAGCAGTTATCTGAGCACTAGGAGATCTGGGGAGTGTGGTGTTGGGACAACACCCCCAGTTCCCCCAGCCCAGTGGCGCAAGCCTGCAGGGGAAGATCTGAAAACGTCTCTCCAGATGGGCTGATGCTCCCATACAATGGTACTCCTGAACATCCAGGATTAAACCCTGCTATGACAACGGCTGTGCAGTCTGAACATGAACCTCACAGGGAGTCTAGGAGAGCCTGAACATACTACTTGTAGAGGCCAGCAAAGTTAAGAAGTACCTGTGGGCATGTAGGATGACAAAAATCTCTGCTCCTACACCCACAGGAGGCATCTTCTATGACTAAGAAAACAGGCCAGAAGTAGAGGCTTCCTTATTTTTCTTTCTACCACACAGCAGGAGATATAATTGCCCCCAAAACACAACACTACATGACCTGTTTCATCAAAACAATTATGAGATTAATTGTAAACATGTAGTCAAGTCCCATTAAATTCAATGGGGTTAAGAGCCTCAGGAGGGTGAAGCACACATGCACCAGTCTGGCTGACAGCCTGGCTGGGAATGATGGAAACCTGCCTATTACAGTAAAGGCTGATGCAATCACTCTCTGCTTTCATCTGCTCACAAAGTTCCCCCAAATGTTCTGGAAGGGCATAAGTTTTCCAAACTAGTTCTCAGCACAGATGGGAATTTCCTGCAGGGATGGAGAACATGTCTTTGTTTCCCAGGATTTACAAGGCTCTCCAGGGTAGACCCTCATACCTCTTCAGCTGTCCCAGAAGGATGAGGTTTGGTGCAGTTCCTGTCAGTGTTGCTGTACCTCCAATGCTGGCTGCATATGGGATGGAGATGAGGAAACCTTTCCATATATTTGTTTTGTATTCCTCCTCCTTCTTTAAGTCTGACAGAGCATCACTGGTAACCTCCTTCTCCTCCGTCAGATCTTTGCTTTAAAATAGTCCAAAAGAGAATCCGGTGAAAGCCCTGGTTTAAATACAGTGCAACCACTTCAGAGCCTTGACAGAAGAAAAATTCCCAGTTTTTAGATATCCAAGCTAACACTGTCCTCAGGGACACCTAAGCAGCTCAATGCAGCAGAAGGGCCTGCTCGGTCGGTGAACCACCACGTGGGACCAGCAGCCTTGCAGAGGCCAGAGCACCCTCAGCACCCGTCCATAGGAGCTGAGGGTGCACATGCCTTGCCCAGCCCCTCAGCAACTGGTAACACTTAGCATAAGGACTGCTAAAAGGAAAAAAAGTAAAATCTGATAGCACTGAGGGGAAAGAAACATCTGTTCCTGAAAAGATGCTCCCTCCCCATCATTATCATCAAAGCAGGACCATCACCTGGGTGTAAATCCTGGTGGGTTTTACATCACTGGCTTCACACATTTGATGTTCCTAAGAAAGCCAAGGCACAACTCCCCAGCAGGAGACACCCCTGGCTACCATTTCTGAGTGGCTGGAAAAATCTCAACAATGATTTGGACACACAGAGGGATCCTGGACACACAGAGGAGGGTTTCTATCATCAGTTTGCTAGTGATTGGGACACTTGGCATAATCAAAACATTTCAATGATTGAATTTCAAATTCCTATAACTTGATCTAGCTCAGGGGATGATTTTCTCTCTCAACTCTCTAATACAAACTTTATAGTTAACTTACTCCTCAGTACTTGCCAGAAACTGCATCTCAGTTGGTACAGTGTAAAGTTTATTCTGCTGTAAAGATGCTGAAAAAGAAAGATTAGGACTTTAAAACAGTTCAAAGCATCTAGAAAATTCTCCTGGAACCAAACAGATGAATGGAGGGAACAAATGCTATTTACAGAGGAGGCCTGGGCAAATGAAGGGGCCACCACTCCAGTCCCCCACAGCACCCAGCTGGTTCTCCAGCACCCAGAGCCACAGACTCTGGGATCCTCTAACACAACCAGGAGTTTCAGGTCATGGTTTTGGGGTGGGGTTTTTTTTGTGGGGGCAACCATAGCTCATTCTTAGGAAGAAAAACTGTTGGGCTTGATGTATCTGTAAGGCACATTCCCTAAGACACAACAGGAGCACTCCCTGCCACAGAGATCTATTCCCAAGGGATGAGAATTTCACCCCTGCAGACACCGAGTGCAAAGTCACCATAAAGCTGTATTTCACCCTTTAAAGAAGAGAGTAGGGTTTGGGGGGTAAGTCTTCATAGCAGGTCCTCTGAATTCCACCCCAACAGCAAGAACCTTTCACAAGCCCATCATACTCTTTGTAGGTGATAGAACCTTCAAAGCTGAGAGATGGGTTCCCAACACAAGTTTAGGGCCATCCCAGGGGGAACCCTATTCCCAGGGACCCTCCTGCACATTTTATATGGGCTCTGTCTCACTGTCTTTCTTATCAACACACAGGGAACACAGAGAGGACTTAACAGCACTGAGGGAAAGGGTAGATTTTGACCAGAACACCCAGTGCCATCCTTGGCAGTAAACTGGGAGGTGTGCACCGCTCTACCACACACACAGATGGACAGATGGGAGAATTCAGAAAATCAAAAGACAAAAATACAATGCATTCACTCTTTTTTTTTTACCAGATCTCACACTAAGGCTCATGACATTTGTAGTCCTGGCTCATGGCTTGATCTCCTGGGGCTGGGAGTAGATGTGTGCCATTAAACCTCATTTTCCATAGTGCTCCTCAGGACTGGAGCACTTCCGAGTTTTATCCACCTTCAGCCCTGGTGGTCCTTCCCCATCACTGCTGGCTCTGCTGTCTTTCCTAGGGCTCTTTGTACATTTTTGGGCCCAGAGGCCTACATCCCTGTCCCTCCCTGGGTTGATGCAGATCACTGTGTGCAGAGATCATTTCCTGCCACTGCCACCCCATCAGTCCCCAAATTTCCTTGCACCCCTCCTTAGTCTGAACCATGATCCTCTTCTACCCGTGTATGCACTGGAGACTGAAAGTAGTGCATGTAGAGGGGCCAGTGGTCAAAGTCACTGAACTCATTCACGTGTGCATTGAAGACACAGAGCTCAGACCAGCTCAGTGAACCAAGGAGATTTGCAAAGTCATGTTTTACACATTGTTAATTTACTGAATTGGAGTTAATTGGCTTGGACACACACATGCTGAGCTTTCAGCCCAACGATGACGCAATGAAGGGATGTAATTAGAAGTACAAACATTAACCCTGGCTGACTGCTGATCCCCCAACTCACTTAGCCCAAGGTCTTTTACCACTGTCATCCCACTCAAGCCTAGTACTGGCTCTGCAAAGACACATTTCATTCTGCCTTGCCACATTTTTCAAATTGTTGCCCTGCTAAACCCAAACCTCCATCCTATCTTGCCAGGACTATCTGTGAGTTACCTCTCAAGGAAGGTCTGCAAAAAGCAACTGTTCAAAGGAAAGCCAGAGCTGCTGCAGAGCAAACTTTTCCTATGAAACTTGAAAAAAGGAGTTGAAAATTGTTGCAGGTCTGTAAATCAGAAGACCTCTGAGCTAGGATCTGGCTGTACACATTTCCCACAAAGCAGTATGGGATTTAGTGGCCATTTCACCCAAATACCTCATACGCCTTAGAGGTAGAAAGGCTTGTCCTAGAAAACTTTATATTTAATGACGTTTTTACTGCTTCTAGAAAGTTGAGAATGTCTGAGAATGAATATTTCCACCCACTGAGCAGTGCAGGCAGCAGTGCTGGAGCCATATCCTGCCAGCATGGGCTAAGGTTTGGCAACCAAACCAGGCAGAGGTGTCCAAAAACGCACATTTCCCACCTGCCCCACCTGCATCATTTTCAGTTCTGTGACTCAAAGAACACCTCAAGCTCTGACTGCAGTTTATCTTAAAATTGCAGAAGATATTCTTTATGCAGGAAATAAAAGGCTGGAAATATTTTCTCATGATTTTTAGCTGGACATACTGAAATTGCTCAGAGAAATGAAATATCGCCAACGATGGGTTAGTGGGCAGAGAGCAAGAGAGATGGTCAGGCTCACTAGCAGAGAGGTTTCCAGCTTGTCACACACCTATTGCTGGAAACTGCAACACACCTTCAAAAGCAAAATTCTGGAAGTTGAAAAATGCCTGCTGGTTTTCAGTTTTTAAACCAGCTTCGGTCAACCAGAACCAGCTGGGACTTCAATCGCCAAAGTTAATCCCACTGCATTCTTGCATCAGTAGCCAATAGCATCAAAATTAACAAAACACTACACCAATTTTTAGTCATCAACAACACAAACACACAAATATTTACTGTGCTATAACATGGTGTCCACATGGCTGAGCATGGGCATAATGATGGCAACCTTGAGGCTCTCTCATCAGCAAAAGTGTGACCAACTGATTAGAGACATCACTTTAATTCTGGCACTGTGCATGTAAGCAAAGGCCTTCACAAAGCTGGTTTTACACATTTGTTGAGATTTCTTCAGAAAACCAAATGCTTTTACTTGCTACATATTCTTTGATTTATTTATTTATTTTCAGCCACTCAGGTATTTTTCAGCCTCCTGGACACTACTACAAAGTTATTAATGCATATCCAAGCAGATTTGCAAATTGACCTTACCACATGCCACTGTGAAAGTTTGCTTCCACATACAGTCCCCTTTGCAAATAAATCTGCCTGTCTTTTTCTGGAACATAGTTTACAATTTACAAAAATTAAGTAAACTATGAAATTAATATATGTTCTTCTCAAAAAGCACATTTCTTACAGTCAGCCAGGTCTCGTCAGGTCTGTGAAAAAAACTGCAACAGCCCCCGTGGAGATGTGCAACCAGCCCTGGCTGCAGATGACACCAGACCAACAGGAACCCCCTGCAGAAAGCTCACCTTCACGTCTCCGCTCCTAGGTGCAACATTGGATTCGTCTCTTTTGATAGAGTTCAGGTTTAGGGCTTCTTTCAAGGAATTCAGCTTTTCTCATCCATTCAGAAAGATTACAGAAAAGGATGAGTCTACCTTGGGACACATGTTCAAATTAAAAATTCTACAAAAATCCCCTGCATTTTAATGTTGTACATTTTATAGATGATGACTCCTTCACTTGTATTTATCACTTTTATAAGTCTCTAGCTCAAAAGAAAAATACATCATCATTCCATCACATGATATTTGCAAAGCATCATTTTATTCATTCTTCTACTTGCATGCCTCTCCCTTTGTCTTTCCTGGCTTTCTCATCACTGTAAGTGTTGTGAGCCAAGAACGTTAGTTTTCTGCTTGCCAAGGTCTAAAACAATGGGGTTCTTGATTTCATATGTTCCCAAATTCTACTGTATTTGCAGTCACAACTACACATTCAAATAATTTCAAAGGATGGGGTCAAGAAGGTTAAAAGCAGACTGACAAAACACAATGCTTCTATAAAATGAGAAACTATAGCAAAAAGGTGAATGGGCTTGATTTTAATAGATGTGAACAGTCAAAAATTCATAAAGCAAATGTGATAAAGCAACCTGAAGTACAAATATCTCATTATTGCTAGACATTAATGATGAATGTTTAATTATATCTTTATTGGAGTAAGCACGTTTCAGTTTTCTTCTGGGGACTCATTTTTCTGCCTTAGGACTCAATGGAAACCAAAAGCCATTGCTTTTAAATCACAGGGGCAGAAGAAATGCTAATTAGTGCAAGAAAGAGAAGTTGTGACTACTGCTCCAACTATGAGTAATAGCTGCAAAGGGGACTTCATGACTTCATTTCTGTTTTGCTGTTTCTCATCACTGTCTGCCAGAGGCCCAAACTCCTGGTAAATGACTTGTGAAGAGAGTGCTGGAGGAAGACCTTACCTGTCTGCATACCCCTGACCCAGCCTGTCCACAGCCTGCTCAGGATCTACACCAAGCAGTAGCATCAGGCTGGGAAATCACAAAGCATAGATGTTTAACCTGCCAGCCTTTCCTTTCGTCCTCCCTTTCTCCTCCAGCTCAGGCTCCAGTTTCATGGGAGAACAAACAGGAAGATGAGAGGACAACCCATCTGCCCACAAGCACACAGCAGCCCTGTGTGCTGTTGAGGAGGGGCCATTGTCCTCACCCTTGCCCTGCTCTCACTGCCTGGACAGTCCCTTGCCTGTCCCTGCAGCACATACCATTACACAGCACTCACCTGCCCAGGTGTTACTATCTACAGCCCTCCCTACAGCCCTCTCTGGCTCTGGCATCCCTATGAATCTCATCACCATTGCACCCACAGAGCTGGACTGTAACTTGTGCCAGAAGCAGGTGTATGGAGCAGGTTGGTTGGGCATCCCCACTTATTTTTATTTCCAGACAACTCAAAAGCATTGCCTCCTGTATGACATGGCGAAGGGCAAGATAAAAGGGAGATTCATGCCAATAGTCGTCTACCACAGCAATAAAACATGTATTAAAATGAGACCAGCACTGAGCTCAAGCTGCAGCTAAGAAACCTGGTACTTGTGCCAGTGAAGTCAATAAAATGGGCTGTATTTGACAGCAGCGGGGCAGACTTCAGCTGGCTTATACTACTGCCCTATCTCAATTACCTTGGTTTTCTTCATTTCCCCTGTTCATATCCTTAGATGTATCTTTCTCCCCAAAGAGGCTTTTTAAAATTGCATTTGCAATTGGAAGCATCATAGCAGTGGAGGCAGTATTACTTAACCACATGGACAGGAAAGACGTTGTCAACATCATCCCTAAAATTAATCTGGAAGAGAGAAAAAAGGGAAAAAGCTGAATTTCTTCAGTTTGGCACATTCTCTGATATATTACAGCTACAGGAAGAAAAGCTCATGTGCAAGGATAACAAAACTAGCAAAAAGGATCTGCAACTATCCTGTATCTGGATGGACCATAAATATGGGACTGAACCAAACGATTCTCCTCAAGCTCCGCTGGCCTCTGAGCAAAGGTTGAGTAAACACAACAAGCAGGAGAAAAGGGCTGTGGACAGCCCTCGTTATGGGAGACACTCACATCATGGCACACCACAGCCTGAGTGCCTGCAGCAAACATTCCCCTTGGAGATACCCCTGCTCCCATAGTCACCTGGCTGGCTGGACTCCCACCAGCATGAGGACCCGGAGTGCGATCCTGCGGTGTAAATTCCACTCCTCAATGGCTGAAGCCATGATTAAACCACTGAGGAAGAGGAAGTTGGTGTCTAAAAAATATTGTGGGCAAACTTTGTTAGATGGGAGGATCCCCAGGAAGGGAAAGAGGACAATGGGCAGTAGAGCCGTCACAGCCAAGGGCAGCGCCTCCGTGCACCAATACAGGGCCATCAGCAGGATCACATACAGACATCTTCCTTCCTGCAAAAGGAGGAGAGAGGCAAAGTGAGACACATGGCATTACAGAGGTGTCTTTTCATTTGAAGACACTTAGACAAGAAAATACACCAATAACTCCTTCAATGATACAGTACTACTCCCAGATCATCTCCATCAAGTGCAACATCTTCCTCTATACATTGTGTAGGGGTTCAAGACTTACAGTGATACTCCAAGAACACAGCAAAACCCGAAGCCTCCTTGACTGCCTGAGCTTCCAAGGTGCTGCAGGGTGGCAATGCACTGGGGCATCATCAAGAAGTTCTGGAGAGCAGGAACTTCCCACCCACATCGAATTAGGGTGCTAAACCTCAGCAGGTGATGCTGCTGCTAGAGCAAGTGCTGCTAACACCTTAGGTGTCCCAATATCTGACCCTGCTACACAATATATGTGCTTTCTCCTCAGTTTCCACAGACTGTACTTCGCATGTCTATGGTAAAACAGCTTTAAGACAGATTTATCGAGTCTCCTCACTTGTAACAGGAGGCACATGGAAAGGTTTCTTTTCTTGGATCAGAGTCTCCCAAGAGATCTGTGAGAAACCATTCCATGACAACCCACCCTAGTCTCTACAGCAATTGATAAATCAAGTGCCCTGGGGTCATGCTGCTTCCCGAAGGCAGGAGCTCGCCCATGCCCAGCGTCGCCCCAGCCGAGGCCGAGGCTGGCAGGAACCCAGTGTCCCCACAGTGCTGCATGAATTCATTCATCCGCCCAAGAGCCACAAACTAGACCAAAGCCATTTGTCCTGAACGCCACGGCCAAGATAATGAGCAACAGGAAGAAGTCAGGAGAACGGCTCCAAGCTAGGAGGGGAGAGACCCGGGGAGGCAGGGGGGAGGCCGGTGTGGAGCTGGGCTTGGTCACAGCACGGCTGAACGGGGATATTGTCAGCAACCATGGGGCAGAGTGCCCACAGTGCTATAAATAACAGCTAGGAGTCATTTGGAAGCCACAGAGCTATTTATTTTACCACTCTTTTCCAGCTTGTTGAAGAGGTTGAATTGTTACTCAAAGACAACTCTGTCCCTCTGCTTGGACCTTCCTCTCCAGCAACAGGAGCTGGGCCTGCTGGGGCTTTTGCAAGGCAGCTCTGCTCCCCACAACGGCTGGGTTGGGAATGTTGTGGACTGGGAACTCTGTGGAGCTGCATTTTTGGGATAACATGGTCTCAGCTGCAGTGTTTGAGGGTGTAGCAAGGGACCAGAGCAGGTACAGCAGAGCCCCAACTGCCTGACCAACTGCAAAAATGTGACCCCAGGCCTCAGCTGACGTTGTCACCCCCAAGCTCCTAGAGCAGAAACTAGCCCAGTAACACCCCCACAGGCTGAGGATAAAGAATAACCATGGTTATTGAGAAAGCCAAAGAGCAGAATCTACCCCAACATCCTGCTGAGTGCATAAAGCCGAGTGAATTGAAACTAACACAGATTTATTGTTCAACACATCTGTAGTGAGTGTTTGAAAAGTGGCAAGAATGACAGAACTTCTGATTTGCTTTTAGCACTCAAGCTTTGTGTTTCACAAGGACTTCTGCTAATAAAGCTCCAGTGGAAACACAAATATCACAGAAATGAGAGTAATTTGCTTCAATTTTTTAATACATTCATCACAGAGGAGCCACCACTTCATGTGAGGTTCAAAAGACCTGGATTTAAAGACCATTTGCAGTTCTAATTTAAGTATGTAAAATGACATACAAAATACTGTGAAGCAAACACTTTATGTTCCCAGGGCTCCTGGCACCTGGTGTTTCCCATGAGCTCCCAATGGGCTTCACTTCCTCCAAACCAGCACAAGCAGAGCAACAAGCCTGGCAGTGCTAAATTTTGCAAAAATAAAGAATCAGGTTTTAAAATGTTTGCATAGCAGATTAGTGATTGCATTCCCATGGCAACTAATAATTTTTCTTCATTTCTTATACACCAAAGAAACAGCTTTGATTTCATTAAGTCCTTTCCCATTCAATTAGCAGCCTTATAAATATTTTTTTTTCTCCCATTGGCAAAATATTCTCCAGTTTCTGCAAGGAAAGCTGCACCACAGTCAACTTCAACACACTTTGCCTCTTACAGGGGTAAAGCAACTGAAAATATTTAATAACACCTTGATATATGAGCATATCAGAGAAGGCTTTAATTGACTTGATGAAATAGACAAAGTAAGATTTAGAAAACTAATTATAAGTATGGGATATATATTCTCTGGTGTATGGAAGGTGTTCTGGAAAACATTGCAATGAATCACAGCATGAATCTAATAACTAACCTTCATTGCAAGATCAAAAAGCAAGAGGTAAAACTGAAATAGGGCAGAAAACTACTGTATGAAGGGTTGTCCCAAAATTTTGAAATCTTTATGGATCAAGAGCAAATCGTTTTAGAAAGAAAGCTGTAGTATTGTTTATTCTACCCCAAAAGAGAACAAACTGCACCTATATTACATAAGCTTTTTACTTAAGATAGGACAAGCATTGAAAAAAAAAAGGAACAAAACCACTTCAAAATAATTTAGACTGCGAGCAAACACAACCCAGAATACAAAAAATTAAAACCATTAATCAAACCAAATTCTAAATAAAATTGAAATATTTTTGTTTTAAATATATTTTGTAAATGTTAATTAATTAATAATCCCAGTGCCCAGCAAGGTTAGTCAGTTTTCAAACAATAAACGCTAGCAAATGTCAGAAGAATGGTCTTTCAGGGAGATGGCCATGGCTGCCCAGGGACGGTCTGGGCAGTGTTCACTGTTGCATGCAGCACCATCACCACCACATGATCTTTATCCTCCAGTCCCTCTGCTGTGTCCCTGTCAGACTCCTATGTCTCCTACTTCCATGCAGTCTTGGGGTATTTTTTTTCAAAATAAGTCTATCAAAGTTCAGGGGGAAAAATCGTAGCACCTTCAAACTTTAAAATGGGTCTTGTGATCGAGTTAATTTTATAACCTTTTAATGATTTCCAGGGAGGTGCTCAGTGGCTCTGGGCAGCAGCAGCCCATCTTCCTGTTGCTCAAGAGCCTTGGGAACAACCTCTGCCCCTCCAGACACAGATCCTGTCTTTGCTGCACTGAAAGCACTGGGGATTTTCCATGTTGCGGGACCTGCAGAGCTACAGCAGAGGAAGCCAAGCCACGGAGTAGTCTGCCGTGGGCAGGAGAGCTGGAGGGAGCAGGAGGTCTCCTGGAAGGGCAGAAGAGGTGCCTCAGGAAAAGGAGGTGCTGGCAGGGAACATGGGTCAGATAAGGCAAACTGGCTCACCTGGGCGAGCACCGAGGCACAGGCACGCACAAACCACCAGTCCCCACTGCCAGCCCGAAAGGGGACATCAGGAGCTTCAGCTGGACCTTGCTTTCCAACCAGCCCCAGGCAGCTCCTGGGCAGCCCAGTGCTGCCTGCCCAGTGCCACAGCTTCCCCATCAGACTGACTGAGCACTAGAAGAAGCCCTACCAAGCTTTGTTTTTCTCCATCAACCTCTGCATGTTACATGGTCATCACAGCCTCACCACCTCCTCAAAGGCTCCCCACATCACCCTTCCACTCTATGCAAACAAGAGGCAGACAGGTGGCAGGACTCCTCCAGGACCTCAATCCCGACAGCAAGAGGTATTTTGACTGAAACTGGAGTTCTCCAAGCCCTTTTATGCCCTTAACATCACAAAGAAACATCCTGTCTGTGACACTCAGAACTACTCAGTACAAAAGAACTCCGGTGGCTTTTAGCATCTCATTCGCAAACAGTCCTGATGTTGCAGCTCTGTGCTATTGACGATCTTGCTCACAATGTGATAGATAAGTGAATCTGATTTCTACCAACCCAGCTCCTGCAAACATTATGTAATCTGGACATAAACCAAGCCTTGTTTACCAGCCTTCCTGCCAGCAGAGTTGTTTTGCTCCCACTGGGTATTTGCAGAGTGGCTAGAAGAGAGCCAGTAACACAGCCACACAAGCTGTAAGAGCTGCAGGGAAATCATTTTGCTCTGGAGTTATGCTAAGAAAACATAAAGCTTATTAAACACTATTATTTAAACTTCTTGAAGTATTTTGTAGTTGGCAGAAAAACAGAATGATTTTCTCTGTTTTACAAGCGGGACAGTTGAAGGTCAGAGAAAGTGAGCAAATTGACCAAGATCACATCAAAAAACTGATGACAAACAAAATGGGCATCTTGGAGAAAAACTTCCCTGGCTTAGAGGTCTGAGGCTCATGCCTTTTCTTGGAGGCAGCAATAGAATCTACTTCAAACATTTGTGGTCTGTGAAGATAAAACAGCACAGTGCGATGATTTGACACCTTGTGTGAGCTTAGCAGGGTTCCCCTTTCGAAACTCCATTTCAGTATCAGGGTTTGGTTTTGGTTTTTAAGATAGATTGACCATATTTGATTAGGAAAAAAAGAGATACTTTCAGTGATGGTGAACCCACCACAAGTTTAATAAGCCTTTTTTTATGATTAATTAACCTCACTGTTAAAATTACATTGTGATAATCTGAATCTGGCAGCTTCAACCCTCTGCATCTTCTTATATGCTCCTCCTTTATGCCTTAACATGGATCGCCTCCGTTCAGACTCTGCTTGTGATGGATGTGCCTTACATGTAGCGATCAATTTACTCCTTGTCATTTTATTTTCTAAAAGATATAGGCTGAGCTCCTGCAGGCTTTCACTACATGATCTGTTTTCTAGTCTTTTACTCCTTCTGAGGATTCTCCAATTTGTCAAAGCCATTTCTAAGCTGTGGAAGCCAGATTGGAAGGGTACTCTAGTGCAAGCCACAACCTCAGCAAATAGCAGTCTGGTAGATCCTCACTACTCCTGCTCAACTTCCACATATCTATACACAGAAATATGATATTAACCCTCTTGGCTGTGGGTAGCCAGTCTGGTAGCCATGCTCACCTATAGCCATCTCAAGCTCTTTTTTTTGAATTTGCTTCCCAAGAGAATCTCCAGATCAGTCTGATCTGAAAACAGTGTTCCCAGTGATCTCCATCTACCCTGGGACTTTTAGACATGTTCTCAATTTATTGGTTCACAGAAATCCTCAGGTAGCTATTATAAAATTATTGCATGGAAGTTGCCTAAACCTATACTACAAGCACTTTCCTGAGTACAGAACAAAAATACTTCATTGAATACAGCTTTTTCAGCATTGTCCATCTGGCAACAAAATACCATGCGTCAGATTCCTTTTATGCCTCTTACCTGAAACACTGCTCATCACCCTCAGCAACCTGCCCAGGGATTTCTTCTTCAATTCTTTCACAACCCTTTTCGTGTTTTCTATGGTTCTTAGCTTCCAATTAATATCGACTCTTGTCAACTTTCCTGTTCCCCAAGTATTCCTGCTCTCACTTCCTCTCTGTGCCAGCCTTCTCTTTGCCAGGCTTGCCCTCTCTGAAGCTCACAGTGCATGTGGTAAAATGTAGTCACCCTACTTCCAGTTACCACTCCCTTTTCCCCATTGAAGTTCTTCCTCTCATCTCTTTTAACCAATTATTGCTTCTACTCTTGTGAAATTTCCCTTTCTAAATCACTGTGTCTGTACACAGCAGAGATGGACTTCGTGCATGAGATGTACAACCAGGCCACAATCACTTGTTTCACATGCCAGGCTGCTCTCCTGACTGCTACCTCTTTGCCCACCAATGCTCCTGTTGTGCTCTTCAGCCCAGGACCCAGCTCCCCTCCACCTCCCAGGACACCCTGCTCCCAACCCACCATCCCATTTGCCTATGTTTCCACCACCCTCTTTCTCCACAATGCCTCTGTTCATGTTCTTTGCTTTCGAGAGCAAGCAATGTCATTTTTCTTCTGGATGTTCTTACAGTCTCCTTGTTCTAATTGGGAGGACTCATTACATCCAAGTTAATTTTAAATTGCTCTATGGCCACTGAGGAAGTCAAGTCTGTTTTCTGAAGGCATTGGGCCCCTATTTGCCTGCTCAGAGCTCCTTTTAGCAGATTTGGCTGCCTCAGCTGTTGCCAAGCCAAGAGGCTGTAGACATTGAGTTCATTAGAAGCTGTTGGAACAAGCTCTTTGCACAGCTCATTAAAAGTGCCCCCCATGCCCCTTCCAGCAGAACAGTTCCTCCAGCCCCTTCTCCCCTGCCCGAGCTCTTTGCAATCATTCACAGCCCTTCGAGCAGGGGGGTCACAGGCATTTCCACTCACGAGACAAATATTCAGCCATTTCAGCAGCAACCAGAGCAGGAGGTGACACACAGCCCCTTGTGCAGAGAACTGGTTGCTGGGAAGTGGCTTGACCAGAACATTTCCTTCTGCTGTTTTATGTGACAGACAGAAGTCACCGTTCCAGCCACAGTTTGGGGAGCACACCCTGAGGTCTCAGCAAATTCACTCACAAAGCAGAAATTTCATTTCTCTATTTAAGAGAAAAGGAGATTGCAGACAAAACCACTTATGCAAGCCTCCTTCTCCACAATTGCAGCTTACAAAGGACATAAAAAAAACCCAAAGGGCTATCAATGTAATGTTAGTACCAGTGCTTGCCCTGACATTGTCCCTCTGCAAAGGGACTCACACAGAGATCTGGAGAAGAACCATAACAAAGTGACAGCTAACAAGCGCTTTAATAGCAGCTTGCAGATACGGATGCTGGAGTCCATCAGCAACAAGGTCAGACTTGATGGATGATTTTTCTCAAGGGATTTTGTCTCGAGAGAGATGTCACCTAGGGGCAGGTTTCACTGGAAAACCCATTGCACCCAGAAGTACACATTAATCCAAGAAACCATGTCCTATTTGTGGTTCTCCATTACATCAAAGTGAAACACTGCCCTTGAAGTCAAATTTTAAGCGAGTCCTTAAGGCTCCAGTCTCTTGGGAGATTAAAATTGCTGAACATCCCAATGAAGAGAAGGTAAATGCTGACACGATGGGGGAACAGATTTTAGCATCCCCAGAGCAGGAAAGTTATTGCAGAAGTGCCTGTAAAACACTTCACAAGGGAAACCTTATCCTGAAATTAGCAAGGGCTGAGCCTCACAGCTTCTCATCTCCTGCTAGTTTCTGTAACACCCTGCAGGGCAGCACACTGACCATTCCAGCAGGAACACAGGACTCTCCATCCCATTCAACTCTCCTGCGTTCCACATGTGCAAGTACTTAGTAGCATCAAGATTGCCACAATGACTGTACCACACCCATGAACAACTCCTGCCCCAGCCTACTTTCCATAGGTCCTGGCTGGGACACTAGCACCAGCAGTAGCCCAGTCAGCTGAATTCCTTCTGAGGTGGGTCTTGCTGAACACTCACGGCAGCTCTTGTGACCTGGTTGCCCAGGAGAGCGTGAGGCTGAACTCGAGTCCCGTGTTACGATAAACCATCTGACCCAAGCAGTACAGCCGAGGGCACACATTTTCTATCACGCGCCAGGATAACTTCCAAACTCCAACACCACCAGATCTCCTGCCTGATGAGACCTTGCTTGTTCCCCCGTGGTGTTTTTACTCTGTGGTTAAAAGCATAACCCGTTCCCTTCCTCTCTTGCAGCCTCCTGCAGCTCAGGCTCCAGTGGGCAGTCCAAGCAAGCTCCAGACGTCAGAACTTAATCCCCTGTTGATGCAACAGCAAGTTTCCTTTCTTGCTGAACAAGTGAGAGAAAACTTTGTGCAGAAACTGTAGACAAACATGAACAGATAAGAATTTCCATGGTAGCTCACACCTACAGTTCATCCCTATGCCAAACTGGGGAGAACTTGGTGAAGCTGCAGTCAGGCTTACTTGAAATACTATGCTGGTTAACAGCCACGCGAGCATCAGGGTTTTGACAGCAACCACTGCAGGTACCAGCCAGCCTCACTGCTACCAACTGTAATGCATTTAGTGTCCATGGAAAATGGAGAACAGATCAGTAACACCAGTGGGCCAGTCCTCTCTGCCAAGGCCTCTCCTTCCCCACCCACAGCTGCCCCGTTGCTCCTTCACCCTCTCAGCTGCAAACACTTCCACCTTTCCATTACCAGTTTTTCTTCAATAAAGCAGCATTGATCAGACTGGACTGTGCATGAGATCCCCCAAGAGTCGCAGCCAGGAGCATGCTACCAGCACACCGCAAGAGTGGAGCAGGGCTGAACAGCACCATTACACCAGCAAAGACGTTTTCTCCCTTTCCTGAACAACCAAATCTTTACAAGCCTGTGTAACAGTATACACTTCTACCAGTACATAGAGCATCTGAACCAAGGACTTCCCCACAGCGCTAGGTTCGGCTGTGATTTATTCTCCCAGTTAACCACTGCATGCTTCAAGCACAAGCTTGTGCTGAGCATACGGCACAGCTCCTCACCCTCTAACCATATCTCATGATTTTACAAGTGTCAAAGTCAAACAACATACTCTTAAACATAACTGAAGCCACTTGCTTAGCTACTGTAAATGAATGCACCAGTATAATTATCCACCTATGAATTTGCAAAGAAATTAAGTACCTGCTGTGCAATGTGCTTTCTGTTCTTTGAGCAAACATCTAGTACACTCCTATTTAGAACTTATCCAAAAATGCAAAATAGAAAAAACAGAAATTTAATCCAAAGAATTTTCACTTTTAACAAATTGTGCCACTAAATAAAGCAATGGTCACTCTATTTTTTTTTTAAATTTAGGAGATTTGTTTTGCCATCTTGAATATAAAGGTTTCACCTGGCAGGTACTATACAGGCAGAAGTAAATGCCACCTTTGTGTCCTTACAGCACCTGAATCATTCTATAATCACTAAGTACTGAACATCATTTATTTCTGATGTAAACAACGTCATTCTCAAATGGATCTGAGTCAGAATATGAGTGAAATCCTGCATACTGAAGACAATGATACAAAATTCCCAGTGACTTCACTGCCCCGTGGACTTCGACCTAAGGCTCAGACCTCCTGATGCAAAAGGGCTGCATACATGGGACAACTGCAAAAATCCTCAAGTCTTCAAAACTTTGCCACAGTTTGCTTAATGTGTAGCCTAACACACACATCAAAACCCAAAACTTACCAGGAGACCAATTTATTCCACATCTACAGAGCAATGCAATTATCTTACTTGCAAAGCCTTTTCAGATACAGCAACAAAGGTACCCCCTGAGAATCACCCACAGCAGTGCAGGTGGCACACGTAGCTCCCCTGCATTTCCAAGCCCTGAAGCATCCTTCTCTCCCTGCCTACACCACTACCCAGTGCAATTGCCATAGCAAAGGGGATGGGACAGCAACACAGAGTCGCCTCAGAGTCCAGCCAAGTCCTGAACGATTGCCTTCCAGCTCAGCTCTGCAAATGCCTCACCGGGTGATGCTGTCCGTAGACTTGCTTTGCCTGAGTTTCTCCAGCTTTCATTTGAGAACTACTGATAAAAACTACATTAAGACAGGTAGGCATCATCAAGAAGTACTAGTTAGCACCATATAGTTTGAGCTAATTCTGAAGCAAAGGCTCCTAACACCTTCCAATGTCTAAACAAGCAACAAATACAGTCCACGCTATCTATCCCTTCCTTGCCCTAAAAAGTTAAGATAACCCCGGGATGCCTCCTCCATTCACACTCTAAGGTGGCTGCAGAAGGGTCAGGAACTGCAGTCGTTTCCCTCCCTGGGGAAACCGTGGCAGCTAGCAGGGTGACCCTCGGGAGGGCCAAACACTGCTGGGGCTGAGGCGAGAGACGAGGAGTGAGGTGGGACAGAGCATTGAAGCTCTGCTCCCAGTCCATGTCCCCAGGGCTGTGCCACTCAGTTCACGTCTGCAGTTTGTAACTCTGATCCACTTGCTCCGTGCCCTGAGACAGCATCCCCTACAGCTTGCATCCGCAGTATGGAACTCCCATCCATACATTTGGTCAATGCCCCTCGTCAGTGTCCCGAGTTTGTGCTCCTGGTCCACGTCCCCATTTGGTGCCCCCCGGTCAGTGCCCCTGGTTGCATCTCCCCACCCGCGGTCAGTGTCCCTCAGTCGCTGTCTCCCCCGCCCCGCTCGGTGCCCCCGGGCGCGGGTACCTTGGGGGGCAGACTGAGCAGCACGGGCACCAGCGCCAGCGGCGCGCACAGCAGCACCGCCAGCCGCCGCACGCTCCACGCCTTCTTCACCAGCGCCCCGAGCGCAGCCATCCCGCACCGGCACCGACAGCGGCACCGCCGCAGTCCGGCTTTATCCCGTGGCAGCGCCGCGCGGCCGCCCCGCCCGCCGGGAGGGGCCCCGTTACACCGCCCCGCCCCGCCTGGCCGCCCTTCGATCCGCTATAGCGCCCTTCGCCCCGCCGTACCGCCCCGCATCCCACCGTGACACCCATCACCCTTCTACACCACCCCGCATCCCACCATACCGCCCCGCATCCGCTGTACCACCCATTCCCCTCACCATTTTCCACAGGGGTTCGGCAGCAGAGACATCTCAAAACTGGTTTGAAAACTGTTGGCACCACGAGGGCTCATTCAGTTTGTCCATATGCATACTGCAGGCCATAAACCAGCATCTGGTTGTGCAAATCCACTTCAAATATCTGGTTTAGTTCTCAAACGTATCAGGGAGTGTAGTGATAGGACAAGAGATAACTGTTCTAAGCTGAGAGAGGGGAGATTTATATCAGATACTAGGAAGAAATGTTTTCCTGTGAGTGTGGTGAGGCCCTGGAACAGGTCATCCAGAGAAGTCGTAGAACACGCTGGAGGGGTTCAAGACCAGGCTGGATGAGGCTTTGAGCAACCCGATCGACTGGAAGGTGTCCCTGCCCATGGAAGGGGGGTGGGAACTGGATGAGCTTTAAGGTTCCTTCCAACCCAAACACAGGCACACATCGTTAAAAACTCAAAAGCCTGAGAAAGACAGGGAGCTGCAACTGCTTTTGACAATTCAGTTTAACCAGTGACTTGGATGTTTGACAAGCTGTTTGCAATGCCATGTGAAACACTTCTATTTTTCATTAAAAATAAGTGAACACAACCAAATAAAAGGCCAGTGGTGCAGAGAGGGATGGAGCCCTGGGAAATACCAGAAAAGCAGGAGGCAAAGTCTTGGCTCACACAAGTGTCAGCCTCAGCGGGCAAGCAAGTAGCATATGACTATACCCCAGCTGGCCTTCACATAATCAGACCAGACCCACACAGTTAAGGATGCTTCAATCACGAGTCAGAAAGAAAACACAAAAGCTGTCCAGTTCTAACTCTGAGGGCATATTTTCCTGCCCTGCATCAGTCATTGAAAAGAAAACAGGAGAGTGTGTGGGGCTGGACAGGTTCCCCTCCCCTGGACCAAGGTACATCTCAAGGAGCATTGCAGAGGTTACCAGTCTCTGTCTGACTGCAGGGAGCCCAAGCGTGAGGTACACATCACAGGAGACAGAGCTGATGCACTATCAAGTTGAACAAGAGATCAAAGTGAAGGGAGCTGGATTTTCTCTCTGCTTTTTGCATTGCCTGGATTCTCACAATTGGAGGCTAAATGAAGCTGAGCAGTGAGGAGGATAAAAGGAAAGCAAAATAACATCCTTAGTACTTCACCAGCATCCTTCGAGTGCTTTAAAACATATTCAAAACCCGAGTGAGTTCATATATATGAAAGAGGTATAAAAATCATGTTGAGCGGAGAAAGCCATCCCTTTTCACAATTAATCAGCTCTCTGGAGAATTACTATATCCAGGCAGGTCACTCCTAGAGCATCAAAGAAGTTGGAGTCAAATGCATTGCATAAAAAAAAAGCAGACTCTTAGGAAAGCTCTCTCCAGCTTATAAAAAACATGAATTAATGGCACAGAGGAAACAAGAAATTAGAGAGGAAGAGCGTGGTGATTCAATCAGCATTAGATACTGGACGGTACCCCTGTCTGAATGGACTCTACTCCAGGTGTGGATCCACCTCCTCTGTTCCCCTTGCTCTCCTTAAGGGCATATTTATAATTTTGCACAAATAGTAACAAATGAGTTAATCCCCACAACCATTCGAAGCAGGGGCTAAAGGTGATGGCACCACCACTGTGGCTCTGGTGGAACTGACACAAAAGCTTTTGCCGGGCACTGGCGGGGGCAACTGGCAAAGTGAGGATCCAGCATCAGCCTGGCTCCCAGCCCTATGGCTGCCTAGCCCCACTGGCAAATGCACCTTCTCTTGGTGCCCAAAAGACAGCACAGAGCGTGCTGAGAGAAACCTTTGGGGATTTACGTCTTGTTTTTCTTTAACAGCTCAACAACATGGTGGGCTATGGTAGCATAAGTAGCTTCATCACTTGGGTAACAAGAGATGGAGAGGATGGGCAAAATTCGGGCCACCAAAATAACACAACTGCTAAAACAGACTCAGCTTACCCATCAGCCAGGGAATGAGTGCATACAGATGAGTGTGTGCCACGAGCTGGACCAAAGGAGCTCTACAAAGCTTTTTCTCTCAAGATCAACCTTGTAAGTCAAAAAAAAAGCTTCAAAAGAATAATAAGCCATCAATGCCACAGTCTGTTCTTTCTCTTACGAGGATACAGACTTCTGCTAGTGCAGAAGGTGAGAGGATCTGTAACACATTCCCCCTTCGAGACAAGAGTCACCTCCCTGCATGGACAGCCCCTTCTACAATCCCACCCAGCCCCTCTTGGCTTGATGGTGTGGATGCTGAGCTCAGCCTTCAGCACTTCCCAGCCAAGCACACTGTGTGTGGGTTACACACTGCTTTATTCAGCCTTTCAGGACTTCAGCTAGGAATCAATGTTTAAATAATTTGTTTCCTCAAAACCCCATCTCTACCACCCCTATTTCCAGTACCAGCAGCAGCCGCATCTGCCCTCATTCTGCCCTCTTTGTGCTCGAAGGCCATCACCAAGATCAGATCTCACTCCACTCCTGAGCCATTACTGTCCATTACTTACAGAGTAATTTTAGCTTATTTTAAAAGGAAGAATGCTCTGTGGTGCCCAAAGGGACTGCAGTGGGACAAAGTTAGTGCTTGGGCCAGGGAGAGGCTTTATTTATCTGTAGTGACCCTCACATAGTGAACTCTGTGCGACAAATGAGCTTTTATGCTTTTATTGCACTAACTTGGTTTCCTATCAGCACTGATGGGAGAGGAGGGTTGCAAAAGGTTATCAATGTTTTGCATCTTGCAAAACTGGAAAATATCAATTTCTTGAAGACATTGAGGCCTGGACTAAAAAAAGTTCACTCAAAAAACCCACACCATATAGCTTGTATGCACAGTTTTTATGTATACACACTGTAACTGCCAGCACAGAACTGCCACCATCCAAAGGACATGGTAAGAGCATTCCCAGATTATGCAACCGTATTTTTATTCCCGTTTCTTGCAATGCTTGTATGTGTTTTCTTTCACGTCTGTTTTTTTCCTCTTAGCACTCCTACAGGTCTACAACTCACCTCTATCTCCAAAAATCCCCTTATTACAGTTCTGCACACCTCAGTGTGCAAACCAGAACTTGCCATTATTACTGCAAACTACTGTCAGGCTGCTGACCCTGAGCTCACAAGCTGGCTCACCGCTCCCATGAGAGAAACCACTGATGACGGTCAGACACCAAAATAAACAAAAAAGGCAACTCCATCAACCACCAGCGACTCCCTCTGAAATCCTAGTGCTGCAAATTCTGCTGATGAAACACCTCCATTTCCTTTATTTCTCTTCTCACATCTGATTTGCAAACTCCTTGTGTTCATGGCACTTTGGGTGATACTCAGGTGTGGAACAAAATTGGGCTGGTGCCAGGAAGCCCCTGGAAACAAAGCTGTTTCTGGCAGGCCTGGAGGTGGTCCCATGAGACAACAATTCATTCTCAGAAGCAGGAAGATTCAAGCAGTAGAAAGACTCAGAGTGATCAAGAGCACACAGTTATAAACATTTCCTGTTGAAAGAAGATTTTTCTCAAATATAAAGATTTTTCCAGTGCTAGTGATGGTGGCAGAGAGACCTCCAGTGGCTGTGGGCAACATCACTCTTCACATGCCCACTGCCTCTCCATGCCCCACAGAAGGGTTTTGCAGAGATGAAGGCCAACACAGCCTTTGGGGCTGGTGGGAACAGCCCCTCTGGTTGAGCCAGTGCAGGACACCACTGCTTCTGGTTGCACTGAGTTGTGACTGCTCTTAGTGTACAGACCTCTACTCAAAGCAAGTGAGACTGATCGCTGGGCTGGTTTGGCCAGAGGTGGAAATACAAAACAAGACAAAGTCACTCTGAGTTAAGAAGTAGTTTGGGTTTCTTGCCTAAAAGATCACCTACCTCTTGCCAAAGACAATTGTTCCAATTTCACATAAAAAAACCCAGTTATTATTTTGCTGGGTTTCCTTTTAAGCTTAATGGAGCTAAACTTGGTTGCAAAACATATAGGACCATTTAAAAACTCAAGCCCCACTCTGAAATAATATTGGTGGCTTGACACTGTATTTGCAGCAGACAAACTATTCATTTAAAAAAGGGAAAATAAAAGAAAACAGGAGTCTTATTTTTGTTATGCAAATGCATGCACACTGGAAATAAAACCTGAGTATTAATAAAGCAGTGTCTAATAATAATAATTAGGAATAATAATTTCATAATTCTTATTATCGAGGTGCTGCTTGTGACCATGCAGATGCACTGAAAGGTACCACACCAAGGTCTCCTCAGTCAAACCAAGACTGGAAACTCCACCAGCCCTGCGAAGCAGCTAGGGAATCAGTGGTTTTCATCCAAGAAACTGCTCCCACAGGCACAACCAGTGATATAGCTGAGGCTGCAAGAAGATGTGGGGCCGATATCTCACAAGCCCAGAGGTCTGCTTTGCTGGACATGAACCTGCTGTGATTTTTCCACCCTCAAACAGCAATAGGTCAGCATTTACTACAGCAATCCATACAGACACATCAGGATGATCAAGAGGAAATATCAACAAACTGTAACCCAGATGTGCGAAAAGTAACACTTATATAACAAGGAGTTTTGTCATGCAGTGAAAAAGCAAAACATTTTGCTTTTCGTTACCAGTAACATCCTGCTTTGTTCTGATGCACCATTACAGAACAGATTTAAACAGAGGCCAATTCAGGAGTGCCTGCTAGAAGGCCAGTCCCACGCACCAGCACCCCGAGAGGGTTGGCCTCGCTGCAGGCTGCTGACCCCAGCTCCGCTGCAGGGCTTCATCTCAGAGCACTGTGGCGGCCATAAAAACTTGCAGCTGATCAGCTTTGTTTCTTCTCCATGGTCCCGCAGGGAGAGCTGCATTTTAATAAACATACTGATAGTTAGAAACAGACTTCTTCAAAGGGCTTTACAAACATAACTCAATCCTGGCATCACCAGGAGATAGTCAAAGCTGTGTTTGTACAGATGGGGAATGGCAGGCAGGGTGGCTGGGCGTGCAGCATCCCTTCAGTGGGTCCAGGGTATGGGGCTCAGACAGGGCCTTGTTAGAGGACTCATTAGCTCACATCCACCTGCTCCCACCGTGTCATGGAACCCCACTCCAGCAGCCTGCAGGCTACTCTGCGGAGCACTGTTTCAAGTGACCATGGACCACTTGGGCTGTTGCATTTGCTCTCCAAGCAGGTAGGAGTGTGCAGCTTCCTAAAGCTCCGTGTTTCCCTGCATGGAGACACGGCTCCTTCTTGTCCACAACCAGGGCTGCGGTGCCGCTCTATGCACGGCTGTGGCACCCAAGCAATAAAAACGCGATACACACGAGCAGTACTGGATCGGCAGCGAGCAGGGGCCAAAGCTGTGGCTGAGCGGTGGAACCCGGGGCCCCACGCCGGGGCCGGGCACTCGCCCAGCAGCTCCTCTGGCAAGAGGTGAATGCGCGCCGGGCACGGGCAGCCCGCAGCGCTAGGACACTTGCACGGCCGCGAACCCGCAGCCTTGCAATTCGAACACGACCGCGCTGCGGCGGCGCCACCGCATGGAGTACAGGCCCCGGTGCCACAGGCGCCTTGCGCTAGGCGGCGCCTCCCCCGCTCCCTTAACGAGACCTGCGCTTCCCACCAGGAGCTCCCCAGTATAGGCCGGGGGCTTCTACTCGCCCCATCTCTCCCAGACTGTCCCACGCAGGGGTGGGCTTTGCTCCAAGCGGGAAGAAGCTCTCCATCCTCTTCTTCCCTGCCACGCCGAGGGCAGGGCTGTGCCCACCAGAACCCCCTCCGGTGGACAGAGACGTCCAGAAGGGACGTGGCCATGGCCGTGAAGAGGCGAGGAGGGAGAGTGGTCCTGTAGGGTTTGCTCCCTCTTTTGAACAAGCATTTCAAGAGCACCAGGGAGAGCGTAAGGGAACAAGAGGACCTTTCCCGGATGGACAGAGGCTGCCCAGTGCAGCAAATCGCTCCAGAAATTCAGTTTCCTTTAAATAGTTATCTGAAGCAAATGACAAACCTCCTGCGCTCACCCAGCACATGACTCACATCCCATTCCACTTACAACATGGCGGACTGATGATTTCCTACCCACTCACTGTAAGGTTTATAATTTTTCCCTCTAGTTCCATCTTACATTCACACAATCCAATACAGTAATCCAGAAAATCAAGTAGTATAAGGAAAATTTTACCGAACAAACAGTATTACTGCCTACCTTTGCTAACTGCCCACACCTGCACACAAGTGCAATACAAGCTGCCCCTCTTATAAAGCTCCAAAAATGGAAATTTACAGAGTTCTTTCTTAAAGTGGAAGGTTCTCAGCAGAAAACTGGTTTTGATTAAAATATATATACTTTTTTTAAGGAAAGACTATCAACTCCGAGTTAAAAAGCCAAAATTACTAAAAAAAGAAAATTAACCTGCCTTACAGTTAGAGCTCTGTTTCAGCCAAACCCCGTGTCCTTGAATTGTCCTAAAAAATTCAGAATGTGCAGAGCCACTTATAATGGATTTAAACACTTCATAGTAAACCATCTGATTAAACAAATAACAATGTTTTTCTTAATTATCTCTCACTGATTCTGTAGTCTCCCTAGACCCCCCCTTCCTTCCACAAATCCATGGTCCACAGGCTGAGAAAGACTAGTCAGTACACTTCTACAAGAAGTGTACAGGAAGAAGAGAGCAGGTGGAGCGACACTGTAAAGTTCTTTTTGAAGAAATATCTCGCATTTGGGAAAGAACTGACCTTTAGTTGTTTCCCTCTTGTCTGTGCTCACATCTCTCAATTACTTTGGTTACTTTATTACACAAACTCATTCAAATTTATTTCGAGGACAGTTATCAAAATAATGCTCTGTGAAATAAAACCAACTGAAAGCATAAATAACCATATTTGCAGAACCTAAGTAGTAATACTCCTCCATCCCTAAGCCCACTCCCTTCTACCCAATCATGGACCTCTTCCTTCCCCTTAACCGTACTTCATCCAGCTTTTTGATCACAGGACCAGATTTTTTTGATGAAGCTGCATAGCTCCTTAGTAGATCTTTAAACATAGTTTCATTATCTGGATGAGTGCTAAGGAAGGCTTTTTCCAGAACATACAAATCAACTCCCTTATCCTCTGCAAGACTTGAAATAAAACTCAGTCCAAAGTCTATCAGAACCAAGTCCAGCTTCTCCATGGGCGGTCGCAGAAGCATATTGGAAGTTGTGAGATCCCCATGTATAAGATCTTCATCGTGCATTCTTGCTAACAACTCACCCATCTTCTCTGCTAAGACAAGGAGGCTACTGGTATCATTTCCACTCTGTTGTACAGAATTAATATGATCTCGAACTGTAATAGAGTCCACAATATCTTCAAGATATATGGAGTTAGTGACGTAATCCACAAAGTAGACCACCGGAGCTGAAATACCTGTTTAAAAGAAGAAATGAAATGCTAGCGGTTCATTTACAGGGTTTTACAACTTTAACAAAAAACCACAATCAAAACAAGCCTTACGCAGCAATGCCAGTTGAGGTCACCCCTAACCACTGATTGTCCACATCCAGGAGTGCCCCCTGCCAAGCCGTTTTCCAACCCACGCTGCACTGGTCTCCAGCCCTAAACCCAGTTGGCAGTTTGAGCTTGGTAGAAGGATCAGACCCTCCTGGGGCAAAACTCCCAAGCAAAACACGCATGAGGGCTTTTGGCGGAATGCAAGCTGCCTTTTAGGAGGGCGCCCTGAAAAAGCGAAGCGGGTCACCCTAGGCCGAGAGGAAACCACTCGCATCCCTCAGGATGAGGCACGAAGGCCACCAACACCTGTTGTTGCAGAGCCGTGGGCGCCGGGGGCCCGCAGGCAGCCGACGCCCAAGGCTGTGGGTCGCGGCACGGCCGCTCGCCCCACGCCGCCCCGACCCCGCCGCCCCGGGGCCCACCTGCCCACCTGCCCGCCGGCACCGCAGCAGCGACCGCGCCTCCTGCGCCAGGCGCCGCCGGCTCAGCCGCTCGTCCAGCGCCGGGTGCCGGTACCGCTTCGGGACGCGCACCTTGGCCACTACCGCCCGCCCCAGGAAGTGCCCCCGGTACACGTGGGCCTCGGCGCCCTGGAGTAACAGCCGCAGCCCGGGCAGCGGCGGTGGCGGCGGCGCCTCCTCCTCCACGGGGCCCGTGGCGCCCGCCTGCGCCTCAGGCTCCGCCATCGCAGGGCCCGCGGCCCCCGCCTCGTCCATCCCACGGGCCGCCGCCCCCGCCTCGTTCACTGTAGCAGCCCCGGCGCCCGCCTCGTCCATCGCAGAGCCCACAGCCCCAGGCCCGGCGCCAGGCCCAACCCCGGCCACACCAAAGGGCAACCCGCCCGCCTCAGCATCAGCCGCCGCCATTACAGGCCGCCGCGCCACAGCGCATGCGCACGATTCGGCATCACCGCCCCGGCTCGGCAACCTTCGGCAGACGCTTGCCGAAAAGTGACGAAGCCCCCGCAAGCTCCGCCCCCTCCCGCTTCGGCAATCTTCGTGAGGTGAGAACGGAAACTTACGAACCCTCAAGCTCTGCTCCCCCGGCTTGCAGCGCTCCGAAAGCGCGTCCTGTGCCCCTCTGTTCTGGCCCTTCCTGGCGCTGCCTCTGCCCAGAACCCGCTCTGTGCTTCCGCCCCCCATAAGTCTCTGCCGTGCTAAGAGATGAGGGAACTTGGGTTGTTTGGTCTGGAGTAGAGGCTGGCGGGAGAGCTCATCGCTCTGTACAACTGCCTGAAAGGAGGGTGAGGCGGGCGCTGGTCTCTTCTCCAAGTAACAAGTTACAGGACAAGAGGAAACGGTCTCAAGTTGCACGAGGGGTGGTTTAGATTAGATATGAGGAAAAAATATTAAAAGAGTGGTGAAGAATGGGCTGTCCAGAGACATGTTGGAGTCACCACCCCTGGAGGGGTTCAAAAAACTACATAGATGTGGCTCTTCGGGACATGACTTAGTGAGAACAGTGGTGTTGGGCTGACGGTTGGACTTGATCTAAAAAGTCCCCAGGACCTGCAAGCAAGGTGCTGGACTTGCACATTCCCAAGCTTCAAGTGAGGTCCTGTGGTTTCCTCGCAGTGCTCTCAGCACTGTCAGAGCCACCTGCCAGAGCATCACCCCTGGGACACCAGCCCAGGGCATCGCCACCATGATGCTCCACCACCAAGGCATTACTATGAGGACTTTGCCATGGGAACTCCACCACTGGGGCATCACCTCCGGGATGCTCCATCATTGGGGCATCACTACCAGGGTTTCACCAAGGAGATACCATCACTGGAGCACCACCACCAGGACATTGCCACCAGAGATCCAACACTGCCTTTTGGTGCTTCATGTCCCGAAAGCCTTCAATGCAGCCCATGCAGGTCCACTTCAGCTGCCCAGTTTGTGGTTGAGGAGGATAGTCTACAGGGGCTCACCTACCTGCAACATTTCATGTGCTTCTGCCCCCTTTCCCAAAGCTTCTGCCCCTGATGCTGGCATGACTGCTTACACAGTGACTGAGGTGACCCCAGTTCCTTAAGCAGCCAAGACCCACGTCTCTGCATTAGTAAAAGATGGAAAACCTCATTATCTTGGGAACAATATTTGGGTTTTCATGGCACACTGAGAACCCACTACTCTACTGATTGATCTTCACATTCTGCAGTTTATGTTCCTCAAAAGATACAAAGGACCATGTAATAAAAAGGACCCAGTCCATGTAAATATGTTTTCAATTGTTGCCTTTGGAGGTGCCACAAGTCCATTTTGTCCTTGTTTTCTCATCCGCAGCATTTGTTTCCTTTTCCGACCACTTATATTTTATTAACACATTCCATACAACTTACTTGTCATTGCATGGTGGGATCATGCCTGGCAAATATTTATCTTGCTTCAGTAACAACTTTTAAACAACCTTTAAATGAGTTTTCAATGATACAAGTAATTCATCCCACATTTCTGCCCACTTGTGGCACCCTCCTTTCAGCTGCCCTTGCTGTGGCAGGGCTGCAGGAGCCCAACAGCTTGGCCAGGGAAAGAAATGCATTCCTGGATGGAATTTGCAAGTGCCACAAACAATCATATAAAAAAGATGTTTTCCCTGTGTTGTGGGCAGATTTTATCTAAGCATCCATGCACAGCCCCCACAGACCTACATATATAACCTATGAGCGAGTGCACACAGATGCCCTTGGTTCATTATTCTGGTAAATATGATGGTCTTCTATCATGCTGGCCAAAAACATCCTCCAGAGCTTTCAAAATACAAATAAAATATTTTTGCTTTATTTTTCCCTTTTTTATTTATTTAAATTTTGTCTTCCCTTTGATTTCACTTATTCTTTTCTCTTTGAATGCAATAAACAGTTGACATAGCCCTTGGAAATCATCTAGAGCCATTTACAATATTTATGGTATCACCCAATATTTTTATTGGAACATAGAATCACCCCAGAGAATGGCACTGAAGCCAAAGACTCTTTGGTAAATTATTTAATTATGTAACTTTGTTCTCCTGGTGACAAGCATTTATAAACTCTCATTTTACAAACAATGTAATTGAGTTAAAACTTGCAGTGCAGAAAACCAAGGCAGATCCCATGGGCTCCTGCCTGCTGTCCTGCTGAGCCCTCGGCATTGGGCAGGCTGCAGCACTGCAGGCAGCTCTCCCATCACACTCCAGCTTATTTAAGGGTGGAAGCTGCCATCCTCAGACCTGGACAGACTAGAAAAGGGCTGAATTTGGATTACATCAGGGCTCAGACGGCTCCTCACACCCAGCTAAGGCGCTTGCTGGCTCTGAGGTTGTGTCCTCAACTTGCAGTGTGGGCACAGGTATAAACCTTCTGGGCATGAATTCACAGCTTTGAGTGTTACTGCAGCTCAGAATTATGGATCTTGGCCAATTTCCCCAGCAAGAGGACATTTTAGGCAGGGCAGACAGTGGAAGGAGGGATGTAGAGACCAGCCACCCAACAAAGGGACATGGGGATGCAGGGAAGCACCCCCAGTCACCGCAGGCTGCCACATTGGAGGCATTCCTAAAACATTCCATAAATTGGATCCATGGGGCGACCACCAGCACTGACTGGCATTGCCAGTGAACCCTTCAGGGTTAGGATAACATCAAAGAAAATGCGTGCAACCTGGCATAATAACAAAAAAAAAGCTCCTTAGGCTGTAAATGAGCAGGCAATAAATGCAGGTGCCTGGTGAGCTGGGTGCACCCCGCCCAGCTCTAACACTGCCACCTGCTCTTGGCTTATAATTCTCATCAGTAACTGCACTGAGCTTGGACACTTTGGTCCCCTGAATCCCTCCCTAAGGGTCAATTGTAATTAGAGAAAATGTGATGAGAGTTGCTGAACACTGTGTCTTCCTTTTTCCGGGGCAGACTTCTTTCTCCTCTTATGTTCGTATTTTAATATGTGACTTTAAAGCCTCTTAGCTGCTCCAGCCCTGAGGTAGAGTAACATTTTCAGCAATTTGCAGCCGGGTCGTGTTACCAAACGCAGGCAGACACTGAGCTCTTCAGGAAGCGCATTCCTGCGGCTCAGCCCTGGGGATGTGTTGTTGTGCTGCAAAGCAGGAATGTGCCTTGCGCCCCACAAGTCCAGGAGCCAAGAGCAAGATAAGGATCAGATGGGGAAATGGCACCGCCAAGACACACAGTCTCCAGGAGAGGAGGAAAGTGTTGCAGGAGGGAGCAAGGCTAGAAACATACTGGCAGATGTGAAGCATGAGCCAGTCCTGGTGGATCCAACCCCTCCAGATCTTCTCATGCAGAGCTTAGGAGCAAAGCTCCTGGCTTCAAGAGACCCAGAATACCCATTAACTACAAATGATATGATAAGAAAGATGCACTTTAAAAACCTAAAAGGAAGAATTCTTTCCCAAATTATCCAAATTACGTACATCATAGCATTTTTTTGCCTGGTTTTTTTCAGAGGACCATAAAACCCAGCCATGTGCAGCATCGACACAGCAGCTGCATTTCTGTACATACTGATGTCATCTTTTTGTCCACCTTTTGTAAACATACCATAATGCTCTGCCTGTCCTCCCCCAGCCCTCGTCTCCTTGCTGTCTATGCTAATAATGTTTATTGCCCTGCCAGAGAACAGGAAGACAGAAAATGATGGGGTGGCAGATAAATGAATGCAGAGTGACCATGGCTTCTCACACTGAAATCATTTGAGAAGCAAGGAATTGCTGAGGCAAATTGTAGAACACATAGTCAAGAGTGAGTTTGCCCAGCAGCTGCTGAGGGCTGCAGCTCCCCTCTCTGCCTGGTGTGGTGAGGAACCACAGGTGGATCACATCTCCTCCAGTTCATAACACAGCACACCCAAAATGTAAAGATTTGAGCTCCAAAGAGAAATTGTGCGGGCCAGAGATCACAGGCAAGATCATGCTGCGTCTCCAGCATCCCCCTGTGTTCCCAAAAAATGGAACATGAGCCCAGCTGTAGTGCCTGCTGCCCACTGTGAACTGGCCTCGTATGTAGGGTCTTGGGGAAAAGAGAAAATTGCAGTCATTTCTCCCTCTGTCATGAGAGCTGGTCATGATTTCAGAGCTGCTTAAACTACTTTAGCATAAATTACATTAACATGAATTACGAACCCTACTGTAGCGCTTCTCCCATGAACACCATTGGTTTCTGGTAGGTGGTATTCCTGTTTGAAGCCATTCTTCCCTGAGTATGTGATCTCTGTGAAGCCACATGTCTGTATCATATACAAGTTTTTAGAAGAGGTATTTTTAAATACTGTATTTCCATTTAACTTAGAGCATATGAATAGGAAGCATTATTTCATCTATAAACCAGGCAGATGATTTGAAACAATTTTAATGCTCACTATGACTTTGAGAAGAAACAAAATCACCTGCTGCCCATATTGCTGGCCAGATAGTCAACAGACTAAAGCTAAAAGGACATTCATGATCCAGTATTGCTCATATCAAGCATCCCAAAACTATGAGTACGACCAAAAAAAAACCAGTTGGCACTACTGGTCTCCAAAGCAGAGACATGATATATAATCCTCTACATAGAAGAACGATTCTTTAAATATTTCTCTCAAATGCCCCATTAAGTTAATACATGAAATGACTGTAAAAGTTCTTCAAAACCAAATCATGTATGCCTCATTCTTCACCCAACCTGCTTACTTTGGTCTGTGTCAGAGGGGTGTGCCTGCACCACAGACACCACTGTCACTGGAGTGACCTTCCCCATCTCAACCCTGTACTGTAGCGAAAAGCTCTACCAGTAGAGACTCCACAGAGCGCTGTGCTGGAGCTCATGTTGTTGTAACCATGTGATTAAATAGAATATTACCTGCAGCCACATCCCAGCTCATAGTGCATGTCCCCTCCAGTGGCAGTGCTGTTGCATGGTTCTGGGAAGGCAGTGCCAGCCCACAGCCAAGCCAGCAGCAGCGCATCTCCCATGCACTGGTCCTCGCGCTGGCTGCATTGCAGCAAACTTCTGAACATTGCATGTACTGTTGCAGCACACACATGTACTTTGCCACAGCACAACCCACCCAGCAACTGCAGTTGGCACGAACAGCATCAAGGGAGAATGCTTGCACTGTGTTAAAGAGCTCTGAAAGCCCTTGTAGGCATAACAAGTTTTGTAAAATCCTCGTTTTACAAACTGGACTTTGGGATACATTAATCTAGACTCAAATTCAGAAAAGATATCTTGCATCCAAGTGCAAGTCCCAGTGTCTTTTATGCAGCAGCCAGCAGGAAGATGTCTGTTCAACTGAGCAGAAAAAGAATGTTAATTGCAAGGGAAGTTGAATACAGAAATGCTTTGCCTAATGGACTGCTGTGATGGGGGAAGGAGATAAGCTTGAGCGGCTGATTCATTTTTTTACTACAAAAGAAAAAGGTAAGATTGCAAACTCAGTCATGCTGCTCTTTTTCTTCATAGCTTTGAGATTGTCACTATTTTCCTAGCAGACTTTCTTTGACTTTCCAGCCGATCTAACTAAAAAACAAAATAAACTGTCAATCTCTTGTGGGCTTGCCAGAGGAATGAAGCTCTGCATCAGAGAGGTGAGAAAAGGAGATTCCTTTCCTGGCTAAAGTGAGACAGGCTGGAGACAGAACTGTCATTCCAGCAACCTAAGCCATACCCTGCCACATCCTTGTTTTCTACAGCAATTAGGTAGAATGTCCCCAGCCACCCTGGTGGGCAACCCTGAGCTGGATGGAGTCACACGCCCGGGTTACGGTGCAGAGAGCTCTTCCCTCCAGACCCATCCGTCCTTCTGGACCCACGCAACTCCTCGCACCCATCCACCCCCCCGGAATCACCGAGCGTCCTGAGTTGGAAGGGACCCACAAGTACCATCGAAACCAACTCCTATCCCTGCCCAGGACAGAGGAGTTCCGCTCCTTCTCCCCAGCCCTTTGCATCAGCTCTCCGAGCAGCGCATCCCAGCGAGGGCCCCCCCCCCCCCCGCCCGGGATTCCTCCCCCTCCGGCTCCCCGAGGGGCGGGCAGGGCGACTACAAGCCCCAGGCTGCCTGGCCGGGAGGCAGGGCGAGAGCGACGTGGCGCTGCGGCCCCGGCCCCCGCTCCGCCCCGGCCCCGGCCCCCGCTCCGCGCCCGCGGAGCGCAGGGGCTGAGCCCCGCCGAGCCATGGGTGAGTGCCGGGACGGGGGAGGAGGGATGTGGGGAATACAGGGGCACTGAGGGAATGGGGTGTCCCTCTCGGGACGGGGCAGCCGGGCTGGGAACGGGCGCATCCCGCTCCAGGAAAAAGTTTTCCAATAAAAAAAAGTTTTCCACTTTTCCCGAAGGCTGAGACTGCGTCTCCCCTCCCCTTCCTCCTCTCCAAAATCTTTTCTTTCTATTTTTTTTTAGCACTCCCAGCAGCAGATGTGGCAAACATAAAGAAAATGGTAGTTTTATTTCTATTTGTTTTAGCGCTCCCAGCAGCAGAGTTAGCAAACATAAATAAGTAATTTTCTGTGGCACAGCCCCCAGGGCCATCCCGGGGGCATAGTCGGAGGCTCTTCCCTCTTCTCCCTTCTCTTGGGCTGCCTGTGGGAGCAGAGCAGCAGGAACTAGGGAGGAAGCATTCAGTTTTCCTAAAGGCTGCAACGCCTTTTGCAGTTCCTGTTGGCACTGGTGTGTGGCAAAGAGGGACTCCAGCAGTTCAAAAGTCAGCCCAGTTTCAGCCAGGTCAGTGTCACAGATTACTGCCCAGTCCTGGAACACAGCCCTCCAACCAGAGTTTGCCATAGGCAGGGAATCAACTGGCACAGCTCCTTAGGAGACCCACCAGACTTTCTGTTCTCATGTTTCCCAGCTACATCAGAATAGGCTATACACAAAGCTGGGTTTCAAATTTCATGAAATATTACTGCTTATTAAGTTAACAAGAAATACAGAAAAATGTGATGGAATCAGCTATGGTATTTACAGCAGGACTGTCTGTGTCTAATTGAGTTTGTGGCTTGAAATTAATGGCATGTCCACTTTATGCAGAGCTTTTTTTCTCAGTGAGCAAATATTTTTTCTAATTATCTGCATAATGTGTACAAGGAGTGATAAAAGCAGTGCAGGTAGTCACACAGAGCATGGTGGGGGGACTGGTGTGTAACTGGGATGATGCAAGTTACTCAAATGGAACAAAGAGGGTTACAGAATAAATACAAATATAAATATAGCCATCACTGGGTAATAACCTTTGTTGATAGTTGCAATTAAAGGCCAAATAGAGACACTTCTTATTAAACACAGCTTATGAGGGGAAAAAAGCCCTTAGGCAGGGTGAGGAATGTTTTCCATGGTCTGGTGGTTGTGTCCCCGTTATTTCTATATAATTTACTGAAATTGTGAGTATTTCTAATTAAACAAAACCAATATGAGAATACAGATAGTGTTGTATGCTGGAAATGAACACAAGCCTCCAAGCTTATGCACTTTACCTGTGCCTTCAAAATTGCAATTGAGGGGGGAGGTCACTGTCACTGTTGTTCCCCAGAGATCCCTGCCTCAGTGCTGACTCCCACACCTTGTGCAGTCCCCCCTGCTGTAACATGACTAAAGGTTCACACATGGTCACCCTTTCATCTTTTCCCCGGGGTGAGAAGCCTGTGCAGCAAGCATCTTTTGTTTTTAGGGTTGTTTGGGGTGTGTGGCTTGGGTTGGGTTTTGTTTGCTTTTGCAGTTGTTTTTTCTTGTTTTAACTAAACTTACATACTTACTGAACTTGCAAGCTCAGCTATATGGGAAGGGCAAGGACAAAGAATCACCTCTTCTATTTTGGACAGGCAACAGTGAGCTTTTCAGCTTATGATGAAGTTTGTTCTGTAGTCCTGGACCAGCCTGAGAAGGTTGTTCCTGGCTTAGGGATTCTGGGTGGTGTGTGCTGTAGAAGGAGACATGAAGTAATCAGGGCCACCCCCACAAAATCAGGCTGAGTGCAAGATTAACTGGGAGAAAAAGCTTCGCGAGCAGTGTTTTCAGTCACAAAGTAGGAAGTGAGAATGCAGAGCCTGCAGTGAGATCTGATGGTGCCACATGCACTGAAACATGAAAATGATAATGCAAAACAAATCAGAACCAGAAAGCAGAAGCTGCACTTCCTGCCCAGTTTTGTAATTAGAATCACAGGAGACTACAGAGGATCCCCCTGAACATCTCCAGGCAGTACAAATCACTGTCTTCCACTTAAATACAAGTCTTACCTTTATTAACAAATTCTGTTTTCACAGTTCTGCAGCCCAGATGAGTGCTGTTAGGAGATGTGTGTGCAGGCCTGGCAGGTTGTGTGAATACACATGACCTCGTGCCTTTTGGGGAAATACAGCATTGTGGTTTTGTAGGTGGAAAATTTGGGTGTCCCAGGAGGGTTTTTTTCCAGCTTGTACATGCTGATAGCTTGTGTGCTGGAGCCAGAAAACTGAACATAGTATTGCTTGCTTGTTTTCCAGGTCGTGCGCTGCTGGTCCTCCTCTTGTCTGCAACAGTCTCTCTCCTGGGTGGGCTGATATTTGGATATGAGTTGGGGATTATCTCTGGTGCATTGCTGCAGTTGCAGATAGACTTTCACCTCAGCTGCTTCAAGCAAGAAGTTCTCGTGAGCTCCCTCCTTATCGGAGCTCTCCTCGCCTCTCTGGTTGGGGGGATCCTCATTGACCGCCATGGACGGAGGAGAGCAATCCTGGTCAGCAACTTGGTCCTCTTGGTTGGCAGCCTTATTCTCACACTGTCAAGGTCATTTATTGGACTGGTCATTGGGCGCATCACTGTGGGCTTTGCCATCTCTGTCTCGTCCATGGCCTGCTGCATCTACGTGTCAGAAATGGTGGCTGCTCATCAGCGAGGCCTGCTGGTGTCCCTCTACGAAGCAGGCATCACCGTAGGCATCCTGCTGTCCTATGCGCTGAATTACATCTTTGCGGATGTGGATGAGGGATGGAGGTACATGTTTGGACTGGCCATTGCCCCGACAGCCATGCAGTTCCTCAGCATCCTCTTTCTCCCGGTGAACCCTGTTAAATTAAGTTCGTGGGACGCAGACTGCCAGAAGGGCCTCATTCAATTGCAGAACACTGAGGACAGAAAGATGGCAAAGCGGGAGCCCTCTAAGGAGAAGCATTACTCATTTCTTGACCTTTTCAGGGCTAGAGACAACATGAGAAGGCGGACTCTGGTGGGTCTGGGACTGGTGCTCTTCCAGCAGTTCACTGGGCAGCCTAATGTGCTGGGCTACGCCTCCAAAATCTTCCACTCAGTGGGGTTCCAGAGCAACTCCTCGGCCATCCTGGCCTCTGTCGGGCTGGGGGCGATAAAGGTGGTGGCCACGCTCATCGCGATGGCCTTTGTCGACAAAGTTGGCAGGAGAGTGCTCCTCATGGCTGGCTGTGTGGTGATGGCCATCTCTGTCACCACCATTGGCCTCACCAGCCGCATCGCTCCGCTGGCCATGCCCAGAGACTGCAAGGCAGCCATAAACCCCAATGCATCCCACAGCGCCACCCAGTACCTCCTGACACCCGTATCCTCCCAGCCTGCTGTGTCACCCATCCCACCAGCATTAGGTGCTATGAAAAGACAGGCAGACCCTGGTTTTGCTGCCACGAGGAGCCTTACAAAAGTTTTTGCCAGTACTCAAAACAGAGAGGCTGTTCCCAATTCTTCGCTCACCCAGCAAAGGGCCTTCGAAGGTCAGTCCAAAAAAGAGACAGTGGAAAGCACTGGCCCTCCTTTCCGTGCTGCTCCCTGGACAGAACATATGGTGTTAAATTGGATTACACTGCTCAGCATGATGGCTTTCGTGAGCGCCTTCTCAATTGGATTTGGACCAAGTGAGTATGATGTTTATATACCCTCACACTAACCTAGACAATAAAACTAGGGCTGATCTTTATAGTCTGCTTGAAACATTCATTATCATCTGCTTTACCATGCAGCTCAGTGTCTGGAAACTGGAATTATTTCCTTGTCAGCCCACTGAATCATTTTCTAGCTTTGCAGCTCTGTCAGCTATAAGGCAGGTGCAGCACTAGAATAGTTTCTCTTCCATGCTATCACTACCCTTGTAGTGTTTTTTTTTCCTGTCATGATCATTACAAACTCAGAACATCTCACAAGCACTGCCTAATCTTCACAGCATCCTCAGGAGAAGGAAGAGAGATTGCTGAGATCAGAGGGCCTGAGTGGCTTCTCCTGTGTGATGAAGAAAGTCAGTGGCAGAACTGGAAGTGGAGCCTCCTCAAAATTTGTCAATATCAGTTGGTCTTTTCCTTAAATCATTAGTTACTCCTCAGATGAGATAGAGATTAGTTCATGCTTTCGTGTCAGCTCTACTGTTTTCTGGCATTTCTTGCTTTAAATGCTTTAGTGGGAGAAATAACACCTGATCCAAGGAAAACCAGAAGTGCACAGAAAGTCTCGTGGGTTTGACAGTGACCATGTAGTTTATTTCAAGTAAAATAACCCTGGGTCAGGAGAGACTACTTTAAGAGATACATTACTTTTGCTCTGATTTTAACTCAAATGCAACGTTGTCTCCCTAATCCTACCCCTTTCTCATTTCTTTGCAAAGAGAGTGTCCTGACTGCAGGTGTGCCAGATCTTTTCCATCTCCCCTAAATGGAATAAATTACTTACTGGCTTTCTCCTTTGTTCCCTGGGCCCTTGCATTGGTATTTCATTCTTCTGTGGAGAGCTGAATGTGAGAGTTTTGAAGTGTTCTGCTGTGACCTGACTCTGAGATTGATGAACACTTGACACCACCAGCAGCAGGTGCTAAGTGAAGCCAGAGCTTAAAACCCTGCTGAAATTTTCTTTGCCATTTCCCAAATAAATTGTTTAACCCATACAACTATCTTTTTGATCTCTCTAAATCCATGCAGTGACCTGGCTGGTCCTCAGTGAGATCTACCCTGCTGGGATAAGAGGAAGAGCCTTTGCCTTCTGTAACAGCTTTAACTGGGCTGCCAATTTACTGATCAGCCTCTCCTTCCTCGACCTTATTGGTAAGTGCCCATTCTCCATCCCTCCATCTACCACAACTGGTGAGTCAAGTGTCCACCTCAAACTGTTTGGAGACAAGTGGCATTTTGAACTGATGCCTCTCACAGCAGAAAAACTAAGCACCAGTAACACTGGTCTAAGCCCCTCCACCACCCATTTCATAAAAATCATCCATTGCCCACTGGGCTGTACTAGAGTACTGCAGTAATGGGAAACCGTGGAGTTTCATGCCAATAGCTTTACAATGTTTCTTGCCAGCAGAGCTCTTGACTGAGGCACTCAGCAGGCACTGCTGGGCCATGGAGCTTGGCTTCTCCTTCCCTCTGTGGTGCTGCTGGCAAAGCCTAGTGTGGGCCATCCTGCTCCCTTGCTGATTCCTGGTCTAGAGCTTGCAGATAAGGAGCTTCCCTGTCCTTTTGAGGGTTTCTCAAAATAAGGTGCCTCTGTTAGGCACCTGTGACCACCTTGCAGTAAGCAACCAGCTTCCTTTGTATCCCATGATGTGACCTACGTCCAACGGATCCTTCACACACTTGAATCTCTCTGCAGATGCTATTGGTTTCTCCTGGATGTTTCTTCTCTATGGACTGATGGGAGTGAAGGCTGTTGTATTCATTTATCTTTTTGTTCCTGAGACAAAAGGACAGTCCTTAGAGGAGATAGACCAGCAGTTCTCCAGGAAACGGTATGTGTGCTGTTGTACCAGCGTGAGTGCTGGCTTTCAGTGCTTCCCACCAGCAGTACCTGAGGTCTATGGCACTGGGCAGCTCAGGGCTGTAGCAAAGGCTGGCCAGTGCTGCTGAGAATACCTCAAGTTTGTGGTGGGGCTGTAGGATCGGGTATGCAGCATGGTTCATCAGCAGGTAACTGCCCTGAGCCTTACAGCCGCGCTGTTTGAGGGCAGTAGTGACAGTTGGGAGGAAAAGGACTAAAACCCAGGGCCTGTGGGTGAGGGGAGAAGAGCAGGACTAGACCATGGTACAGGAACATCAGGAGAGTGAGGTCCTTAGAGTAATCATGGACTGATCATTTTCCCCTGGGCCAGAGACATCACCTGGTGTAACACATGCCATGGGCTCTCACCCTGTAATTTCCGTCCAAAGCCTGTAATTCTGGCTGGGCCAGGGAAGATCGAGTGGTATTTGTGCAATTCTGATTGTGAAGGAGGTGGCAGGGCAAGGATTACTAGAGCAGAGAGAGGTTGTGCAGCCTCACAGTGACAAGGAGCAGGAGCACACACCATCTGGGAGTTGGCCAGGGAGAGGTAATTGCTGTAAGCCCCTGCCTGGCTCCTGGCTCACTGCAGGCAGGGGCTGCTCCAGATGACCTTCACCATTGTCCAGCAGGGTGTGGGAAGGAAACGTGTTTAAGAAGAGACGAAGAGGAGCGAGCTGCACGCATGCCCAGTACCAGAGAGTGGAGCACACCAGCAGCACATGAAACCAATGACACAACCGTAGCATCACCCTGAGGAGAGGAGCAGGCTGTGCCATCCAGACAGTTCTTTTCCATGGCCTTTAACTGGTGACCTTTATTTGGAGATGGTTCTCACCGTGGTGCCTTAGATCTTGGGACATGCTGACAACTGTCCTTTGGGTCCTTGGAGGGACGTAGATCCCAGGCAGGGAAGATGTCTTTCCTTTGATATATTTTATTTTCCATGGTTTGTAACTCCTGTCCTTTAAAAGATTAATGGTTTTGTACATAGGAATTAAAGCACAACTTTTGCTGACAATGGTTTCCATTCGTGCAGTTCATTTGCAAGCTAGGTATGTTATTTTCTAGTTCTTTGAAACACTTGATGCTTTCCAGAGGAGACAGTAGAGCAGGACAAATGTGTCAAACATTCAGCAACATATGTTAATATTGTCACCCTTTGTAACACGTTTAGGAGCCTGAACTCTGAGATGGGAGCTGATGCAGACAAATGCCCTGTTTCAGTAGAGGCGGAAGGAGTGCCAGCTCATAGGCTGCTGTTTCTCACAGCATTCAGACCCGGCAGCTCACCTGCCTGATCACCCAAGGTCCACACTAAATGAGTGTAGAAGTGCACGTCTCACGTGCACGTTTGGCATGTTTGGCTTCTATCCTGGAAGTTAAAGTTACGCATCCAGAGAAGGGCAACAAAGCTAGTGAAGGGTCTAGAGAACAAGTCTTACAAGGAGTGGCTGAGGGAACTGTGGTTGTACTGTCTGGAGAAAAGGAGACTGAAGGGAGACATTATCACTCTCTACAACCACCTGAAAGGAGATTGGAGTGAGGTGGGTGCTAGTCTTTTCTGTCAGTAACAAGTGATAGGATGAAGGGAAATAGCCTCAAGTTGTGTTGAGAGCGGTTTAGACTGTATATAAGGAAAACTGTCTGACAGAGTGGTGAAGCATTGGAATCAGCTGCCCAGGGAAGTGGTGAAGTCTCCATCCCTGAAGGTGTTCAAAAACATGTAAACGTGACAGTTGGGGACATGGTTTAGTAGGCACAGTGGTGTTGGGCTGACAGTTGGACTGGATGATCTTAGAGGTCCTTTCCAACCTCGATACTTATGTGATTCTATGTAATCAGCCCCTAAATCAGGGCTGTGGAGCGTGGCCACTGGCAACAGGGTCGGATATTCAGCAAGGGGGTCCCTGGCCACGAGGGATAGGGACAAAGGGGGGCGCTTGCCAGCACCCTTGGGTATGTTCGGCCGGATGGGGATGCCGTGAAGGGGCAGCAGAGTCCCAGAGCAGTTTTCCTTTCCGGGCTGTGGTCATTTGTCACCACTCTCACCCCGCACACCCGCGCACCCTCAGAGGGACAGCGCCGCGCCTGCACCGCAACGACTCTGCCGCCAGAGGGCGCCCCTGCACTGCAGCACCGCGCCCTCGCTGTGAGCCCTGCGGAGACGGACGGACAGACAGACAGACAGACAGACAGACAGACAGTCAAAGCCTCAGCCCGCAGCATCCCTCGGGCACAGCGTCGGAATTCAAGGGACCCCCCCCACCCCGCCCCCCAGAGCAAGGGTGCTGCTGCTCCCCTTCCCCTCCAGCCCCGTGCTGCACCTCGGAGCTCACAGTCACAGAGGTGAAAGGGACCCCAAGGATCACCGGATGCAACTCCTGTCATAGAATCATAGAACCACAGAATCATAGCATCGCTTGGTTGGAAAAGACCTTTGAGATCATCGAGGCAAACTGTACCTGTCGACTACTAAACCAGATCCCTGAGCACCTCCACTGCCTGTCCTTTGAATACCTGCAGGGATGGGGACTCAGCCACTTCCCTGGGTTCCAAGTGCCTGACAACCTTTTCGGTGAAGAATTTTTTCCCCTGGCACAACATAAGGCTATTACCTCTCTTCCCATCACCTGTCACTTGGGAGAAGAGATCAACACCCACCTTGCTACAACCTCTTCAGGCAGTTGTAGAAAGTGATAGGGTCTGCACAGGACACCCCAACATTCCCAGCGTGTGTCTGAGGGCATTGTCCAACTGCCTCTTGAATATTGTCAGGCTTGGCACCGTGACTGCTTCCCTGGAGAACTGTTCCAGTGCTCCACCACCCTCTGGTGAAGAACGTTTTCCTATTATCCAGCCTAACTCTCTCCTAACACATCCTCCTGCCATTGCTTCGGGTCCTGTCATTGGTCACCAGAGAGAAGAGATCAGCACCTGCTCCTCCTCCTCCCCTTGTGAGGAAGCAGTGAACTGCTGTGAGGTCCCCCCTCAGTCTCCTCTTCTCCAGGCTGAACAGACCAAGTGATTTCAGCTGCTCCTTGTACAGCTTCCCCTGTAGACCCTTCATCAGCTTTGTGCCCTCCTCTGGACACTCTCCAGTAGCTTGATGTCCTTTTTATACTTCAGTGCCCAAAACTGCTCACAACAATTGAGGTGGGGCTGCACCAGTGCAGAGCAGAGCAGGACAATCCCTTCTCGCACAGCTGGCAAAGCTGTGCTGGATGCACCGCAGGACACAGTTGGCCCTCTTGGCTGTCAGGGCACTCTTGGCTCATGTTCAAATTGATGGAGGCCCCAGAAATGGGAATGGGAATTCATGGGCAGCTTGGGAGAGAACGGAGAGGAAAAGATGAACACCCTCATGAACGCCTCATGATGAGGGAGAGTGAGCCCAGGTTGAGGGGTTGACTGCTGCGGCAGCAAGCAGGACTGGTGGGGCAGAGGGAGGTGAGTGAGCTCTGGGGACAGCAAACACGGGTTCAGGCACTGCCAGGCTCTGCAGGTGATGGTACAGAAAGCTGTGAGCCAGCCTGTGGCAAAGGGGATTCATAAACCCAGGATAAGAGAACTGTCTTCCCTGCTTTCTTCAGAAAAACACGCTGAAACTTTTCAGACCCAGTGGTCTGAGGGGCCATGGACTGAAGCTACTGATGAGGCAGGAGGGACCTGCTAAGGGGCTGCCCAGCTCATTACACAGAGAGCTCTGTGTTAGGGTGTCTGTGTTTGCACAGAGTGCAAGGTGATGGAGGTGCTGGGAGAGCCTGGGGAAGAGCATCCTGCTGGGGAGACCACTCTGAACCTACCGGCTGGTGTCACAGCATCCTCCACCTCCATTGCAGCAGAGCAGGACTGGTGGGACTGAAAAAATGGAAAGGCCATAGAGAAACGTTTAAATGAGGAGCTGAAGGGAAGTCAGAGGTTGTTCAGACTTGCAGCACTTGTGAGGAGGATGTGGCCAGGGAAAGGGCAGCAGGGAAGTTAATGGTGCAGCTGCAATAAATAAGGTGTTTGACCTTGTATAGCACTGGCAGACCTGCAGGAATGTTATTAAGCAATAAAGCAAGAGCAATACTCAGAGATGCTTCTTCTCACCAGAAGCTTATAAAAAAATTAGATAACACCAGGTTTTCCTATTGCCCTGAATGACAAGCCCAGTTGCACTACAAATTTCTTGAGATGAGTGTTCACAGATTCCAATAAGAAAAATGTGGAGCCAGGACTGCGTTACTCACTCCTATCAGGATGAAGGTAATGATCAGCAAATGTAAAATGAGATTAGAGAAGCCTGTCAGCTCAGTGATCCAGCAGAGAGGAAAAAAAAAGTATTTTTTGATAAAATAATGAATCTCCTGGTCCAGGCAGTGCTGGAAGAGGTGAGGAGAGCTGCTGCTCTGGGTTTGGTAGAGAGCAATGCACAGGACCTGCTTCACAAGGTGTTTGTGGGAGAGCTGCTCGCTGCTACAGACCACAAAACAACCAATTTAATGCTGTAGCAGGAGAGAGCACACCATATAAATCCAGTGTGTGGCTCTGCAATTTCAGAAAAGAGAACTATGAAAAAATAAGGTGATTCATCAATAACAACAAAATGAAAAGGAATAGAGAAAGCAAGGATCCTGCAGGCAGTCTGGAGGCGATTAAAAAATACTCTATTAAAGCCCAAGTAGATCACATGCCACAACTCAAAAAAGAACTAAGAAGTCCTAAAAAACACCCTGCCTGATTCATTGCTAAGGTTAAGGAGGTATCACAGGGAGAAGGTCAGCATTTTAAAAATGAAGAGGTTTCCCACATGAGGAGAAAAGGAAAACCCATAAAACACAGCAAGTAAAGTGTAGACAGAAAATTAAAAGAGCTAAAAAAGAGCATGAAGACTTCCTTCCACAGATATTTTTTTAAAAGTTTCTTTAAATATACCAGAAGTAAGAAGCTGGCTAGGGAGCCCTTTCTCAATACAAAGATGCAACAGGGTACCAGGAAGATAAGGAATGACAAGGCAACTCAGGTACAACTTCGTGTTGGTCTTTTCTGCTACAGGTATTTGGGAGATTCTTAAATCCAGTTCATGCTTTGTATCCTGTAAGTTAGAGGAATGAGATCAATGTGAATTTACAAATGGATCTATCAGAGGAATGGCAGGTTACTAAAGTAGCTCCCACCTACAAACCAAGCTCTGGAAGGGGGACCCTGGGAGCTAGAAGTGAGTTTCACCTCCATCCCTGCTGGGGTGGTCGGGTCTGCACTAGAAGTGACCACATAGCAGACAAGCAGGTGTGAAAGAGCCAGATCTTCCTGTCTTGTCAGTAGCAAAGAGCAGGGCTTAACAGACAGTTTTTGAGGACAAATGAGATTCAGCAATGGAGTTGCCCAAGAATCTCTGCTGGGTCTGGGTTTATTCAACACTTTTATCTGTGGTGTTGGGAAGGAAATGGGCAGTGAAATCTCCGTGTTTGTGGATGATGCTAAGCTCCTTTGTGAACTAAAATGTTTTGCCACTGACAAAGGGCTCCAGAATAATATTGCAAAAGTGAGTGGATAACAAGGGCAGCTGAGGTGGATGCACCAGGGAAAGCTGTCCTGTGAAAGAGGCCTCTGAAAGCTGTTTGGGGCTAGCATGGACTGGAGGAGTCCTCAGCCGGGTGAGCTAACTCCCTCCATCATCATCATCTAACTGGGCAAAAGTATCTCCATTCTAAATTTGTGACCCATTAATGTAGCAACAGGCTGTTTCTCTTTTTCTTTCCCCTGAGGCTGAGACCTCATAAGACCAGAGGATACAGAAATGCTTGAGGCAGTGACAAATCTTCTTTAGTGGGCTTTTATTTCCTTTTCTTTCACAATATTTTCTTTAGTTTCCTAGCCAATTTTTTTCTAAGGAAAGATTTCTGACTTCCTTTGAGCCACAGCTCAACATCTGTCCACATCGGGGGTTGAAGTAATACACTGTTAAGGGGTTTTGATGTCAAGCCCAAAACCCCACCAGGGATTTACGCAGCTCTCCCCTTTCCTCCCTCCTCCTCTTTAAATAGCCTTTCATTTGCTCTCACTAATTGTGCTGTCATGCCTTTCTCTTTCCCGGGGTTGTGCAGACAGCCTTTCATGCAGACAGGTTTTGGTGACAGATGCCTGTGCCATGAGCTTTCCGAGAAGGCGGGTTGCACTGCAGAGCGTGCGCATTGTCTGAGCATGCCGAGCCACACTGAAATGATCCAGGCACCCATCCAGCCCAGGGATGGATTAGGCAGTGGCTTCCCTTGCCCTCCCCCGAGGTGCTGCTGGATAATCGCTGCCTGTCAGGAGAGCCTCGCCAGCCCCAGCCCACCCACAGACACCACTTGCTCCTCTAAGTGAGCAGGAAAAGATTAGCTGAGCATCTCTTGGAAACATGGAAGGGGAGTGTATTCAGGAAGATTTTGGCTGGGGACAAGGACACTGCAAAGCCTGGTGTCTCAGGGGAGGGTGGGCATGAGAAGCACAGTGGGGATGGGGAGGGTTGCATAGTGTTGAACAGAGCTGATCTGGACAGTGCCCCCTTCCTTGGGCACACACAGCCAGAGCCGTGCGGTGTGTGTGAAAGACAGTGCTTTTGATGGCTTGGGTGAAGTTGTGAGACAGGGCTGGGGACTGTGTAAATCAACCTGCTCGAATGGAAACCTGCTCTCAGGCCTCACGAGCAAAAGGAGAATGATACTTTCGAGCAGCTATCAGATTTGAAGGCACCCGGGACACAACCAGAAGCTGATCCTGGAGAGGCTCAAAGTTTGAATTTCCTCAGAGTTGTGTTTGTGCCCAGGGAATACTTTGTTGTTGGCTGGAAGACTGGGATATAGCAAGTGAGATAATACACAACTCAAGTACATAGGTGATCCTTATCCTCTTATCTCTGTTTTCCAGCTCTTCTCTTGATCAGATGATACAAAGGACAGTAAGGGGCTAATGCTGATGATTGTGCAGCTCAAGAAGGCTCTTCAGAGGGGGGGTGGGTTCCCATTTCGGGATCTCTGCAGACCTGTTTGGGTCTTTGCTGCCCCTCCCCCACAGGGTGCCTGTCAGCTGCTGCCATAGGCAGGAGGAGTCCCAGCAGCCCCACACCCCCTGCACCCCTCCTGGTGCTCCCCAAGGTCCCCATCTCCTCCCAGCTGCAAAGGAAATATCTGCAAAAGCCACTGCCTTGGGGTCTGTAGTGTGGGGTCAATACTAAGCCAGAGCCAAAGAGGGAAGTGAACTACACGTTTATTCCTTTTTTTAGCTGATTAGGATTTTTTTCTTGTGTTTTGAATGCCTGTATGCAAAGATTTCCAAGAGAGATAGAGAAGCATTTTACTTATCTCAGGGTCTGCAGACCTGCACAGAGATGAACTGGGAGGTGGCGGCCAGGGGCACTCAGCACTGAATGGTAAGAGGTTTTAAGTGAAGTTTCAGTGCACTGGCAGGGTGGACTTTCAAAAAGCACTAATGAGCTACCACCCACTTAAATGTGCTCATGTAGTGTGGTATAGTCAAAATCTGAATGATATAAATAGTAAGTACAAACCTTGGGTTCTTATTACTGGTCCAGACTGACTTCAGAAACCACCTCGTACACAGCCAATGTGAACTTCGAGGGGCAGCAACATACCATCACCAAGTCCTCGAGCTCCAGCCATGGTAAGGTGATCTAGGTGACAGACTGAAACAGAGGGAAGTGTCAGTGCTGGCTGCATATGCTCCCACAACTCAGCAGAGAAATGTGGGGATGGGGGTCCATGTCACTCGTGTATGTGAAGGCAGCGGTCTCAAGGGCTGGATCCTGCTTAGTCTCTGCTCGGGGGGGATACAGGGCTGGATGAAAGGAGCCAGGATACATGAAATATGATAACTGGAAAAAATACAAACCAGAAGATGGGCTGTTTAATGCACTACAGATCCAGCAAAGCAACCAGAGCTGAACAAAAAACATTCCTTTTACAAAATCAAAGATACCAGCTCGACCCAGGGCAAACCTGGAAGGAGAATGGTCTGTTGAGATGTGCCTTGTTAGCTTGTGTGTCTCCAGGCACTGCATGGATCAGACCCAAACCCAGTGGGTGGCACAACTTTCTCCTTTCACATCTTTCCTGTTCTCTCTGAAATGCTCCTTGCAGCACAAGCACTTTCAGTGTCCCCGTGTTCGGTGCCTGTGGCTTGCAACCTTGTTCTTCCTGCTCTACTTGGCCTTCTTCCTATGGCTTCTGTCTCTGGCCTCAGCTCCTCCAGCCCAGATGTCTTCCCTCTGCTTATTAAATTAGTTGGAGAGTTACTGTCACTTTTAGTCATAGTAAAGCAGGGACAGAGAAGTCCACACACACAACCAGGGCACTGATGGTTTGCAGAAGGAGTTGCTCTAATAGGTTGTCCACCTGGAAAAGCCAGTTTTCTCTACAGAGTCAAGCTACCTTGGGATGATGGGCTGGGAGTGAGACGTCGGGTGTGGTACTAGCCAAGCAGTAACCATCACTCTGCCCCTGGGCCTACCAGGACAAATTCAACCTCTATCTTAGCATAATTACCTTTGCTGGAGAGCTTTTCCAGTTATCTCCAGGTACTTTTGAGCTGCTGAGTGGAGCTCTCCCCATTGGAAATCACTCTCTCCTTGTGACAGGGGCAGGAGCTGCAAGGAGCTGGCAGTCGTCAGGATCTGTTTCCCCTTGGAAAGATCCTCTGCAAGGGACTGGGAGAAATCACCGTGCTTGGGTACAACGGTTCCACTGTGACAATCCTGACACCACACCTATGATGTATCTGTGTTCATCAACAGCTCCTGGGGGTAACAAGCCTCCTTTTGTTCTCACTCAAACTCACAGCTGAGACCCAGTGCACATTGTGACCTCCTGCAGCCATACAAATAAAAATGCCAGTACTGTGACTATTAATAGTGTTTCTATTCCTGCTGCCACTATGATTGCTTTTGCTACTATTAATAATAATATTTACATATGTAAAACCACAGATGCAAAACAGATGGTTTGGTTGGGATCTCTGAAAAGACTTGTCTCTGCCACATATATTTATGACAAAGACAGAGGGTTAACCACACAGATTGCCATATAGAGAACAAATAGATGGGGAAAAAGAATGAAATAATTCCTTCCATGTTCCCAACAGAGGCCAAAACTCATCCATTCCCTCTCTCTGCTTCTCTCCTTTCTAGCATTTGACAGTCTTTTCCAATACCAGGTCAGGGATGGTTTCCATATTTGTTCAGACTTGTCTAATTTTATTTTCCAGTTCAACTATTACTTTTTCAGATGCAGCTTTTCCTGATGGATGGAAAATACAAAAGGAATTGCTCATCTGCTCCCTGCAAGCTTTTTCCTGACCGCTGGGAAGCTCAGGCCCTATTCCAGGCCTGGATTAAACCTCGCCTTGTGGAGAAAACTTGATCCTTGTTTGCTGAGTTCACACGTCTGGGAATAATTTAGGCTAAGGGGGAAAGTAAAAGTGATAATAACTACCATCATCCCTGAACCCACCTCATTCCCTTCACTGTGCAGCCCTGCCTGAGAGGATGACTGTGGTCATACAAGATGAACAACCACACCTCCACAACCAGTTCTGTAAAGCAAGAAAGAGGCGCCAGAGAGCAGGGCAAGACTTTTTGCAGTTTCACCCAGGCTTGTTTCACGGAACCAGAAAGCGATGGAGAGTTTGCCAGTGGCACAGCATCCTCCTCTGCTTTCAGCAGTGGCTGCTGTAGGGCTGGGCTATCTTAGTGGCAGAGAGTGGAGAGACTTGTCTTAGGTTGCCACTTTGCTCTTTGCTCCTGGTTATCCTGCAAGAATGAGGAGAAACAGAGGGACAAGGCTGAAATGAGGACCTTTTGCTGCATTGATAAGTAGCTTTGAACTGGAATTACACAAGAGTGCCACCAGCATGAGTGGCACTGTGAGCATGGTTTGGTCTCTTGTCCATATATCTATGATGTGAACATCAGAGGCTGCCCTGCACCCATAGGTGTTGTGTTTGTGGCCAATGGGACTTCCCAGCCTTTTCTGCGGATAAACACCTTTGAGGACACCCTGAGCAGCCCCAGGCCTGGCTGCTCCTTCCATGAGCAGGAGGAGGAAGCATCTATATGCTCTTCCACAACACAGCAATTCTTAAACAGACAAAGGCACTGGACAGTATGCTAACGAGTACAGCACAGCGTTCCCAAGCACTAATGAGTAATAAAGTGCCCCATGAACTAAAGAGCCCCCAAGTGCTACTGAGGACTAAGTAGTCCCCAAACACTCACATCTCTCTCATGTCAAATTCCACTCTTTAAAGCAATCCCCATTACATTTTACACATCATGCTATAGAAGGCCTCAGAGGGGCTGTTAGGGTCTATTGTAGGGGAATAAAGTAAGTGTCAAAAAGACTTTTAATGCCCAGTTAAAAATGGCCAAAATGGAACCTGCAGTTACCTGATAAGCTGCAAGGTCTCTACTGGGGGAAATATTTTGGGTTTTAAATTGTCTCAGCCCTTGCACACTTAAAAGATACTGGCCTTGGCTCTAAACTAAAGCTTTGTCAAGTACATTAAAACAATATTAAAAGCCTGGCTTTTGTTCCTTAAAGAGTTTTTAATGCTTATTGGTTGTGGTTTGTTTTCTTATAATGGCTATGACCAGTTAGTATTGAACATAACAGAGCACTGCAGATCCCTGTAGCTCTGTGTGGTTTACAGCATCAATACTCCTCCCAGCACCATGGCTGTCCTGTCACTGCTGTCCTCATCATGCAGGTGTGGGAACCAAAGAGCTTGTGGTGGAATTCACATTTCCAGAGATATATAACAGGGCAATGCCAGTGCCAGAGGACAATGCCTGAGTTCCATGTCCATGGGATCTGCTCATTTCAAGAGAAAATATTCCTGGTCTTTTCTCAGTGCAAATTGCCCTCTTACTCTTTAGAGAGAAAGTTGAGAAATTGCATCCACTTACTGATTCAATTAACCTTTTCTGAGAACAACTACCTAATGGCTATGGAATATATCTGGACTGTAGTGTCCATCACCAGGGCTCTGTTGATGGGGTTTTATGTAGATATTTGGACATCAAAAACTTCATTATTTGAAGAGTTCTTTTCAAAGCAGATCTGTAATTCATTCAAAGATTCAGTCTCAGAGTGTCAACAACCAAAGAACTCAAAGTTCAAGTTACAACAGGGTGTTTCTTGCAGTCCCGCATGGTTCCTCTGTGCTGTAAGGACCCTCCAGGGTTGATGAGCCTCGTGGTGCTGCTTTGCTGCTATGGCTGTGCTTGGGAAGTGTGTTTGCATAGTAACAAGTGAGGCCAATACACAAAATTAATGGCATTTGAAGTTCAGTGCAGTCTTGATTGTCAGGAATGCAGCGTTAAAAACGATACTTAAAGCTTCCATATTGCAAAACCTATTAGCTGCTTTCCCATTTTTGCAGTCATGCCAGTTCACTCATACTGGAGCTTTTACCAAAGCATGACAGCTCATATGTTTAGCTTGGGCCAGGCTTAAAGTTCTGATGAAGCCTAATCTTGTGACCTGTATTTACTTTGGCCAGGGATGCCTTTTGCACAGACGACTTCCTATCCTTCCTAATCTTTCCCGCAGGAAAGAAGCTGGGAGTTACGAGTCAGGGGAGGAAGGCAAAGCCAAGCAGACATGGAGCAAAAGAGAAACAAGCACTGCACGTGTCAGTGAAGTGGGCCAGGTTCAGGGACCTTGTCTGTTAAGGGAAGAAATTAAAGGGGGAGTCAGCACCGCCACTGTCATCATCTGAGATGTATCAAATCCATCATCGCTTCACTGGGATTTTACCCATCTGGAAATATGGCTGACTGCAACTGCAACAGCTTCACAGCTTAAGGGTGGAAAGTGTGTGCTTGGCTCAAACTTGTCAAGCCTCCCACTGAAACGGAAAAGAATTTTGTGAGTGTAAACCCCTGGCAGCCCTCTGGGATTTGTCACTGATGGATTGCTCCCCAATCCCAGCCACCAGTTCCCTAAGGAGCAAGCTGGCTGTCGGCAGTGCTGCAATGCACCCGTGGAAGGAGCTGCTCTCTCCTGTGTGACAATAGAGGGAGCATGGACCCTTTGTGAGGCAGCCTAGCTGGATGCCAACCAGCAGATAACCCGGACTTCCTTGTCCCTTTCCTCCATTTCTAAATTCTAAAAACAACTCAGGAGAAACAAGTGTAAATATCAACTTCGGGCATCAAGCTTTTACCACCCCTCTAAAATCTGCCTCTTCACATCCCCTACAACCACAGGTCACTTTTAACATCATACTTCAACTTGCTGCAAATTCTTTGAAAGAAATCAGGGAATCTGGAATCTGGAATCTGTTCCTTCACCTTCTGCTTTAACACACAGGTCAATGCCAACGTCTGTGGAGAAACCATACAGGGACCCTTTTGGAGTAATTACAGCTTGAGCTACGCGCAGGAAATACCCAACCTTCCCCTTGGCCTCACCTCCAATTTACTTCTCAATGCCTAAACAGTAGCTGTAGGATTAAAGACAGAGAAAACAAGTGAAATATCCAGCACTGGTTGCTTTCTAAGAGAAAGCCAGGACATTGTGGTGGCATTTAGCCTGCTCCGGAGGCACAAGTCACCTGGGATGTGACATGTTTTTCCCGCTGGAAGCCGAATGCATGAAGTACCAAACTGCTTTTCAATAATGTCTTTCTTACCATGATTTGAAGCAATGTGCCAAGCACAAGCTTACCTTTCTAGTGCAGCAATGAGACCCAACACATCATGCTGGCACTGGAAGTGATGGGGACCTTCACAATATCCCTACTTTATATTCAGACATAAGACCGTGAAGGTAGAGACACAACAATGTGGTGGAGGGTGTTTTTGGAAGACAAAAGGCCAGTCAGGTTTGGACTCTGTTTGATATCTTGGGTTTGACCAATTCCCATGAGTTGAAATAAAAAATTCTGAACAGTTGGAAATATTCCACAGTTTCATTCCCACGGAAGAGAAAGTGCTTAAAAGCATTCTAAGGTTAATGGGAACGTGATGAAAGAGCCCTTTCTGTAGAGCAGCATTTTGAGTAAATGCCTCCTTTAAATGCATTTTCCAAGCATTGTATCAGAGATTTGGGATACAGTTCAAATCTCTTTCAAACTTCTGGAAAGTGAGTGGTGAGGAAGCAATCTATTGCACGGCTGCAGAGATTCTCCAGTTCATGGCTCAAGGGCTCTGCCGTGGCCAGTCTGAGGCTGCTGGGAGCCAGTACCCACGTGAGCACATCACCCACAGACAGGGAAATAAAGCACCCACATTTGTTCTGGTAAAAGCCTCAAAACTCCACACAGCCACCCAAAAGCTTCATGTGCACTGTCTGCGGGGATTTGTCCCAGAATGACATCTTTCCAAAGCTGACTGACACTTGGCTCAGAAAAGAAATCAGTATCCTAAAGCAACTGGGGAGCACGTGAGCATGCTGCACCCCTAATTCCTATTGAACCATCAGGCCAAGAACTGGGGTTTGGAACCACAGTGAACTTGAGGGTACACTTTCCTCCTGATGTTAAACAGCATATCCCAGGTTTGCTCTACAAACCCAGATGAGCACTGGAGCAGTGCGTGTTGCCCCACAGCAGCTCAGAAACCATTCATTAATAAACGGGTGGCAGGGATGAGTCTCCCTCACCACCAGTGTGCAGTTACCTGCTCTATAGGAGGGTGGGATTTGCAGAGGGGTCACAACCGCTGCACTTGCTCACCTGGTGCTTTTGCTGCCTGCACCCTCTACCCAGTCTGCATATGCAATGACTGTGCAAAACTTAATAATGCAATTACATAGAGACGATGTTGATTAATCAGCACCCTTATTCTTTTTTTACAAAAGATAAAAACTAGCATCATAAATAGTTAAAAAAAATTATTATTATTGTATTTTTTGCTGTTTAAAAATATTTGGGCCAAAGCTGTTGCAAAGATTTTGATAAGAATGTCAAACCCACTAGTAATGTTAGGAGAAAGCCTGCAAAGGCTACTGGTTTTAAACTAAAGAACAGCTTAATGTGCACTGTGTATTGAGTTTAGTTCTATAATAATTGCTTTGCAAGGCTACCTCTCAGCAAAACTGCAATCAGCAACAACAAGCTTTAAAAAGGCTTCAGCACAGATATACATTTCAAACTTGATGGCTCCAGTGTAGTGAGAGATGTGTTTTATGCAGAACAGACATAGAAGTCTTTCAGGTGATTTGCTGAATCAGGAACTTAAAGTGGGAGCTATTTTCTGCCACTGCATAGTGCTTTGATAAGGCATTGAATTTTAAATTACCCTGCAGAAAATTAATGCTGATCTCGCCATTGATGTGCCCTTGTCCCCTCTGCTCCAGTCCCACCCTGTCTGCATTTTGTCCAAGCCCAGAGGTGAGGGCACAGCAGAGCAAATCGATTGCACACTCTCATGCTATGGATGTTAGTGAACAAGCTCTTTGTGACCCCTCACCTTTCTGCCATGGGAAAATGCTGGGAGACTCATTTCCCCCTGTTTGCGGGAACAAATAGCAGCAGCTTTACATCACAGAAAAGTGTTATATTAATGAGCACATTTCATGACATAAAATACCCTTTGCAGTGCAGTTAAGCTGTTATGCAAACCACTAAGCTGCCCCAGCAAAGTTCTCAGGAGTCATCAAGTGACTGAGGAAATAAGTTTTGCATTTCTATTGACTTAGTTTTAGTGCCACAGAAAGCTCTGGGAAGAGGGATGGAAAGAAAGGTTCTGGTGATAGACTGATCAAGCTGAGTTAGCAAGAAGCAATCAGACCAAAGCAAAGCAAATAAGAAGGGTGCCTGCAGGCAGCCGGGCCAGGAGACTGTGCTTGCCTTCCTGTTTGTGTTTACCAGGACATAACTCCTGCCATTAACTGCATTGTGCTTGCAGGGAGCAGCAGCTCCGGTGATGGATGGCTTCTGTGGAGATCTTTTGTACCTGCCAACAGGGCTGAGCAATAAACAGCCTGAGGCAGCATCCACTTCATTTCCTTAACACGTAGGAGCACTGTGCCCAGTTTCAGATCGTGCACAGGAGCCAGCTTGCAGTTGCAGAGTGTACGTGCATCCAGTTACACACCAGCAAGTTCCTGCAGCTCTCCCCATCTCAGGAGAGAGAGGTGAGATACAAAGAGCTGAAAGCCAAAAGGAGAAGGCAATGGGTGCTTCATCAATTACCTGTGGATCACTGACCATTTGCCTGTACAGGGTGCATATGGAGAAAGACAAGCCTCATCTTGCAGCTTAGCAACGTTCCCAGTATCTGCTCGTATTTAGTTAGGAAGCTGTGTTGATGTTCAGGCATAGGATCCCTGGCCTGTGATGCCAGCATCGAGCACTGCTGGTGCTGGAAGAGTCCCCTGGAGGCAGGCAGCACCCCACAGCCCCATGATCTTTGCAGCTCCACGAGCTCTGTTTCAGAGGATGGGCAGGAAAAGGATTTAGATTATCTGCGTTGAAGCATTTAGTACCAAATCGTCTTAATCCAACAACGGGGAGAGACAATGTAGCCCTGGTCCTGGCACCTGCAGTCACCTTGCCTCTGTGAACCTGCCCCAGTTGGCCCAGTCTGACAAGCAGGATCTCTACAATCAGTATCCTGTCTGTATGGCTGGCTCTGTGCAGAAACCCGTGATCTTTAGTTTAACGTTGACCTTGGCCTGCATAATATCTAGCAGAGAGTATGAAGGTGTGTGACCTCAGCCCGTCCTGATCCCTGAACCACTCCAGCACTGGGACTCCAACTGACGGTAATGGGAGCTCCCAGCACCAAGCAGCTCCAGCCCCAGCCCTGAGCACTCCAACTTGCCAGCGTTTGCAGAGCAGAGTGTGTCATACTTCTAAAGAGTGACAAATTACCAGGAAGGGCTCCCCCCGCACCCCAGCTCCACTGTGCACAGCTGAATTCCCCCGTGCCACATTAACAGCTAATAAAACAATACAGCTTTTAGTGGTGGACTTCAAAGGGATCTCGGGCAGATGAATGAATTTAGCATTTCTTCACTTACTGTCAGCACTGGGGGAGAGAAGGGCAGACTGAGGTCGAAGGCTTCAGCAGGCAGCAGCAAACAAATACAGCCTGGTATTTGGGCTACTGCAGAAAAATGAGTGGTAAGTCAGCTAAGCAGTTAGTCAGTATGAGGTTTTTCTTTTGCTTTATCACTGCTCATCCACTTCAGATGCCCTGTTTTCTTTTTTTGTTGTTGTTTTCCTTTCTACATGACCACTACAAAAAAAAATTACAAAAACCCCACCCATAGTTACACCTAAACCACAAGCCAAGACACCAACAGCTCATTCCAGTGTGGAGAATCTTTAGACAGCCTGGCCCAAACCGAAGCAAATGTAATTATTTTCAGACACAGCAACACAATTGTATTTGGTAGATGTGCCTCAGGGTCCCAAGGCTGATTTGTATAACTACGTGTCCAGCTACAAAATGATTTCTGCAAACCATTAGCTCACTGTCATGTGCAGTCACAATAAGCATCAATATGAGTTAAGCTTTGAATTGTGCACTTAAGAGTGGATTAATTACTTAAAAGGTATCTCCCTTTTAGGATTTGGAGAAGGAAGTAAGTGACAGCAGGAAAAGTGGGGAGAATACTGTTTGATTCAGACAGCAAGCTCAAATCATACCTCCTTGGCCATGTAGATAAAGACCCTCCAGCTGCCTACTCCCATATGGAGTGAGGGAAACACAGTGCTGGCCAATGCAAATTGCAATTATAACAGAGATGCTTGTTGGTGTAGACAGTCAGAGCTTCACAGCTGTCACCAATGAGGATGTACAAGCCAAATCTTCATGAGGATGGAGCTGACAGGGCAGTTTGGAAGGGATTAGCGATGGAAGAGATCTTAAACAGATGAAGCATCATTTTGTAAAACTGTCACAAACAACGTGGCTTAGTTACTTTCTTCTGTTTCTCCTCCATTTTCTGACCAGCTCTTGTTAAGTCACAGCCTTTACTCCCACACAGTGTTGGAGAAAGAAAGAAAAACATCTCTGATAGTTCTGTGCATGTTTCTTTTTACCCTTATGCAGTACATGATACCCAAAACAACAGGAAAAAATTATCCTAGTTTTTAGAGTTGGCGTGTTTTAACCTCTTGGATACCATCATCAATATTCTGCATCATTTCCAAGTCCAGCCCAAATGGCTGGAAAATGACTTTAAAGGTCACAGTCATTTATGTCACACTCACAGCTGCTGCCAGATTTTCAAAGCATTCTCTTTTGGCTGTCCTACAAAACACTTCTGCAGAGGACACTTTCCAAGCATTCACCACCGTGCAGTGACAGGGTTTGCATGCAGTCAGCTCATGGGGAGCTGTGGTGTTGCTCAAAAGCAGTGGGCTTGCAAATGGGGACGGAGACAGCCTCCTGATAACTGAGCTGACAACTTCTAGGTTCTCTAAAACCAGACGCTGCCAAGAATGCCCTTTGTTCAGCAGTTGCTCCATTCAGTCTCTCTCCCTATTTTCTTGTAATTTATTCCTTCTAAAAGTCTTGCCCTAGGCTACCAGAAAATTAAAACAAGGAGCCAGATTCTCTCCTTTTTTTTTCCTCACTTTTGCTCTTTCATCAAGAACAGTGAAAATTTGGCACAGTTGAATATTTTGTTCAGTTCTTTCTTTCAGTCTTTGAAGTCCCCTAAAGCTTTAGTAGGAGTCTAGGCTTCCACTCACATCTGCTTTCCATGAAGCCATTTACCGCACTTTATTTGTGCCATATTAGATTTTTCAGGACAGGGACAGAACTAACGAAGCATTTACATTCCTGGGAAAGTGGCATATATACAACTACCACATTACTCTGATAGAAACAAACTACAACTGACATATTTCAAGTTCCCAAGCAAGCAACCATGCTACAGTATGGGTAGCAAAGGGTCCAAAGCTGTTGGTTGCTTCTTTTCATTTTAATGCTCACTTAAAATCAAACTCCCTCAGTGCAGTTTTGGTTTACACAGTTATCAGGAGATGCTCTAGCACCTGTAAAAAATATAAAGGAAAACATCTTATAAAAGGGAGAGCTTAGATGAAAACGTAATGAATACGAATCATGGTTGAACAGCAGCTGCATAGGAGACAGTATCAATGACACAGAGCACTGTCAACAAGATAATGGCATCATGCTGCTAACTAATTGCTAAGGCATTTCTTTTACAAGCAGAAGACTAATCCTGTGACAATGCTCCATTCCAAGGACTTTATTGCTATCAGAGGAGGGAAGGGGTGTTAACTGAATCTCTTCATCAGATAGATCCTGGTGAACCATAGGGATTATTGATTATCCTGCTGTTTTCTATTTTGTATTTCTCTCTTTAATAATAATAACACCCCCCCAAGAAATATTTGTCCACTTCTTATATTGAGAACGTTACTGAGAATGTTCTAAGACAGAGACGATAAAGTAGCAACTAATAAAATATGCCTTGAAGTCAACATAAAAAGCCCAGCAAGCTCATTCTTTGAGCACGATCTCCAACAGCCCTCTGAGTTTAAAGAGGAAGAGAATCTTAAAAAGTCAACTGGAACTTGGAAAGTTCTTCAGAGGATTGTCTATCCAAGCTCAGCACAGCTCCAATCACTGAAACTCCTAGAAGAAACATTTTTTGGAATCCAGCCCTTTACCATCCAGGCAAAGGACCAAATCACAACCAAATGCCAAAGTGTGAAGCACGTGCTTGCATTCATTCAGGCTTCAGAGGAAAATGTCACTGACTGAGCGTGATCACGGGGTTGTGCATCATACAGCAGGCAAAAGTCTTCATAATATTGCTTGACAATACTTAAGGCAGAAATGACCAAATCAAGCTCTTATATGCTGTTTTGAGTAACCAAATACCAGACTTAGACGTCTAAACAGACATGAAAATCACGGCCCCATGTATAGCCAAGAACAGCTGCAAGAAAGGTGGTAGCACAGCCTCCTACCTCAGTTTCTCTTGTGATTCGAAAGTGAGAGAATAACATACCCATAATGGAAGTTATTTACTACATCCTGTCACTGAGAGGAAGGATCACGGCTACGTACAGGAGGATTATCCTGAATTTGGTGGAAAGCATGGAGAGGGAGCATACGCTCCATCTGTAAAGCTCCATTCATTTTCCCCACTCCCAAGCTGAACAATGCTGGTTCATCTCTTGGTTTCCCAGGGTTCCTTCACTTCTTTCTGATACGCCTTTCTTTGTAACAGTCTCTGGTTTTCTATGTCTTTCCATGAAAAACATCTCAAAGTCTGGAGGGTATTGAAAGAACCCAAAAGACAATCATTGCGGTCCCCTAAAGATGATCACCCCATGTCTCTCAGGTATCAGGTACTTATACAACACCTTCACTACTGTCATGTGTCTTTGCTATCAAGTTGCACATCCCTCAGAGAAATCCTGAGGCATGAGTCAGGTGTTTAAAAGCAGTGTGGATCCTGAAGCATTCCCTAACCTGGGCAGGGGATTGGGTGCCCCAACGCTGTTCAGGTCTTCCCCACTCACAGAGGCACAGCTCTTGCTGGGAGGCACTGCAATCTCTGGAACAGGGGCTGTGGTGGATGTCAGGAGGTAGGGGGGCCCAGAAAGGGATGCTTTTTCCTGCTGCTCTAGCGATTTGAATTCTTTCATGATGGCAAAAACTAGGAGAGGAAAAAAACCACAGCGTTATGTTAAAAAAAGAAAAACATGAATTTAAAAAGTGCTGTGCCAGGTAAAACTCCTCTGCTTTGTTATTATGAGAGTTCCCAGTATTGATAATTTCTCCTAGTTGCTGGTTTGTAAGTTACTTCTGAGTAGAAAATTCAATTACATGGGCCAAGTCAACAATAATGTTTTTCCTGGCAACAGTTCATTTTGCCAGTGGAAACATTTTTCCCCCTTCTTTTCTGGATTCAGCTCTGCAAAGTTGCTAAATTCTTCCAGATCTCTGGTCTGATGTGATCATAAATATCTTGATTGTATTCCACTGATTGACAGACTGGGGATGGATTAAGTGGGGATTACAGCCTGGAATGATCAAAATGCGTTTTCATGGTCAGTAACTCTGCAATAAGTCATAGTTCCAATGTACATTAACTATATAATCTAATTAACATGGCTGTTTATGTGTTTAATATTATTCTTAAAACTTTTTAATAAAAGAGGCTTTAAGGAGAATTATATGTTGTTTAAAATACAAGAACCTATTCCTCAAATGTACAGTAGATTGGGGTTTGCACTGTCATTAATATTAAGATGACTAATAAAACTATCTCTTGCTATCACAATGTGACTTGAGCAGCATAATGGGTCTAATTCTGCCCTCACTCGTAGGTAGGTAAACTCAAGTTTTCTCTGTTCTATTTAAAGTTGGTTTGTGTTTGCATTTTGGTAATTCAGGGCAGAATTAATCCATTAGGATTGAAACCCTACTTTTTTAATAAACTGGGACTATTAAATCCATATTGGCACATAACTAAAAGCATCTGAGTTTTCCAAGGTCCTCAGGACTCACAGGTCTCAAGATTGTCGTTATTTACTGAGTGGGAGCTGCAGGAATTGGTCTTCTGGGTACAAAACTTAAATGTTTTACTGCACAGGTTTGCATACACACAATACACACCTAATGATATCAAACCAAAAGAAACAATTAATCAAGGCAAAACTCCAGACTGCAGCAATGTGTTCAGCAGCTGCACTTGTGAACATAAAAAGAGCTTGCTATTTGACTGCGAGATCAAGGAATTATAGTGGAGATGCTATGTCATTGTCCATAAAAACTGAAATCTGAAACAAGTAAAGATTTTGCAGGACTGTGGATTCTCTGCTGTATCCAGTCCACCTGGCCTTGAAGTCAGCATCTCAGAGCTGTCACTCGTACTGCTCTGCAGCAAAACTTTTACTCCAAGATTTTTAACTTTCTGAAGATTTTGCCTTTTGAATTGCTGGACCTGTAGCTGAGCATCCCTGGACCTGCAGCATTCTCTTGGCCATGCTCTTACAGTGGATGGAGATACCACAAACCATGCCCAGCACAGTTAGGAGCTGCAGCTTCTACTGAATGGTTCAGGTAGGTATTCAAGGTCCATCAAGTGTCTTAGGACTCTGCACTTGGTGGCCCAGGTGATGGGGTACAAGTTTAATATGGTGCATAAGTACTGCTGAGCAATATTGAGGAGAGCCAGAGTGAGAGCAATCCTGCCATGGTGTCTCACTCATGTTAGTCTCTTCCTTCCACCATCTTCTGGTCTACATTCTTACAGCTTCTTCTGACCTGGGATCTTTCAAAACAAAAAGGAGCTGGAAAGTTTCAGCACATCCAGCTGTGGTTGTCTTATGTTTCTGCTGCCCTCCTGGTTAGAGAAGAAGCTCAGGGGACTGGTGCACGGACGGCACTAAACAAGGATCAAGACGGACACCACCTGACTCGGACTTAGGATCTGATCTGGGGATGAGAGGAGGGTTCATCCCTCCGCTCACCCAGCACCTGGGGTCCTGGCACAGATCACAGCTGTGCTGGGCTGTCACCAGAGATCGGGTGGCGATGTCTTGCCTCAAGGCTGACCTTGTGCAGGAGTCAATCCATCAACCCCAGGGTGAAACGCACTTCGTCGTACTGCCGATCCTCCAGTCCACACAGAAGGTTCTGCCCAAAGCCCCTTGAATGAAGTAGGAATGTTTCAATTTAAAAGAATTAGAAGCATCTTTAAAATGTGACAGTTCCCATCATTTGAAGTCCCTCCACAGCACACTACCCAAAACGGCTGATTATTCCCCAGCCGGCTGGGGGCTTAGGAAATATGTCGAGCACTCAAATCATTTTAGGTCCTGCTGCATTGTACATACCCAAAATCTGAGCAGGGTTCACATTTGAGGGCTTTTAAAAACTTGAATACACTCCAGTAACTTAAATCACTCAGTGAGGTTTATAGTGATTTAAAGCCATTGGAACTCTCCACGTTTGGTGCGCAAGGGCTCCAGCTTGGAAGGGAATCAAGGCATGTTCCAGCATGGCAGCTCCAGGCATATTGAATCAATTTCAGCATGTAAAAATAATTAGCAGTGATAAAAATACATTAATAATACTGTAATTATAAGGCCAGACCAAAGTTTCAGCCTGAAGAGGAAAAAAAAATGGCTGCAGAAATTCAGCAAGGTTTGTGAACAGCTTGAACTGGGAGTAATGAGGGATTGCAGTGACGGGAAAATAAATGGAGGCAAATCAAGGGTAAGGAGCAAAGGAAGATCACATTTGTCAGTGGTTAAAAAGTTTTACTGGCCTGAGCTGCAGGACTTGCTAAATTCTGCCCTGGAGCCGTGCCAGCACAGCGTTGCTAGGCCAAGGGATCAGAAACAATTCAAGGTCCAAGATCTTGCAAGCCATCAGGACTAGGATCACATGCAATATATCATGGAGCTGGCTCATAAATCTCTGCTTTCTAGTAGCATAGAGTAGGAAGGCCAAATTTAGCACCTGTCTGGAAAGGATGCAACATCGTCTGAAGGATGCTTTTCCAGAGCTTACCAGAACCATCTCCATCCCCACAGGGTGATTTCAAGCCCCAGGGGATAACAGGGCTTTGACTATTTCTACATGAGCTTTCCAGCACCGTGTATATCAGCTTCCAGACTGGACCAGCACCAGGAAATGCCTGAGGCTACAGGAATAAAAACAGACAGGGACAACATTAACCACCAGATGACTTTGACACGTTGAAGGACTGATTTTTGTTTTGATCGGCTGTTTGGGATGGTTCTTATTTCACTGAGGCTGATTCACCCACCCCAATTTACAGGGTACTCAGCTATCATGCAGGTGCCTCCCTGAGCTTTACAATAATATCCCCGCCTGAAGAGAAGTTTGTAAAATAAACTAATAGCTCAAGGCCTGTCCAAAGGCTGTGGGGAAAGATCATGCAAAACACAACACAATTTCCAGTGCACATGGTGGAAAGGAGAGGGCTGGGCATAGACAGGTGATCTCTTTTTTGTAGGGAAAGTCAAATTCACTTTAATACCCCGAGCAGAAGAAGGAGAAAAGTTTTCTCATAGTACAGGTTAAGATGTTAAGGTGAGTTTCTGATGGGGATGGGGACTCTGCTTCCAGAGCTACCAGCAGAAAAAGAAAGCCTAATCTTATGCCATTATATTCACAATTCTACTGTGGTTTTGAAATGAACCCTTTGCTTTGGTATGAATTCCCGCCTCATTTTCTGTGAAATACAACAGAGCTCAGGACAACTGCAACCAAGAGAGATTTCTATGAAAAAAAAGCCTGTAAACCCTTTACTATCTTTAATCATGAAAATAATTCAGTTGCTGCAAACCTGATATTCATGGCTGAGACCCAAGGACCTTGCAATTCACAAAAGCACTGAAGGGATCCATAAAAAGTGGCTGGCCATGAGGAATTTACACTTGTTTTTTAAAGGGAGTAAAAATGTGGCTACAGTAATTTAGAAGAGTTTATGTATTCAGGCCTTAGAGGGGTTTAAATCACTCAATTAAGAAAGATGCATTGGTGCATTAGTGAGCCTTCAGGCAATGCAAAGAGCCAGAAGAAATTATATGACAGAAGAATTTCTATGCAAAGGAAAGGGCTTTGAAGCTTTCTCTGCCCACAAGAAGGGTCCTTGACACAGATGTGTGGTGGATTCCAGCTCATCGTGCCTCAGGTCCCTTCCACCCCACACTACACCACCTAGGGCCCCTTGCAACTCATGCTCAAATCCCCCAAATTCCCTTGAGCAGCCCCTTGCATCGCCCACCCTCTTTCACCTCCAGGGAGGTCCCTTCCCAGAGCAGTTGTGGTCCCCTGGGAAAAGCAGTGGCCTTTGGCCAGCGGAAACATCCAGGATGGGGAAGTCTGGGAGGAAAAGCACTTTCAAAGGGTTCGAGATAAGACAGGGGTCTTTGAGAGATAACAAGGAGCCCCGGCCTCACAGCATGCAAGACTAATTGCAAAGCCCATCTCCCTGACCCAGGTTTCCCACCCTAAACCCTTCTCTGTTTACCATACTCACTTGCTAATTCTGTTCAAGCATTTTAATCCCACCTACTACCAGGACAGAGAAGTTAGAACTTACTATTCAGAAAATAAAGCTGGTAAAAATAAAAGCACACAGTGAGGGAAGAGGTGCTGGTGTGCAAGAACAGTGATCTCTGGTTTTAAGGGGTCTCACAGCCTCTGACCTGGACTCTCCGTGTACCTGAGGGAGATGCTGACCCTCTCGGTAGTGTGGGGTCAACACCACAACTGTTCAAGCTGCCTTCTACAGTGTCACCTGTCTTGTGTCAGATGTGGCTGAAAAAGATTTGCTGGTGGACTGCAAAATTTGGGACACTAGATTTCTGCTGCTCGCAGGGGACGGGGCTGTCACACATCCACAGTGCTCCTCGCTGCAGCAGAGAGACACTGGAGACAAGAGGAACTGAGAAGAAGTGGCTGATGCCAAGACTGTGAACCAGGGATAACACAACATGGACAGAAGCAGCTGGCTCTCACTTGGCACGTGCTTCACAGCTCAGAGAGCCATAACTCCATCTCCACATCTCCTAACACTACAATCCCAGGAAAAGCCAGTTGGCTTTGCTTGCTGGTCATGTTCCCAGTCTTGGGAGCAAGTATGAGGAAAGGCACTTTTCTTATTTTAGCTTTGGGTGTGCATTTTATTTTCCTTGCCTTGGTACCCTCAGGGTGGTTGTTGGCTGCAGTAGATGGTGGGTTTTATTTTTCTAGCCTGTTGTACCCCTCTTGGGAGAAGTTGTTACAGTTGTAGTTGTATTTTTCCAGCTTTTCCAAGCTCACCAACTCCCCAGGGTGCTGTTTGCCTGAGTGGTTTGGTACAGTTTTATTTTTACAAAAACTATTACACTTTTAAATTTTATTTTTGTATGTTAATTAAATACTTTTTAATCACAATGCAGGCGCCGTTGTAGGGGCCAAGAAAAATACATAAACAAGAAGAGAATCCAAACATATATCTGCCCAGCATGGTACAGAAAAACTTTCCAAACCCAAGTTCAAGCCAGCCCAGTCCAGGATCTCTGCATTAAAAGTTTAACAACACAACTCAACCACCAACAGCCCACTCTTCAGTTCCCTGTAAATCTTCTACTTGGATTATCAAGGAGGAAAATAAAATGCCCAGAGAGCAGCTAGTGGGCATATGCAAGAGAAATGCTGAGCTGTGGCACCAGCTCTGCCCACTCCAGATACACAGCAGCCCTTGAATCAGAGAAAAATATCCTGCAATTATCTTTAGTGTTTGTCACACCACACAGAAGATATATTGAAATTGTACAGCATAAACATGACTTGTTTCACAAGCTTGGAGCTGGACATCACTTAGAGTAGCCAGTTCAGCCTGCTGCCCTGTGGTTTACTCCTAGTCCAGGGAAGCAGTTTGTCCATCTATGCACGTGCAGCAGAAAGGAAAGAGAGAGGCTATGGACATCTGGAGAGACATGTCCTTGCCCAGCGTGGTCAAAGCCACCTCTTTGAAGTGCCAGTGATGTTAAATTCTTGCCATGCCTGAGAAATAAAATGTGAGATTTAATTTAAGATGAGAGATATTAGAAGGGAGAGCTGCAGGTGATGAGGTGATGGCATTTCTTGGGCTCACGGCCAGGAGGGTAGGAAAAGAAAACAAGCTAGATGCGTTATATCCTACATACCTTGGCAGCTCAACAAAGTGACACTCATGTAGAGCTCATGAATGAGGCAATTAATGACAGGGAAGTGGCATTAGCTGCAGCATAAGGAGCACTGTAAGAAATCAGAGCTGAAGTTCATTCAGAGCACAGGAGAAACAAGGCCGATGAAAAAATCCAGCAGAGCTGTGTAATGTGAAAGGTCAGCGTGCTAGGTGTGCAATGGGAGTTGAGCAAGTGTGTCTTCTCAGAACCTGTGCATGATCCTGGCATACTTGTCATCCTTATTTTTTAAAAGTTTAACTAAGTGGTGATTTCTTTGGTATCTCCATGTGTTTGAATCTTGTTAGATAAAGGCTGGAAATGGTACAGGACAGAACAGTTAACTATGAGGAGCCCTTGTCCTCAAAAAAACAGGTTGTCTTCTACAATGATCTGAAAAATTACATGATGAAAACTACACTGATGGAATTATCAGGATTCATTAAAAAGCCAAATATTATTTGAGATACATCCCTGCCTTTCTGTTGCAAGCACACTGAATGAACAACCACACCACCTCAACGATGAGTGGACCATACTGGGCACAAGCACCAGGTGAGTGCTCTCTCATTTTGGATTTTCTGGCATGAACTGTGGCTCTGGCAGTTCCTGGGCTGTGTAGCTGCAGGACATCCTCCACAAGAGCCTCGCTGAGGGTATTTTTTCTGCTCTTTATGTCTGTTGCAGGCCCAAGGACCCGTCCAATCACTTGGAGAATTTTCAGGACCAGGCCATGTTAGAAGGATGTTTTTCTATTACGAATTATTATTATTACCACCAAAACAACTTCTGTTGTTTAGTTTGAAAAGCTAATTCTAACAAATGTGTCCTATCTCTCAATTTAAATCTGGGCAGAAAAATCAAAGCCGTTTACCTACATAAACCCCATTTTTATTAAAATAAATTGCTTCATGGTATTACAAAGAATATTCAAAGAACATTTGAAAGACAAGATTTTCTTAGAAATGTCTATTTTTAGTGTTTTCCCACAACAAAATTTTTGTCAACGTTTGTACTTATTTTCAAATTGTGGGGAAAAATAAAGCTGTGCCTTCCCTTCAGCAGAAACTCTGAAATCTGGCTTGCATTTGATGAACCTACTAAGTTTGTTGTAAATACTTTTTTTAGTAATTTATAGCAATTTGATTAGACTATTTCTGAGCAGGCAGCAGCTCTTCTGTTCTTGTAATTTGTCCAAAAAGACAACAACAAGGCTCAGCTGCTTGGCTGCCAAGCAGAAAGGTCAAATTACTGACCTCCACTTTCGGGTATCAGTTACAGCCACCTCAGCACTCCCCGTCGCCTGCTGCAGTTGTCTGTCTTCTAAATATAGCTGCTCTTGGTTGCAAGATATTCTCTCCTTGTATACAATGGCAATATGCTTCATCACTCCCAAAAAAAGCATAGCACAGGATACTGGCAGTATTTATCATTAAAAGTTACAGCCTGTGTGCTCTCTTATTTATTGAGTGTTGACAGAGACTTTGATGCTGCTGGTACACCCGAGTAAAGACAGCACTCTTTGAACTGTTTAAGCTTAAAACAGCAAAGGTCATATAAGTTGGCCCAAATAAAGCTGGATCAGTGGCTCAACATAAAATCTCAAGTTATTTTAAACAGAAAAATTATGCTACACTGAATATTGTTTTACATTCATTTCAATCACAAGAGCACAAGCTGACCAGAAGTGCCTGATTCAGACAGGGCTAGGAAATAAGATCTAGATAAGACCCCATGGAAACAAGTCAGGTCCCCACGGGGCTCCCTTCCTCTCCAGTGCAGTGGATGGTGGGGACACCACCAACCCTAGAGCTGCATTCTGGCTTGTCCTATTTTTAGATACAAATATGCTATTCATAAGAAACTCTTGGGGTGTCTATTGGTTTGGGAAGTCACAACACAACAGCAGGAGATTGATCCATCTTCCTTCAGGGAAAAAAACAGTGGCATTTGTCAGCATCCCCCAGCCTGGGGCCACCAGGCTGTGAGCAACACGTTCCTTTCCAATGGCCTCCATTTCTCTCTTGGTACAGTGACATAAATATATAAAGTTTCTGTCCTTAGAGGATCCCTATCTTTGACTCATAACTAGAGGGATCCCTTAGTACCAAATTATCTAGAGAGCTCACCCTGCAAGAAAAAACACAAACAGATTTCACTACCTATCATCTGAGACCACAGTTGGACTTGGGGGACAAAGATAAAAGTCTTTCAAAATATGCAAAGCATAAGTGAGAAAGTTTGGCTTGGACAAAGCATTTTTGACATTCCCACATGTCTCAAATGTCCACAGCTTAAACACAAACAAAATCAGTGGAGATTAAAAGAACTTTGACCCTATATTCTTCTTGACTTTCATTTCAAAAAAAGAATCCAGAAGCCCCCCATGCACACTTGCAGGCACACACGCTCACCCAGCACCCTGGGTCTCACCCAGCATCTCTTCCAGCGGGATGAAACTCCCCTCTGGAGCCTGGCCAGGCTGCCCAGGGCACGTTGTGCTTGTTTTCTTATCTGCAGTCTCAGCAGAGCAGTGAATAAACGCTGTCAGGAATGTTGAACAAACACCATACTTGCCTTTTCACTGGGCTCTTATGGGCCCAGAACAAAAGCTTGGATCCCAGCGTGCTGAAACTTCGGGCCATTTGGAATCTGGATCCAGTTCTGAAGCTTGTGGTTGGACTTAGATCTCTAGGGTTTCAGTTTGGAGTTCGGTTCATAAACACTTCTGCCACGGGCTTTTTTGTGCTCTGCTCCACCATGAATTAGGAGTTACTGCTATGTAATTAAGTTAGATCGGACCACAAGTGGGAATAGACTGGATTTGACTCATATAACCAGCTACACTTTTTTTGCTTTTTCATTTCTGGATAAAATATACCCTTAGTGGCTCGTGTATCTGTACCTGGTGCACACAGTCCTGGGATAAAGTACAGCAATGCAATGGTGGGAGGAGGTGAAATTAAGCAGGCCAAAGACTCAACAGAAGCACACAAAGAGAAAGCACTCAAAAGTGGATGGAAAAATTCATCTGCCTCTTCTGCCAATGAGCATCACCAGCATCAGTGCAGCAAGCACACACAGTGCAGTGTTCACTGCCAGTTCAAACCCTATGCACATCCACCTCAAAATGTTCTCACTTAAGAGTTTCTCACTGAAAATCCAGCTCCTGAGCTTTGCTTGTCACTCAGAGCAGGCAGGAATTTGAGATTTCACCAGGCAAAGTGCTTTTGTGCTGTCAATAAACTAATGAACATTTTAACATAAATTAAGAGAAGCTGCCTATGGGTTTGTAACAGTAGAACTCCAAACCTGCACATCCCAGCTCCAAGCAGATTGCTTTAAAATCTACTCCAAAGCTTCTCTGATGTTCAGACACTATGAAGGAGAGAATTTAAACTGCATGATGCTCTCCAGTCTGCCACTAAACCACTGTGAAATGCAGAGCTTGGAGGACTAATACACTGTCTCCTGGACCATGGAATCCCAGAGAGCCCCATGGGGTTTTGGCACAGGTTTCAGGAGGTGATGGTATCACTCCCCTTTCTCCCCCTGACTTTTTTTTGTTGCTGGTGGCCCCATGTCTGCATTACAAATTCCCCAACCATCGAGGACTTTATCCTTTGCTCACTATATTCATAGCATGGTATCTTTTTACGGTTAAAGTCAGTTATGTAGGTACTTCCTAAAGTTAATGTAACCACCTTGTGACTTTCCACTAGGATCCAACATATTCACTGCATGCTTCAGCATGACTGCTAATTACCACAAGTGCGGAGTACTTTTTTCTACTCACAGAGGGAAAAAGGAAAAAGAGCTGATAGGAGGGGAAGCAATCAGATATAAACCATCACCCAGTTCATCAGTAAACTTTTCACTAACCCTTTGTATATTCCGTGCTTTAGGGGTTAATAAAGTCTCTTAGAAAGCAAAAGGTTTCCATCTGTAATTGGATCCTCTGTATGTGCTTTCCGCTATAGGAATCAACTTAGCATTGACATACTCGTAAAAGTTTCCATTAGATTGAGGACTGAATGCCCACTAAGACTCTGTGTGGTTTTACAATTGATTCACTGAATGAAATCTTATCTAAAATCTTTTTATTTTATGCTATTATGGGCACAGGGGAAAATAGTGATGTAAAAATTTTCACTGCTTAGTTAATGCACAGTGCCTCTTGGAAATGGCCTTTAGGTTACCTAAAAAGATTGCCATTTCTCTTTCCCACTATTTTGTTTCATATTACCCATAATTGAAAAATGTTTCATTTGTTACAAAGTTACATATTGACACTCTGAATTTAATTCAGAGCCTTTATCTTTAATCTTCTTGTTAGATAACTTCAGACAGTGTTTCATGCTATTGGGGTGAGGGGGAGTGGGGAGGAAAAGTTTGTCAGCTTGCATATTTTTCAGCAAGATATAATTTTCACAAGACATATGTAAAACTGTCCTCGTGCTTTTAAAAATGGGAAGGGTAGGGTGGTCATCTAGAAGTTACAAATCAAACTTTGCATTGCTAATGTCCCTGTAGTGATGGTCCTCTCAGTGCATCTCCAGAGAAAATTCCTTACAAAAATATCAACCCTTTCTACTTTAAAAGAATGCCCAATCAAGAGCAGGGAGAACTGAAGAGGAAGAACAGTTTGTCTTTGCTTATGACCTGCAGGCATATATGGATTAGCTACTGCATCTTTCCCTTCTTTACATGCTGTGAGAAATAATCTCCCAAACTAAATTCAGAAGCTCAAGCCAGAATGAAGGCTGAGCTGAGGAATTATGAGAATTCTTTGTGAATATTTTTATGTCCTCCAGCGACACAGATGGACATTCCCATCCATCCACCGCAGCCAGAAAGAGAACCACCTACTTACAGTGCTCACAGCCATAACCTCATAAACAGCCACACAAACCCAGGACAGAAGGTGTGTGCAACACCTGCACACTCACACCCTGCACAAGCACTCAGAGATGTGCTGAATGTGAGCACAGGGGTTGCACATAAACATATGAACTCAGATACAGCACACAGACATATGGTACACATGTGGTTCGCACCCACAAAGTATGGATTTGAAACTAACAGGTTTGTTTCCGTTTTGTCTTTACAGTTCCTGGCCTGGGGACATAGAGTGTCCCAGCAGCAGTTGCACTGTCCCTTACTCCAAATTGTAAGACATTTGGACCACCAGTTAAAGCCATCTGGGCTTAAATAGGAGATCCTCATGGTCCGCTCTTGTGCACATCAAAAAGCAGACAGTAATAATTATAATAAAGCTTTTCTTTGCCTTCATGCCTCTCATTTCAGTTTTGGGAGGTCTTTGTAGTGCATAGAATTAAAAAAAAAATGCTATTCCTTGTCCTGCTTCTAGAGGGAAGGCAACACAGTGCCAGGGAAGCTGGGAGCAGTGTAAGACTGCGCCAGCCTGGAAAGCACCACAAATCCCAGGATGAAGAACGTGCCCCATCCCTTGGCCTGGAGGCAGTCAAATGAAAGAGAGCAGCCCCAAGTGGTGTTCATGATGTCTGGATGATCCCCGACTGCTCAAGCTTCTCCACAGGAGGAATCTCAGCTCTCTATGATATATGGTTCTCTACACAACCCTCAAGGACAGTTTGGAAATATCAATCCAGCATAGCCAAGCTATGTTCTATTGTCAACTTTCCAAGCATTTATTTCAAGCTGAGATGACTGGCAGTTTTCTAAACTTCTCTTTCTGAGAAAGTGATTCTCCTGATATTTTTTAGATAATCTTAAATTGTTCTTTTAAAAAAAAGTCTCATGTTTCACAATTAAAATGTATATCTTTTATTCTGAGTGTGTGTTCTACCCTTTCCTATGTCTTTTCTCACTTTTTCAGTGCAAAAACATGAGAAAGTAGAGGTGCAAGATAGAAGGAAAGAAAACATACAAAACCAAACAAAACAAGAACCAAAAATATAATTTCAAAATAATTTTTCTTATTTTTATGTGTTTTCTATTGAAGATGCCAAAAGAGTTCTTTTTCACAAAAAAATTTAAAGTAATATTAATGAAAATAGTCATTTTTCGTAACAACCCACATCTGGCCTGGCTAATCCTGAAGGCACCTGACATTAGATGAGCCATGGGACTGTTGGCTCAGCAGTGATATTTGTCATTAGTCCAGGAAGAAACCTCGAACTGGCAGAATTTTCATTCTCTGCATACACGAACACACACAGTGTGACCACAGCCTGGAAACTCCCCAAGACGACAAATGAGCTGAACCCCAGATTTCATTTCAAAGCCAACCTCAGAATTTCCATGGTGCATTGAACCCTCCAGTCTTACATCCAGAAATCAATGAGGTGACACTGGCATTGAATAGAAATAATGTAGTGACAAAACAGGGCCCTGAAGTACGTAGGAATGACATTTCAAAAACAAAATACCATGCAAAAAAAAATGAAGCCAAATGCCCTTTAATTTCCATGACTCTGTAGTGTCATGGTCTAATTAAACCTTCAGCCTTCTGCTGAGTTAGAGCTACACTGAAAAAGGGTGCCCTGTGATAGACATTATGTGGTGACCTCTCCCACCCCAACATCTGTATAACTGCCCTCAGTCCTAATGAATGCACGTGCTAGGAGACTGAAAGGATTTCCTACAAGTTCAAATTCACCCCATAAACTGCAGAACCTTGCGAATGTTTCTGTCTGTTCTGCTAAAATCCTGTCCCTGGATCAGAAATGCGGAAGAAATGAGCTAGATCACTCGACTGAAGTTCCTTGCAGTCCCCTTAGTATAAATCTAATGCAGAAATAAAGGCAATTTATAACCCAGGCAGCCAGAAAGCAGTGAAATGAAGCAAGCAGCCAGTTTATAGTCTCAGAAGCAGTGCTTCTGAAATTCAATTTCTGGCCCCAGAGGGTGGCTCAGGGAGAGCGATGCCACCTTACCCACACTCCTGCTTTGCAGCGTTCCCAGTCCTGGCATGCAGACTTGCCAAGGCTCACACGCTGAGCTCAAAACTCTTTCCGTTGGCCATGGCCTCCTCCTCATCCACCTGCACAAACCCATTGTGCATATTCATGGTGTGCTGCCACTGCTGCCTCCTTTGCTGGGACACCAGTGACAGCACATCTGGTCACACCCCAGCTGCAGGGAGGTGCTCAGGAGAGATGCCATGCAGCAGGGTACCACACTGCTAAAATTTCTGCAGCAGCGTCATCCAGGGCCCTCTCTCCTGTGGACTCAGCACATCTGGGGACACGCTTGTCACACGACTTGACACCATTTCCCTCTGTCCCCACCCATGTCTCTGTGCAGCTTAAGAGCTATGCAATACTACATATTAACAGACCAGTAGTACTAATGAGCTTATGACTAGAACTCCCATCTCTTTCCCAAAGAACCCATGCCAGTCTTACTGGGCACAACACCACTAAGAAACAATCCTATTTGTTTCAGGCAGAAAAGAATAATTACAGATTTGTGCTTCTGTCCTGAATTTATATTGAACATTTCTACAGCTCTGCATTCTTACTTCACATTCAGACCACAGATATCCCACCTTGTGCTAGACACCATTCAAATACTTTGCAAAGAAACCTTAGAAAGAATAAACAATAATAGAAGTGTGTTAAAATATACCCCTGCTTCAGTAAAGACACATAATCACAGACCACCCCAACACAAAGGTCTTGCAATCCAATCCAAGACACTTCTCAGGACATACAGCAACTCAAGGATGGATTAGAGAAGACCTGCATCCTTCAAGTCAGTCCTACTCCAACTACTTGCCGTTCCTGAGGCCGAGCTGCCTCTCCCAGGAGGAGAATATTTCCAGCCAGCCCATGCTGCTGATAGTTGGTCAGGCTCTGAGGAAGAGGAAGAACCAGCAAGCAAAGATAGGGGCAACAAGACAGCAAAGAGGAAGGAAGCAGCAGGGGAAAGCTGGCTGGAGTGTTTGCACACACAGATGGGATCGTCAATAGCATCATTCACTGAGGACACACCAAATGGATCCCTGTCCTGTGAATAGTTTTCAGTACAGACAGATTCTCAGCACTGTTTTGGAGGCTTTAAGGTCTCTTATCTAAAGTGAACCTCCACACCTGGTGTAGCAAAATGTGTATGTTTCACGGAAAGGTGTTCCTGGCTTCCTTCTCTGTATACCTCTTGGGGAAAGTGGGTACTGGGGGGCTGCAAAAGGAAAGAGCAGCCCACATCTCCCAGCCAGGTCATTTTATTGCCAGGAGTGGAGGATTGGGATGGCACCCTGTGGCCGGCAAGGTGGGAACATGTAGCAAGAAAGCAGCAAAGAGCAGCCAACTTCTGTGCTGGCACTGCTTAAGCAAGAAGAGAACACGTGTTCACAGCCCACATCGCTCAAGATTTACACTGACATGAATAAGATCAGAACCAGGCCCTTGTGCTTTGTTACAACACTAAACTCAACAGGGAGCTCAGCCTCTCTTCCTCAGGGTATAGGCCTTCCCTACCCCTTTGTGGTACCAGCACAATAAATAATGCATTCCTGGAAAAGGAGATCCAAGGAGATTTCCATAAACAATTCAGGACTTCTCCTTTAAAAACTTCTGAAATATTTTCTTAATGGCTGAGCCATGTAAGTCATTAGGTTTCTGTCAGTGTGCTCAATACATGTGTATGTGCCAGAGACCAGAATCCTGGTGGAGTCTGTACTGCAGGACATCTATAAAAGAAAATTGCAGTTTAAGTGTCCAAAACAATGATCTGCGGGTGGTCCTCTGGTTAGCAAATGGGTTACTGCAGTGCACATATAGCTATTAGTAACAAACACCTCCTAGGTTTTGTCTCAGTGGCCTCTGCAGATGAGGGACAATTAGGGCACAGAGGATTCACTGCCTGTAGATTAGCAGTTCGTATCTCTTTGCTGCATAGAGATTGCAATCCTGCCTAGGTTATCATTCTGATAGTGTTTTCACTCAAAATGGAGGTACTTGTAGACTTTTATCAGCCTGAAATAGTAAACAAAAACTGACCCACTGCTGGCACATGGCATCATGCTTTCCAGGTGAAGCCAAACCAGAACAGGGTAGGGTGGAAAAGGTAAGTTAAAACTCATTTTCCTTTCATATATTGAGACACCTGTACAGCCGGTTGGATGTTGCCTGCTTGATTACCAGCTTTGACCACAGACACAGAGTGGAGCCTCTGCAGTCTGAAGTTTCCTTCCAAAAGGCTATGAAATACCAACTTCAGCTTCCCAGTTTCTGTTTAACTTGAACAATGCTGCCCTTCTGATTTGGTGAGTAACCCAAGGAACTGTGCATTCAGGCAGAAAGAAACCTAATGCATGGGGCTGGGGACAGGGAAAGAGCTGCCAAGAAGGTCAGAAAAACCTTCTAAACCAGATTTTCACCTGCAGAAGTGGCATCGTGGAACCACGGCCTGAAGGTAACCCTGTGCCCTTGTATTCCCACACCTGCAGGGAATCTCAAGTTTGACTTCACAACTTTGCTAATTGAAGGGCCTTTTTACAAATGTTAGGACTGTCGGGAGCAGCCCAATAATTTAAGAACACCTTATACTGTTGGGATGAGTAGGAGCTGGGAGCAATGAAGATATAAAGGTGTGCACTTTGGAGAGATTAGCTAACGTGGTCTAAGGCACGTGGAGGAGGAGTCTGTGCACCAGATGACCAAGGATACCGGCTCCCTCAAGTGAGCAAGCTCAGGTTTCAGCAACGGGCTGGCCATCACCAGCATTGTGCTCAGCAGGGGCTGATGGATAAGCTGAAAGCCAGATAAATTAGCCTCCACTGAGCCCTCTGTTGTCCTAGCTAGACAACTGCCAGCATCTGCACGGTTAACTGCCTGCATTACACTGCCAGCTCTGCTATTACTTCAGTGTGGATGTGTTTATACCACAAAAAAAATCACTAGGCAGTGAAAAAAATTTGTTGCTGAAGCTCTGCGACCCCCCTGAGAAAGCATAGCTCTTATCTAACCATGTGATAGCCTGGGCAGATCACCTCTGGCCAACACATAAAGAGCTGGGCACTTCCAGATTCAGGAGCTGACTGTGCTGTACCACTTTTCTGACCATAATTACACATTAAAGAGAATATAATGAAAGATATTTTGCAAAAGCTTAAAAAATCAAGCAGATGACAGACTTCTGGAGGAAGTGGAGCTGCCTCTCTATGAAGGCTCACACCTGCTGGGCATATTCAGGAGGGAAGGAAGAAGGCTTTAACCCAAATGTGCTCCCAGTTAAATGGCCAACAAGTGACACAACACCTCCCAAATCCACTGCAGCCCTGGGTACAGCCTGGACTTTTCTTGTCTGAACAGGGGTCGCCAGTGACAGAAAAAAATGGGGCAGAGAAACACCAAGTAGTGTTGTTCCATGTTTCCAAAAAGAAATGCTGCCTCTCATGGGGCTTTTGAAAATCAGTTGACTGACCTCTTGAAACTTTCTTTCCTGCTTCCATGGTTCTTTGAAGGGTGAAAATTAACTGTTTCTAGTGTACTGTACAGACTATCAGAGATTATTTCATCTCTCCTGGCTTTAGTTATTAATTAGGCCACAAGGATCATTGTTGGAATGGGATATTTTGGCCAAGAAAATTACTGAAATTATGAATGTCATAAAACGCTTCAAAGTGAATCACTTCAAAGCACTTTCAGGAGACATGATTTTTCATCCTGCAGAGCATTTCTTAAATATTTCTTCTGGGAGTAAATCCTAGAAGAAGATGTCACCAGTCAGTTCTCAGAAAGTGAAGGTGTCATTAGCAAGTTGCTTTAATTGTGTTTTTAATATTATATTAAACAATTTTTTGTACATTTCCTAAGAAGAATCTTCTTTCACAAGGTGTCCCAAGTCTCATGTCAACTTACTGTGGCTCGGCTGTGTATGTGAAATACAATTAGCACATTCCAAACTTCATTTCCACTGAAACACAATCAATTGTAACTTATTTTTGAATCACGCTGCTTTCTCTAATTGTTAGCTCCAGCCTCTGCTGAATAGGTGGTTAAGCAAATTATTCTGTCTCACATATGAAAATTGTGCTATTTATGCTGGCAGCTTTCATGGTTACTGATGAGGTTTCTTGAGCTAATGAAATAATGAAAACACAAAACAGATTTACCTTTCTTAATAAGGAAAAAGATAATGAACTAAAATTAAAATTGAAACTCTCACTATATGCAGAGTTACTGTAATATCGTTTTTGTTTTAAATTAATGCCTGTGATTTTTTATTTTATTTTTTACATGCTGGTGACAAAACATTGTAAGGATGCTTTTCCTTTATTGCATTTTTATAATAGAATTATGGGACATACAGTTTTGGTGACTTTTCTGTCCTATGGGATCAGATATACATGAAAGGGCAACGCTTTGATTACAGTCTGTGCCCACTTCAGGGAGATCTGTCGTTGAAGGGGAAGGGAGAGGATGAAAGAAAGTGTCTTTTAGTCACCTTTGCACCCTTCTGTCTTTACCTGAATGCTGGGCTGGCACCTTCCTGGTGCAAATCTGCTGGGATGCGTTGCTGGAGCCCTGCAAAGAAAGCCAGGCTCCCTCCTTTCCCCTCTGCCCTGCTCCACTTGCCAGCCTGTGCCAGTGATAATGGCACATGAGGAAGATTTATCAAGGAGGAAACACAGTTAGTTTTGCTTAAAATGTTCATCCTCTTACCCCAGGGCCAAAGAGAGGAGGAAACTTCAGTATACTTCTGTTATCTGTCTGGCAGAGCCTTCTTGCTTCTTCTAGTTGACATGTACTGAGTTTGAAATGGTCTAGCAATATTTTTTTCTCATTTACTCATGGACCCATGAGGAGGCCAAGGGCTGGGTCTGTGGGACTCCAGCTAACACTGAGCCTGTGCTTGATCCCACACTGGGTCAAACCAGGAAGGAGCCCAGTTGCATCCAGACAAGATGTAATAGAAGATAACCCCCTGGCACTACTTGAGCTGATTTTTTTAATATCTACTTCCAGAGCTGAGAGCAATCAGTTTTCAATGTGGAGAGATCTTGCATGGGAATATAAAATCTGAGAAATTCAGTATAGGGAAACTGTCAGGATACGTTGATATATCTGTCAAATAACTGGGACAACAGGTCCAGGAGATGCTCCATGTGTCCATCCCATGCAGGCTGGAGTTTCAAAGGGTTACCTCAAGTTGTTCCTCACACTCTTCTCAGAGCCAGTAAAGTTTGCTGGAGGAAGGGCAACAAAGAGGAACAAGATTAGAGCCCAGAGCAGAGAGACCTGGGTGCTCTCAGTGGCCCCAGTGCTGGCAGTGCCCCCACTTTGGTGTATTTGGAAATTGCTGCAAACCCCATCCATGGTCCCCCCCTCTCTCTGAGCTCTCAGCTCACACATCCTTACCCCATGTTGCAGCACCCAGTTTTCTCCTTAAACGTAAAACAATTATACATTTCTGTCAATAAATACCATGCCATAAATTAGAGGCCTCCCTGGCTCTCTGCCTGCCACTGGGGGAGGAAATGGCCCCATAAATATTTGTGCAAGACATCAATAAATTTGAAGTGTTGACTTGAGTACTCAGCTTCCCTATCTGAGACTTGGAGCAGAGCTTCCGGAGTTCACGTGTTTCTGCCGCGAGAGGCCAGGGCTGGAGGCTAGCGATATCCCCAGGATGCTGAAACTGGAGCTGGAGAGAGAAAACCCTTAGAAACCCCTTTGCAATGTCCCTTCATGTTACTGATTCAGGTGGAAAAGCTCCTTGTAATATAGACAGGGAAGGTTTTAGTAAGGAAAATGTTCCTCTGGCCAAATGCCACTCTTCACTTTGACTGATTCTTTTGGTTTATCAGTCTCTACTGTTTATTACTGCAAAACCAGCATTCCTGTAGTGCTTCGTGTGGCTGGACAGCTGGACAACACCCTCCAGCCAAGCTGCTTTTGGCTTTGCACAAGATCCGGGGGAAAATCAGTCAATGTGATCCTGCCTTGTGCCACAGGACACAGGGACATCAGCATCAGGAGTCCCCATGTGCTTCTGAGATCAGTGCAATTTAATCTGGGTTAAAAATATAATTCTGAACTGGCTCTGTGTTCATAAATCTTGAATGGTATCACTTTAAACTGGAGGCTGTTTTGCTGGCACTGCTGTGTTATTCCCTATCTAGACACATATAGAAGCTGTTTGACTTCAGTACTGACTTCTCCAGGTTTGCAAACTCTCTTTTGGGAAGAACAACTCCATTCTGTAACGCTCACACATTTACAGTAGTGCTGGATGCTCCTCTCCAGCTGAACTGTTTTCATCATATACTTTTTATCTCTCTTGCTGCTGCTTTCTGTTGATGCATATGCGTACACATATGGACCAATCCAGGGACTGTGCACCAGGAAACAGCACTGCTCCATCGTCAAGAGATGGTCTTTATCATCTTGTAAATTAAATATTTGGGAGTCTTGTCTAGAAGTGCTCTCTTGTTACTTTGTAAAATTGAAAAGTAAGGGAAAAAAATGAGTCTGAGGATCTGAGAAGAGGTGAGGGTCAGGAGGTTCCCCAGCTCTGAGTGGGACTCCTCATGTCTACCCCAGAAGACAAGCAGCAGCCAACAACACCGTTCAAATGGAGTGACATTGGCTACGAAGACAAAAGGGATAGTTTTGTTCCTATATAGGCAAAAAATTCTCCTAGTTCTCAGTGTAGGAGGCCTCAAGTTGTGAAAATTAATTATAAATAATTGTAAGTAAAGCATATTTGCAAAACTTGGACTACAGGCTGAAGCAGATGTACTAGCAAGGTACTCTCTCTGCCTTTCTTTCCCCGGTGTTCCCAGCTCACTGTCTAGACTCTGCTCTCCTGGGAAGAAAGAATGCGAGAAGACTCAAGGAAAAGAAGAAATAATGAAACTCAAGCTAGCAATTGTCAGATTTGTGATCATGCTAAATTCCATAACTATTATCCAGACTACTCAGGAAACCATTTTACAAGGCTTAGTAGACATCTGGGAGTGAAGGAAAAGAGGTATTTATTAAGCCACTTACCTTTCCAGCTTTGTTAAAACATTTGCTTTATCTCTTAATTTCCTATGTATTAAGACACGGTTACTGAAACACAGACCTGGAGACACTTCCCATCAGCACCCCATCACATCAGGGACCACAGGTTGCAGTTGCACAGCCCAGACATCATTCAAGACATGGTTTGCTGGCGACTGGGGTGGTCCATGGATCAATCCGCTCCCCGCAGTGCCATGCAGTTTGCACCAGTGCTGCTCCGAGCAACACGTGGACATTTCTCCTGCCAACAGAAAATTCCTGTGTAATGGGGGCCCTTGGTACTTACTAGCTCTGTGGTCACAGATTGTGCATGGTTCGATGTTTTCCCCAGTCCAGCCTGGCATTCCCAGCTTCTGCACTGGAATTTGCCATTTCACTGCAGCCAGGAGCTCGACATCGTGTTCCCTCTTCCCTGTTGGGACCTGGCTGCAGACTATTCTTTCCGTGTTGTTTTCAACACACGAAAGAGCACTTTTTTTTCCCACCCTACTTCCCATAAAAGGGGAAACCAGGAAGCAGGACAAGAATGCCTCTAAGCTGGGGGGATCTTTTTGTTATTTTATGACAGGGGAAGATGCTGGCACGCAGCACTTGGGTTTTCCCCAAGTTATGTTTCACAGCATGAACATTTGAGAGAAAAGACAAAGCACTGCTAGGCAACTGAGCCAGTAGAGCTGCTGTTTGCATAGGTGTGTGCACATCAGATGGGCTCAAAGCTAGGATTTCACAATCAGTAACCTCATTCTCAGCATTTCCCCACCTTCACCATCAAGAGATTCCAGCTCAACCCCAACAGTCAGTCCTCCTGGCTACTGGAACTTATCACCCTTGATACTTATCCTTGCCCAGATAAATGTTAGAACAAACTGGGAAGCTACATTGAAATTACAACTATAATAAAGTCAACCTAATACAACTACTGAAATGTTGCTGCAGGAAAGAGAGATGAGTGAGAACTCCGAAAAAACATTTGCCATAAATCTGCACACAGTCATCAAACATCATCAAACTACCCAGAGAAGACGGCATTTGTTTTGTTTACAATCACATTTGCTTGTCCTAGTTACCACCTACTACCTTCTTACACTGGTTTTCTATCTTTTGTTAAACAATTTTATTCTGTTATCTTCAGAAAGCAGTGTTGCAGAACAGTAAAATTAACATATAGAGGGAGAACTGCTGACTTAAGAGGATTTATCCTGGCAATGTTACGTATGAAAGCTGCTTTTCAAAGGGAAAAAATTTTGCTACATTTCCTTGGCCATCAGAGATCACTCACTTGAAAGAAATTTTTTTCAGCTAGGCTGATGAGGAAGATTCTCCTTATCAGCTCTTTGGAAGAGGTACTGGCACTGCACCTGCAGCAACTCTCTGAAGTTCACAACTTGGAGCCCAGCTCCACACCATAGAAAAAAACAGAAAAGGGCGAGAACAGCCAAGTTATGTCCAACTCCCTTGACTCACTAAGGCTCCTATTCTCAATTTGCTGTGACCTTTAGAGCAGTAGAGATGATACTGAGCAAACAATACAGCTCTATCCTCCTTGGGCAGCCCCGCTCCCTCTCTCCGCCTGTCTCCAAGCGGTTTGCTCAGCACTGCCAGCCTCACACACGGCACAGCCCTGCTGGAGGAGTGGGGATGACGCACCAAGTCCTTTTGATTTGTGGTGTCTCCCGGAGTAGGATGTGCAAAATAGGGACAGATGGCAACAGATGAACTGCAGCGACTGTGAAGCTGCCGCTGGCAATAGCTCTCCTGCTGTGCAGAGCGCCCTCAGATGAACTTCCCTGCGCCCGAAGTCCCTGGTGACACAGAGAGATACTGCAGCTCATCTTTTACTGAGAGCTGCTGTGTCTTTTACCATTTACCATTTTGTTTTGCTTCTTAAAAAATTTTTGTCAGCCTCCCGATCTTCCATTTAAAATCCACTGTTTTCACATGGCTGTTCCTGCAGCCATCGTGTCCAAGTTGATGGTGGAACCCTAGCAAAGAAGAGAGACCTTTCACCTCTGGGGTGTACATAGGAAACCTCCTTCCAAATCAGGGCTTCAAAATGCCCTGGGAGCTGCAAGGTTTTTCATGTGTTCCCATCACCAATCTAATTACTTAGCACCCTTTTCTCCTGGGATTTCTGTAGGGTTGCCAAACCATGCTGAACCGCAGCAGAAGGAGCCAGGAGATAATCCAGGCACCTTTCTGACACAGGGACAGTTTTGCAGCTCTCTTCATCCTTCACATTACCTCCAGGTTCAGATACCTCAAGTCTGCAGCTGATGTGTAGGTTATGTCATTCATCCAAAACAAACGCAAGCACATGAGTGTTTTCTGATACGTTTTTCCTTAAGCATATCAATAGAAATAGACTGCTGATGTTTTTTTCCAGAAATGAAAACAAGAAGCAAAAAATAACCAAAAAAGCAACAACTTTCTGGGGGTAGCATTTTTACAGGGCACCTCTGGGGTTTCAGAACCTACCTCCCATTTTCAAAAGTAATTTTTCCACCATGGATTCAGGTCAATGTTGAAGAAGAATCCTACCTCACTTACACGCTTTTGCAGTTGTTCCCTTTGGTTTTCAAAGGTCAGCTTGCTCTGTCTCCTGCACAATGCTCCTGTTGTAGACAGCCAGAGGCAGCTGAATAGCCACTTCTGAACATGCATTGGAGCTTTACAAGCAGCATTTGGTGGTGGGGTCATGCTGCAAGCAAAGATCTGTATCATCTCACAGTAAATGTGTTCTCTATTTGGCAAAGTCCACACTCTGTGGTAGAACAGTTTTACGGCATGAAGAGAACTGTGCAGCAGTTTTGCACAAATTACAAAATCTGAGTCATTTTATGAAAAAAATACACAAATTAGTGATACAATGAGCACAATAAACTTTGTGGGGCCCAGTCCAAATATTGCTAGCGTGGAAGAGATGATAAAGGACATCCCACACATCCTCTTCAAAGCCCAGCTGAGAACAAACCTGTTCTCCACAAGTCAGCTCCCCAGTCCACCAGAGGCTCAAAGCTAAAGCCTCGAGCAGTCTCAATAGCAGACTTCCAAGCCACTCCAGTGAAAGCAAAGAATTTTCTCATATGTGCAAACATACCTGATGATTGGCATAATCCCAACGAACACACATTAGGTCAGTTAAAATATTCCAGCATATTGACATTAATTCCACAGCTCAGGCCCAAGATCATGTTCTCATTTGTCTGAATAACAGAGCATTTAAATATTTAGTTAAATATAAAGACTTGCAGCTTATATATAGGGGGCAAGGAGGGGAGGGGGAAATCCAGGGGAAAAAATTTTCCTTGTAGCAGGCACAGTGCTGATTTCCAAACCTTGGCAGCCATGGGCACGACACAGCAATGGCAAAAGTCTGGCCAAGACAAATCTATAAAATTTACACTGTACATATCCCCCCTCCACACATGAAGGTCTAATAAGTCCAGTTACTCTCTGTTCCTCTGAACAGTTGAGCTACAGAGGTTTCCCCATGGATTCTAGCAGGGCCAAGAGCATGGAGAGTTTATTATGTAACAACCCACATTATTTAGTGAAAATCTGGAATATGCTTTATTAGCTGGGCCTTTGTTTGGTAAGGAAATACCTCCAGACAAATGTGATGACACAGACATTTTTAATTTGCCACTTCACGTTCATAGCAAATTAGGTGATTTTACTTCTTATTCCCTCCATTAAAAACGACAGGCTGCAAGGTTAGCAGTTTCCCTCAGAAGCTCTTGATGACATTACAGACACACATAGAAAGCACGAGCACATCAGAATGAATTAAGATCACCTCCCTTGCCTATAATATGAAACACTCCACTCTCTTAGCATCGGTCCCAAATGCCAATGTGCTGGAACAGCATGTGCAAGTGGTTGGAGGTAAGGGAAGGAGAGGTCAAATTCTGTGTGCTCTGTAAGATTAAATTTGTGGTAGAAAACCAACAATTACCAGCAAAGCGGTGAGTGAAAAACAAACGTCCTATCTATTACCCAATTTCAAATGCCAACGCGATGCCCTCAGGACTCTCAGTCCTCAGTTATTTTTTTGACGTCTTTGGTAATGCATCAAGTCTTAATACCTGCTTTTAAATGGAGTTGGGTTTTTCCATTTTTGAGCTCAAAGTCATTTTCATTTCAGAACAGACAGAGAAAAAGACCAGCTAGGCTGCTGCTGAAGTATAATTTGAGAATGTATTCCTCTGTGAATTACACTTCTGCTTAGGATAAATAGGAAAAAATGTAGCAGAAATTATGTTAAGTGCAAAATATTTAATCTTGACTGAATATCACTGAAGCAGCTCAGTGCAGACCCAAAGGAAACACTGATAAAGAAAAAATAAAGAAAAAACAATCCTAGCTTTCTGTACAATGAGGATTAGGAACTGAAATGTGGCCAGTGTAGGAACATGGACTTTCGCTGGACTTCAGTCCAGATAATATAAAAGAATTACAGATTGTGTAGAGCTGGGTAATAAAAGAGGTAGCCGTGGTGAGTCTGCAGCTGCACGGTTTTTTGGCTGGAGGTTTAATGAATGAGGCTGAAGATCTGCCAAACGGCGCTGAACGAGACTGACACAGCTCCTGGGGGTTGCTTAAAGAGAGGAAGCGTCAGTGGAGGTCTGCAGGCTGTCCATGGTGAGAGGGTGGGAGTTTTTCAGAGGATCTGCTGCTCGATCCATTAGGAGTGTGGGACACCTCACCTGTGCACCAACGCCTTCTTGGGGAGCACCAGAGTTATGGCTGTTTGTGTAGGCTGGAGGACGCTGTGTGATCCCTCCTCAGTTACACTGAGTTATTTTATGGCCAGGCAATGAGGTACGGCTGGGATTTTGAGGAATACCAGGTGTGTGCTGGAGAAACCAGTTTCCATGTCAGGAAAGCCTCCTGCTTTTGAGCCCCTAAACTTGGCCAACTGGATGGGCCTCTGCCTGCCATCAGCATCCTCAAGAGAGCACAAGTGCTCACCCGGCCATTCAGCTGAGCCAAATGCCACCAACATGCTTTGATGTGATGGTGTAGGGTGTTAGGAGGAGAACTGCAGTGCTCTACACGCAAGCTGTTTCCCAGGGCCAGGAGCTGAAAACTTTGATCTCTTCCCACCTCCTAAATGGACTTAGAACCCATGTATGGCCTTTTTTTCCCCCAAATGCTCTGAAATTAGGCACCTAAAACTGTCAATGAAATTCAGGCTTCAATGCACGAGGAATAATCAGGCTGCTCTCCACACACGTACTTTTGAGAAGTACTTCCATGGTCAGTTCTGAGTGCATTTCCACACAATGGCTTTGTATGCTGTAATCACAATCACCCCAGTGTGTGTGACTGGGCAAGAGGAGAAAAGTTGGAGGGAACCTTTTTCCTCCAGGTCAAGTGAATTTAGGCCGTGTTTGTAATAACACATTTCCAGTTGCTGAAAAGTCACTGGCCCAAGCAAGGAAAGTGTCTTTTCAGAATACATTTCAATCCCCCAAAAATAATCCCATGATGAAAACATGCTTCCTTGGAAGCCACCTCAGCAGAAGAGACTAGGGTGGTTTGCAGATACTTGTCTTCAGCTCTTGGAGATGTATGGTCTGCAGGTCAGTGAGGTATGACCACAGCAGCGAGCAATTGATTCTTCTGCTGGACAAGGCTAAAATGCAGGAAAATCCCATTCTTGCTTTTTTTTCCCCCCATTTCCAGATGAATAACCTTTATTTCTAAGGCAAGAAGTGCCAGATGTCTTTTCAGACATACCTGCCCTGGTGTCACCATGCCTCATCCTCCTGCCACCTCTGCTCTGCCAGCCAGTGTGCGTTAGGTATTCTCTGTTGACTTTGTTTGCCCTGCAGTATTTTAAGCCAATGTATAATTGCTGAGAAACCCTCTCTACCTAAGAGTCAGAGGAGACTCTTTCTTTGTGTTTCTTTTTGCTCAGAAGGGGCTGAAGCAGCAATCTTGACTTAAAGGCTGACTCTGATTGGAAAATAAACAACTAAAAAGTACAATAAATCCCATTGAAGAGTCCAGTCAAAACATCCCAATGAACAGCTAATGCTCTACTAACCAAATCCAGATGTCCCTGCCTTGTCTGGCACTAATTGGTTGACTGGAGAGTAAGTAACTGTGTAACCTGAAGGAAATCTCTACTTCTTGCACTTGGGATGAGTTGCTAAGGCAGAAAATGGTTTGGGTTTGTTGTGTTTCTTAATTTCCTAACTACAGAGGAGTTACAGGCACCTGCACTCGTTAGAACCTCTGCTAATATCCTCCCTCTGGCAGGACATGCTCCTATTTGAGGCACCTTAAGGCACCTCACAAAAAGTTTCTCCAGAGTATGAAGCTGCCTTTGACATCTGATGTTCCTTCATTCCCAAACATTTCTGGGTTTATTTGTTTAACTAGAGGACATGCCCTAGCAGATTGCAGCTAAGTTCTTAGATAAAGTTAGTTGCAAATTCCAGCTGGAAGTGTTTGAAACACCAAAGAAGACACCAAAGAAAGAAATTGCTTTCAAATATAATAAAAAAAAAATCAGAAGACTGTTTGGAAATAGATCAAAATAATTTTAGCCTGGTGGACCCTAATTCCTACAGCCTGGAAATTCCACATCTGACTGCACAACTCCATGTTGGCTGAGGACCCACAAAGTGGCTAGCCAGGGTTTTCCAATGATTTTGCTAGGTTTATTTGACAGGGTCATATTATATATCCACATTTTAGAAAGAGTTCTGCATAATACTACAAAACAACGCATGTGCCTGGAAGGATCTTCTCTGTTTCACCAGAATACTTTCTAGTGCCTTGATTCTGAACACATTTACTTGCCTTGTTTAACTTCAGAAAAGATATCTCGTTGACTTCAGTAATGTCCATGACATAAAGAATTGCTATTCATAATTCATTTTGGGGGATCTAGTCGTATTCTGAGCATGCAAGAGGAGGTTCTGTGAAACACCTTGCTGGAAAACTTGTTAATAAGAGTGTGTTAAAAAAAATTACTATTTGTATTCTTTAGCATTTTAGATTAGTCAGTAGCACTAATTTTACCTTTAATTAACTTTAGCTTTAATTGTATCAATTAACTTACTAAGGTGAATTTTAATACACATTTCCCTTAGCATCTGTGACATGTTGTTTGTACTTTATAAGAGCATTTTAGAACTATGTAAATTTTCATTCCAAAACTTGATGTTGATCTTCTGCTTATTTATATATAACAGATTTTTCGTGCTTGTAAAGAATAGCCAAGCCTATAACCTGATCCTCAACTGTCAAAGCCATTTTTTCAGTGGAGCAGTGTGCAGTGGAGCATCTGTCTCAACACATCCAGCCATACCTTTCACTCATGATCTGCAAATGGATAACACAGGATTTGAAATACAGTAGACAGTTGTGCAAAGACGGAACAATGAAAATTATATCCAATCCTTAATCCAGGGGATTCTGGGCTGAGCTCAGTCGCCATGAGTATACATACCCACCCTGCATTTAGTTCAACATATTCAAAACCTGAACCTTCCCCTGGAAGAGTCACATGGGATCAAAAGTGGGATTAAGTAGCTTTCTCTCCATGCTTGGTTATTAGCATTACACATGTAACATGCAGTCACACAAGCAACTGTGCTGCACAATCATCAGCAAAGCAACTAATTTCTTCCAAGGTACCAGCAGGCTTCACATTTTTCGTATATCATCTTTACTTTGTTCTTGGCCTTGGGAGAGAAGAAACAGAAAAGCAGCAGGAGGTTATTCATACGCCATGCATTTAGAATCAGGAAAAAAATGATAAATCTTCCTCCTTCAAGTCTGAGGGAATGACTGTTTCCTGCCAACAGGACTCTGAATGCAAAACAACCTCCTTCACCAAACTTCTCTTCCCATGTTTGTAAAACTGCCAGACGTTGACCTGCCTTTGGCAATGGTGATACGATACAATGAAGAATTTCTCTCCTATGGATGCTGGATATACACCAACATAAAGCTACCACCTTGCTGGTACAAAGTAACACTTGTTAAAAACCTCAAAAAAAGGCTGAGGACAAAGCAGGGTTCTCCAAGGGCCATCTCCTCTACCTGGTTTTTTTAGCTTTTGGCTTCTTGAAGGTCTCAGGCTGGTGTCTCTCACCAAGAGGAATTAGATGTCTAGATTCAACATCAAGAGGAATTTTTAAAAATGTGTAATGCATGAAAGCACCAAACTTAAGTAGGTATTGAACTGTTCACCATAGGACAAGAGAACTGAATTTTCTGTTCAACATTATCTCAAAAGTTCCATCAAAGAAACTACAGGATGTTAGGAAGAAAACACCAATAGGAGTTAAATTTCTGTTTCCGTTGAGCTGAGTTAATTGGATAAAATGGATACATTCTGAAAATGGTTTTTACAGCAGTGCAGAGTATCAATGCTTATGGACATTAAATATTAAATATCTCTCTTTATGACTAACAACTTTAGAGCACTGAAACATGTCTTTAAAAATCAGCCTTTGACTTTGGCAGCAAAGTTGGCTGTTAAAAGAAACTGTTAACATTCAGTTGAGTGGCATTTGGAAGAAAACTGCAACGTAAACTCAAGGGTTAATGAAAGTAAATGAGATAATCCTCATTGATCCCCCATAATCCCCACGGTCTGAGTGCAACTGTCAATCACTGAGAGAGACTTTTCTAATCTATCCCTCTGTGAACAGGCCATTCCAAACTGAATATATTTTATATACTTACATATATTCAAACATAGACACACATGCTGAACACATAACAAAAATCTTAGCAAGGTCAGTTACAAAATGAAGTGGAGGGAAAAAAAGCACGGTGTGTAAATTTAAAAAATATAAAGTTTCTTTTATAGTTAAAATATGTTCAAGCTGTCTGTTCATATTCCCTCCTTCTCATGTAAGCTAGTAGCAAGTAATGAATTTGTTAAACCCCTCCTTCATAAAGGAGGAAAGACTGTTTCCATAAAATTAAAACTTACTGTTTAACAGATTGACCTAAGTAAAACATGGTCTGGAACATAAAAGAAATTATTTAAATTCTTTTCAGAGAACTATGGACATCAGAAATGCATTAAATCAATGGATGGCATATCTGAGGCTCACAAGACCCCAGCGTGCTGCTTTCTCTTCCCAGAACTGCACTGGATTCACAGGTAGCCTGAGGCTCCAGTCTCTCTCTTGTTTCACTTTGGTCCTTGGCTACTTGAGCAGTGCTGAGCTCTTCCTGCAGCAGCACAGCCCAGGAGGGATGCGCACGGACAGGACCCAGATGTGCACTGTCAGAGATGGGGAAAGGGCTGGCTCATGAGGCAGCATAAGCCAGGGAAATGAATACATCTGGATTACGAAGGCATCAGCTCTGTAGTCCAGATTTGCTACAAAAGTTCAACTCTAAACCCATGCTTGATTTCGTGAGAAATTCACCCAAGACAGCCAGTGCACGGAGAAACTGTTATTTACATCATTTATGGGTATCTGATTATTCTGAGGAATTTCCATCTAATATTTTGCTTCTGGAATACTTGATATAATAGCAAACACTTACAGAGAAAGTCTACAGGGTTTAAGAGAAAGACAATCTTTCTACAGAGAGTTCAGAGCCACCTGTAATAATGTTATTGCATTCTGCAGCGGAAAAGGAAATTGTCTGTCAAAGCTTTGGGACCAAATTGCTTCACACCACCCAAAGGTACCTCTTGATAACCCAGTGCAACCACCATTTTCCTCCTGTAAACATTCAGAGTAAACTTTGCTGCCTAAGCCACTACTTCTAACCTGAGGCTGAGTTGGAAATAAATGCCCCACTCTCAGGTTTACAGAAAAAACAGCTTGGTAGCCATTTGGCCTGCAGCCAGGATTAAAGTGTTAACTCCACGTCTGTCAACCTGTCACTTAAACATTTACCAAACTACTGACCACTTCTATTAAAAGACCATTAAAGCAGGATTAAGCTTTTCCAGGGTTAAGCCAATGTAAAAATGCAAGGAATGTCACACCAAGGGCAGCTCATTTCATGTGTATTGTAAACAGGCAGAAGATGGAGAATAAAATGGTACATGTTTATTAAATATGAGGACATGCCCCTGCTTTGCATTTTACCTTCTTTCAGCTTCCTAAACCCATTACTCAGTGCTCTGATAGCTGCAGAGCATCACACACTGAACACGGAAGCTCCCAACTGCCTCAAAACCAGCACTGGCTGCTTTACAACAGGTCAGGGCTGATCTCCCCGGAGCAGGGATGTGATACAGACTTCGGCCGTTGTGTGGAGGAACAGCCACGGTTATAAACACAACGTTTGGTGGACACGTGTCATAACCAGAGCCTGGCTGTTAAAAAAGGACAGTCTCATCAAATGCCTGTTTCAAGATGTCAAGGACAAGAGGTGTGTGCACAAACAGGGCATGGGTGCTGCTGCTCCTTTCAGATTGTTTCGTTAACTCAGGTAAAATAAGACCCATAGAAGAAGGCACAAAGCGCTACAAATCATCCTTTCATCAACTAGGAGGGAGTATTACTTCTGAAAAAGGCCAAAGGAACATAAAACAACCCATAACTGAAGCATATTGTTTAATTTTGCCCCTTTTCAGTTCCCAGCAACTCAATGATGTATCACCCAAGCACAAAATCCTGGAAAGCACCACCAGAGACAGTCTGTGCCTACAGCCCAAAAGGACTGTCTAAACCTTTTGTTTCTGATGTCTGGGCTCACGTTACGATGTCCAACACTGTTGGAAGCTGTGTTACTCCATCCAGGTCAACAAACACAACTGTGCATGTAGTACCAGTAAGCAACTTTTGGACTATAAATATCTAGTCAATTTGTAGATGATGCTTTCCTAGGAAACACACAGACTCCTGAGAGCTCCCCACAGATAACACTGGAGCTAAATAACCAGATCTATAGATAACTAAAGTCAAAACCCTAACAAGGAGAATTAAGAAGTCATGCTAGTTATCCTTGGTAACTACTGCGAAGAATGTGTCTTTCTTGTGACTTAACATTCATTTAATGCTCTGACTTTCATACAGGACTATATATGAAAGCAATAAAGATGCCCACCAAGAGACAAAAAGCACCTCAGTGGAAATCTCTCCAGCTTAGATCACCAGGTGCAGTGACACCATATGTGAGATTGCTCCTGTTGTCTTACATTTACCCACCACCAGCCCTTGGCAAAGACAGTGTTCAAGGCAAGAGGGACTTATGACCTGATTATCTTTGAGTGTTCACGTCTGCCACCTAATTAGTTTTTAATAAAAACAGACTGGCCTGTCTGAACACCAGTGCAGAGACATGACTCTCAGAACTATTGGTCTCTACAGTTACTGACTACTATCATGCAGATTTTCAGAATATGTCATTGTCTACATGAACCACAGAACTGGCCATCCCTAAACAGGGAGGTACATACATTTAATGAGATTCACTCTCTTCCCCTCATCCCTCTTCTCTAGCCTGTTATCTATATTAAATATAATTTTGCTTTCAGGAAGTATCTATGACAATTCCATCTGAAGAGGGTCTTCCAGTATTTACAGATATCAAAGATCTGGTCTTAATTTCATCTGACGCTTTAAGAAGCCTTTTATTTTAAAATAAATTATTGAAATGTGGTGTTGGTAAAATGGTTGCTCCAGTAATGGATTTACTGTGATGGTGCAATCAATTTCAGAGGTTGGATTTCAGGATAGAAACTATTCATTCCTCTCCATGTCAATGCAAGGTTTACCTTCACACTGCGGTCACCCACTGCAGCTTACGGATACCAAGGACAGAGGAGGGTTTGTTGGAGGAAAACTCTTTCTGTCACTTTTTTTTGATTATTGTTGAGCACCAGGAGTTTGTACAGTTACAGCAGCTCCACAACATCAGGGTGCCTCACCCCAATGTAATAGCAGGCGTGCTTAAACACCCTGTTTGCCTACTCTGTCGTAATCCAAATGCAGGCTTTGTTATTTGGTTTTCCCAGTTCTCCGTTTTATTTCAGGATCAGCAGAGTCCTTCAGTAGTTAAAGGCCTTCAGAGGTAGGGGCTACAATGGTTTTAACAGGAATGATGGGGAAAGACCTTGGAGCAGTACACTCCTTCCCATCCTGTAACATAAAGCAGCCAGCACCTGAGTGGTGCTAATAGGGGAAAAGAGGAGATACATATATGTGTGTATATATATATATATATATATTTTCATAGTCTTCTTAGTCTCCTGCACCCTGCCTGGTAGAGCCCCTTCAGTCCTGCCAGAGCCACAACTCATGGAGCCTCCATGAACCACCATAACAACACACAGCTCAACTGCAGCATTGTTGTGACATGAAAAACATGGAGCTATTTTTCCCATCCTCATCCCTAATGAATATTGTTCTTCATTCTTAGAAAGCAAAGTCAACTTCATAAATCAAGAATTCTGTGGATTTGGGGTTTTACATTAACACTTTTATTCATGCTTTGTTATGACCTCTTGGATTGGGGTGAACTAATCTGCTGTGCTGGGAAATGGCAGCTCCGGAGCCAAATTTAGCACCTAGAAAATTTGCCTTGGCTCTTAGGTGCCATAATTTTAAACCTGACTCCCTGCTTAAAGACAGAGTCATGTCTATGTTCGATTTTGAAGTGTTACATACAATATTTCAAGAAGTTAAATGGGGATCTGGCAAGTCTCTGACTATGGAGGGAGCTGGAAAACAGGATTTTGAGCCAGAAATGCAGTTTTCTTGACTATGGCCTGTACTCTGCCTACCAACCTCAGCTCTGCATTTAGTCTTTCACTGACTTTCTCAAGTACCTCAAATAGTGAAGTTTTGCTCAGCTAGAGGATCACTCCAAGGACTCCAAGCACTCTGAATAAAAAAGAAAAATCTCTTCTCAAATGTGACCATCAAGACATAGAGGCCTGTTCCTGCAGTTGTTTCATGTTTCTTAACTTAGGAATATCAATGGACAGAAAACAAATGAAACTCAGAATACTCTTTCAGCCTTCTTAATGAACTCTAAAAGGAAAAAGAAAAAAAAACCCAAACAACAGAAGGACAAACCTCGCATACACACAACCATATTCAGCAACAGCCTGTAGCATCGTAGTTAATGGCAGCTGGAGAGCAGGACTGCATGAAGTTATCAGTGCTATGATCTTAGAATTACAGAAACCTAGGCAGAATCAAGCATTATCTGAGGTAGCTTTAAGAGCCACAAATCAAAGCTGACAATCTGACTCCAGTCTAGTGCCACAAACACATTCCCTGGGGTCTCGCACACCATACACCTGGTTCATCTATAAAGAGATGAGATCTGGGACATCAGGTCTTCCCTCAATGAGACAGCAGTGCCTCCTGCTGTACTCCAGGCTGCAGTCATTCCCAGACACCCAGCTCTGCATGGTTTCCGTTAACAATGAAGCCATGATCGGCATTTTGAGAAGCACTGAGATGAGTAATGGAAGATGTGTCTCGCTGGCCTCAACACCTCTGGAAACATCAGTCTGTGTGATAGAAATGCACCCTGCATGGCCTGGGACAGCAGGGGAGCGTGCAGTTTGTGAGGCAGCCTGAAATACCCCAGAGACAGCCTGTTCATAAACCAGCTTTTAATAGATGTCTGAGCATGTCTGAGTATCACAGCACATCGGGGCTGATCTGCGGCACTCACAGGGTTTCGACTGACTCTGACACCCTTGCCTCCTCTTGCTTTAACACATTTCAGTGCTAACCTGCAGGAAGCCCTGCTGCAGCACCATGACCTTCTGCTGAACAGCCTTTCCCCTGTGCTGACCCCTGACAAACTGTCACAGTCGGGGAATGCCGACTGTATCATAGCCCACGTCAGTGCCAAGTCTGGCTTAATTCAAAAACATCAGAAAAAGGAACCTGGGGTCAATCTTCCTCAAGGAATGTGCTGAACTTCCTGGAGGTCACAGCAAGAGAACAAACCCAATGTTTCACCTCTGAAACAGAGAGCCAGAGAGGTTTTAAATCCTCGAGTCATCAGCCTGTAAAGCAGGTAGACTACAAAATAAAAAAGGGGCTTGTCTCTGCTCTGGGCTGTAACTGGGAGCCTTTCACTGGAGAGGGTTCTTCCTCCCCCTCGGGGTGGTTTTCTGCATATCAGGTAGAAAATCTCTTTGAAAAACAGCAAGCTAAATCTTTCAAAACAATTATTATGATAACAAAGAAAAATAATAACGTTAAAGACTACTCTGCCACCACATTTCTACCCAAAAAGTTTCTGAAGGCTTTGCAGACACTATTTATCAAACCTCAGCACAGGGCAGCCTGCTCTGGGGAGGAACTTCAACAACAAGCACCTCCACAACTTGGTGTGGTCATTTCTCACTGTGCTCAGAAGAGCTCTGCTGGTGAGGCTGTTCCAGCTGCAAGGTGAGGCTGTTCTCAAAGCACACTGGCAGCCCATCACCCTTCCCTCCCCAGGCTTTGCTATTCTCAATAACATGCCCTCAGTACCTAACATCTAGTTCAGGTGATGACACTGCTGAGATGGCTGGCTGACTGTCCCACCCCCACACCATTTGAATGAATCTCATTTGCTCAACTTCCATGCTTTGAGGCAATGAAATATCTGCAAAGCAATTAGACCTTTGACTGAAAAGATGGCATGGGTGCAAAGGATAGTCTTTTCATTTCTAGGTAAATTTTAGATACCCAGTAAGCATACCTGGTAGACATTTTATATCTGGAGAAACTGAGGCAGGAGGTTATATGGTTTCTAAAGATCATCAGATGAAACTATGGGAGTGCCAGAAACCAGGTATAGATAAAGCTCTCCAAGTGACCTGTTCCATTAGATAAATTATTTTCTATTCCTTTTCTATTACAGATCCAAAAAATACACCAACTCTCCTTTAACAGAATGCAGAGAATAACATTTATATCTGAAACACGTTTTAACAGGGCTCCCAAACAACCTTCTTGATAGAGGTCCCAGCTCAGTGACAGGGTTGGAGGGGCTAGTGGACCTGGAAGCTGTGACATCTCCCTTGCCAGGGCTGCCTGGACTGCAGTGCTCCTGCCAGCCATGCTTGGGAGCTTTGTGCCAAGTCCAGCCCTGCTCCAGTAATCCCCTGTCATCAGCATGGCTGGGAAAAATGCAGCCTGCAAGCTGTGATGCCAGTACCAGTAGTGATGAGCCCTAGGAAGGAGTGCCAGGGTGAGTGTTAGCTCTGCTGTAACTAGAAGTTGCAGAAGTGGAAGCTAAAGACCTAACCAAGCTGTGGTGCCAAGCCTTATGAGGATGGCCTCAGCTGAGAAGGTCAAAAAAGCAAGGAGGGACTTGTTTGGAGGCAAGAAGGTATTTCTGAACACAGGTACAGTCACTCCAGTCTTACTTTGGAATAAATGAAAGAAAAAAACTTGGTCTCATGCATGTACACCCAAACATTCCTCACCTCTTTCCCCCTTTAACCATTTCATATCTCTATACTTCCTCATCCCATTTGAAAAGCCTGATCCATCAGCTGACAGAAAATCCACATATGATTTCCAGTTTTCCTGAAACTCTCTTTAGAAACACTTTTCCTTAGAAAATTACCTGCTCCCTCTGCAGACCAAAGAGAGCATCATCTTCTGAGCATCTGTGTGAACCAAGTCAAACTTCCAAATCCTTGCCAGTTCAAAATCCACAGCATAAAATGGGGAGATTTCAAGAGTACAACTTCATATATGTTAATTGCTGTTAATTTTGTAATCTGCTTTATCTGTTCCATCCTTTCTGCTTAATTGTTTTTTATTTGCTGAACTGTTGAAATTAAGCATCCCAGCACCATTTCCCAGGTAACCAGCTAAAGGGACTTACCAGAGTAGGTTCCTTAATTTTGAACAGTGAGATAGGTCCAGGTATAATTGCAGAACTTCATTTATCCTGCCCAGCCAGCAATTACATCTGATGGACTTTCTGGCTGCCACAAGTTTTCTAGAGCCTCCTCATCTCAGCAGAGCAGCAGCTTCCCTGCTAACCTGAAAACGCTCAGCCAGACAGCCAAGAACTCATACATTCTACCATCTATTGCATTTTTTTAGTTGAAATAGCCCGGGTTTGGTTTTCTCTCAGACAAAGACATAGAAAATGTCTTTCTTTTTTTTCTAAGCATATTCACAGCTTTGTGCCAGGATCTGAACCAAAGCTCACACAGTTGCTCTCAGACAGAATAATCTCTTCTTACAGTGCACGTAAGTACTTTTTGGACTGGTTTTCTTTCTCTCAGGCAATTATAGGTGACTTTAAACAGACAGATGTCGGCAGATTCCTTCTTTGCCTGACAGGTTTTTCCGTTTCTTGGCTCTCTCTTTTATGGAATAATAAAAAGTTGTTATTTGGGGGGAGGACTTCCCAAATTTCTGACCACACTCGCCACAGGGTTGCATTCCAGCAGAAAATCCCAGCCATTTCCTGTTTTTCTGTTACAATTAGTAAACAAGGACCCTAAAAGATCAGCATTTATAGGGAAAATTTGTGGTTAGCCTGCTCACAAATGACTGCAGTTAACTACAGTTTTATATTTATGAACTCTCTTCTCCTGATAAAACACAAAGACATTTTTCTCATTTACTATGCACTGAAGAACAACATCTAGCTGAGCATTTTATTACAATCTGATTGCCAGAAATATCCTTGGGGGGATAAAATTACCTGTCTCAATCCTTATGAAGAGCCTGGCAATTAGAAGCAATTAAGATCCCCATTAGCATTTTGCAGCTTTCACCCAGCTGTTTGCTCCAGCGTCCTGACCATCTCAGTGGCCCTTCACTGACCTCCCTCCAGTTTATTAGTATCTTAAACTGGGGAACCCAAACCCAGCATTTCATTCCAGGAGGGCTCACATAGCTGTGGAGCAAAGGGGAATCACCAGTTTCCCCAACTTACTGGCTGAGCTTCTATTAATACAGCCCCATGTGCCTTCATCTCCTTTGCATTCGTTGTTCCTTCCCTCTTCTTGCATTGCCTGTGAGGAGATGAACGGATTCAATGATAATTTTCACGTGTTCTGTATTTTTACATTGTGCAAAAAAAAGATGAATAAAATGAGGTGTTATTGGTTTTGTAGTAACCTCACAGTTTTTGCAGACCTTCACTCTTAATTCAGCCTACTTTGCAGATATACTCTGATTCTAGGAAAGCCTGAATGAATTGAAATAGGGCCCAAAATTATGGGCTTGAGCAAATGCTAGGCAGCTGTGTGCATCTTTCCAAAGTAAAACAGATACTGAATGTAGCTGCTTGGAAATGAGAATTTTCTGCTTCTGCCATGCTTGTCATTTTGCAAGTTCTTCTTGTTTTAGTTATCAGTTTAGATGCACCTGACCCTGTCTGTTCCATCTTGAAAACCTCCTTGTGCAGAGACAGCAGCCAGGCAACCATCTCACTCACAGTCCTGAGCAGAGCATCCGAACAACCCAACAAGTCTGTAGATAAGTTTGTTTCAAACACTGTTTAAGCAAAAAGAGAGGGGGGAATAGAATGTAGTGAGGTTCACCATCCTTCACCAGAACAGAGACAAAACACCAATGCAGAAGGAAACCCCTCCAGGTTTCTCAGCTCTGTTCCTGTTGTCCCATGGCACCCTCTGTCTTCTTCCTCCCAACTGCCCCTTCCAATATCCTAACTGAGATGGAGCAAAAAATGCATCTGGGTAAAAAAACACCCTATAGGAAAAGAGAAAAAAAAAAGGTCACCATTTGTGCAAAGTTCAGTCCTAATGATGAAAATGTCAAATGAAAACATATCTCCCCTTCAAAGCATGGGAAGATGTCAAGCACTTGGTGTCTTTTCCCTGCCCTGCTCTCTGCAGTGCCTGCAGGATGATTTTTGGGAGGTCTCCTCTCCATACAGTCCAGACAATGTGGGAACTCCAGAGAGCTGTGGCTGTGCACCCTGTCCCTGCCTCAGAGAGCCCTCTTGTTGCTGCCAAGTATTCACCAGAGAACTCAGTGTCCTTTCAATCTGCCTTCAGGAATTTAGCCGGTATCTTCATTCTCTTTAAATGACGATCAAAGAAAACCCCTCTTGTATCCAAATACACCTGATCCTCTGAGAAGTGTTGACCTGGCTCTTCTTTCTGCCCCTGTTCCCCAGGTTGGTGACACCATCTGCCTATGAGCTACACCATGAGAGGTCCTTGTCTTGTACACTGCCTGCCATGTGTACTTGGACAGTGATATTAACAGGGACTTATTTCCTCTGAAAGACAACAGGTAGGTGCCCTGGGCAGGAATAAGGTCGGACAAAGGCAGCCCACACTGCTGGTGGTGGCACTGCCCTTTGCTCAGGACGGGGATCTGGCTCAGCTCAAGGTCTCTGGTCTTATCAAGATTGAAAATTGAGATTGGGCGACCCCTTGTGCCATCCTGTCCCCTGGTGAGTGATAGACCAGGGTCACCCCAGCCCTGGCCCCACTGGAGCCCCTGAGAGCAAAGCCTGGCCTCGGCTGCAGCTCCAGCTCTGCACCCTCCAGGGACCACAACCATTAATCCCACTTCTGTCACCAGTTGGGACAACATCACCAGTTTGTAGCTGCACTGCAATGAGGGCAGACTTTTACACTAGTGAAAAGTGCCTGCAAAATGCCTTTAAATCAGATCAACAAAAGCCCACATCCACTTTGCAACAGGTAAATGAAAACGTAAGCATTGAGGAAACTGAGGATCAGTCCTCTCATGCACAGTAAACATCTTCTCAACCCCCAGGATCATTTCTTGGCTCCCCTCTCTTTAAATCATTGGTGTCACAGTGGAAATAACAGAAGGACTCAGTCCCTTAAAGCTCTTTCCTTTTTTTGCCTGTCGTTTAATTAAATTATCCTATAATGAAATCTTTCCCTAATGAGTCAGTGTTTAATAATTTATTAGACGCTGAAGCCCTGCTTGGAGTCTCATCAATTATGTATCACAGCACCAGGCACTTTCAATCTCTCTTTTTTTTATTTCTCATTCACTTCATTAAAAGCCCCAGCCTTGCCTCTTCCAGGTTTCAATTCACTTGCCCGGACTTAGAGCTCAGCCCACTGATACTGATTTTGCCTGGTGCTCACCAGCAGATGTGGGTGTGCAAGTTAAAATCTGGTCTAAAATTACAGAGAGCATCTGTGCACGTGTCTGTGCACACAGGTACCAGAGCATGGGCACCTGCCTTTCTGCCTGTGAGCAAGACTGTGCATTTATCACAGATTTATACAGGTTGTCATGTAGGCATAGGTATATATATGTTCATAGATTCAGAAAATCTGTGTATGTGTAGGTGTGTTTCTGTTAGTGCTTGCATATTTATATATATAAGGTTATATTATATTATATTATATTATATTATATTATATTACCCCTGCCCATGGCAAGGGGTTTGGAACTGGATGATCTTTAAGGTCCCTTCCAATCCAAACTATTCTATGATTCTGTGATTTGCTTCTACACCCCTGCAGGTATCTATCAATACTGGCATTCCTGTCCTGTGCCAGCACACTCTTCTCACTGCTGTGAACAAGTTTGCCTTATTCCACTATCTTTTAGATTTTTTTCTTCCTTAAAACAATAGCACATATAGCCTATAGGAATCAGTCAGGAAATAACTATATGTGATCTCCAATAATAATGAGTCTGTAATCTATCAAAGTGATCAGTAAAGGACTACCAAGTACACATCACTGCAGTCCTGACCATCACCCACAGAGTAATTTGGGAAGGAGCTGACTTTTCACTGAGGTTTCCATCTCATTCTCCACCAGCCCTCTGCACTCTGTAGAGCACTAAACCTGTATACAGACCAAGCTCCTTGGAGGTAGTTCTGGATTCTGTAACTCCACTGACTACTTGTTCTGGTAGCATTTTTCTGTAAAGATTGGTGCAAAGCACACTGCTGTCAAAAGCGGAGCCTGGAGGAACAGATTCCCCAAAGAACTGTTGACCTTGAAAGAGTTTCTCTAAAACTTCACTCATTTGCTATAGCTTGTTTCATGGTCCGCTCAATTACCATAAAAAGATAATTGGTTTAGTCTCCAGCTTGGGAGCAGAGTCAAGCTCTGTTTTTTCTACCTGTGTTGGTGTCCTTGGTAATCCTGGTGTGTGCAGGAGAGCTGAGAGATGTGGAGCAGGTGAAGTCGCTGGCTCCGTACGCCTGCACCAGGAGCACAGCTCAGCGTGATGACGCCAGCAGGAGCAGAGCAGATCTGATGTTGAATTGATGCTGTTCTGTAGAGGTACAGAGTTCTATGGTTTCTTTTCCTGAGCAAAGCTGGTCTTAGTCCATACCCAAATCTGGGCACACTGAAGCACAGTTGGTTTATTACAAAGTCTCAAAGTTTATTCCAAGAGAGAAACAGACCCATAGCGCATGCACTGGTCACCACGTGTTCCCACTGACCAGACTCTGACTGACCAGGTGAAACCTGGGTCAGAGGCAACCCTTTTCTTCTGAACAACCAAGACAGATTTAGCACAGCCTGGTGCTGCTCCATCTGACCACGCCTCCAGCAGATCAGGGCAGTCCCCATCCCTGGTGACATGGGATGGGCATGGTGTCAGCCCATTTTGCCATTCCTGCTAACCAGTGCTTCCAAGGATGGGAAAACCACAATCACTCACATATACATTCATTTACATTTTGAATACTTAACTAGACAGTTGTGCATGGGAAAGATCTTTTGATCAATTTATACCCCAAAGCACAAAATTTGATTTTCCCCTTAATTATCTTATCAAGCATTTCTGAAAGAGCTGTTAGCCGTAACAATCACATCAGGCCTTTCAAAAAATCTACTGTGATTTTAGAGGGTCTTTCTTTACTGCAAATTGTTTTCTTAAAATGAACACTTCTCCACAGCCATAGTAAGAGAATCTGTAACAAACACCAATGAAGAGCATTTTACTAATTAAATGATGATAATTTTTTTTTAAAAAAAAAGGATGAAGGATGCAGCCTTCCAATACAATGTTGTATTGGTGTCACTGGAACCCTGTGTTGCTCATCAATAAATATTCTGTGTCAATAGGCCATTAACTATTAATCCCAGTGCTGGCCATTTGAGAACTTTACATCAACACTCTTGTTATTTTACACATTACTTCTCATCTTATTAAGTGGCTTGCACATATGGACAAGAGCACAGCCTTGCAGATGAGCCCTCATCAATAACGCACAGTACACCCCCTCCGATAAAGCAGGGGGAGAATCACAAGAAAATGAATATATCTGGGGCTATCATGAGTATTTATTTACATTGAGAAGAAGGAGAATCCACTCTTGAGGAGCTTATTATATTATCTAAGCAGAAGTTTCAACATATGTTCACTCTCAACCACATTCTGGCTTCATTTTCTTATCCTTAAGCAAATTTGGTGTTAGTGAGAGATGCCAGACTGGTGAGCAGAATTCACTGCTCGCTATGCAGGCTGCTGCTCAAACGAGCACCTCTCCAGGCTCAGCTCCCTGTTGCTACCTGATGTAGACATAAGATTTCCAGGGTGAGAAATGAACTCGCTGACCTAGCCCTATAGTACTATCAAAGTACACCTCCAGGAATGCATTGCCCAGAACAAGAGAGACAATAAGGGGAGAGTTTAATAGTTTTGGTTCTCACCCTGGTTTTTTTTCAATTTTATCTTGCAATTAAAATGCATTAAATGCAAAAGTAAGAGAGACATTTTATTTTAATGCTGAAAAACGGTGCATCAATAAGCAGTCATTTTTCAAATGAATTCAATATGTTGAACATTGTTCCTCCCAACAAATTCTCTCCAGGCACCTGATTTATGATTTCAAATCAAACACTGACCTGTTGATTTTAACCTGATTCTTCTGTAAGTCACCTTAGAAATATTTAGATTTCCCCAACTGGGTTTTCTCTTCCTTCCAAGTAACTATTGTGCAAGTCCAGAAAGCTACTCTAAGCAATTACTCAACTGGACAAACTAAGAAATACAATATCCTGTATCCAGCTACTAGACACGTCCCTACAGTATTCCTCAGGCTGTTACAGAAAGTGACTGACAAAGTTTTGAAAAGTCCTATTACTGACGTGTATGGTGAGATGGAAGGGGAAAAAATACTCACTTCTTGTTTTAACTCTAGCAGAGAAATAGAAGCAAGAGAGTAAGCAAAGAGCAGAGGTTTACTGTAGGTGTCAAGAGCATGTGGCAATGCAGTAGCCAGACAAACTTGCAAAGAGATAGAACTGAATAATACTGAAGTGGCAATTGCTGCTCTGCAATTGCATGGCTCTAATTCCTGACATTTAGTTGGCCAGAATTCAGCAGGAATTGGTGCGTCTTCGACGGAGAGAAATGATGACAGTGTGACAGCTGTGCTCTCTCGTAAACTGCATAATGATATTCAGGTTTTACGGCTCTTTGGTTTGATTCCCAATAGCAGCTATCTTATTATCCATGGTCAAGACAGGTTAGCACCTGCTAAAAGCAATTTCTCATAAATTAGTTCACGTCAGCTCTTGAATGGCTGCTACTTAAGCCCGAGGTCTGCCTGCGCCCCGCCACAGCGGCTCTGCTGGGGCAGATGGCTGCGTGCCGGAGTGGGGCAGCCCTGGAGAACAATCAGGGCAGTGTGTGAGCTCTGCCAGGTTGTGTGGGGCATCTGCACGGGGATCCACACCTGTGCTGTGCAGATGGTAAATGTGCTCCTTCCCTTTGGGGGATTGCAGAGGAGGAGCAAGCAGCGTTTCTGTTCGCATCTAAACCTGCGCATCCCAGTGGTCCCATGCAGGAGAGGGGTCTGCGGACCTGGCTCAGTGCAGGAGGCAGAGCCCCCACCCTGCATCAGGCCCCCAAGCAGCCCAAAGGAACTATTTGCTTCTGGCCCTGGGAAATGCATCTTCTATCAGGAATCAGCAGGTCCATGGGTCAGACTTGCCTGATGCATAAAGTGGGGCTCACCGAGCCACACAGGATCCTTGCTGAACATTGGCCATTATTTTTACATAGCAAATTCCAACCCAACACTTGCAGGAAGATCCTGGACTCTCCTTCAGTAAGCTCCTGAGCCCACATTCCGTCCTAAGTCAGTGCCACTGTGAAGATAAGGGTGGCCCCTGAGTTAAGAGCAAAATTTTAATCACTCAGCAGCAAAAAAGCAGGTCTGCCTCCAGTTCTCCCTGCCTTTTGGCTGCTTCACACTCTCTGCATAGACCCACAAGTGTCTGTTTGTGCCCACTTTGCATCCAGTTCTAGAGACACCATCGTACAATGAGACCCGCGAGCAACAGCTTTGCGGGCTGAGCCGCCAGCATTGACCTTGGCAAGGATGAGCTGTTTGCAGGACGGTGCACACAGATGGAACATTTCCTCAACACAGTCCTTGTATTACACAGAGTCCAGTAGGTCACTGTAAGTGCTTTGGATCAATGAGGCATCTCACGAGAGCCTGTGCAGGCCCCCGGACTGGGGTGAAACCTGATCAGGCAGCTCAATGTGTTACAACAATTTTTCAACTGCATTGAAAACAAGGGGGCTGCGGGGCAAGCAGTTGTCTCTGGTGAGGAAATAGCCAGAAAAGGATGAGGTTTACACAGGGCATGTTCAGGATCATCATATTAGGATTTGAACAGACCAAAACAAAAAGTAGCAATTGTGAATAGGGGGAAGCAACAAAACACGATGGCAGTCAGTTGATTGGCAGCGGACAAAGCATGAGTGATTAATGTGACACATTTGCCAGTTACGGAGATTTCATTAACCTGTCATTATAGAGCAGTATTTCCTGCAGATGCCACAATTATCACACTGCATACACCAAGGAGCCTTGTTTTCATGTGTGCTCCTGGGCTCCAGTCCTTTCATTCACTTGCAAGAAGTCCCATCCTAACTAGTGACAGCTGCAGGAAGCCTGTGCAGCCTGTCCAAATGGTACATCCTTCCCTATTTCCATGACCACACTTGTTTTCACTCATTTTTTTAACTCTAGACTTCCTTTTCTATTTCAGACAGTTTTGTTACCACATTTGTTTCCATTTCTACAGGATATTTTCTCTACGTTTTTTCCCTTGCATCTGTTCTTCCCATCTCTTCTTCTTTCTCATTTTTTTCTGCTCAATCTTACCACTTCTCATGCTCTTCAAACCATACTTTTCCTCAGCTCCTTCTTCCTCTTTATTTGTAGACATCTTCTACTTTTACGACAACAATTTCTTTAGCTGTTGGACAATGTACTAAACACCGCTCAAAGACTTAGGTTTCCACCTAAAGGGAGGCTGTGCAGCCTTTTATCCCTCCTTGGGGTAATGGAAATGCAACATGCTCTTGAAGAAAAACATGGATGACTCGTTAAGCACTTTCAAATTCATGTTAACTAACAACCAAACTGGACTGACACACCTTAATGCACAAAAAAATGGTGAGGACTCTTACGAAAAACATTAGATGGCATGTTTTACCTGGGAAAAAGAGCAGACCCTGGATCCTGTTAAGGTGGTGTGGGTGCACACAGATGCAGAGCCCCAGGAAGTCATCATGTCTACAAAACAATATTTGCACCATATGTAGTTTCTCAACAGTTGAATCCCAGCAAAAGCAAATCCCAGCAAGCACACAGCAAGGATGCTCAGGAGACACATAGACACAGGCTCAGGTGCACCAGTCCTTCAGGACAGCACTTGCCATCCAACAGACTCAGCTGTCTGAACCACAGGAAGTAACCTGGAAAGGTGGAAAGAGGTATGAGAGTCAATGCAGGGAAGTCATGGTCAGCAAGACCGTAAAGATCTCCATTTACAGCACCAGACAGGGGAAAAATTAATAAATAAATATAAAACTTACTAGACCCAACTTCATCTGTCATAGGCAAGCTGATTACAATCAATAGACACTTAATGGTCTCTCAGAGTCCCATCTGGGCAATTAGCAATAGCATTAAGCACGTGAAAATGTATTGTAAGTCTGTTTCTTCAGTGGAAGTGACAGAAAAGAGAAATACAAAACCAAATTGCATTGTTAGATTTAAATTCTTCTCTTGTTAATAATGCATTAAAACTATTGCTACTATCAAAAAATGGAACAAGTGTCCAAATTTTTCTTTTATTTCTGCAATTTTCCCATGGATTTTTTGTGTTAAATTTTAAAAGTTCGATCTCAGTTTCAAACTGTAATAAAACCTACTGGAGTTAGGAGGTAAATATGAGTGCCAGTGAAGGAAAGAGTAGCCTTTGGGGTATTTGTTTTACAACAAAATAAATCAAAAATAATGATTTTGAATGCCTCTGACTTTATTAAAATCAAAGGTCAGCATTTATATTTTCACTTCCTCGACCCTAATATGCAGTAGGTATAAACTCAGGCTTTCTGAGGACAGAAAATAGCACCAAAATTAACTGAAAAGAGGAAAGTTTTCTGTACATCTTTTGTTTTGTTCATGGCAAACTCTGAAGAGTAACGTATTAATCAGGCAAAAGTATTTAATGCACTCTCTTTTTTATTAAATACAACACTGCTGCATTAGGAATGCCAAGATTATGTATCTACAGGGTACATAATTAAATTATTTGTCTCCACTGTGTTCTGATGACACTTTTCTTGAGAAATGAAGTAGATCCGGTACCTTCCACAAATTCAGTTGATTGTCCTAAATTTTCCTCCTACAATTCATCTGACCGGCTATTGTGCAAATTTTGACCTGTGATTTCATGAAAATGAAGGTTGTTGCTGGATTGGGATAATATTTTCTATAATAAATTGCGCTCTTTTATTGTCTACCAATCCAGATCTTCCAAAAATAACAGAGAAAGTACATTACTAGTACGGGAAGTTCCCGTGTCAGGTGTGCTTAATTATTATCACACAGGCAAAATAGGATTCTTTGCACACAGCTGACAAACTTGGTTTACCCTCGCACTGAAAGTAATTACCTGTTTTGTGTGTTATCAGTGAACTTACACAGATGAGGGGAATTATCATACAGAAGTCAAGTCTACAATGTAAAAAAAAATCAATTTCCAAAGCTGTTTTATCAGCTCAAGACTTCAGGGAGTCTGTCAGAGAGTACAGTGTTAGGCTTTATAAATTTTGGCAAGTTATTAGCACTTTTCTGTACCCAAGTGGGGCTACTAGAATCAAATTTGCAGCAGATGCTTTTAACTTAATCCATGGAATTTTGCAGACAAAACAGACAAATTGCACAAACGTTATGTCAATTTGCCAGTGGAAAGCCATATCCTGTCTATACATCAGTTATGTTGAGCAATTAAAAAGAACTGGTGAAGTATGCATTCCTTGTGCATTTGCTGCTTGGCATATCTACGAATTGAGGGTGAAAACCTCAAAATGATAAAGCAAGAAAACACCACAGCTCTGAGCATGCCAAGCCTGTGTTATGGTAACTTCCTGCATCGCTTACCCATGTAACAGAAACTCCTTTGAGCTGTGTTCCCCCTCTAAGATTCGAATTACATTTTAAGCCTGCAGTGCTACTACTTTTCTTATCTTTGATCTACTGCATGAAGCAATTATAAATCTGTCCTGAGTGGACCTGTTCTCAACAAACTTTTTAACTATTGTGCTGGTGGTGAGCTCTGAACACCAGGAGCAGCAACTTGCTTGTAAGTACTTGGTAAGTCACTTTATCTGGAATAGTTGTCAGAGAGAGAGAGCTTGTATTTCTTTGCAAAATCTTATCTAAGAAAGAGACCTTTATACCGGCTTTATTAAATACTGCAGAAGACTGAAAGTTCTCCAAACCAACAGCCATAACAACTGAGCCACAACCAGATGCCAAGAGTCAGGCCATGGTAGCAATTATATTTGGCAGGAAAGGTTGCAGAAATGCTTCTACTCATCGAATTTCTTCTTAAAAATCCCCTTCATTTCCTCTGCCATAACGAGCTTTGCAAACATACATAAAAGATGGCACTGAGACAGCTTCTAACATATTGACTGGGTTAAACCAGGCTGCCTAGAAGAGGTTTAGGTATGAAAGTGATACTGAAAGTGATCCTGAATGTTGGCTGCTCACTCCTAGTTGATTTACATAAATGTTTATGTGACTCTGGTTTGATAAACATTACATGCAACGTTAAGGGATTCGTAGGACAGATTTTTACAGCTTTCCATTTGGTCTCCATTTATCAGCAGAGACAGAGATCTGACAGAAAAAGGCCAGAAGGTGAGGCAGCGAAGCACGAGGAGATCTGGTGTCAGAGGTACTAAATGGGACGGTGAGTTTATGATTTCTGGTGGGTTAAAGGTTTCTGGGCTCCCTGGTACAACAGAGACATGGACATACAGGGAGGTGGCCAGCAAAAATGCCATAAAGGCAATTAAGGGACTGGAACATCTGACATACGAAGAGAGGCATGGCCTGGGACTGCTCATCCTGGAGAAGAAAAGCCTCTTGGGGGACAATGTGTACAAATATCTGATGGGATGCAGATGAGAATATGGATCAGTGGTATCCAGTAACAGGACAAGAGGCAATGGGCACAAAATACAACACAAAAAATTCCATTAAACATATGAAAAAGCGTTTTTACAGTGAGGATGGTCATACATTGGCCCACGTTGTCTAAAGAGGTTGTGGAGGTTCTCAAAACCCGACTGGACATGGCCTGGAGTAACCTGCTCTGGCTGACCCTGTTTTGAGCAGGGGGATGGACTGAGTGATCTCCAGAGATCCCTTCCACACTCAGCACTTCCGTGGCTCTGCTGTACAGATGGGGGCCATGTAGCAATAAACAACCATGTCATCTTGACTTACACCATCCGAAAGGTTGGATCTATAGCAAGATACTGAAGACAAAGGTGATTTCTGTTACATTCTTGATTCTGTAGATTGATCTGGGGGCACACAAAAAGTAGATAATTTAATATTTAACACAGTGGCACCACAGTAGAGAACTATTTTTTTCTGAATATGCTGTGGGTGTCTGTATGCTAATGACAATACCCTACACCTGGGTATAATTGTCATTATTAATACCAATGTAAATGAAATGTTAATTCTTGCTAATAGATTAAACTGTGAAATGCTTTAAGAGCAGAATTGCTACAGTAAAAGAAACTGAGTTGTTTCTTTGTAATTTGATGGCCTACAGAAGTGCAAAAACATATCTTATGGCTTTACAAATCTGTGATTATTTCCTTCAACTTTTACTTTTATTGCCTTGTCATTAAAATCACATTGGGTTCTTAAAACAAAAATGTTTAAAACAGATGTGGCTGTTAAAGTTACAATATGAATTTTACAACCCTAAATTTTATGACACTGAAAGAAATTTCAGCCACCAAAGTTAGAGACAAGAACAGAAGCAGAAAATGGCTCTAAAGGTGACAAATTTCCATAATTACAAAAAACTCAAGCTAACATAATGTATACATTGTATACTAATTGTGTAAGTCAGTGTTCAGAAAGAAAATCACCCAAACCCTCAAGAATTGTCAGGACAGACTAGCAAACAAGGAGAAAAAAGATGAGAAGTAAAGCTTTAATGTTCTAGTTCCACTTCTGTCTTTTACCAGTTTCTTCTATGGATGTAATTTACAGCCCTAAATGTTCACTGCACAGTGATTCACACAGTGTCTTTCAAACAATCCTAAGGCAAAATTCATTCTAAAAAAATCATAATTTTCATGCTATTTTGGAGAGGAAATTCTACTTCCATTTAATCTGACTATAAAAAATCTGATATCCAATTTCACCAGAAGTTCTACTGTGGGTAGGCAGACAGGCAGAAATGTAGACATGGTCTCTTTATGTCTTAAAATAATGCATAACAAGTGCAGGAATGACCTCTCACAGTATATTATCCCACACAATATATTTTCTGACCTTTCATATGAATGGCTCCATGTTAATTCCTCATTTCCTGGATTTGAGTATGCGTGCCACAACCCTTCCCCAGTTTGTGCACATTTCCTTCTCTCCCTTTCAGCAAGAAACATCTCCTGCTGAATATTCTTCTCAGATCAGGTACAGCAGGATTACATCATGATTATCCCAAGTGTGAAAGGTAAAAAACTGGCATCAGCCCTACTACTTGTTTTCTCTTTCTCTCAATTTTTACAGCCTTTCCGGTCCAATAGATCTCCAAAGTTTTGATCCTCTTAGCACCTGTATTTCATTCTTTTCCAAGGCAATCCACATCAATGGTCATTTGCTAAAATTAAAGCCTACATATTTCAGATACAGACTGGCTGACTCTCTTTACAACAAAATCCATAAATTGGTTTAAAACTTTCCTCCTTTTTTGCTGTTTATTCAGTTCTACACACCTGAGCTTTGTAATTGATTCAGGTAGTTTTAGTAAGGGTTTAAGTCTTATGGGAAAGCAGAAATAAATATTGTGCTCAGGGAAAGTAGAAACTCAAGACCAAAGTAATCATTAGTGAGGTTGTACCATGCCCTGTGTGCCGCGAGCCACTGCCTGCAAGAGCACAATGTGAAGCTCTCCTGTTTCAGTGGGGGTGTATTTAAATAAAGAAAGGTATCACCTAATTAACCCATGTAATCAAGTTTCTACAAAGATCTTTTTGTCCAGCATCCATTTTTAATTGGCTCGATGCTGCTCTTTAATTTGGTCTCTCCCAGAAGAGCACCTGAGCAGTGTTCCTGTCATCAGAGGTATCCCTGGTCCACACTGCTTCGTGTTCCTTCTTTCCTCCAACTCTCCTGCAAGTGAGATCCTGCTCAATTTTTCCTGTTCTCCAACTCCTTATTCTTTCTTATATTTTGCTGAGGACTGAGCAGAGACTTTCCAGTCTTGGGATGGCCCTTCACAGTCGAAATTCCGTAATTTCCTCGGGCTTGTTATTCCCACCATATCAAGCACATCCTAGAAAACGCAGCTCTGTGAGTCAGCCACGTTATGATGTACGCTTTTGGCTTCAGCAGTGAAAACCTTTTCTTCTTCTCTTCCAGTCATCCTGAGCTTCAGCTCCTCTTCACCAGCAGCCACATTACCTCACGATTTCGGCAGTCCTGCCTCTGATCTCCCCCTTCCCTCGTGACTGATCTCAACGCTGGCCAGGTAACTTTCCATATTAGCAGCTAATCTCTCTGCTCCCATATGGTGAGGGTCAGTCATCATTTCCATGACTTATTTGTTTCAATATCCGTAAAAAGTGAGGAAGTCCTTGGCATCAAGTAGCTTTAAATGATGTCAGGGGTCAACCACGTCTTTGTTCCAGCACGGTAAATGTTCCCCCATGCCTGTGCTCACCTCCAAATGCTGCCCTGTAGTGAGCACAGGGGTAACACAGGTGTCCTTCCTTCTCATTTAATTTACTGCAGACATTATTATATCCGTAGCGGTTCAGTTAAAAATAATATGGTCCCTTTTCTGTCGGCCAAGCTGTAGGTGCCTGAGAAATGTCTGCGTTAGGAGGGCAAGTCTGGGGCTTGTAGGGAAATCTGATAAAATATTGCCTGCATTTCCAGTAAAACATTGTCAGCAAGTCTCAAATCTCTCTCAAAATCTGTATCATCCATGCAAGGTCACAAAGGCAAATAGGGGAAAACAGATACATAAAATCATCTTTAAAAAAAACCCAAAACAGTGATCTGAGTTGGCAGAAAGCAGAAGCTCCACTGCTGAAGGGAGGCACGTGGCTCCGTTTGACAGCTATATCAGTCCATTTTGATCAGCTCTATTAAACTTCATCTGTTTTAAATTTTTCTTATAATTCCTTCCCCATTGCTGAGTAAACTCTACAAGTAATTATGCTTTTACAAATAAAGCATATATATATCTGCCAGCATCTTGGCTCTTCTGTCATTTGGACATGTTCAGAGTAGGATTGAGTATCTCTGTGATGAATGCTAATGCTTGATTACTGTACTAATGCTCTCATGAATGGTAGCAAGCTGTCACATAGGAGCAAGCAGTACATGAAACATTTAGAGACTGGCAGGGCAGAAGAAGATGATCTAACATTTTAATTGTATAATTTATCGTAGATAATTTATGTGCAACTTGCATGTTATAATATAGTGTTATTATTTGAAAAGTCACAAACCTCTGATATTGAGACTCATGCACATAGATAAAGTTACATATACTGAAATTCTTAAATGTAGCTTCAGAAAAGGTATTTTCCAACAGTTTCCATTCACAAATACTTTGGGCATGATATAACAGCGACACTGCTTCAAACCAGGCAGCCCCCCGATTTCACAGATGTGCTGTGTAATTGGCTGCCACCCAAGCAGCAATACACTCCAGTCAGAGCAGCACAAAGAGATTTTACCCAGGAAACTAGATCAGATCCTCACTAGGACTGCAGAAAGCAGAGTACAAGCTGTTTGTCACCACTGACCTGCTTGTTTTCACCAGCAACAGAAATAGATGTGAGCATCATCCACAAATAATACCAGCCAGGGGACCTTGGAGACAGCACTAGGTTTCCTTTTGTGCTTAAGTAAAAAGGAATACAGAAAAGAACGGTGGGAATAAATTCCACCTGCTGTTTCAGGACATGTTCAAGAGCTAATCAAGGTTCTTCTGATCACAAACTCTCCATACAAGGAGGTAAAACAGGAGGAGAGGGTCTGCATAAGGTTTTCATCACATTAGGCAGCTCAAAATGTTGCTATTTGGATCCTGACATCCTGACCCACCTGGGTGATGTCTCTGAAGCTTAGAAATACTGTAAAAATAACAATCTCACACACATTTAATTGAGAATTTCTTGCTTCCTCCTGAGTAAGGACTTGACATTCGCTGTTGTGGGAATCAGCATGGTGTCCAGATCTTTGGCAGTCCCGTGTGACCACACCTTTGCCTGTGTCTGACTGATTTGGGCAGTTTAGAAATGCTACTCTGCAAATACTCATTGGAGTCTCATGGAAGCTGTCTTCTCTACTTAGTAACATAATTGACTATTGCAGCATTGATGTAAAGGTGAAGTAATTGTTTTTGAGAAGTATTCGGATATGACGGTGATACCACCACGGAAATGTAAGCAAGTGAATTAACTTTCATATTCCGGCAGCATTTGAATAATGTGCAGTACAAAACATCTTGGGACCACGTATTAAAAGGAGATATAAAAAACCCTGAATAGCCAGTGTGCATCCAGTGGATAAAACAGTACAGGATAATGCAATTATGATTTAACTGAATCAACTGTAAGGAAAAAAAAATCAACCACAAGACTGCATGAAACTTAAAACATTAATTCTTGACTATCTTACTTGAGTGCTTGAACTAACAATTTCAATGTATTTCAGGAAATGTAATATAAACAAGTTTTGTGCATACCTCAATGATTTCAATGGAAGTGCATGTAGGTACTACCAGACAGTACAATGTCTGCCTGACACTTCATAACTGGGTCTGGCACATGAGAGATACAAAGATAAACAGGCATTCCTTTCTTGTACCAGCTATGGCATTAAGGAATACCTTGGGCCTCAGTTTTGCTTCAGTTCTTGTTGAACAACTTTCCAGTTTTCACAGTTTCCCTGATAAATGCACTCATAAAAAAATGCTCATAGGAAAACTTGATATTTCGTGAAACTAATCTGGTTTCACATTCTGTCGTAGCCTCCAAACCAAGTACCTTCCTGCTGAAAGATTTGTGTACCTGTTACCCATTCTTGTGTTGCTCTGAAAACTGAGCAAAGACAGAAACAGATGGTTTAGACACACAAATGAGTTGATTACAACAGTTTAAGCTAAGCTTAACCCCTGGATTTGGACCCTGTTGCACTCTGCAGCTGAGTGATAACCAGAGTAGACACTCTCTCACACATAAAAATTCCATAAAAATTGGGAAACATTTTTACAAAGTCCTGGGAAATGAAATATCAGAGCTGTAAATGGAGTCTTCGCAGATCCTCCCCAATATGGAGTTAACATCCCCAGTGCACAAATGGCCAAAACTCTCTCTGCACAAAGACAATGTGCAAATGAAAACACATCAGTGCTGCAATGGAGGCAAAACCATAGTTTGGCTTTGCAGAGCACCCTTGTAAAAAGATGATCATGGAGAATTTACTGCTTCTCACTTTGATTTCCATATAAAAATATATGTATATTATGAGTAGATACTGGTTAATAAGAGTAAAATTACCAAGACCAAAGTCTGGTTTGTTTGTGTGAGTTCTTTCAGCCCTATGCCTTTTCATCATGCATTATTCTGTCGGTCAAATTAGAATCTCAATAATATTCATGGTACTCCACTGCCTTAATGAGCTTAAACAAGTGAATTTAGTGAACTTGGATTTATATAATTGAATCCTCAGTTTGCTGATTCTCCATTGTTTTGTTTCTTTCAGGCAAATAGAAGTAAAAATCAATAAAACCTTATTTTGGCACTAGAGACAGTGGCTCTGACTGAATACAGAAAAACAGCAGATTGACTGAAACAGTTCCATTATTACATGGTCATTCTGAATGTTGAACTTCATTTTAAGCCGAAGAACATGCTAAAGAAAATAAAGCTTGAATATATTGCTCCTACATTTGCAAACCACTAACACAAGAATATTTTTGAGCATCCTAAAATATTCACCATTTTTGGCTATAACATTATCTCAGTCACCATCTTCAATGCCAAGTTTATTTTTAAAGAGCAGTCTAGTTCCTGCTCCTTCAGGTTTATACAGACAGCTGTTTTGTTTTGCTCTTCCCATGCTATGGAAAATCTGTCATTTGGTATTTAATTCTAGTACCTTACTGACTCTCTTGAGACAACAGAGCAACAGAGGAGCCTCCAATAAATATGAACCCATCAAGATCCCCAAGTAGGATAAAAAAACCCAAAGCGAAGGCTAAAGCAAAACAGCAGGTCAGGAAGCTCAAAGGCTTGTAGTCTTGATTTTTTTGGCACAAAAAGCACTGGGTTAGTCCAGTCCATACTCTGATTTAAATGGAATTATCCTGAGGTAAAAATAAAGGAATGCAGTGGTGAATCAGGCTCATTGTCTAGGTTTAGTACAAAGCTGAGATGAAGGCACGGGGCTGCGTGTGATGCAAGGTGTAAATGAACAACGCGCAAACAAGCATTGAGCTGTTCCTCACGGCACCCACTAAACCGTAAGTCAGGTATTTGTACAGCTCCTTAGGCCACGCAAGACTCATTTGTTCTGTTATAAAAAGATTTGGCTTCTCCATCAAGATCTTAAAAAAGAGTTGGAGCCAAATGGTACAATAAGACTCCACCATTTCTTAGTCAAAATTTGGAAGACACCACTTTTAACTGTGGAGTGTTTAAGGCTGCAACTTGTATTTGTCTGTATGTGCTCATGAGCAGTTTGCTGTCCTTGCTTCTCATCCTCTCATGTGACTGCCTAACAAGTGCATTTGATTTTTTCACCCTTGGTGAATGTTTTAGGACTGTGCCTGCTGCTGCTCCTTCCCTCATCATTGTTATCCAAAGCAATACCTTTTCCCTTCTCTGAATAACTTGCAGAAAGCAGGGGTCTGGCTGGTCAGTCACATAGACTGCAAAGTTTAAGGTGGGGAGAAGGTGGGGAAGAATGGAGGTTCAGTAACTCATCAAGCCCTCAACGTGGCTTTCAGCAAATACTGTTCTACTGTGGTTTATATCCGCCAAGGAAAAGTGGCAGCAGGTGACTGAGCCTGACTTCAGGCTTCTTTTAAACCCTGCATTGTGTGTATCAGGTATCAGCAGGAGCAAGGGGCTCATCAGACCTTCTGGGTGTCCTGAATCAGGATGGTTGCACACTCACAGTAACAAGGCTTGTCAATTAGACTCATATTTTTGTGAAATGCCATTAAACATTTTCAAGAGGAGCCCATAAGACAGACTGAAATAACCAGAGAAGCACCCCCAGGAACACACAGAGCTTTTGCCCAAGGGTTCTAGCATTTCAAGTTTTCTGTAAAGCAACAGCCCTAATGATATGTTGCTCAATAATGACATATAACCTCATTTGAAATGGGTGAATTATATTGAAAATCACAGCTACGAGGACAATCTAAACCCTTAAAAGCTCAAAAAGCACACCGTGATTGTTCAAACATCAACTGACTTTTCCTTAAACCAGTGAGGGAACCTCCCTGTGATGCTGGAGCTGCGGGATTAGCAGTGCTGTCAGATTTGCAGGAACTACACTATGACCTGGGTATACATGAGACTCCCAGAGAGGCAAGCAACACTTCTTGAAGCAGCTTCCTGCCTTTACAGGATACCTCTTCTGGAGATTTTCATATCTCGCTATAATCTGGCTGAATTTTAAACAGAAACCTAACTGAAAAGGGGCTTCTCACTGTGTTTCACAATACCTGGCACTGGCTGCTCCAACAGTAAGCACAAACGCCCTAAGAAAAACACTAGTTCAGCCATAATTTCCTGTCTCTCTCTCTCTGCTTTTCGGGGTTATGCATACCATTACCTAGAGTTTAGCAGTGTTGTGAAAGACACTAACCAAGCGTAATGACTTGGGGAACTGAGCTCTCTTCAGAGTCTCCAGAAATTTTTCTCTCCCAAGAAATTTTTCCAGTTACTTTATAGGCAGCAGAAGGAAAAAGTTTACCCAGACAGCAGCAGTGTCTGCTATCTTTGGATTTGCACTGTCAAATGCAGAAGGCATTTGCTGGGCAACTCTCGAAGTATGCATGCCACAAGATTTAATCAAGGAAACTCTAGTTCATGTCCTATTTCGCAAGAGGTTTATTCCCCAAAAGGCCTGGGCACACCTCCAGAGAAAACTCATCGCTGCTGTGGAGCAAAACTGAGAGGACAAATGCTCTAAGGTTGGAAACATCCCCATACTGCTCCTGCACTGCCTGGTGGACGCTGGCCTTCCAAGCTGGGACCACAGTTTGTGCTTGGGCATTTGCAAACGATGTGGAACTGCAGTGGGACATTGGTGCTGCTTTCAGCATTGTGTGCCCGGCAAGCAGCCCACGCAAAGCCCATTTGTGGGTCTTGTAAATACTCAAGAAGGTCCCTCATAATTGTTAAAATTTGTAGTAAGTGTTCTTAAGTTTTTTGTTCTTTTGTTAGACAGATAACTTTGATTTGGAAATGTCTGTTTAACTATGAGATAGACTGATTTGGGAAGCCCATTCAGTTCCATAAATGGCAGTAGGGTTATACCAGCCCAATTATAAAAAAGAAATGACAATCAAGGCAGAGAAGAGACAGATTCTCTTATCTTTGCTCACATCTGTAAAAATAACACCATGGAAGCTGACAGTTATTGAAGAAGAAAAAAGATCAGCATTAAAATAATACTCAAATAGCATCAGAATTCCTCTTTTCATAATAATAAAATTGAATGTCAAGGGTGATGATGATCAACATCAATAAGGAGCAAAGTATGCTTCTTTTTAAAGGGAAAACATCTGCTCTGTTTTGGTTTCTCTCCTGAACACTTTGAAAATAGTTGGGTTTGCCTCAGGAGGCAGAAAAGGTTTCACTCTAAGTAATGCCTTCATTTTTCTTCTGACCCCTTGGATCATTTAATTGGGCTCCTTTTAAAGCCAGTATGTAGGTAAACTGCATGCATAATTAGCCAGCTGGGTCCCCTGCCAAGAGTGTGCCATTTAGTATCTGTGAGTGCCAGGAGGGTCAGGCATGACACATGGTGCAGTTCTGAAAAGCAAACAACTGTAAGGTCCTGTTCATAAAACGTGGAACACGCTCAGGGCTGTATCGGGCTCTTTCAGCAGTTTCTCATGCATGACCAGAGGTGTGGATTTTATGTACAACTCATAAAGAAAACTCTCCAATTTGCATGCCACAAGCACTAGCAGGTGATGGCTCAGGGTAGCAGAGGAGGTGGAAAAACTTTGGCAAAGACATTAAATTGTGCCTGCATTTAAAGAATATCCTTTTCCATTTACTGCAGGCATCAGTTGCCATGCGATGGCTTAAGGAGCTAAGCAGCAGTTTGAAACATAGTTGAGAATCATTGCTTCCTATACCAGCAGGACAAGCTCAGACCTTTTGGGAGGTGATCTTTTAGGAATCTACTTGTAAATGCATTTTAATTTGCATGAAATGTTCTGCCAGGGTCCATTCTTCACTTTCAGTGTGAACGGGGTGCTTTGCACAGCCACTCAAGAGTTAATGGTGCCCCGGCTGTGCAGTCAGAGACACAAAATCCTGGGTGGATTTTGCAGAAGGGTGTGTGTAAACGAACTCCAGGCATCTCTGCAGCCACTTGAAAAGCACTTGTAGTAAAAAAGCTTCATTAATGCTGTGTTCCTGCCTCTGCTGGAAGTTATCTGTGACAATAGGGGTTGTAGCAACAAAATGCACTGAGATTTACTCAGAGCTGATGAACAAAGAGATTGTTTCCTGACCGCAACAGAGTAATTTAATCATTATTATTAGATCATTGTTTCCATTAAGTCACTCTTACCTGAAATATCTGCCTTGGTTTCGATTCATTTCCTCCCAAAATCCAGGTAAGAGTCATAGGTGTGATAAAGTGTTACCTGGTTGTACACAGAGAGGAGCTGTCAGACATCATCTGCTTCAAGGGGCTCCTGTTTCCATCAGTTACCTTTGCTATTCCCCTGGGACAGCTGTGACTCTGCCACCGGAGAGTTATCCATTCATTTGAGGGTACATTGCCAGCTGTGTTGTTGTTAAATAAATGATGAAGAGGACTTTCACACTTCACGTGGGAAACAGAACATGGAAACACTCATAAAACCAGTGATTAAGATATATAGTGACATTCACACCGCGGCTGTGACAGATCCAAAGCCAAGACCCAGACATGCACACCAGCAGTTCTGCACTGGTCAGGCATTCCCATTGTACCTCCTCACTGCCTCACAGCCAGCTCTGTGAAACAGCCACATCAAACACCCATGAATTTTAAAAGAACCACAGGCAAACATGACCAGGGAATGTTTGAAGGGTGCCAGTACCTCCGGATGCCCACACGACCTCTTACTCCCAACATTATTTATTATGGACACTTCATAGCCACTACTTTTATTTGTTGAGGCATGGACAAACCTGCAGGTTCAAAATGTGAAGACCTGCCAGATCTGCAAGACCAAGAACTGTTACTCCTTAATATTTCTTGATATTTCAATCTTTCAGAGTCTCACTTCTAAGCTTTTCTCCACGAGTAGGTAAACTAGTAGCTCGCCGTGTGTGCTTGCTTATGTAAGGTATTTGGAAATGCTGACAAATTCATCAATTCCAGAAGCTGGAGATTTAAGAAAAACACTCAGTACTGTGAGACTCTTAACAGTCATAAGACTTTGATCTTTTGAATGATGGAGTTTCCACCACTTCCACTGGAGACTACTCCATAACAGGTCCCTGTATACTCATGTTGCTGTTACTCAGCAGTTTTGTATTTTCACTACAAACCCACTCCTTTCATATCATTCTTGACATCCCGTACAGAGGAAAGCCAAAGTATGGAGGCTTCTCAATTTTTCATAACACTTAGGGATATGAGATTAATACATTTATGTGGTCCACTTAAGGTTATCACACAATTGTCTTCAGGAAATGAAAGGGGCCAGAGCTTTCACACATTTTTAAGCATATACCAATAATAATTTTCAAAAAAAATACCTCTCCAATCTTTTTATTTAACAAAGAAGATATTGTTTGGAAGATAGAAAGTAAATTAATTTTCTTCTATGACCTCATTAAAATTGGATTTAAGTTCTAACCCAAAAGAATTTTAGAATAACATTAGTCTCTTGCCCTTAAATCTCCATCTGTTGAAGTACGTCTATTTATTAATTTCTCTGCCAGAAAGCATATTTTGACTGGCCTGCAAGCTGAGCAGACAGTCTCTCCCCAGAAGCTCACACGAGGGCCATTTCCTTATTCATTTCTTCTCAGCAAAGAGGGTGTTTCCAACCATATCACTTTTAATCAAAGCACTCTTGACTCAGATGCAATTGTTCACATTGATGGACAGATGGGGATTTGATTCTGAACCACGAAAACAAAAAGCAGAAAGGACAGCGCCTCTCTTATCTGCAATGAATGAATAAGATTAGCCATAACCTGTTTTCTTCTCACCATACAACAAATCCAGTGTGTGCTCCCAGCACAGCCATAGATTCTCATCCTGTAATTTTTAATACAAGACATATACAGCCCGAGGGAACAAATTGCTCTTCTGTATTCAACATGCTTCAGTGCCTTCAGAGGATGGCGCTTGAGAAACACAGTTACTTTGCTTGGCAGGAAAAACGTTTGAAAACAAAGGAGAGGACTCTGCAATGAAAGTCAAGTTCATCCCAAAATCAACAAAAGAAAGCAGTTTGGGAAGTTGGACACGCTTAGGTGTAAAAGTTTACTTTCTAAGCGGCACCGTACATCGAATTGTTCTTCTGTGCAACCCCAAAGTATGACTGCCTTAAAAAAAAACACAATAGTTTGAAATCAGCCAGGCTCTGTATCCTGCACATGAATTTTACTGCTGGGAACCTGGAGCTGAGCAGATAGGACAGGGGAGCCCCTCTCTTCCCTCTCCCTTTCCCCTCTGGTGTTGAAATCTCAGCTCCTCAGAACAGGCACTGTTTTCTCATGTGAGTGCAGGAAAATGGGATCTCAAATGCTACTGAAATAAAAATTCCAAAGAGGAATGAAAAAAGTGTGGATCTTCACAAATAAGACACAGGATGGGCTTGCTGTTTGATACCTCCTGCAGCTGTGCCAGCCGAGTGTGCACTAAATCATAACAATGTAGTCCTCCACCCTCTAAAGATTGACCTTGATTTAAGAATCATGAGATTTTAGAAGTTACAAGGTCTGAGAGATCTTTTTTGTTTCTTTTCGCATGAGTGGGTTTTGAGATTATGAAAGCAGTAAAACCTGGAAACTTATTGAATCACCAAAAAAACAACCAAAAAGCAAAGAAGAAAGGAAGAAAGAAAGAAAGATTTTTGTGTAATTGCATGTCTTTAAAAACAAGTGAATTTATTTTTACTGAGCTAGGAAATAGGAGTCTTTTTTATATTGAATATTTGACAAATATTCCATTTGAATTTCCTTTTCCCCGTACTGTGCTACCTGGAGATTTCTATAACACTGCAAATGCCAAATACAGAACATGCTTCTAGTTCTCTCCAGTACTTCACACTAACCAAACTTTACTTTTTTTTGCAGAAGGACTCTTCATAAGAACATTTTTCAAGAAAAATCCAAATATAAAAACTGCCATTGTTTTTGTTTTCCACAAATGTTTTCAAATATGACATAATTCCATTTCTATTTTAAATGGTTCAAACTAAAATCTCAAAATATCGCTGTCATACTGCACCCATTCAGAACTGCTCAGTCTGTTCTGAAAATCTGAATCCACATACAGACAAATTCTATTGAGTAGTTTCCTTACTAATAATTGCCACAACACAAAGAAAAAACATGTACCCAAGTTTACATAAACAGTGCCTACTAACACAGTCTCAAAAACTCTTGCAAAAATAGTATATACGCTCCCTGCCATAAATTTGATTTTGTCTGGTATGTAACTAAATTCCCTTGATACTCCAGTTTTATGACAGTGTGATGTAGTGGTAAATCAGGGCCACGCTGATGATCTAAATCAGAATAACCAGCATGTTTTCCATTTCAGAAGCAAAAAAAAAAAAAACCAAAACGTTTGGGAGAGAAAGTTTGCCAGTTTCAGCACTTCCTGGCCGCCAAGAACATTTACTGAAAATCAATGGTCTGTCCAAAACCTAATGTGAGCAGGAGTCATAGTGCAGCTGTTCAGAATCTATACAGCTTCCCAGGCAGAGTTTCTAAGCCCTTTCAGTCCTTTAGAATAATAAAAATGATTAATGGTCTTGAACACTGTGAACCAAGTGTTTTGAAGTGTAACTTGCTACTTGTAATGCACTCAATATTTCTGATCTGTATTGTACTGGCACAGAAGGCCTCTGGAAGCTGATGTTAAAATGGGCAACATTTGAAATAAATGAAGAGAGACTCATGAAATCTGACGGCAAAATCATTTTCTACCAAACCAAGACATTATTTTCCATCAGTTCATAAAGGCAAAAAAGAAGTGGCTGTGAAGAGACATAAATATGTATCATTTTCTATAAACACATATTCTAAAAAAGCAATGCAGATACCACACAGTATTTTATCAGCAAAATGATCCATCTCATTCAGTGCATGAGTTTGCTGTAAAGGGACCTCAACTTGCTTCGGAGACACATAAAAGTGTTGGGTCTTCTTGGAAACTGTGCAGCCAAGAGAGGCTCAAAATCTTCATGAGCAACTTCTTCCACCTTAGCGTTCCATATTCCTGCCCCTTTCAGGTGCAGACTCCATTATAAGCACAACCCTTAGAGCCAGTTTGATCTACGTCAAGAGCTGGTAGGTTTGCCTAAATAATAAAACCCAGTGAGGCACAGTGGAACACTGGTGACCAGCAGATACCAGATACGACTGTGTACAATCACTCGGGTCGCTGTGGGGCACTTTGGTTTGCACCATGCCTGTCTCCAGCTGCCGCCCATCTGATCCCTGGATCTGCTCACACTGAGGTTGCAGTTGCACAACCAACTTCTTCTGAAAAACAGGACTCAAGCCAAAGCTGTCAGTTGGCTCCCTGATTACCCCGACTTGTTTGCTCATGCCCTGTACCAAACTCAAGCAAACAAACTGATGGATTCGAACCTCGCTTATTTCCAGATACAGTCAGGGCTCTGAATGTACCAAGAGGCCTTCCTTGTCCCAACCAGCCTCACCCAGGACTCTCACCAACAGCCTCTGCTCACGGCCCAGGAGCTCTACTCAAGCTCAGCCCCAGAATAGTTAACCTGCCTGAGCTGTATGTGTTCGTGCCTCCAGCCCTGCCTCCTGTTTGGACCTTGGCCATGTGCTGAGGTGGTTCATCTCTGGTCTTCTCTTCAATCCTTCCTGCTTTTGTACCTGACTGGGCTCCCTGGATGGACCCAGGCCCTGGTTCATTGCTCCTTGTGTCCGGGGCTCTCGATCGGCCTCATTGCCAGCATTCATCACTGCCTGGTCTGGCGTCATATTTGGTTCCCAGCTCACCTTCCCTTAAGAAGCTTTTGACATTTTCTGCCGCATGAACAACAAACTTTAGGTGAAAAGTTGTTGGGAATGGAAGAACAACAACAAACTACAATGGAGCAGGAGAAGGCTTGACCACTGTGTTGGATCTCCACCGCTGCTTCAACATCCCTGCTGCCTGTACTCCCCATCTGCTTGTTGGGTGAAACAGAAGCTCAGAAAAGCATTATAAAGAACACTTAGTTAATGTTTATGGAGAGGTAATGCACAAAGTTCTCTTACGAAACTTTTTCCTCTACACTTATAGGCCTTATATGCAATATTATTTCGAGGACAGCATATTGTATTAATTAGGTATTTCAAATGTTATAAACAAGGCAGTAGAAGTACTCAAATTGCTGCAAGCCAGATGGAGATCTTATCATACTACCTCCCACAACTTAGAATAACTTATTTTTCAAAGCCTCAAGTTATTGTGCTTATAGCGTAGCAGATGAGTGAATCTCCTGGGTGTGTGCTGAACTGTGCCAGGTAGAGCAGACGTTTGCCTGTCTTTCCTCTCTGCTGAGGATGGACACAAAGTGCAGCCTCCTGCCTGAGCATTTGGTGCCATAGTGTACGGTAGTAGAAGGTGCATGTAGGTTTAACAAAAACAAAGTACAAATTAGATCATGAGAAGTCACATTTTTGGAGCATAAGGGAACATTTTAGTCTAATTATCATCTTGAGCAGAGAAAGAAAAGGAAACATTTTACCAGAGTCAGATTTTTTTTTAAAGAATTATCCTAGGTAAATTGATCTGCAGAGAGTTGCTCCCCAAACCATAAATCATATTGATTTACTTGCTTTACACTTCTAAAAGGTGACCACTGAGTTATCAGAAGGGCGCACGGAGCCCTTAGTCTCACAGATTGACGATGTGCCCAATTCCTGCCTGTAATATGGATTAGCAAGATGAAATGATCTCTGTTGTTACAAACAGAAAGGGAGTTATTATGTTTCTTCTTCACAAAAAATGACATTAGACTATTTGTGATTTCCTAGCACTATCTGACTAGATCCAAGTTTCTTAAATTTCACTGTATTTGCTTGGCAGTTAGAAAAAAAAGCATTTATTCTGTTAACTTGAGGTGGATCTTTACAGCTTGTAATCACATGCATTTATTAAATAGAATGTAAGTTGCCCTCTCGAAGCATACCTCCTTTGGAACTTTCCAGTTCTTCACTATACAACATTCTGCCCTTTCACTAGTTCGTAAAACAAATTTAAAAGTCCAGTGAACATTAATAATGGGAAAACAGAAAAATGCTCTTACGCATCCATTGTAGTCTTTTTTTTTTTTCAAAATATTTAACACCTGTGTTTTGGAGCAATTTTTTAAATGTTATGTTAAATTTTCTAATTAAAGTTTTGAGGCAGCCAGATTGACTCATCCAAATACAGCAATTAGTTTGGCAGAATTGACTCATGGTCATTCTACCTGACAGCATCCCCTTTTGTGGGAATGTAACTCTTACTGTGAAAATGTTGTACTGAGCAAACCTTAGTTCCACTCATAAATCAGTTCGATGAAAGGTCTGAAAGCCTGTTTCTATGGTGTTGGTAAATTACATTACAAGCACAACTGAATTTGTCCCTAGTTTTGCATCAATTATAAAATGACTTAAAGAAAAGTTCACTAAAGATAGAGTATATTTTGGAAAGCCAGACGAGATTTCTTTAACAAAAGTAGATACAATTTAGGTAAACATTCTCCAAGTTTAAAATAACACAGTGAAGCATTTGTTTTTTATTATCAATTTTAATGCACATAATAATGAGGCTCTCTTCCCATGGGGACAGGCATATTTTAAAAAGTTCCAGAGCCATTTGCATTCAGATTCTTAAAATCAAACTATTCCTCGCAGTCAAAATCTGATGTAAGTTGGAAGAAGGATGGCTTTTGATTCATGTATGAAGAAACCAAATACTTGTCAATTCTACAAGATAAATTAAATGGAAGAATTCTCGAAGACCAGTCATCCCCCCTGTAGCAGTGTTGCTGCTGAGCTGCTGTCACAGCAGCAGCTGAGGGACCTTGATGCCCTTGCATCAAAAGGTAACCAGTGCCTAATTTGGAGCCCACCCAAACTCAGCATTATAACATCTTATAACATCTACCTGGAGGCAGATGCAACATCATATGGACCAGAAGCAACTTCAGTGATGCCCCTGAATTACATTTTGCCTCACACATGCTGCTTTAGTCATAAAGAAACAGAGGCAAAAGTTGTAACTTACGAGTAGATTTGCCAGTCTATGGAATTCATGTCTTCCCTGAGGAGAAAGCTGATATCTAAAAAACATTTCACCTGAAATGTAAAAAAGGGAGGAAAAAAGCTAACAACCTATGAAAAAACTGTGCAAACACCTTCTGTTTCCCTTCACAGCCACGAGCGGACCATGTGTCTTCCTCTCAGACCATTCAAAAGGAAAGTTCTTTTAGCAAAAATTAATACAACTTTTCTTAATCTGACTCATAATGCCCCTATCAATCAGAATGGAAAACTGGCCATTTTCCAGCTCTGCTCTGGTGTAAAAAACTCACAATCATGCACCTCCTCTCCAAAAGGATCAGTGTCCAAATTCTTCCTAGTGATTTTTTTTATTACTGGTAATTGAAATAACATATAAAACCCTAACTCTAAAATATGGCTCTAGCTCTGTCTCAGGTCAGGTTCTCAAATCTCTCCTGCAGACCATCATCCCTTCCACCAGCAGAGCCATGGCTATTTCCTACATTTGCAACAGGGTTCGTAACTGCATGTGCCAAAGTGAGTCAGCAGGAAGCGTATATTTGCATATGATGCATCATGCCAAGCTAAGAAAGCAATGCAACACAAGAATTTTGCTCTCACATTATATTATTAAAAGAACTCTTAAAAAAACGCATGGAAAAAACCAATCAAAATTGTCACAAAACATATTTTCCATTTTATTCCATTTCCATGCAAACTAATTGTTAGGCATTTGTGCTCACAGGTGAAATCATTTTTACTCCCTTCATTAGAAATGGCTGCATCCCAACCTGCATCAAAGCGTATTTTTTTCTCTATGAATGTATTATTTGTGAAATTTCATTGTCTTCACAGTAAAAATGATTTTTCTGCTAAAGTACGAGGAAACAGGAAGGATGGAGCAGAGGGATCTTTTGCTTCTACAGGAGAAATTCCAAACAAAATAGTAGGAGAGTTTAAAAAAAAAAGATTAAAAATTGTATTTTTTCTCATTTCAAGCCAGTAGTAGAAATTGATTAATAAAGCCCATCTGTAGCTGGCACAAAGGGCCAAATCTTCAGTTAATATAAAATAGCAAGCTTCTACTTTTAACAACCAGAAAGAGGAAGGGGATATAAAACTAAAAAACAAACAGGCATATTTGATCATTTAGTGGTGAAAAGACCAGGCACTCCTCAGTTGCAGGGTTTTATTTTTGTGCATTGTGTCAATGATTGGAAACCATATGTTTTAAGACCAGCTTCAATAGTATCAGTAGCTACAGTCCTCCTCTCAGATTACTTTTTACTGCCTGCCTAATTTTGAGCTTTAATAGCTAACATGCATTTTGTTTATCAGTTACAAATGTTCTGAATTTTGATGCAGAAAGCTAAATAACACATATTGGTGCATCATCAGTACTGAAGACCCAACGAACAATTTGTTCCATATTGTGGCCAAAAACTTTGCAAACAAGTATTTCTTAGAAATAAGAAGAGTGATCGTAAAATTGATGGCTCCGGTTCTGAATGATGAGTGAAAGATGTTAGTATTGGGATCCTGACACAGCTCTTGCCATCCCTGGAACAATTTATCCTACAAGGTGCTGAGCATTTTGGCATCAAAAGTGCAACCAAGTCTAGCACCATTAAGTCCCCTCAGATGGCACTCCTGTTAAACAGCCAGTCCTGTATTAAGTGCTTTATTGCACTGAGGTCCGTCTGGTAGTATTATAATTAAATATATATTTAAAGTCTTTCCAGAATCCAACCTTTAGTACCTTGCAGGACTGAGCACTGATACATGAAATAGGTCCTTCTTTTAAGTAATTCTGCTTAGCTGTACAACAAAGAAGTTCAAAATAATCTCTAACTTGTGTTATTTATCCTTTAATTACCTGAGGACAAAGTACCTCTTCTCTGTATTTAAAGCACTGCCTACATTAATGATGTTCTAACAATAACAGCAGCAGCAATTCTGGGCATTTACCAGAGAGGAAGCAACTTTCAGCCTTGAGAGTGAAACTTCACTGCACGAAACAATGCGTTAGGAAATATTATGGTCGCCAACTTCCGTGATTTTGTTGAAAGTCTTCTAAAATGTTGGGGTTGGGGTGTTTCAGTAGTGGTTGGTTTTTTTTCACAAAGCTTGAGCTCTGGCATCGTGTAAAAACATGAGTATGAGAGATTTTCAGTTTTAATTTTAGAAAACAAGAGAAACTGAAAACATGAACCCATGGGCTAGAGAACAATTAATAAGAGCCTGAAATGCACTGCTTTTAAAATTGTACACTTTGTAAAGCAATTTCATGACACTCGGGGTCTGACTCGGGATGTTTTATGCTTGGGGTTAACCATATTCTGTACCCCAGAAAATCCCCTATACCCTTTATGAGAGCTTCTCACCTTGGTTTGTACCAGGGGGTGGCATCAGATATTGTCAGAAAGGATCCTAAAGTTAAATACTGGCACATTTTTTGTTTTCAGATATGGAACCAGTTGTTTGTACTGGTGTAACTGTGTTCTTTTTGACGATGGGGTGGACAGCAGAAACTGGAAATATTTCCTCAAGGGAAATACATTTTCCATAGTAATGAAACTTTGTCATCTAGCTCCTTGTCTCTTCAGAGAGGCTGAGGTGTAGATGTGGGTTCTCTCACACTATGGGAAAAGCTCTCTGGATCCCAGGCTCTGGCAGAAGGTGGCTGCCTGCGTGCCCTAAGGAAAGGGCTGCTCAGATCCCCCACGTGCCCCAGGAAGGGGACGATTGGCTCTTCAGTCTTTCCAGGACACTGTCACCCAGACAGGTGATTGGAGCATTTCCATTTGGTGAATACGTGGAACTTTCTGCACAGTTTCTGTTTATTCTTTAAATTTGTGGTACATGGCAATAGCACCGGGTAACAACTTGGGCAATTTCCATTCTAAACCTGTCTTGGTCTTTCACAAAAAATATCCAGTACTCTGAGAAACCCCTGGCATTATATGGATGACCCAGGCTGATGAAATGGACACTTCTATTGAGCCAGCTACTAGCACTTGCTGCTACTTTCTTCTGTCTTGAAGCCTGGTACCCCATGCAGCTCTATCACCCGTGCACCCCAAACCATAATCTCATCTATGGGGCAGAAATCATCTTGTTCCCTTGCCTTTCTAAATTGCTGTTAAGATCTACAGGTATTTTGCTCGTTACTAGCAATGAAGAAAATACTTAAAACTCCTAGTTGAAAAATATCCCTTATCTTCCTTTTTGTACCCTTTTTCCACTGCGCCCTTATCTACTTTTCTAAATATTGCATACAATGTTTTTAGTAAATAGAAAGGATATTAGAGTAGACAAATAATGTTTACCCACCAGCTCAAGAATAGTGTTTCTGGCACTGATTCACAAGTTAGAAAAATTACTTCTACTGAAAGGGACAAGGAGTGTCTTTTTGTGTGCAGGGTGCTGTACAAACAATGAGGTCCTGGTCTCTGACTGGCTTTCTGTGGCATTACCACAAACAATACTAATTCTTAAATACCTGCCTGGCTTTAAGCACTTAAGTAAATAATTGTATTGATTGTTGTAGGACTATTCACATGCATAAAACTAAGCATATATTCAAATATGTTGGGAAATCAGGGGTCGAGTGAATTTTGCATGCAAGGCATTTTTAGATGATTAGTATATATGAACTTACTTGTTAAGACCAGCTTCAAAAGGAGCTAATGTGGCAATCAGGTTTTTGGGCAGGGCAGGGGTGGAAAGGAAAAGAGTTTTTTCCAAGATGGATCTAAAGGCTTCCTTGTACTTCAGAGACTCCTTACCAGAATGATGACTGCAGGCAAGAAAGTCAGCAAGGGAGTCTCCTAAACCAGTGATCTCTCTGAGTTTAATGTGAGCGCGGTGTAAACTCAGAACTGCAGATAATCCATGGGGAAATCAGGGGTTTTGTGCTGAGAACTGATGGGGAATAACAACTGAAAGAGCTTTGGTTTTTCTAGGCCGGCGGGAGGTAGCTCATGCTAGGAAGCCTGCCAGCTCAGAATTGATGCTGGGAGCTTTGTCTCCTTTGGATTGTAGGAACACAATTTGCAGTCGAACTGATCTGAGAGATTTTGATAGTAAAACCATCTGTCTCATTGCAATGATGTTTTTGTTCCATTGTCAAAATTTTGAGTTAAATCCATGAGTGGGCTGCAGTTTGTTCAAACCCTGAACTCAACACTCTTTGTGCTCCTTTTGGCTTTTCCACTGTGGTTCATGGGATATCCCCTTCCTGAGGAAAGGGCTAGGTGTAATAAAAGCCATTGGGCTGAGGACTTGCAGGTCTCCTCCAATGCCTCCTCAGTGCTGGAGAGACAGAACTGGAGAGCTGCAGTCTGCCTCAAACTGGTGAAAAGGGGAGAGTAAGGAAGGAAAGCGGAGAGTGGAAACGGGACGCCCCAATGCCACTGTGGCCGGGCTGTATCCCCATCGAGCAGGTACGCCGGTGGGAAGGGGCAGCTGTGTGGTACCTACGTCATGTGTGGGGACAGGCCAGCACGGGAAAGGTGAAGCTGTGCATGTGGAGTACAGCATATTGGGACGTATGGAGGGTGTATGTGGTGGGAGGCCCCAGCCCCATCTCCCCAGGATGGGCCCTCTGAAGGTGCCCGTTGCCCCCCTCTTGAATGTGCAGAGAAGCAGATGATACACCTGACAGAGGCTCTCGTCATCAGGCAGGAGCAGAAGTGCACATGCTGAATGGTGCCTCTGATTTTGTGCTGACATGGGAGATGGAGAGCAGCTCTATATTACCACAAATCCATTCTGGTTCCCTTTAGGACATCAGAGCTAGAAGCAAGATCAGCCGGAGGGCTTTTGCCCTCTGGGGAGCCAGGAGCTGTGTGACACCGAGTGCAGAGGGATGGCTCGTGGAGTGAAGTCGTTCCTGCAGGTCCTATGAAATAGATGTCCACAAAAGCCCTTCTTGTAAAACTGATGTTTAAAAGTTGTCACTAGGGATCAGTAATGCAAGGACTGTAACGAGAATGATTATTTTCATACAAGCAGAGCGTGGTATTCAAGTGTCCAAGCTTTAAACCACACATCTCTTTTAAAAACTTGCAGCTGAGTGTACACTGGCAACACTGACAAAAGGCAAAACCGCGTCTGCGAGAGCAGAAAAGCGCGGTAGGAGAGAACCTGCTGTCAGTGAGAACGCGGAGTGGCTGTGTGGGAAGAGGCGGGGGTGCGGCGGGGCCGGCTCTCCGCGAGCCACACGGGAGGTTGGGGACAACAGCGGGGACTGCTCGAGACTCGCGGGCGGCTCCTCCTCCGGGCGCTGGGACCCCTCGGAGGGCTGCGGTAGGTGCAGGGCGGGCGGCGCGGGGAGAGTCCCGCAGCGCGGGGACAACCGGGGACAAGCCGCGCCGAGGCGGGTGTTCGGCACTGGCTGCCGGCGGTGGGGGGGGCAGCAACAGGTCAGAGGAACCAGTTCAAAATCCCCCGCGACGGCCCTCGTGCTGCGCGTACCGGGCGCTGCGCTCCGCACCGCTCCGCGCCCCTTGCGGGAGGGGCGGCAGGGAGAGAGGAGGGGGAGGTGGGCGCGCCCGGGGTGCAGCGCGGGGTGCGGAGCCGCCGCCCCGCTCCGCTCCGTTGCGCGGGCATGCGCGCACGCCTCGCACATGCTCACTGCGCCCGCGGCGGGCGCGCACACTCCGCAGCGCTGCGGCTTCGCGCTGCGCCTACGGTGAGTACCGGCGGGGAGGGGTTGGGTACAGTCGGGGAGCCGCTTCTCCTCGCGGAGCTCCCGCGTGCGAACTCCGAAGTGTGAAAGCGCCTCCGCGTTGTTGCGCGCCGGCGGAGCGGGGCGCGGAGCTGCCGCGGACTCCGTGGGGGGAGCGCACGGGGCCGCCCTCCGCGGGCGCGGAGTGGAACGAGGAGCGCCTTAGGTTCTGCGCGCGGAGTCGCGGTCAATCCCGCACCACTGTAGCGGGTAATTGCGCAGCGCGGTTTTGGATTTTACGCTAAACCCGGCTTTGCTCAGTAATTGTTTTAAAAAAAATTAAATAAAATGAGTTAACGCTCTTTTCCGCGGTTGCTTGTGTGAGGAAAACTTCTAGCGTGATTTATGCAGTTTAAGTAAACTTTTTTTGAGTGTTGCATTATGCTTGAGCGCAGTGAATGGTCTCTAAAGGAGATTATTCGTGGTGTACAGCTACTGGTTTTCAGACATTTCAAATAAGGATGCAGTCTGTTGTATAAAATTGCAGCTGTTAAAATGTATATGGTTAACCGATAAACAGTTTATTGGTCTACATCAAATTTATTAATTGGAGTTTTGTTCAGTGTGATATCAACTTCACGCGTCCTTTAGCGCTGTTAAAGGTAATGGCAGGAATGGTTGATTGTTTAATCTTTACTAATTTAACTGACCATTTTTTATCTCTGCAATACCTTTCACAGATGGGTTGTTCCCCCCAGTTTATTGAGAAAGCCTGTCTGAATTCCTTCTGCCTGTCTACGTCTGTGTATGTTAGGGCAGACTGGTCTCCAAAAAATGGCATATATTTAAACTAGTTCTATGTCTAAACTAATGTTTCTTAGCTACTTTAGTACATTTAGCGTTGCATTCTTTTGTGCTACATGTTGCAGCATACAGGATAAATTATTTCTTTGTGTTCTTTTTTATATGAATAAACCATTTCTATTCTTAAAGCTGCATTTTTAATTCCTGCTTTGAAATTTAAGGCATCATGTGGCCTCAGATGTTACGCATGCAAAGAAAAGAGGAAAGACTTGCAGTACAAATACCTTGAAAATAGTAAGTGCTTACAGCTTTGGAAACATTCCAGAAACTTTTTAAGCATATTTTGAAAAGTCACTTGAAATGACACAGATAATTTGATTTAATTGTTCTGAGTTACATCTCTTAAAAAAAAGAAATCTGAATGTGTGATGTGAAATTAAATTTTGACGTTATTGAGTCAAATACTGACTCAAATTGTCCAGACAATTCTTGTGTGTCCTCTGCTCCTCCACCAACAGGTCAAAACATTTGGCTAAATAACAAGCAGTGTACTCTTGGTTTTAGGCTCATCGATTTGTTTTGCCTTGCTTTGTTTAGCCCACTCCCCTCAGCTCATTTTCTTTTAAAATACTACATAGTGTCTTGATTCCCATGACTCACTAATCGTATCGCCGTTATTTGGTTGAAATGTTCAAAATGGGCTCCTGTTTCAAATATCTCGCCACCTTGGCAGTCTTAAATTTCATTAGAAAAGCTTCATTAGGGAGAAATAAAAAAATGTTGATAATTCCCTCTCAAGCAATAAGTCCTGTGAACAACTACGTGATGTGTGCAGATACGCCTTGGTTATACAAAGGAATTAAACTCAGGTATTCACATGAAGAACTTAATCTCTGAATATCACTTAAAGAATTTTTGTTGCTGTGTTGTTGTGCTTAGCTGGTTGATATACTAAATTTTTCTGAAAATGTAATAATGTAACTATTAATCCTGCAAAATTTAGTTGCATGTTTAACTTCAAGCCTGTAAGGCATCCTCCTGAAGTCAGCATGGCTGCATTTGCATGTCAGTGTGTATATGTACACACTGCTGACAAAGAAAACAATTAAAGAAGTCAGTAATTTTCTGCTGTCTTCCCAACTGTTGTTTATGATGTGTAGCAGTTGAACAGCTATTCTGGAATCAGCTATAATTCTCATCAGTAAGATTTGTTTCTTCTGTGCCAGATTTTGCAGTAACCAGATAGTTTTAAGGTATCTTCAACTGGAGAACAAGCAAGAACAGTGCCGAAGACTAATTATTCCTTGCAGTAAATTCCTTCTGCAATAAATTCACAGGTTGTTAGACTTAATCTGTGGAAATGATTGTTAAGATTACTTTTGCAGTGAAAAATGCTTTTAAAATTTTGTGAAAACTAGCTAAGAAAGTATTTTTTCATTAATTTTGCCTGTCTGAAGTAACTTTTATTAGAGGTGAACTCTTAAGTGAAGTTGCAAATTCAAATCCTTTTCATAAACCATGGAACGCTGCAGTTTTAATATGAAGATTTTAAATATATCCCCTAAGTGGAAGGATCATTTGGTGGATCAAGTAGGGAAATATTTGCTGTTTCCAGTGTAAAGTTACCCTATGCATGTGTATTAATCACAGCAATGACAATACAAGCTTGATTAGTACGTGTTGTAGTGTCCTGGACTAACAATCAGGTTCTTTTCAATAAATTTTACTGCACGGGACAGAAAAATAGTTATACGATGAAGGAACAAAAAATATGTTCACAGCTATAAACAATTGCATATACAAGAGTAAAGCCATTCAGGATTTAGATACATCCTCTTTTTCACTGGCTTAATTCAGTAAAAAGTCAAGTTTGTTTTTTTTTTTTAGCATATATCTATTTAAAAAAAGGTATAACTATTCAAACCTCTTGGCTTTGGTATGAGCAGGTAGAACTCAGCAAATCTCTTTCCCTCTCTTTTCTACCTGGTTGGGACTGTTTGTTAAGAGGTCTCATCAGAAAACAATTGTTCACGGCAGTCTAATTCTTAAAACAATACTTCATCTTTATTTGCAGATCTTAACTCAAGTAATGATGTTTAACAAACACTTTGTTTTAATCGGGTGCAGATAAGCCCCTCAATTAGGATGCAAATAATTGCTCCTCTTGGTCTGGCCATTTGGGGCCTGGAGGTGCTGCCATTTGCAGGTACGTTTAGTGCTATTGGAATGTTGAAGCAGGAGGGAGGAGAAAGAGGGAATAAGGAGCACTCTGCAGTCATCTTGCAAAATATTTTTTTGATCACAGCACACAAAATCAGATCCAGTTTCATTTTTCAGCAAGCTGTGCAGTTGTGTTTGATTTACAGCTAAAGAGGTGTGAGAGGAAAATTGAATCCCAAATAGTGGTGGCTGCGTAGATGGTTCCAGTGAGTGTCTCAGAGTGGATATTTAATTAAAAATCATCAGACCTCTTTTCACTTACTCTTTCTACTTGGGCTTTAATTGTATGTTTGAATTATTTCAAAGAGGAGAAAGAATACATGGGCATAATCCTTCCCATTTAAAATTATTTGTCTGATGCTTAAGTCCCAGCATTAGGAGTCACGTATAAACATGTTTATTTAACATCAGCGTTATCTGTTAGATTGTACATGGTTCATTAACATGGAGAGAATACTTTTTGTTTAATAGTGTGTGGGAGCTGCCAGAGGTCAGAAGAGGTGGTTTGCCTGAAGTCGAGATGGCATCTTGGCTTTGCTCTCATTCTGTTTGGCACCTCCACTCAATCCGGGAAACACTTCAGTAGTGCCGTGCTAAGGTATTTTCCCTTGCGTTTATGTACAGAGGCTCTGTAGAAAGCCAGGAGTCTGCTTCAGGGTTGCGGTAAGGTTTATGGGGAATTTTAAGGACGGTTTGTTGTAGTTTGTGGAGGATTGTTTTAGTTGGGGTTCAATTAGAAAAAGTGGCTTGGAAAGGGAGGAGCAGCAGGGGAGAGGGGAGCCCGGAACGTTGTTGTGGTGCCCACAAAGTGTGATGTTGTAAATCGTGGTATTTTACAGAATTGGAGAGATGGGGCTGAAATGGCTTGGGAAGTTAAGAGCGTTTTGTGTGCTATTGAGTAATGTTTTGTTGCAGCCGATGTGGCTGGGTCACAGTCAGACTCAAAACAGCTGTACCTGGTGATGATGCTGAGCTGAGAGCCTCGAGGAGAGGTGGCACCTCTGTCTGCAGGGGATGGAGCAGAAGCGGGCCCTTTGCTCTCCTGGAGAGCTTGTGGGGTGCTCTCTGCTTTCTCCTGTTGGCAAGAAATGTGCTTGGGTATATGGAACAATATCAAAGACACTGGATATACTTTGTATAGAAGTAACGGCAGCCTCAAGTTTGAAAAGGTTACTTAAAATGTTTTAATATGATTTATGTATACAACTAATAGCACACAGTATTGATGGAGAGATGTGTGCACACAAGTTTATACACAATTTCAGTTTTTATTTGAGTTTCTTGAAAATACTTTTGAATGTTTCTGACAAGTCAGTGAATTTCCTCAGCCTGATTTGGGTGGTGGTGGCTTTTGGAGCTTTTTTTTTTTGCCTTGGAAGAAGAAGATAATTCAAATTTCCATTAGAGGAAAATAGAAAGTTGACTTCTATGATTTTTATCAACTAGGGACCCCTGGTAGATCACAACCAAAAGACACAGAGTACAGTGAGCAGTATTGTGGAGATCAAAGTGGCTGTGGAATATGCAATGCGAATGAAGCTTACCACAAATGTGCAGTTTTTAAAAGCAAAACAGTAAAAATAGAAGAGATTGAAAAAAATAAACTGAACTTCTGTGTTGATTACAAGTTGCCACTGAAGTACACTGAGGGCCTGAGTATTGTTTTTAAAAAGCCAACAAAACAGCTATTTCTGAAAAAAAGTAGGTACCTCCAGAAATGTAGAGAGAGGAAAAAAATCAGTGTTATGTTGGGGGAAATGTCTGGTGTAGGGTTGGATTTTTTTCCTTGAATTATTTTCAACAAGTACTTGCTCTGTTCTGTATTTTTAAGAAATTATGTGGACAGCAATTTTGTTTCTTTACCAAGGCAGTGAAAACACCAAGAATCCTTTTTATAATTTGGAAAGAATGTCAAAAGAATGAAGTAGTTAAACCTAAGTGTATTAGATCATATGCCTTAAATGCATAAATAAGCATAACTGCAATCACAGTAACCAATGTTAAAACCACCAGGAAAACTCACCCACAAACCCTAATGACTTAAAAGGAATGACCTCAGCCATTGTGAAATTTGTGCCTATTTGTTGACTGACTTTTTTTGTAGAAGCAGGGTGCGTGTTCCGTTGGGGTGTGGAATTTTTTTGTTCGAAAGACTGGGGTATTTTTTGTTCTTGCTGCGAGATTTGAATACAAAGAGTGAAAATGCAGTTGAGACCAGGAGAGCTTGCGTATAATTTGGGCCTTAGCGATTTGAAAAGCAGGTGAAGGGTTTGTTTTGATGGACAGAGATTGGTAGAAATTGATTGAAGTTTGGTTTTGACGTTTTAGAAACTTCCTTGATGATAGCCCATTTCAAACGTATTCCCAGCTGGTTTCTTCTTAAGGAAATGAAGGTTTAAAGTATTTTGTTACAAACCTGAGATTTCTTCACGTCCATGTCTTCGCGTGAGTGCTGCATGAAATGCCGGTTGTCGTTCATCTCCCCTCTGCTTTTTGGAGAGAAAATTGATGCACAGCAGAACCTCAGCTTGCCTTTGCTGCAACACCACTTAATAATTCAGGGAGAGGGAAGACTTGAAGTGTTTCAACAATAATAGACTTCTTTGGGAATGTTTTCAAATAAACCAGTGCTACGGACTGCAAGACTGGCCAGAGCAAAGTCGCTCTGCAGACAGGTTCCTCTCTGCTGCCCTTCCTGGTGGTGGGCTCCTATCTTTCTGGTTGCAGTAATTGAAGAAGGTCCAGATTTGATTTCTCCTTGTTAGATGTGCAGAAAAGTTGAAGAAAATTGGTATTTTATGCTGTTTGGTGCCTAATTCTAGTTCAGTCTGTTCAGTCTGGTGGTGCAGAAATTCTCATTTGCTGTCCCTGCTTTTGAGAAGGAAACCATCCCGCTAATAATAAGTAACTAATAAATATACTGAATAAAAAGAACCATTTAATACTATTCAGCTCCGATAGTAACTAGTTAACCCACGGAGAGTTGATGCCTCACTCTGTTGGAAAGGGCAGACTTCACAGAGAAGCTCAACTGGAGTAGGAGAGCCTGGTTCTTCCGAACAAAGACAAGGGGACTTGGGGAAAATTTCTTAAACTCAGCAAATGCCTTAAAAACTGAAAATGCCTCTTAAATTACTCAGGCACCCGTGAGGAACATTGAGGGGAAAGTGGGGCAGGCATTGATTTTTTTTGTTATTATTATTATTTTTAAATAGGTTGAGTAACTAGAGCTGGGGGCCCCAGTTATTTACAACTTTGTCTGCATCATGCAGAGAGGCTCATCTGCTGTCTTAAAGGCAAGTTCTGCATTTACTGCAAATTATTTCTTTTGATGACACATTCGATTCAGTTTTTTGCAGTATAATTGTCCTACAGCTACTTTGAAATAACTTTAATCAGTTTTGAATGTAGATCACTATCACCAGTTTGATTCCCCTTGCAACTGCTCTTCTGCACTAAATTAACGGCCTTTGAAGTTTAAGTGTAGCTATCTGATGATTTGAATATTTACAAAATACTTAACTTTCAGTAAATGTTGACAATGTGTACTGCTATGCAAATTTATTATTTTTTTACCATTTCTGTGGCTGAAAAAACTCAATCTTGTTTAGAATTGAGCAATACTTTTTATTTGAAAAAGAAAGATTGTTTTTCTAACCTTTAACAAACCAAAAAACACCATTTCTTATGAAACATGACACTTTTATAAGTAAAACATTTGACTGTTACATTGTCTGTGTCCAAATTTTCCCTTTTTTTAGAAGGCTCAGTTTATTTTTTGAATTTATAAATGCATGGGGTTTGCTAGCTTAGGTTTGGCGAGTGCTGTGTTGTTACTGCTCCTCTCTGGTGAGGTACTGAGTTAGAAGTAAGTCAGCCTTAATGCTTGTAGCAAAGTAGATATGTTTTCTCCTATGCTTCTGTTTAGCTGTGGGTAAATATTTTAGGTCCAGTCCTCCTGCCAGTGCAGTTCCCAGTCATTTCACTCAAATAAGGGTTGGCCCCTTATTGTGAGGTGGTGCTTTTAAGTCTCTGGTACTTGTTTCATGAGTGCATTTTAAAAACATAATAAAAACATCGTAACTGTTGTCTGTGCAAGTCCAATTGACTTCTTCAGTGCCTGAGCCTTGCAAAAGGGGAGCAGGAATTGCCGTCTTTCTCTGATGTCCATGCTCATAGGCCTTATTTGCAACTTGGCAAAGGTTTTCAGTGATAGTTAGTAAAAGCTAACAAATCCACATCAGGTGAGGACCCAGTACAGGTCCCTGAGAGGGAGGTACTGCAGCCCCTGTGGTGACTGTGGATATAACCTTCTGCACTGTAAGACCTTTGCAGTGATAGGACTTAGTACTTGATATAACATCTTCTCTAACCTAATACTCTTCAGTGCGTTGGTGGAATTACGTGTGTAGCAGAAAAATAAGGCAGACACCTATTTTCTTTTTATTTATTGAAATAAAATTATCAAGATCCTCATTCTATTTAGCCTTGGTAGCCTGTTGTGTGAATGTCTACTTTAGAAGAATCTTGTTTTTAATAGAATTCAGTTCTCTCTGAATAAGAGACAAGCTTAGGTCTCTGACCTAAAATACGTAATCGTTCAGTAATGCTGTAAATGTGTGTGACCCTGTACAGGGCAATGAAAGTTACATTCTGTATGAAAACTTTGACAGATTTTTGCTGTCTCTCCTTAAAATGACTCAGTATCTTTTCACCTGAAAATTTTGAGTTGTGGTTTGACATAAGGCATATTCTGCCTGTTACATACAAATATTGTTTGTTTGGCAACCATCCTTCCTGTTCACTGCAGCAGATGAATATGATTTGAGGAAGAGGAATGGATGAGGAGGAGGACTAGGAAAGAAAACTGAGTCTTCTGTAAAATATTTGAGATCCAGCAAAACTTCTGGGTTAGATTAGTTTTGAAACACCACTTATGCCCCCCTGCAAAGTAGCGGTGGGGGATGGAGACAAGTGCTTGATTTGGAATTAAAAGTAATGAAGGATGCTGCTGCAAAAAGTCAGATGCATTGATGTTGGAGCCTGATGTTTTTCTTCTTAAAACCCAGTACTTCTCCTTCCTCCAGGACCCCCTGCCACAAATCAGGATTATTCAATCACAGCCGTGGTTTAACCGTATCTGTGGTCATGCAGGATGGTTGCTTAACGATGCACGGAAGCGTTGTGCCCTGGTTTAGGACAGGAAGTGGAAAATGGATATTGTTTTGAACTTGAACTTTGTGAGCAGACAGAGAGTAATTATCTGAGCTGCGACTCTCCTGGGAGAAGGAAGGGAATGATGCGCTGTGCTTGTAAGAAATGCTGTGGGATCTTAACTATCTAGTCATGTTTAACGCTTTGGTTTTACATTTCTGCTTTTTAATTGATCTTCTGCTCCTCCTTTTTTTCCTTGGCAAGTAGAGGAAAAAAACAATTGCATGCAGATTTCATCTCCTGTGTGTATTGATAGACACCCTTCTGCGCCCCCGTTTGCTGATGGAACAAGACTCTTAAATTTCTGCCTTGGTCCTGGTGTTACTTTCAGTTGTAAAATGAACTCTTTCACTGCCTGGGTTACTTAATGGGCCTATTATAACATGGAAAATTGACTTAATTGATGATTAAGAGCACATAATTGTATGTGAAGCCATTTAAACAGAAGCCGTTAGCCACTTGTGTACTGTTTAGTATTAATTATAAAGTATAGAAGTTTTTTATCTGTCTTACAAAGTAGAAAACCCCACTGAAATGGCAGTCTGCGTGGTTGTGAAGTTAACATTTTGAGTATTAACTTTTTAATAACATTGCTATTGCTGACTTTCTGGAAAAAAATGAATAAAGGCAAAGGTCTGCCTTCACCGAGTGCTTTGCTGTATTTCAAGGGCCTGTGACTTCAGCAAACTACGTAAGTTTTTTGGGGTTTTTTGCTCTACTTTGGCTGCTATCTTACAAGTTCTTCAACAAATAATAGTCAGTGGAAGACTTCCATCACTAGTATCTTCTGTAGACTTTTAAAATATTGTTCCCTATTAATTTAGATAATAAAGAAGAGAGAGATTATTTTGCTAACTTTTTGAAGGTGGTGCTCCTGCCTATGGTAGGTACATGGGTTTTTTTTGTTCTCGGGAAGGAACGTTTCATTATTTTAAATGTAACATTTCAAAAAGTAAAATTACATTAATTTTCAAAGTATAATTCAATACATGTTATGATCCCTCATCAAGTTCATGGGGCTATTTTAATCTTACATTAACACATTTATTTGTGGTGAAGTTTTAAAGGCAGTAAAATTAAGTCACTTAAAAAGAAAATCATGGTGATTTATTGTAGCAGAGTAGGCAAAATTCCTCTAGAGATTTTAATATCTTCCACCTGGTATAGAAGTGAAAAGAAAATATTCTTTAGCTGGTGACTAATTTGTCACTGATACCCAGGGGTTCTTTCGTTACAATGCAAAGATGTCAGTTCTAAGAGAAACGTACAGTGAAAAACCTGAGTGCAACTTCCTGTTGCAGACACTTACAAAAAAGAGAAAAATAAAGGTCTGGAAAGCAGGCGAAGCAGTGTGAAGGAAGGCTTTAAAGCTATCAATCAGGGTAAAATGGTTGGGGAGGGATTTTACCTGCAGGCTTTAGTGGAATTCATTAGGACACATTCGAGGAGCAAAGTCACTCGATATGACTCCAGAGGAGGAGCTCTGACAGGCAGTAATACCCAGGCTGGCACTCTGTTCTCCAGACAGCACGTACTGCATCCTGGAAATTGTTTGAGGAGGAACTGGATTGCAAAAAAAAGTCACACTCCACTTACTGTTGGCTTTTATACTTTATCACAATGTTAATGAATTGAGGCCAGGACTTATAGTTCAGATGAAAATGCTGCTAGAGAGTATCTGCAGCTCCTGACAGCTCAAACCTGACAACAAAGACCATTGTGCCACTTCGGTGCCTTGGCAACTCATTTTTCCTACTGGAGAACTATTCCAGTGTCCAGATGCTTGCATAGTGTCATCACTTTACCTTTTGCTGCGATGACAAAACTTAACTCTGCTCCTGTCCTCCCAGTACTGCCGTTTCACAGCAGCTTGGTATAAAGAGGGAGAGCATAAACTGTCACAGTACCAGGAGAGAGTGGAATGAGGATTTCAGTCTCCCTCCCTTAGGAAACAAATTCTGCACTCATGTCATACATGAGTAGGCACAGTAAGACATGAACATGAGTATTGGGTAGAAGACGATCTGCTTATCACCAGTTTTAGAAATGGGAAGCAGGTAATTAACAATGGCAGCAAGGTATTGGCCTGTGGCAGCAGAATACCTGCAAGCAGCCTCCATTGTCCACCTTACTGCTGCAAAAGTTGCAGCAACTGGTCTGGTTTCTGCTGTGGGAGCAGATGCTTTCGGATGGAGCAGATATCACTATCCCGTACCCCTGCAATAGCAGCAATTTAGTTTCTTGAGGGCTTTCTGGTTTACTCTTCCCCTGCTTTTTAGTACAACCCAAAAAGTCACTCAGGAAGCGTGTTAGCAGTGGATGTCTGTGACAGAAGTATTGATTAAATGTTAGCACTGCAGTGATGTTAGAGATCAGAAGTAGTCAGTACTGCACCAAACAACGTACATGTTAGAAACAACATGCACAGCAACTTTGTGGTAAAATGTTTATGTAGTGGGGGAAAGCCCTGGCATGTCCCGCAGACTCCAGGCCGTGTTAACACAGTTCTGTTTCTCGCTAGAGAGTGAGATTTAATCTCAGCCAGTCTGTTGTTTGTTGGAGAAAAGCAGATTATTGGAAAGGAAATTTATAGGGTTTGCTATGTTTCTTTCAGTTTTAGTGTATTCTTCAGTCAGCAGTGAGGTAAATGAGAAATGTTTTTGTATATGTGGTGTGTTGACCTTGGTTGGTGGCAAGATGCCCACCCAGCTTCTGTCCCACCCAGCTTCTGTCCCACTCCCCGTCCTCAACAGGTCTGGGGGAGAAAATAAGATGAAAAAGTTAGTGGATCAAGATAAAGGCAGAGAGATTACTTGGCAGATATCACAGGCAAAACAGTCTTGGGAAGAATATATAGACAATTAAAAGTGTTGGATGGTGAAACTTGTAGGGACAAGTGATCCTGCAAGGAAAATGGGACTTGTGCTTTAGTGCTTTGATTTTTTTCCAAAATAATCTAATCATACTTGTATGGTAACACATTGGCTGTTGAAATGTGTTGTCATCTTTTAAATTACTACCTGGACTAAGGACATGTTTTTTCTGTGTTCAGAATCTTACATTTGTTAGGTGTGTTTTCTTGAGTACTTTTTGGGGTGAAGTTGCTTGTGATTTGAAACATTCTGAAGATGGGAAAGTTGACTGTAGGGAACCTGTCCCCCTCCTTGTCTCTCCAGAGGCCAGGTGTTTTGGTTTTTTTTTGCATTGTGTTCTACTAATATTCAAATCAAGAGTGTAGAAACAGGTGACATGGTCATGCCATCAAATGTTGGCCATCCTCTGATTTTGTCCGTGTGTCTAAGGCTTAAATGACATTTAAAATTTCCTTTAGAAGCTGGGCTTCAGGACTTTTCAAGCCATTAACCTGAAGAGTGCATGGCATTGTTCCTCTTCCTGATATATGCTACAGGGGAAGATCTGTATTCAGTTCCTTATGAGCCACTTGCCATTCCTGTTGGGGATGGCAGCTCTGTGCCTAGGAAGAGCCTACAGTGTTCAGGGCAGAGTTTGTCTAAGCAGGGTAAAGGATCCTGCTCCTGCTGTTCTCAGTGGAAGTAGGTTTACTTGGAGAGGGATCCTGCCAAAGCTTTGCCTATAGGTGCTAACAAGGTAGTAAGTGAAGATGACTACATGATGCTGGTGTTATCATGTGTATTAATGTACCAGATGCTCTCTTGGCAAAATATTATTTTATTTGGCATCTTTCTTCTTCTTCAAAAGAGCCTTACATTTATGCTTTTGTCCTGGGAAGCTAGTTAGAAAAGTTGTCTGAATGGTAGTCAGCTCAGGAGAGAGCTCTATGCAAGCATTTTTATGCTTAACCTGCCAAGCCAAAGTCTTGCCCCAAAATATTGTCTACTGCTCTACAAAGAAACTGTCAGTCTTTCATTAATCATTCAGCGGTCCTTTACTGTATGGTAAACAAAACCTACCAGGCCTGTGTTGTCCTGCTAGCAGCCAGTTCTCTTTTGCTCAATGCCTCATGCAGAACTTGGTTTGAAACCCAGTCTAGTGAGGTGCTGCCTCCCCCAGCAGACATGCTATTAATGGCCAGATGTCTCCTTAATGAAGGGGTTTTGTTGTGCCAACATGATGCTCTCTGTCCTTCCTCAAATGGCTCCTCTCTGTGTTGATGCAGATGCCATTACCAGAAGTAGCTGTGTGGAAGCTGCAATCTTGTCACTGGAACTTTAAATTTTGTAATTATTCTTGGCAGGTACTGTTACAGGTTAGTGCTTCTCTCAGAATCACTGAAAATGAAGCCCCGAGTTCTGTCGTCATCGTTTTTTTGTAGTGCCTCAAATGTTTGATACCCCTTGAGACCTTTGGAAGGGGGTTTCAATTGTAGTCCACAAATCAGATGTTAGTAAAGAAGAAATATTTGGCATGTGACTTGTGGAGGAGGTTTTTTAGATGGTCCTCTGACAGTGAAGAATGAAGTGCTTAGAAGTTGGAATATTAGTTATGCAAAAGGGAAGCCAGGGTTTAGTTGCCAAAATCCAACTACTTCAGCTTGCAAGTTGACTGAATATAGGTATGCTTTGCCCTGAAGTCTTAGCCTAGAAGTTACACAGCAGTTCCTGACACTGTAAATTTGAAGATTTCCAGGCTCGTTTAAGTGCTGTCAGCCAACGCTTATGTTCAGTCTTAAGCATTTTTCACTTCAGTTAAGAAGGCCTGAAATAATCAGTCCTTGGAAAGGAAGCTGTGTTATCCTGACACGAGTGTAAAAGAAGTATTTCTCCGAGATTGTAAATGTCCAAAATACACTACTCAGATTTGTTCTGCTGAATGTTAACTTACAGTTGTGAAGGTAAGTGACTGTAAAGTCAATTTTCATGTTTAATTAGTTGTATGCATGATTCATATGCTTTTTATTCTCATTCTGATTTTTTGCCAGCCTTGTATATTTATACTGCTGTGAATCTGTGAGTTTGTATTTTGAGGCAGTACTTGTGGAGTGATGGCCACCAGCACTCATCTTTCATGGACATACTAAGTTCATTTTTTTGATCTGAGGATTTTGACTCTCTACATACTGAAGAGTCAAGTTGGGGGCTGGGGGTTGTGATACAAAAGAGATACGATCCAGTTGTCTTTAACAATGCGTGTAATCTCAGAAGAGTAAAACCTTAAGAAGCTCTTCAGAAGAAGAATTGCATGGAGGAAAGAATCTGCCAAGCCTTTTTTTGCTTAAAAACACTTACAAGTACCCTGTAGCCAACCACTGTGTTCACTGATACTAAACACCAGAGAGTAATCTCCCACCAGTTCCTAAATGCTATTTAATTTTCTAGTTATGTACTACAGCTTTTTGGCTCAGGTTTTAATTGCAGTAGATGGCTGCCAAGGTATATGCCTGACATGAAGTAAACCCCCAAAGTAGTGTGATAACCCTGCAAACACTGCTGCAAGTACACAAAGTAGATGTCAAGTAAGAATTACTGATTCAAAGACTACACATGAGTGTAGTTTATGGATTAGGTGGGGTGGACATAGTTCTCAAAGCCATGTTAAATTAATCTGCTTGTCAGTTAACATTAAATGTGGCGCCAGCTTCAACAATATTGGAGTATTTAATTGTAATACTGTGTTTACAGGGAAGTACAGGTAGCTGTCACCTAAGCAGTGGAGTGATTTGGGCAGACTGTGTTACTTGGCATTAGACCCGCAGTCCCCCTGCAGCAGTGGGACCCTCCTTAGAGCAATCCTGCTGATAGATTGCAGGTATGATTTCAGTACTGGATTAAGCTGACTGAGAGCTGTGTTGACATCAGAAGAAGTGGCCTTCTCAGCCTGGCTGAGTGTTTCTGTCTCCTCCTCTGTGTTGGTGCTTTTGGACGTGCCACAAACTGGATTGACTCGCTGATCCAGCTGAGAGAAAAAAAAAAAAAACAGAAAAAATGCAATTGTTGGTCTTGCTGTGAACAGACTTGTATTGCTGCAATAGTCTGCAGGAGCTTGGGTCTGGGTTGGGGAGAGGAAGGGATTGTGTCTTTGGTCAGAAGTAAGGTCTTTGAATTTTTACAATCATTTGAAGCTTATCAAATCCTGAGATAGATGATAGTAACATTCTTGCTGTTACCCTTGATAACTGAACTTCCAGGCAACAGTCTGGGAAAGAAGTCAGTTTAAAAGATGTAGTCAACTTAGTTGTTGATGATTAATCAGCTGGATGCTTTTAGGCATTTTTTTTCATGTTCCGTATTTTATTTATGCATTTCATATATAAAATCACATTCTTACCTGGCCTGGACTTTCAACAGCATGTGCCAAGTTCTGTCCTTCTGCTTCACCTGGTTTCCAAGGGCACCTTTGGGTAGATATTTTTGAAATATGCATCCTGAGCACATTCCAGAAGGAGATTCAGAGCAAGATGTGAAGTTTACTCCTGCTTTCTTTTAAGACAGCCAGAGAAGCTGGAGGAAAATCATGGTTGTGTATTGAATGGTAAAAGTGCTTGTACCAATCATAGGGAACCCAGGATGATGTCCTGCAGGCACAGGCTCTGTGTTACATCCTCAGTGGATAATAGTAACACACTGATCCTGATTTCATTCCCATTTGGGATCTTGTCAGAAGTGACTTGCCCAAAATATAACCAGGGCAGTGATGAGAATCAGGAATCCTTAATTTCTGGGTTTCTGAAGTCAGTAGTGCATTGACTGCTTAAAGACTTCTCTGAAATGAGCTATAGCAATCACAATTTTTTGGTTGCAATCTGTACAGTTTGGAAATTGTATTTGAAAGTAGCATTAATTCTCCCTTCAGATGGGGTTGGTAGGATTGATTGACAGGCTATTTTAATTACTGGATGTAGGTTACATATATACAAGAAAAACTCTCTGACAAAAGCGTATTATGTCTTGGCCCTTAGTACTAACCAGATCAATTTTAATTTCACAGCTTGCTGCCAACAGCTGCCTTACTAAGACGTAGTACTCATAATAAATGAAATTTCATGAAAAAAGAAAAATGAAAACTTTGTTCCAGCTGGATTGAAAAGGCAGTTGGAGCATTTCTATCCTCCGTATAAAGCTGCCATCAACATAAACATTTCAAATTACTTTTTCATTTTTAATAATCAAGATCAGACCATTTCTTAGTGTTGAGGCAAATGCGAGATATTAGAAACATACAGTTTCATTCAAAGTCTATTAGTTATTGAATCCTGTCCAAAGTTAAGTATTTAAAGTGTTTTGGGAGAAACTCACCTTTAAGTTTCAGGTTTTTGACAGCCTACTTGGATGAATACCCTGAAATGAGCAGACAGCTCTAGTCTTGCTTGGTAGCACTCAGAGAGACGTTAATTACATCATTTGCCTGTAGAGCTGTTGCTTGTGTATTGCTGAAAGTCCTGCAGCTGATGAGCACTTGCCTGGACTACCAACAGGAATCTCAGTTAAATTATCACACAGTCTCTCTGCACATGGAAGAGATTAATTCTCATAGCCACAAACAGAGTGAATGCTTTGTACTTAGTACCATAATGTAAGGTCAGGCTGAAATACAGTGCCAGTAACCAACTCCTTTACCAATAAATTCACAGTTCTAATAACCATGTGTTTTTACAGCATCCTGATCCCAAAGGATCAAAGAAACATTGATTTATTTAGCTTTGGGTCCAGTCCCCTGTTGCTCCTTCACCTTGCTCCCCATGAGCTCCAAAGAGCCATATCTGGGATGAAACCCAACTGTTATTGTATAGCCCACAGCAGGGAGGGACACTTTGCAAAACCACAGAAAAGAGCGTTTTAGCCAGCAGAATTGATAGAAAGTGTTGTGGGCAGACAAAACGCAAATGCTAAAGCCTGCTTTGGCCAAGAGTTGCTGTCAACCTGCCTAAACTGCTGTGAGGTTCTTTATTGATGGTAAATGGACTGAAGGTTAAAAATTCAACATCTTAAAAAATTACACCATGCCCATGGCATACGACTTTGCTGCTGTGTAGGAGAGTGTGTTGGACAGCACTCATCTTTCCAAAACTTGATTGAGGATGCAACTAACAACATTAGTCCAGGACAGTGAAGTTGAAAAGTGTTGATATGAGTGTCTGATGAAGTGGGAGGCGTCACTCAGTAGAGGTGCCAGCAGCAGAAGCATTTTGTCCTTTATTTAGGAGTAGGTAAATAGTGCTCACAAGGAGCATTGCTGCCCTGTAGCTGAGTTATTGCTAATGGGATCGTGTCCCCAGACCTCTGTGAAGGCCCCTCGTCCAATTGCAAGCATGTGCGAAGACGTCTTGTAACATCTCTTGTAAGTAGTCCCTGGGGGCTGCTGGGATTTATACCCCAAGGGTTTCCAGAGTTGGACTGGTTGATGTTCCTGATCAAAAGGCCAAACAACTACAGGAAGGTTTCTGAAAATTTGAGTCAACAGAACTATTTAGCAAGCATTACTAAAATTGCTTTATAGAAAGGTGCTCTATGGCTCAGACAGTATTTGGTGGCTATTGTATTACAGCAGCAGGTAGGGGTTCCAGCCCAGCTCTGTATCTAAGTGTAACTAAAGTGCTTCTTGCCTCAGAATATTTATTTCTCATGACCAAAGAAAAACGTGTGGAAAACCCTACAAATTGCTGTGACCAGATCATTCTTTTGTTATGAAACAAATCAAATATTTGGGGGTTGCTTCTGAATTATACAGCTTTGGGAAAGCTCAATAATTCTTAATAGCTGAACATTCTATTTCTAAGCCTAGAAATATTGCTTGTAACTAAAAATAAAAGTACTTTAAAAAGAAGAACGTGGGTCTGAGTAGCTGCAAATTTCACTGTTTTAAATGCTTTTCAATGCCATCTTAGACAAGTGCAATGAAATAAGAGTTATTAGTTGTTGATTGATCGGAATTGGCAATTGTTCAGGGAAGAAGAAATTGTTAGGCTGAACAGAACCCCTGCCAACAATTGGAGAAGATCCTTCTCTGGCATAGTTCTTACTTTAAGATGTTTGTGCTGCTGAAGTATATTGTCACCTTGAGCTGTGCTCTGTTTGTTTGTTTATTGCTGCCTGGGGTCCATAAAGTAGAGATTGCAGCCAGTACTCGAAGCAGCATTAATTTTTGTTGCCAGCAAGAGTCAGTGGTGTAGGGTGAGAGGGAAAGATGACATGTTTCTGTGTTCAAGAGCATGTTTCTTAGTTTTTTTTGGAAAGGGAACGTCCACAGACGTGTTGCAAAATATCATTTTTTTGTGTCTTTGTAGATGGGAATGGCAGAATTACATGCATGTGTCTGTTCCTATATAAAAAATTTGTTTGAAATATTTAAAAATGAGAATGATTGGATATCTAAAACTGTTCCCAGCTCTCATGTTTTCTTCTGCATCCAACATATAGTGCAAACCATTTTTTGACATTTGATCTATACTGTTCATAGGTTTTTTATATACACAGAGGGATTTACTGCTTTGTAATCAAGCTGCTGAAGAAAAACGTTGTCCTTTTATTCACTAGGGATGACTGTAATAAATTAAAATGGTTTCCCATTAGCCTTCCCTACTTAGTTGAACCACTTAAAATTACTTTGGACTTTGCCCTTGTCTGACCTCCTCACCTTTGCTCAAACATTTCTGCTTCCAGGAGTGCAGCAGTGTTGGTTGTAGAGCCTTACTTCTGTGACTGAAGTTACAGTTCATTTTAGGCTGGATGCAGAATGCCAGGGTGGAGCCCGTTGGAGTTTAAGGTTTAGTAGTTTTAAAAGCCTAATGCACAGCCCAGCTCACAGGTGATCTCTGGCGTCATAGAAGGCTGTTAGTGTTAATAGCTGATTGTAGCTTGGTTGCATGTGTATTTTTCACTAAGTCTGTGTGCATGCAGATAGGTTGTTTTGATTTTAGTGGTTTTTTTCTTTTTTTATTGCTCCTATGAGGTTTCTGAGGCAATAATGGCTTTAGCAGCTTGTGGACAAAACTGTAGAGTTGACATAACCAAATCTCTGTACAGAAGTACATTTAAACAAGAATATGTAAAGTTCTGTCTTTCTCATTCTTGTTAAATGTGACCAAAATTACATCCATTTACAAAACAAACTGCAGATTTAGAACTGCTGTTCTGACAAACGTACAACTCTTGCTTTATAACTGATAGTGCCTTAGTGTTAAATGCATACATCTTAATCAAGTCTGGTAAAGTAAAAAGAAAACCGCAACAGATACTAGACAGTCTATATATATACAGTCAATTTTGGATTTATATTTTTAGTTATGATATCAATGGAAGGGCTGAATGCCCAAGTCTTGTGTCCTCTTTGTCAGTTACTTCTCTTTGTATTCAGGTTCTAAATTCAGGTTTTATACTTCTCACTGGCTTGGAATACTAACTTGGAGGTGATTTGAGATGTTCTCGGCGCAGTGTCAGAGTCTGGAGAGCTTTAGAGAAGATGCCACACTTATAACAATGCAGAGAAATACTTGGCATTGCTGAGTGCTATTTTTTGAAATGTTTCAGTGAAGTGAATGTGCATGTGGAATGGAGAGCAGAATTGTAATAGGATAGTGGAGGTTATTTAAGAATAGAAGAATCACTTGTTTACATGTGGAAGTCTGATAAGATTGACTTCTTTCTATGCCAGGAAAGCATGCATGGCAGGCCCAGGATGACCCTATGTTCGTGGCATATAAGGTGGTTCAAACATCTGGCTTTGGGGGCTGCACTAATGGAAATTCCCCCCAGCTAACTTTAGGCATGCACACCTTGGCAGATGGATGCTTATTAATGCTTAAAAATTAATGGCTTATTTTATACACATATGATGAAATGAAACTGGATAGAGTTGCAGTTATTTTTTAGCACACCCATATTGGAGACAAGTAAATGCACCAGGGAGAGGAGTAACCGCACACTTCGGAGGAACTTGTGGAAAAGCAGCAACTGAAAAACAAGCTCAAGTGTTGTTCAGCAAAGGTGTTTTGCAGTAGCCTACTGTTATACGAATTAGTAGCCAGTCCTTATGATTCAAAGTTCCAAAACTGTTCTATACATCCTTGCAATTCCAATTCTGAATTTTTTTTTTTGAAAGGGCTAACTTTTCCAAACAGAAAAAGGAGCCATAGGATTCTTGGCTGGTCATAGTGAAGATCTCACAGCTTAAGTATTTTCAGCTATCTGTGATTATTCCACATAAGTAAAAATAACTGACAGTTTGCATAAATTTGAATAAACACAAGGAAACCACAAGCTGACTGCAATTGTTGCTTGAAGAAGAAAACATATCCTGTGTGTCATTGATCAAAGTCATCAAATCATAGCTGAAGGCAATTTAAGTTTTCTGGTCAAGAGAGTGCTGGGTCTAGGGTAATTCTTGGGGTCATGTTGTGGGTTTCAGGTGTGTTGTACAGCATAGGAAATATCTGCTCAAGAAATGTGAAAAACTACTGACGTTTCTAAGACTTTTCTTGGAATCTCTGCTTATGTAGCTTGGGGTGTTGGGGTGCCAAGGGCAATATTGTGAACAGTTGAGGAAAGGACACATTTCCTAATTTTGCAATTGCTGATGCACCCTTGCATCCTGGGAGGAGAGCAAAACAAGCAGATAGTATGCCCAGTGAGGCTTTTCTCTGTTTCAAAGCAAACTCTGGGCTTTTTGCATATGGACCCTCAGTAGTATTTGTGTGTATAAATAACCTGCAGTTCATTAAAGGAGTGTCTACTGCAGCTCTCTGCCTCTGCACTGTCTGGGAGCGATGCAGAGATGAGAATGGTCTTAGCAATTGCAAGAGGTTTTGTACAAAACCACCAACTTGAAAGAGCTTGTCGCTGGTGAGAGATTGAGCTCTGGCATTTCATAAATCACCAGCAGTACTAACATTGTTTGGAGATTTGTATCATTAGCAAATTAATCATCTTCAGGAACACTCCCGTAACAATGCTGGATGAGATGCTGTGCAATGCCTTTCTGCCAAATAAACTGCAGGGAAGAGGGGCCTGCGAGATGGGAGGTGGAGAGGAGAAGCCAGGCTCAGCATTCTTATTACCTCAGTGTTGTTCTTGATAGCAGTATCTAAAACTATTTAAAGAAAATTACTGTGAAAAGCTTCTTAGCAACTTGACTTATGCTATTGGCAGAATGTGAGGAAGGAGTGATTTCTGGTTCTGACATCTTTAGTTTCCATCCTCGCAGAAAGCATCTAGAGAAGATTACTCAGTTGCTGTCCAAGTCTAACATCTCTGCCATCCTCCAGCCCTGGAGTGCAAACGGTCATCAGGCTGCTCTAGTGTAAGGAAGAGTGGAGGTCGTAGGAGGTGCAGTATTTTTATAGGTCACAGGAAAACCCCTTTTGGAGTGAGAACTAAACCTCAAGTTCTGCTCCCCTGAGTACTCCTGATGAAAACTATAGAGCTTTTCTTAGCATGAACCCAAAGGTTTGGTGTAACTGGAAGTAATTTTGCCAGCCTTTCTAGAGTTCCATTTATTCACTCGGTTATTCATAGATTCATGTGGTGTTCGTATAGCTCTGTTTTTTCTCTTGAATTCACCAAGCTTCAATTTTGAAATCTAAAACCAATTAACAGTATTTCCCATGCATTGCACTCTTGAATGCATACCTTGATTAAGTGTCCATACAGCAGGGGTTTAATATTTATACCTGCTTCTCTGATGTTATCTCCTCTTCCCTTTAAAAAATACGCTTCGACACTTTTTTTTGGTGGAATATGTTTGACTGTTAAATCATTATTTTTTTTGCAGTTGCTGGGTGTTGCCTACAAATTAAGTTCTATAGCAATGCAAAAGATCAGCACAACCATTCTGTATCTAGATATTTGGTAAGCTGACTTGTATGTAGCCTTTATTTTGCTTTTTTTCTTTGACTACACTTATGTATTAACCAAAAATGAATGATTCCAATAAGAAGCAATACAACTAACTTCAGCATCTTGGACTCAGGAGAGTGTATTTCAGGTGTTGACATACATTACACTAGTCCAGAGACTACCACGATTCATTTTGTATTCTGGTATAAGTCAGATAACTGAAGTTAATGACTAAACCCATAGTATAAATCTGCTGTATTTCAAGACAACTGTTAGATTAGTTTTCTCAGTTCTTCTGCTGTGCATGGATGCCAGCAAGTTCCAAATGTAAATGCTTTGTACAGCACTGGACACATTTTTATAGAGTTGATACACTATTTTGTGCTTAATAGTTTACCCTTTAAAATATCCGTGATTCAGCTGCTTGTATGGAAAAATGTGTGCTTAACTTTGAGAAAGATCTTAACTCTTCTAGCCCTTAGTGTCAGGCTACTGCTTTTAAAACAGATTTTTGCTTAAGGTGTGCGTACGTGCTTTTCAAAGTATTTGTCACACATATTTACTGGCAAAGTGTTATGTGACAGGACAAGGAAAAAGTTTCCTTTTTCAATTAGATGTTGTTAAACCTTTTCCTCAACAAGCCAGAAGCTTTCAGGCAGTCCCATAATAGAGGAAAATTCTAGCAGAAACTCCTTTTGTATGTTTACAAATTTTACTGAAAGTTTTTGTGGGTTTGGTTTTTTTTCTCCAGTGCACAGTAAGAGACAGAGATTGTGTTTTTCAATAGTACTCTCTAACATTTCAAAAGGCTTTTCTCAGACACATGTCCCAGGAGCTTTTTTGCATTTTTTTGTCACACATTCTTCTGGGTTTATGTTGTTTTCTCACTGATTTTTGTGTCTCAGCTTCCACTCTCCCAACACATGCACAGAGACACTAAGGAAGGAGTTCCTAGACTGGTTTTAGAGGAAGAAGTTCTGGTACTCTTGTGAAAGCTTACAGTGTGGAAGCTTTGTTGCACCCATTTACTCTGCAATATCTTTTGCTGAAAATGCATACTGTTAACCTTGAGGAACTATGCTGGAAGTGAAAGATGCAGGATTTTAACGTTAGGTGAACCCCAATGCTACTTTGTGAGAAGAAGCTAAACTAAGTGAAACTGGTCTCTTAATTGTGGCATTTCAATTCCATGCTTAAATTTGCAGCTGAACTGAATGAATCCAGTTGCTGGGTTCCTAAAGAATCAAAATCCCACAAGCAGGCACACAGGCAGTCTTTGTGATGACAGCCTGTAAAACCAGCAGCTGTCTAGGGGTTAGGAGATTGGTTATGCTTAATGTGAACCATGGCAGGACATGTGCTAACAGAAGATGCACGACATACCTAGCACCTATTGCTTGAGGGTAGTTACAGACCAACAAGGGCAGAAGAGTTCCTCAGATGTGAATTAAAGGGATAATTTAGCCATTCAAAAGTTGGGTGTAGAAAGGAAAAGAGAAGTTATGTGGTCTAGGAAAAAATAGGAATGTGAGACTCGTGCTTCTGTTCTCTAATGACAACTGCAGGCAGTGTCTGCTCTCTGCACTGATGGAAGAGCAGAGAAATGTTGTGAAGTGGTAAGGAAAAGTCAGAAATAAGCCAGTTTCATGGCATTCTTAGTAAGTATAGGGTTGTTTCTCTGTCTTCAGTGTTTGTATACTTTTCTCCCTTACACTCTTGTGATGACTTACCTGAGCACAACACATTATCTTCATGGCTTTGAGCCCAGTATGCTCAGAAGTGGAAAAATGTAGTAATCCCTATTTTACAGAGAAGGGAAACAGAGGCAAGCAGATTAAATGAGTTGGCTTTGTAAAATACTAGAGTAACAGGAAACCAGGCTGACACGGAACTGAATCCATGTCTCCCTGATGAGAGCCCTAGCCACTGTGCTATGGCATTAAATTTACCATTTCTGACAATTCCACTTGAGGAAAAAAATGGGGTTTTTTCCTAATCGTACATTTATTAGTGCTAGTATTTTAAGGTGGCTGTCTAATTAGTAGTTCAGGGAAATTCCTATAGCACTGTAATACCGTAACTTACCTGAGCTCAAACTGCTTTACTCCAGTTTTTGTTTTACTCTTGCATATGCAGTGGCAGAAGAACCCTGAAATTAGACACACTGTCCCTTTTCCCTTTTTTTCTCTAGAATTACCAGGACTACTTTTTGGGGAAGAGGGAAGGAGGTGAGCTGTTCCATTTCCTCTGGAAGACAAACACAGGATTTTCAGGGGGGTTGTTTTGGTAGTGGGGGTCAGCAAGAGCATCTTTGCATGCTGCTTATGAGTGAATTGATCACATCTGTGCCATCCATCCTGTAGTAGCCAGAGGGAGGAAATTATTTTGATTCTTTTGTCTGTTGTAGAAGTTTTTTTTTATAAAAGTGTCAGAAGAAAACTGTGCTGAAGGCAGTGAGCTGAAGTTAATCCAATGTCAGAAAACACATCAACTGTTGAACCGGGCTGTCGGGCTACTCTTCTGGCTGTGAAAGGGTGAGGGCCTTTGAAGTCCCGTTCGTGCAAAAGAAATTTGCCTTTAAGCTAGGGATATTGTAGATCAAATCTGAGTTTTAAGTCTAAGGCAGTCACCTCCTTAATGGCACGTGTAAGCTTGTTCTCAAATATCCAAGAAGCTGAAGTTGGCTTTCGCTTGCAGCTGTATTTCCTAATCTGTACAGATGATAACACTCTTTTCTTAGATTATGTGAATGAACTCTAGCTGCCATTTCCTGTAGCCTCAAGAAATTTTCTGAGCTGCCTTGCAGTCCTGTAAATGAAGCAGTCATCTCTGTTGCTGTTTGGAATCCCAGCACTCTTGTGTTTACAGCAGTCCCCTGCTTCGGCTTTGTGCCTGAGCAGTCGCTGTTGACAGGCGGCCTTAGAGGTGATGAGCTGTGTTGCGGAGTAGCTTCTTGAGTTGGACTGGTGATCCCAAGGGCAAGTGGTGTATAACATGATAGGAGACTGCTCTTTAGTAAAACAAAGTGGACTTCAAGATACTAGTTTTGTCATCGAAGCTGTAAACATCTTCCAGTAAAAGGTACCATGGTTTGTAATCATTTAAAGTTGTCCTGTTTTCAGATTTGGCAGGTTTGTTTGAAGAATTTGAAGTCACCACGGGTAAAAGTTATATGATAGTAATCAGATCCTTTTTTTTTGGTTTGTTTGATTTTGGGGAGGGGAAGTCACGTTTTTACCTCTAGGCCAGTTCTTGCTTTTCGTCTATGCCGAAGTTGCAACAGGAAACTTTAACTTTTATATGCCAAAAACATACACCATGTTGGATATCCCATTAGGAGTGCTTGTTGGTGCTATGTGTGAAAGTGCATACTTACTGCTGAGGTTCAGAAAAATCACTTGAAATCTGCTTTAAATGTTCCTACATGTTCTACTGCAAACTAGATTAGCTAAAAGCTATTATGCGCCACTCATGTTTCTGGATTTTGTCTGCCTGGTGAAGGTGATCCCTTGTTTGAGATTTAGTGCTTGTAGAGTCTTATAATTTGAGGAAATTTGGGATGGTGTATGGAATTTTTGTACTAGATGTAATGAGTTTAAAAAAAACCCAACCAAACAGTAGTAGCAATTGAAAAATGCCGCTGTTATATGGCTGTCTAGTAGTCTGTGTGAAATAAGCTGGTGGCATCTGTCTGCTTGCAGGCAGATGTCCACATCACAAATCATCAGACCCTTATACAGAGCAGAGAAAATTGGCCATGAATTTTCAATTCAAGCTGGGAGAGAAGGATACAGTGAAGAAAACTTTTATTGCACTTCTCTATTCCATCTGAATTTAAAAAAAGAAAAAATGCATACACATCTCTTTCCAGAGCACTGCTGCAGCATTGTTGAGTAGATGAAAGTTTCTTCTCAGGAAAGCATAACTGAAAAATACTGGAAAGAGAAATTTGTTGAGACAGATGTCTTCTTGTATGGGTCAAGTATTTTTTTTAAATAATCTATTGGAACTTGCAGTTTTGCACGGAGATTCTCCTGGTGGTAGCTGGCTGGAGGGGTTTGTAAGCTCAGTTTTGTGTAATGGACGTATGAAAGGCGCTGTTATGTTACACTCTGGTCCCTGCTACTGCCCTTAATTTTGACATACTGTTGTAAAACTCTTTAGTTTTCATATATAAGTAGGTGCTAGATTAAGTGGTTAGCTAATCGACATCTTTGTTCCAGTCACAAAAGCATGGTCTCTTTCAGCACTTTTCCGTTTACTGCTCTGTGTGCCGTTTATGGCAGCAATGGCAAACCTTTTCAGTGTGCCTGCCAAATGTATTTTAAAGATTGTGGTGTTTGGTGCCAACCCTAATCTCTCTTGGTGCCAAACTTGGCTCCAGCAGCAATAGCTCCACATTGTTAGTCTTGTGCAACAGTTGCATTACATCATGGTGAAAGGAGGAAAAGGGATTTTAAAAATTCCAGTTATTCAGATGCAATAGTCACAGCAGGGAAAAAGAAGACGGAAAACAAAACTCCTGCAGTTCAAATGTCAGCGTCCCTCTGTACTTTGGTAAGTCATTGGAGGCCTGTTTAATATCATAAAATGTCACTTGCAGGAAGTGTTTTTCTTTATCAGATCAGACTTTGCAAAGGAAAACAAGAACGTGTGTGTGAACAGTGTTGGGTTGGTGCATTTGTCATTAGGTATTTTCACTTCCGTGCTGCCTGTGGTGTTTCAGTGACTGGATAGCAGGGTCTCTGCAGAGATACTCTATAATTCTTCCTTGTTTGATACCCCTTCCCTCTGTTTTGAAAGTAAACCTGATGCTAACAGCTTTGGGGTCTTGGGCCCTGGTTAGCTTTCACCTGGACTTCAAGAAAAAGCTTCAGCTTATTGGCACACCAAAACTTGTGGGAAATCAGACCTCAGCCCACCTGATCCCACAAAGTGAAACAAACTGTCCTATTTGTTATTTATATGTTGTTATTGTAGCCTTACTTTCAAATATCCAGAGAAACACAATATTAGTGGAGTAAATATCAAAGAAAACACCATGTGAACATTTGCTCTGAGTAAACTTCTACCCGTTGCTGTTTCCATGCTACTGATTGGCATGAGTGACAAATCAAAATGCTCAGGCATTGCTTTTGATTAGTTGTCATTTTTTTCTCCTATCAGCCCCAAGATATACAGCAATTAGATTGTGTTACTTTGCTCACTGCTATTGTGCTGTAGCTCTTTAAAATGAGAAGTTTACTTCACTCATCTTTATATATAAAACTACCATCATCGGCCTGTATCCCAATTCAGAATATCCCTATTGAACTGTCCAGTTAGAGGTACAGGAACAAAACAATTTATTATTTGTTACTCCTACTGATGAAGTAATCAGCTTTCACTACAAAAGTAATGTTTATCAGCAGGCCAGTTCCTACATATTTCACACAGATTCTTGATGACCTTAGCCTAAAAAATAACTTTTTCTTCTCTTTTTAAAAGCATTGGAGGAGCTCAATGCTGTAAAAATGCTTATCTGCTGTGTATATGTATTTGCCAGTAATGACAGCACAAACCTTTCTGATTTTGGATGGGGAGATGAAAAACTATGCCTTGCACATGGAGGTACCCAAGCTCAGTAACCAAGAATTACTGGTGTGTAGAACTACTTGCTCTCAACTTAGACAAACCTTTAACAGCCCTCTGGTAGGGAATGGGCAAACGAGACATGCTGTGTGTGGCCAGGGAGTTAGTGTCACAGCTGGCAACAAAAATCTTTAACTTCCTGGCTGTAACCTCTAGAAGAGATTTCCTTCTTCAGATAGGTTATTTGAGATCAATAGTTGTAATTAATAATGACATTTGACTTTTATTTCAAGAGTCAAAAGAGGGGGGAAAAGATGATTTTAATTATATCTGTGAACAAGAGGAGGGAAGAATAACTTGTTCAAGTTTAGCTGAGTGTTAGCCTCTCTTCCAAGACCACCCTCTGCTCTTTTCAAACAAAGAGAAAGGATTGTGACTAAGTGAATGTTAGAAGTTTATAAATTTAGTTTATTTAACCACAACATTGACTAAATCCAGATTGCTAACCTGACTGACTTCAAATCAAAACAGCAAAGGTATAGCAGAGTACAGTTGGATTTCATAATTCAGGACCAAATCAGCTGTACATTTGGATCCTGCACATGGGAAGCAACTTCAGGGTTAAGTGGTAATGAGCAAGCACCTGTATTTGTAGTACTCTTCATAGCAACTGCATTAGTGCTATTCAAGATTTGCCTACAGCATTTGTGAAGAGGGTATTAAGCAAGATCAAAAGGAGGGAAACAGCTCTTTTAGCATTATTAGGTTAACTAGTTTGATTCAACACGTCTGAAGATGATCCAGCCAGAAGGAGGACAAGAGAGTCCTTCCCAGCCTCAGGGTGAATCCATTGCTGTGGCAGGCAAACTGTCCTCCAACCAGGTAGCAGGGCTTGCATCCCGCTGCTGCCACAGACATGCTTAATCAGCAGTTATTTGGGAACCACAAATTCTGATTTAGTGATATTTTAATTAAGACTGCAGCAAAGAAAATCCAAAATGAATAAGAAAACCCCATCCCCTTCCCCCTGCCCTGAAAACCCTAACCCAACCATCAATCACGTGAAGAGAAGCAATTAAGGAATCCAAGTTTGGAGGGGAGAAGGAGATGTAAGAGTTTTTGTTCTCCCTTATGTGTGATGTTGAACTCCCACAAACATTTTTTGTGTTGTTTTTGCTTGTTGTTTTTTTTTTCTCCTCTTTAATATGAGGAACTGAGGAGTGGTTGGGAGGCTGCTTAAATTCCAGACTATCAGAACAAGCCAAAGCAGTACAGGGCTTTTAGACACGTTGTTAAATTGTATTGTACTTCCAGTTTCTTAAGAAAGTGTCTTCAGTTTTAGAGAGACCACAAGCTTTGTCACGTTTCCTTCTGGTATGTAGGGCAGCACTTGCATTTAGGGCAATGAGATCAGCATTTCTGTTTTCCCTCTCGAGACAGATGAAACAGTGAACTAAAGATATTAAACATGAAGCATTTGTTGCTTCTCCATCCTTGAAAATGTTCTTCCTTGGTATATTTCTGCAGACAGATGAGTGAGTCTTCCCTTCCTTCACTGAGGGCAGGAGGAGAGGATATTCCAAATCAAAGAAAGATGCTTTCAACCTTCTACATGTGCAACAAACCATCCTCTTTGCTGTCCTCTCTGGACAGAGAAAGTCTGACTTGGGGGATTTAAGCAAGGAGAGGGTACGTCATTCTCACTCCAGCCTCACCTGTACTGTTATGCTAGAGTTTCCCCCATGTCCAAAGTCCTTTTACTAACTTGCATTTCATAGTTATTTTCCTTTAGCTCTTTTTGAATTATTATTCCCTGAATGCCAGTCCTTTACAGGCTGAGAATGGAGGTGCTGACACAGGCCTGTTATAAAGGGGCAGCCTTACCTTTCTCGCTGGGTTGTTGGAGCCATTGCAGGACTCCGACAGGTTTAAGAAGTAAATCAAAAGGGTGAAGAAATTCTCGTAGTCTGGGAACGGAGAGCTTTTGGAACAAAAATGAGTGAGAGCATGCCCTGAAGGACAGCTCTCGTGCCTCACCTCCTTCTTGGCTGTCTCATGTTCACAATGGTCATTATTCATCAGCATGGATATTGATACTGCAGAGGTGTAAGAAATTTCACCTGAAGATTTCAGAGCACTTCCAGCCACTAAAAAGAGCTTAATTGGCAGTTTATACTGTAATTCCCAGTTTTACAGAGACCTTAATGTGGTCCTGAGAAACTTGCCCAATATGTTGGTGCTGGAGCTATGGAGCAAAAGTAGACTTGCAATTCTCAGTTGTCTCCTCTAGCAGCTCCCCACAGTTCTCCCTAGTTGGTGTCAGACTCAGCCTTGTGACAACATGCACTTTTATACTGCACCAGGTTCCTGTTTGTGAGGGGAGGTGTCAGCCCCATAGCGTGCACTGGGGCAGCTGAGGCTGCCTACGACATCCTTAGGCAGCGGTTGGTCAGGGCCTTTTAAGAAAAGTCTGGATTATTCAATCCATCTTGTTTCTCTGGATCATTTGGATGATGCAACTGCAAAAGTAAATATGACTGGTGAAGGTATCCAGGCCAGTACAAACTGTGTGTCAGTGCATGCTTGGCTCACACCAGTGTTAGCACAGGTCCACGTCTCCTCTGTCTGAATACAAAAGAATGCTTTTGTGGAACGATGTTTAGCAGTATCTTGCCTGTGAACAATGTGAGTGCTAATGTGCTCAAGACACCCAAGCACATTTTTCTAGTGTCTCCTGGTATTGATGCAGTGGTGGTAGCAGTGTTGACTGACGTCCAGTCACAAAGTGCTTTCCATATTGGAAGAAGTCAGTAGAAGTTGCTTTCTGTTACTTAAACTGCAGCCCTATTGGAATTTGTATATAAGATATATTATTGCTGTTTATGTAATGCAGCAGTACCTGGAGGTCCCACTGAGAGCAGGACACCATTGCACTGGTTGATGCTTCACATGCACAGAAGAGGAACACTTGTCCTGCAGCCTTTGTAGGGAAGGCACACAAAGGTCAGAAAGCACAGTGGTGACCCTCAGGACTTGCCTAGGGATCAGCTGAGTTACCAGGGCAGAGTGGGCTTTTCTGAGTCTTGGACCAGGACTTAATCTGCTATTTCTCCATGGCAAAACTAGTTCATTCTCACCATGTCCTCTGTGAGAACTTTCTTTGTGTGAGCACAACCCTTTTCCACACCCAATTACCTGTGGATTTTAAGAGCGTTACCTCTCAACTGTTGTGGGCAAGTATTTTCTGGCACATTTATTTTTCTGTGGAAACTTCACAAATGATGCATTGCTACCCTTTGAATCCAGAGTTCTTCCTTAACATCTGGCTGGTATAAATGTTTATGGGTAACCATGCACATTGAAATCCACAACAACGTGAAGCCATCCATCTGCAGAGAAAGACAGCTGCCAGCACTCCTCTCCCCAAGGTGAAGCTGTCCAGCACTAAACTGCCTGGAAAATGTTTCCCTTTGACTCTCCTTCCAGCTGATGGCCAACTTTCACTGCATGAAACCATTTTCATTTCGCTTGGTGTTAAAAAGCTATCCAGCTCCTCTCTTCCTTCCCTTGACTGCTGAGAAGCAGAAGGAAAAATGAAGTTGCTACCAATGTTCAGCTCCAACTGAAAGGCTCCTGAGTGGGACACATGGCTTGAAACGAGCTGTGTTTGCAGTGAGAAAATTGTTGCCCAGTAATTCCTGCGTGTCTTCAGCCAGCAGTCACAGCTGTCACAGCAGCTCTCTGCTGCTGCAGGCCTGTGTGGTGGTGGCTTTTGTGTTCTGGTTGCACAGTGCTTTCCTTCCTGAACCCTCTGCGACTTGTGGTGAACTTCTTTGACTTGTCCAGATGCATTGAGAGTAGTTTTGCATAAATTGTTACCTGCTGCATTAAACAAAATAGCTTTACACAAATTATTACCTGAAAGCAGGTTCTCTCATGTCGTGCTGCAGCTTGGCTTCTGAAGTCTGGGCAATACCTAAGGCTACACAGAGGCTTTCCACTTGTTTTTTCACTGTTTTCCACTTGTGATTTTTCACTGCTTTTTGAAGCAGTTGTTCTGTGATACTTAGTGCTTTTTTGTCTCTACTTCAAGTTTCTCTGGTAGAGCTGAAGTAGTTTCTGATTTCTTCATTTTTCTTGTGTAATTGCTTTACATTATTAATAGGAATGTTTTCTAAAATAAAGCCCCAGCTTTGCAACCACACACCAGTGTTCACTCCTGAGAATAAATGGCCTGCTGGTAAGACCAGAGTTTTATGTCCAAACATAGGTGCTACTACTTCCTCACCGTGGCATGTTTAAAGCAAAAATCTGAGTGAGGGGGAACAAGTCTGAAAAACAACAAACCAAAAATCAGGTTCAAAGCCTACTGGCAAGAAGAGATTATAAAAAAAAAATATTTGAGAGAGGCAACAGCATGAAAGTACTGGCCTCAGTCCCATGGTGGCGAACATGGAGGTGACCTGCTGGCATGGGCATGGGAGAGCGTGCTCAGAAGAGAATCGTGAACAACAGAAAGAACCTTTCATGTCTTTCTTTCTGAGGAGGCAGCTTCATGGATGGAAAAGTTTGACACTGTGAGCAGCAAGTACAATAATTTCAACATTTCTCCCACTTACTGACCGGCATTGTTGAGAACATTCTGATACATTCTTACAGATTTGATAGAAATTACTACTCTGGTTGCAACCTGTTCCCATTTTGCTTTGCTTCTACCTGTGAATTAGCCTTGTGCCTGCTAAAGGCCCTGTGAAATACATATTTATTCCTGTTAAAAGATATGCTGAAACATCAGAGCTTTTCCTTATTCTGTGTCAGAATGCTTCTGGTTTTGGCAGAGTTAGAACTGTAGCTATTCTTCGATTGCATGTGGATGGCTCCTGCAGTAGCAGCAGGCGGAGTAACTGCTCTCATCTGCTCTTGTGTGGGGAAGTCCACTGCTGCCCGCATCCATCCTTTTGCAGTCCCATCCCTCAAGCTCCACAACTCTGCTGGTTCTGAGCACTGCAGAATTTGTGGAAGGAGTTATTTTACTTGTTTTTGTTTTATTTTCTTCTCTGTGGAGGGTGTTGTTGTTCAAGAATTGTAGATGACAGTTTCTCAGAGGACCTTTTCCTAGAAATTTCGAAGCTAGGTGAAATCAGTGACTTTACGTAAAAGTAACAAGTAGGCTACAAGACTAAACCCATCTGTAACAGAACCCAGATGATTTCAGTACAAGTGTCACAGTCATCAGCTGTTATTTCATTATTCCAAATCTTGCTGGTTTTATTACATCATGTTTTTATGATTTACGTTTAAGTGAGTTTTTGGCCCTTGTGATTCTGAAGAGAAGGGATAAAAAGCCTAGTTCTTAAGAGTGAGAAGAGGTGCCTGAGCAGTAATAAATAAATCCCATAAGCTGTACCCTAGGCTACCTGCTTTGTGAAACCCTGTCTTTGGAGGCAGTTGTTTTGCATTATGGGCCAAGATTCTGCAGCTGGAGCTGCCACAGTGGCTTTCTGAAATCGCATGCAGCTCGGGTACAGTTGTGTTTGTGTGCGTATGGATGAATGTATACACGTACCATTTTATTTTTCACATGACTTTAGGCTGTAAGCTTGTAGCCTTTCTTTACCACCTTAGTCTGTTCTCTGTGGTACTTGATCATCCACAGCAAGACAGCTGCGTAGTTTTATTCTTTGGTAAATAAAAAGTTCTTTTGCAAATGTTGCTCCATTTAGCAAACAGGTTCAATAGACCAAAACCAGCTTTCTGAAAAATTAAGCTTTCTCATTTTTACTTATTTTAAGTGAAATACTAGTGTTGAAATTAATTTTTAAAAACCCAGTGACTCAAAGCATTCTAAGACATGTTTCCTGATTAGGCTGCCAGATTGTCCATGGTGTGCATCCCATCGTTATCTCACTTTGAATTCTCAAGGTACCTTTCAGGCTGTGCCTTCGTAACAAACAGCAAAGGTAGCTTGGATTGTTTGTTTTTCTGTGCACCACATCCCCTTTACTTTGGACTGCTCAACCAGAAAATACTGATGCTTCCCCTGGTCTATCTTCCTTCCCATCTCTTCTGAGTTAATTGCAGGAAGTGCAGGGAGGGATCGCAGCCCAGCCTGGCCCCCCTCTTTCTTCTCAGCATTACTCTGTGTCTGCAGGGTGGGGATCAGGGAAAGAGCACCTGGAGAATCCAGTAGCGAAGCTTTGCTAGGAGCAGGAAGAACATATACAAGACTGCTTTTCTTAAATCAACAGATCTCAGACAAGAAAGAAACAGTGTGTTAAAAAAAAAATATATCATTGAAAAGCAGTCTAGAACAGCAGGTGATGAAGCCTGGTGAAGAAAGCCAATGCTTCTGGAAATTTGGAACTTCCAGGGAAACAAGGCATGCAATTATTTTTGCCAGTCCCGAGCGCTCAAAAATCTTCAGGCAAGCTTTCCTCAAAAAAAAAAGGTGAAGCTGGCTCAAAAAATTCATGAGAAAGGATTTTTCATCTGTTTTTTACTGGCTGGTCTGTGGGTTAGAGCAAGACAAATTCCAGTGAAAGTCAAATTTTGGTCAAAAAGACTGTCTTATTTAAAACAAAACAAAAAATCATGTGGGGAAGGATTTTAAAGCTGTTGGAATACTGTGAGTATTTTTAAACAATAGTGGTTTCACAAGTGTGAGAGATGGTCTGTTTTGTTATTTTTCTCAGTTATTTTTCTTAAAATTGTCTAGAATTAACACATTTTAAAAAGAAAAAATTTGAAAATCTTAATGTAAACTCAATCCAATTTTTTTTTAATGTGAAGCGAATCATTTCAGATGTACTCAGAGTTAATGTGGAAAAGGAGGAGCTTTTTTTTATTGTGAAATGGATTAACAAACTGGATTAACAAACCTATTTGTGATCCAAGTCTTACTTGGGTGCTTGTGCTCTTATTTCAGATTTTGGGGTGTTTGTTTGAAAGCTCTTTGTGTGTATCTCTTTTACTTTGTTAGAGTTGTAGCTTCTTTTAACATAACCTGTGGCCCACTGTGCCATTGCTGGACTAAACAAAAGATGAATGGTTCAGAAGACCAACAGTAAGATGTAAAAACTGGGTGACACAAGGGGAGTGACAAGGGGATGCGAAGAAGCAGAGCTCAAGACCACTGTGGTCTGTGCATGCTCCATGCGCAGCCTCTACCCAGCTTTCTCTGAGCCACAAGGGCACAGCTCACATGGGACTTTCTCCCCAGCTCTTTCAGAAACCAAGTGACATCCTCCTTCAGTTGAAATGGAGATTTTCCTTGTTGTGGGCTCGAGTTTAGCCAGGACACCCCCCAGCTCCTTCTTTGTTTCACCTATGTGTTTTTTCTCATCTTGACTCAATCCCATCAGCAGTTGTAGGAAGGATTAGCTATGTGTGCCTATCATCTGGAGCAACCTCACTACCACCTTATTTAATTTCTGATTTCAGTCTTATGTGCTTTGTCCATTACCTATCTATCGCAACTTTTCTCTTGTTCCTTTTGGTTTAATCCTTAGCCTAAGATATTCTCTACTGGAGAATAGTACAACTGTGTACCCCCACCCACAGGTGCTGTGCTACAAGCTGTACTACTGTGAGTCCTACTTACTTTTTGTGGCTGGAATGGGGTGGGCAGTGATAAATCTGGGCAAGTACTGTTGCTTTTATTGTCCAATTATGTCAGCGAAAGGCATCTCTCAGGAATACAAACAGCCTGGGGCACACTGCCCTGCAGGTCACCTTGAAAGGATATCTTGTCATCGCAGCTGTACTGTCAGCCTTGTACATGAGCATTTATGCCAGCTCAGGTTTAACTTTATGCCTGTTCAGGCCTTTCCTGCATATATCTATCAGATGTACTTGTGGATGAGCTAAGATTCATTATAAAAGAGAAAATAGCATAGTGATTTTCACCTGCTGAAGCATTTTTGAGGTCTTGACACAGAAGGAACAAAGAATCCATTATAGATGGAGAGAAAATGTCCTGACAGTGTGAGGGAGAATATACTGACAGAGGAAATGAAGTTACTTTCCTCTGCTGTTGAAATGTGTGGATAGAAGTAGCCAAAATTTTCAATATGGGAGATTCCTTATTATTGTAGCACCTGGAAGGTGGCTGCAAGATAATAGCATTTTCCCAGCTTATGAATTATTCCTTTTTTGTGCAAGAGTGGAGTAAAATGGGGAACTTGATTTTACAAGTAGTTAGTCCAGGCAAAACTGGCTACAATGCCATGTTTCCCAAGGAAGTCCCACTGAAAAATAATAAGACATAGCAAAGTGCTTTTGAAAATTGTATCAGAATGGAAAAAAATACACCTTTTTTCCCTAGGAATGAAGAAAAGACAAACTTTTTAGAACTGAAGTTTTGTTTATTTGTTTTCTTTGAAGCAGAGATTGAGAAAGTAATCTTCATGGGGTTTTTTGCAGTTAACTTTTAGTAATATACTTCTGAAACGAAGTGGTAATTCAAGACTGCCTTCTGTTTTTATGATGAGTAGCACCAGAGTCATAAAGTTGCAGATTTCTACTTAGTAATCTGCACCATTTTTTGAGGAGAATAAAGGTGAAGGGAGTTGATCAAGTAATTAAAACCAGATAAGTCATGGAAGCAAGATAAAAATGTTACTCCTGCAATTAGGATGCAATCTCTGTCTCTACTCCTCCCCTTCCCAGCAAAGCTAGAAGCAGAAGACTTGGCTTGTACCACTCCTGCCTAGGGCTCCGTGTTGGCATATGCATGTGTTTAGGAAGATAGAGTGGTTTAAGCTTGTATTTGGCCTCTAGCCAGATACAAGTGAAAATTCTTGAGAAGATCTTCGCATGGGTTTGTTGGAAGGAAAGTAATTTCTAGATTTGCCTCTGCCTTCATGGACAAACTTTCCTTACAATTTCTTACTCACTTAAAGTATCTTGTCTTTCCATTGTAGGATTTGACAGGCTTTTCTCAAGGGCAGGAGACCCATCTTTAATTTCTCACCTGCTTCATTCTGTGGGGCTCTTAAATCATCAGTTCCTCCACTGATGACAGATGCAGAGCTCATTCTCCTTACATTTTCCACAACCGTGCCACCAGTCCTAAGATGATACCTTTAGTGTTTTGTGGGGAGGATGTCAAAAGCAAGTTAGAGATGCTTTAAATTATGCCTGAGCAGCAGAGGTCCAAGCTTTTCATAGGAGTCTCCTTCATCTGTCGCTGGTGTCTTTGGCCTTTCAGCTGTGCTGAGTAGAGTTGTGGTGTGGTTGCATCTGCCCACACCACCATGGTGGCTTCCTGGTTCATCCTTTCAAAACATTATTCATCAAGTTCTCTTCACCATTGTTTATCCAAAGCACTTTGGTGAGTTGGTCTGCACGCTGGGTCTGACTTTGGCATTGCACTTAGACCTGTCTTTGACTACTTTGCTGGAGACAGATGAGATCACTCAGTAGTTTGGTCTTCACCACACGTTTGAGTGCTTTGGGTTAGGGTCTGGAATCACTGCCTTCAGAACATCATTGTAAATGAAAATGTGATTTGTAGGATACCCCCAACATTTCAACCTAAATTGAAACCTTACAGTGTTTAATTTGGCATTCCTACCTTCAAAATGACTTGAAAAGAGTTTTGTTTTTCTCTTTTCCTTCCTAAACATTAGTAAAGAGACAAGTTTCTGTTCTTGGCAGAGATTTTGTGGGCCAACTTTCAGGGCAAAATAATGGTTTTTGAGTAGGGGATTCTAATGGAAAAGCTGAGCACCAAATTCACACAAGGTTCTTCTTAATTATAGAAGGCAAAAGCTCTTCCAGATGTCTTGTCAGCCCAACATACTAGATGCTGCCATAACTGGATTCAATAAAAGCTCATATTCAGCAAACTTTATTACCAATTTACTTAAGCCAGAAAATGCTTTTGCTCTGAAAAGCAAACAAAGAAAGACGTGATGTTTTTATCAGTTGAACTCCAGCATGTCATTTACTGTGTTAAATACTATCCCACTTCCATTCTTCTACTGAAGATTTTCTGTAGACTGCCATTGCTAAACCTGGAATTTCAGAAACTGTCATGTAGGAGTACACAAGTGAGAAATGCATGTGAACAAATTGGTAAATGGTGCGTGCAAAGCTGCTAACAATGCAAACACATACATGACATGCACAAGCAGACAGGCATTTCTGTGAAAGAGTTACGTGTTTGTACATGCAACTGATACGTACTCTGAAGAAAATGGAAGCTGAGAAAAAAACAGGAAAATGTTATAGAACAAATAGAGAACAGTGCAATGTGACTTTGTGAATATGAAAATGAAGAGAACAAAAAGAGTAGAAAAATCATCAGAGTAGCTAATGAAATCTCTGTACGGTGATGTAATTAAAGTGCATTAATCATTATAAACGATCATTTCCCTTTAAACATCTGCTCCCTTTCACTTGGCAACAATCTGGGCAGTGTCATGAATGATGGGGTTTTGGATTATGCTGAAGGGCATGTGTTATCTGAGAAACAAAGTGGAACATCCCAGCTTGACACGATCTGGGACAGCAGGGCTTTTCCTCAATTCAGGTATAGCATTAAGGAAATAAAGGGGGAAAGACTGGGCATTACTTACAGTGGAAAGGAGAACCTGGTATAAAACTGAACCCTGCCTTCTCAGCCATGGAAACAAAATTTAATTTGGTGCCAGTGGATTCAAATAAAGTAATTCCTCTGGGAAAAGAGACCCACCCAGCCTGCTGCTTTTACGAGAGCCTTAGGAGCCGTAGTTGCTTGTAGGAGAGGCCTTGTTTCCTCCCTGCTGAGAAGTAAGCACCACAAAAGCCTTCCTGACCCCTTTCTCTGCGGCAGCCTGGCAAGAATGTGAACTAGCAATTTCAGGAGAAGAGTCTCTTTTTCCTCTGGCATAAGCAAAGTGTGCAGAAGGGCCGTGACCATCCTTTACTGCCTGACAGTCTGTGGTTCCGAGGCATCTGCCTGCCTCCCCGCTGCCCGTGAAGCAGATGCACATGTGCTGCGGCAAAGCCTCTGCCTGCAGATACCGGTTTGGAGCATGAGTTGCTCCAGTGCTGTCAGGGCTGTGTAAAGTTTCTCGTGGGCTGTGTTTTGGTTTAGTGTTCGGCCAGGAGTCCTGGATTGCTGGTTTGTCTCTGCCATTACAGAGGGACACTTAGTCCCTAACGGTGAGAGTTCCTCCCTGTTTTTTTTATCCTTGTACACATCTGACTCTTTCATTTCCATGCACTTGGTAGCCTGGACACTGGTTGTGGGCACAATCAGTGGCCCCTGTGTACCTGCATTTTCTCTTCTGTCTTGCTGTGCTTTTGTGCCTGGCTCTAAGGCAGGGAGCAGGAGGCAGGGGTTGTGCTTTTCTTACACGGACACACCTGGAGGTGGAGCCCTTTGAGGCCCACTAGTAACAGAGATCCTCCATCTGCTAAGCAACACTGATTTTAATGCTAGTCTAGTTTTCTTAGTAAATCTATAATGCATAGCAGCTAGGGAGCATGGATCTCAAGCATTGGATTCAGAGTACTGTGTTTCTATCCCATTGGTCATTAGCTGCTGGCTTAAGTTCTCTTTCATGGCACTTAATCATCTGGACTTGAGGCTACGTTGGTGGAGAAAATGCATGTGCCCACATGGATTTCCAAGGGAGGCAGAGAAGAGGAGCCTAAGTCCCACTTAGAGAAAGAGGGCTGGGGCTGTGAACATTGGTAATGCTTCTTCATACCCATTTTTGGCAGATCTGCAAATTCACTGAGGATAGATGCTTTTTCTGCCTGGGCAGAATGCCTTCCCAGCTGTTAGGTGGGGAAAGTGAAAATTAATGCAGCTTTGGTCTTTGCTGTTCAGTTACAGGTAAAATAATTCATCTGGTTTAAGCCTGCTCGTAACAATACTTTCCCTCCCTCACAAGGACTTGCAGGCTTTGTAAAAGTGATTGAGAGATTCAGATAAAAAGTATGTGGTTTATTGTTCTCTGTTTCTCAAAGCTGGTAAAGTCATACAGCGGTATTTAAACCGAAAATCAAAACAACCCTCTCTGCTTCTCACAGCAGTGCGTAGATGAGTATTGCAGAAGCCCAGTGTCGAGATTTCAGGCTTAAGTGCATGATGTTTTAGGTGTGCTCTGGATTTCTACCAGCCTGCTGCTGCCATCCCGTAGACTGCCTTTGTAGTGCAGCTCAGATGGGTCCCAGCCAGAGGGCAGGGGTGTGCCAGCCACCTGTGCAGGCAGCATGTTGAGCAGAAAGGGGAGCCCAGCCAGGTGCCTCCGATCCACTCACCACTATATCCCCTCTCTCCCATCTGCTCTTGCCTGGGCGCTGCTCCGTCCAAGAGCACAGTAATGCTTTTCCCTAAAAGCCCTAATTCCCCTCAGTAGCCTCCAGGGCACTGAAGTGAGGATGTACTCTATCTGGCTGCAGAAATCCAAGAAAGACATAGCATCTTTGAGTCCTCCTTTTTTCATCATTTCTTCTGCACCTGAACCAAAAGCTGCAAAATACATTGGTGTAGACTTAGAAAGTCAAATAGATTTCCATGGTATTGTGTGTATTTAAAAAAAAATATACAATTCATTGTCCAATTTTAGCTTCACATTTTCTTTGGCCAGTGGATTATTCACAGTTCCAGCTGCAGGGATTGGTTGCACAGGAAGCAAGGGCAGAATATTATGGAGGTAAAAGTCTCCAGGAGACCTGCCTTGCATAAAAGGCATTGTGCAGATATTTGATGCAACACAATTTTCTTACTGCACTCACCCCATTTCCTTCTAAACTTACAAATGTAGGTATATAAATCTGTGCACTTCGTGCCTTATTTTGTACCCATCCAGAACATCCAACACTTGCGAGGGAAACAACAGCTCTATTTCAAGCAAGTGTCTTCAGAGTCCGCTTCTGAAAAGATCTATAGCTAGAGTTAGATATATATGTTGAAAATAGACCTATTTGTGTTGTGCATAGGGGTTGAAATAATGGTTTAGTCATTCTCTTTTCTAAACTGTTTGTGTAATGCAGAGCTTGTAAGTTTTCATTATAGCGTAGGTCATGAGTACCCAGTTATGTTTCTTTGGAGACTGAAGTCCTGTGTATTGTTCATTTGAAATTTTTGGTTGAATCAGATGAGGTTATTTATGAGAGTGTCCTTGTACCACTGCCACCTAATGGTCAGGGCATTGTAATTAGGTGTGTGGCTTAGGTGTCTTCTGGAGAACTGATCCTATCACCAGTGTTAACCTTATCTTCTAAAACTAGATAATGGTGTTAACTGCTCTCAACTTCATTTTCAGCCCTTAATAGTCTGTTCTGGAGCCTCACTGGACACCAATATGTACATTCTTGCTCTGATGGTATATGAGAGATAAGGAGATGTAGTTTTCATATGGCAAGATCCAGGAAGAAAGGGAAAGCATTAATCAGATAGGTGTAATCTCCAAGGGAGAAAGTACTTCATTTTAATTCAGCATTTCCCTTTGATGAAAAGTTTTGTGAATTTTATTATGTGGAATTTATATGAAGCTTGGGTTTAGGTAATCAGCTTTAATATTTATACTCTTAGGGAAAAAAATTGAATCATTAGTAAGCATGCATAATTAATGAATAAATTATATTTTTCCTTTGTTTTCCTTCAGGTATAAGGAAATGCTAGATCTAGTGATATCACCCAGCCTGACTGTAAATAGAGAGTGCCCTGACAGACTGAAGCTTAACCTTTCTAACATTTATGCCACGGCTCCAGATGACATAGAAGGTAGGCTGCCTCTTTTGCTTACTGTTTACTGGCTTTAACATAATGTGTGTGTATATATATATATGTAACCAAAGGGAACTGGCCACGTGCAGGCCCCTGCTTCTGAGAGTTAGTTCTGAAGCATAGTAAGCATCTGAGATTTTTGAATATTTTTTTTGTAGACATTTCAGCTGTGGTTGAATCCTTCAGTTCAGCAGTGCTGTGAATGCAGATAGAATTGAACTGGGTTTTGTGTGGGTATACATCTGTGTGTAATAGCTGCGTGCATATGCACACGTGCATGTGTATGTTTGCTCCACTGGAGTAGTTACAGTTACAAAACATAGTTTATGTGGAGCTGGTAGGTTTGTTTGAACTGCACTAGAGCCCAAGTGGTGGCATCAATGTGAGCCCTGTGCTTCAGTGGCTGTGCTGCTGCTGTTGAGGTGGGGAGTGTGGGAGGTCCCAAGCCCCACAGCATGATGTGCAGCCTGAAAACATTTACCAAAGCAGCCCCGTGCCCCACTTCGCATCGCTCCGAGATCTTTGGTATCGTCTCCAAACGGTTAGCCCTGCTGGGCTCTGGTCTGAAGTTTCATATTTGGCAGGTACCAAGGACAAATTCCTTTAGTGGTTGAGGCTCTGATGGAAATTTATCTGCTCTTCTCCTTCTCCCCCATCATACTGCTCAAGTGAAGGAAACAGAAGAATGTTAAATCTGCTAAAAAAATTATTGGCAAGTGATGCGGCTGAACTAGTTCTTGCTAGTACAATCCCAGCTATTGTTTGCTGCGGTCAGGTTCTGTCAGCCTTCCTGTTGGAGGGGAGTTAGCAAAAGGCACTGCTTATTATGTCTTAGTAGTATGTTTAACCCTTCCTTTATTGGGCTCTTAGAAGCCAAGGAGGTGTTGTGCTTGCATATTTGCTAAGGCATTAGAAATTGTGTGATTAAATCACATACGTGATGACTGCATGTTTACAAGAGCAACTGAAGGGATAACAGTCTAAAGGAAACATCCTTTACATGTGTGTGTTTGCAGAAAGGATTAGAGCTAGAAATGATTTTTAAATACATCATTTTGTAAACTTCTTGGTGCAGGAACTATTGGTTATTATGTGACACAAATGAGAGCCAATATAGTACCTGTATGGAACCAGTTAGCTCCTGACAGCTCATGTTGATATGGTTTTTATGGAAATATTAAGGTTATTTTTCTACAGAATCATCTCCTGTGCAACCAAGATTATGCTCTTTCCCTTGAAAGTACTTCTTGTTAATTTGAAGAACAGGAAAACACTGCTGTGTTTGTCAAGCTTCAGACTGCCAGAGCATTTAATGGAATAAATGCACACAAATGTATGCTCTGTATTATACCTATAGTTTTAATTTTACCAAGTCTAATCACAATACTTATTTAGGTAGATGTTCACATAGATGTCCACAGTGGTAAAAACAGTGTTATCAGCTTGGCCATAGGACAGAACATGATGAAAATCTAATTTTGTTTTCCAGGCAGCAGTAAAGCAGCACCACAGTGTCCTCTCCATCTGTACTCCACAAAGTGAGTGCTTGTGCCAAATGCTGTGATTTAAAAACTGTGTTTTGCTGAACAGCCATTTTGTGCAGACTTCTGTCACCTTACAAAGCATTCACCTTAAGCCCATCCACCTGTTTCCACACACGTCTCTGGCCCAGTGAAGGGACTGGTTCATCATCTTGTTAGATATGAAGGGAAAGGAGGTTTGAGGTATTGTGAGCTATACTTTTGTACCCCTAGGAATCCAAACCTCATCAATTTTGAATATTGTTGTGATTGAGTGACCACAGGGGAGTATGTTGAAATGTCAGAGATTTCCCATCACAATCGGTTGTTTGGCAAACTCAAAACAAAACATGAAACATCAGACTGTTAATTTTATTTTATTTTTTAAAATTGCTTGTATTTGCACAGTCTTAAAGTCCCCATGCATTTAGGTAGGTTAATCTTAATAGCTTGTATCAGGAACTGTATACTGAAACAAACTTTTGCCCCAGTCTGGTCAATTCTGAGTTGCCAAAATATTCAGCTTCATACTTTGTATATTATTTTATCAAAATGTCTAGAAATGTTCTACGTATGCTCTAGAAGATCATGTACAGTAACTGTTACCTTAGACCTTCTGTTTTTCTTGTTCTGAATAGACATTATCCTCATATAGTGACAGTTCCGTCTTTCCCAACAATGGCAACGTACGGACAGACTCAGTACAGCGCGGGAATCCAGCAGGCTGCTGCATACACTGCTTACCCTCCTCCAGGGCAACCCTATGGCTTACCCTCCTACAGTGAGTACTCTGACAGCGTGTTACCTTTGAGGACATCTTCCTCTTGCTCCTGGAAAATATATTTGAAGTCTTAAGATTTAGACTGAAAGGTTATTTCTGTCTCGGCAATGTTCTCTTTTTAGGATTAGAGAAATATCTGCCTTCGTTAAAATTGTTAGGATTATTTTGAACTATCTATCAGCTCTTAATATCCTGGGTTATGGTCTTACAAACCAGGTAAGTTTGGAGCCAGTCAACAGTAGGATATGAGGCAGCATGAGAGATTCTGATTCAGTAGGATGTGCCACGTACGAGTAGCAGCTGCTGAGTGTTCTTGTGACTCACTGTCAAGACAAAGTCTCTTGCAGTAAGTGTGATATTTAGGTAAACTACATTTTGTCTCTCGATTCTTCCTGAGGTTTCAATGCTACAAGCTGCTTTTAAGAAAAAGTATATTATTATGGAAGGACCAGGATATAAAGCAGAATAAGACATAGGGGAAATGGTGCAGACCAAAAAGATATTGCTCTTGCTTAGGTACAGCTCTTTTAGCATTGGGTCCCTTATTCCCAGCTGATCCTCGAAGTGCTGAGTCTTACAGCATTAAAATGGCTTCATTTTAAGTTTCCACTCCTAGTTTCTCTCATGTTCTTAAATACCTTCATTTGGCAAATGCAATATCCCTTCCCAACAAGAAGCTTTTATACAGCCATTGACAAGGCTTTCAGTGAAGGGAAGTGCAATGCAGTGGTGTGGAAGGCCAGGGAAATGGGCTTTACAGAGCTGAAGCTCTCCCAGGGTGATGAGAGGAATATTTTGAGACCCTTTCCTAGAGCTACTTGTGTGTTTGCATCAGCTGGCTGATTTCCAAGGCAAACTCTGAACAGTTGTCCTGTTAGAACAGGTGGAAATAGAGCCATTTGCTACTGCCTAGAATCTTTAGGGCATACATGTGTCAGGCCCATATGCTGCTTATAAATCCTGCAGATGACCTCTTAGCATCCTTGAACAGTGATTTCCCTCCCCCAGCCCATATACCCTCTCTAAGATACTCAACACAGCATATGAAAAACTTCACCTGGCTGACAACCAAGAACAATGAAGCAGTATTGTTTTTAGGCACAAAAATAAAACTGGGCCAGTTTCTAGACAAAACAGAACATTGTGTGGAAATTAATTTGGTGCTAAGTTATTATGCTGTCTGACAACAGTTTTTAGACTTCCAAAAAGGCCCATTCTCTGAAGATTAATTGTAGCTGGGGTAGGTTGAGTGCTTGTATGAGGAGCACTGAGGTAATTGAAAAGCTTGGGATGTTATGAAAAGCAGCTTCTCCGTGCACACTGGCAAATCCCTTTGCTTCCCCAGCAGTAATGGAGCTGGATGCTTGCACCAACACATGCTCATTCACTGTCCAAATAAACTTCCTGCATCTCACAATGCAGCATTGTCATCTTGTTGCTAACTTGTACTCAAATTGCATTGCAGCTATTCTCACCTAAAGCTAAAAGATATGATTTTTGTTTGAGAAAACATTATCTGGGGGAACTTATTCCCAAGCTGAGCAAATGCAGACTTACTGCTTTTAAGAGAAAGCAGCGTGTTTGGTCAAAGCTGCGTGAATTCGTCTTGCCTTTTGGCAAGTTTGCCTACAAGTGCTAAAAGATGACGACAGGCAGGGAAGTGTATAAATCCAGGGCCAGAACATCAACAGGGTCTTTGTTTAGTCCCAGCACCCAGGGTGTGTCCAATGGCCATTTTTTGTTTTGTGCAAACAGACATGCAAAGAAGGGAAGGATCACGCCCAAAGGGTTCATAATAAGACGCACCTTTCAGCTGTTTATTTTAATAATACAGCTGTACAGTCTCAGCAGCATCTCAGAATAAAATATCAACCCCTTTCACTACCAACAAAGGTTTCATCTTGCAATGTTTAATTCAACTATTGCTGTTCCCCCTGTAAACTGTCGGTTTAATTGCCTGATTTTAGTAATGAACAGATTTTTGGGGCTTCAGGGCTTACCTGTGGTTCCTGAACTGTATATCTAACTGTATAGATGATAGTCCTCCTGTATGACTTGCTAATAAATATTTTGCTGCCAATGCTGGAAAAATAATGCAGGCAAAAGATAACTGTTGAGAACAGAAGTCTGGGGGTTATTTCGCTGAAGGTCCTGTTGCTTTGTTAATCATTGCTTGCATCTGATAACCGTTCAGAAAGTTCATGAGTCGATGCAATTGTTTAATGCTAAAACAAAACTATTTGTTCAGAAATTGATTTTGGAAACAATATTATTCATGACTGTTTACCCTTCTCAGCAGAAGTTCGTTTGGGTATGGATACAGGATGTAGCTGACTTAAATATTATTTGTGATGAATTTACACAACTATTATTTAACTGGTTTGAGTAATGCAGATAATTAAAAAAATACATAAAAAATGTAGGAAAAAAGAGTTCATAGGTTAAAATCTAGCTGAAAAATTGCTAATTTCTAAACTTCCTCTGTATGACAAACACTCATGTTCTGCTCTTGTTTCCTACTCTATGTCCCAAAGGTATAAAAACAGAGGACAGCCTGAGCCATTCCCCAGGACAGAGTGGGTTTCTTAGCTATGGATCCAGCTTCAGTGCCCCAACTGCTGGACAAGCACCATACACATACCAGATGCATGGTGAGTACAGCTTGGTGCCTTGCAGGATTTGCTGTGAGAAGTCGGAATCCTGTACTCCTGTGTTAGACCAGTTCTTTTGCAGTTACAATGGAAAGCTCAGGCATAGGCAGTGGGGACAGAGAAGGAGGTAAGTCTTCATACATCTGTTTTGCTCATCAAGGAATTAATTTCTGGCTGAGGTATTGTATTTGGCACTCGTATGCCCTAGCAAAACTTCACATATGATGAGTATAAGCTGTGGTTTCTTTTTTTTTTAATTAATTTTGTGACTGCATGCCTGAAATTGTTATGTTAGTGTGAATTCCTAGATTCTGAATGGAAGTAAAACCAAGGTGGTTTTACACTTCACGCAAACAGTCCTGTTATTATTGTGCTTCTGTCTTATGCTGTCCTGAACAAACTGCTCTGTGATAAAGTGCTGTATATTTTCTCCACTGGTATTTTTTTTAAAGCTGATACCTTGATAATAAAAAAAAAATGTTTATACTGTTAAGACATAACTGATAGGTGCTAAGATACATCTGCCTCTTTTAACTCCCAGAGTACCAACACCATTAATTACCTACAGACTATTGAGGTAAGAGACAGAAGAGCAGAGCTGAAAGCAGCTGGTTTTCTCTCAGGGTTACTGAACTAAGATTTAGTAAGTTTAGAATAACTGTTTTATTGTTGTCAGAACAATAACTGATTATAAAATAATCAGTTAGATTCCCTTAAGGCTTCAAAGACTGTGCCTTGCACTTGGAGCTTTATAACATTTTGTTTTGTTGTACAAGCAGGAAAGATAAAATATACTCCTGTTTCTAAAAATAGAACTTCGAGTTATTTTCTGGTCGTTCCACTTGAGAAGGTGTATGAAACACCATCTCTCCGGAGACTGAATGTTGCTTTGCCAACTCCAGGAAAGTCATGAAGGGGTTTAAATCTGAATTACCAAGAAGTATAAAGTAAATTAAAATGGTGGAATTTTATTTGTGATTCTCTTTAGCCAATTTCTAGTATGGTGCTTGATTTCTTTGAGCATTTTGACAATGTTGGTCGGAAGCCTGAACTGCATATGGCAGGTTTTCATTGTTTTGACTGATAGTGCATGTGCTTTTTGCTGCAGTTTGTGTTGTTCCTGATCTTTGTGAATGAAGTTTATTTTTACTTATTTGTTTGTTTGTTTTCCTGGAACTTGTTGAGACATTAAGCATGAAGTGGAGGACAAGTACTGACATTTGGATGTACTCTGTGTAATCTGAATTTAAAAACACCTGTCGGGGTAATCCTGCAGAGAATGATGATGAATTCTAACAAAACAATAGCAGATGAGAGGAACCATAGCATAACCATTTCAGCTTTACATACAAGTTATACATATCTTGTTTTACATACAATAATCATGATGAGTATATTCTGAGAAATAGGTTATGTGCTTAAAATGCCACTCCATCTCTGTGCCTCTACCTCGCATCCTCGGGTAGCACAGTTTCATTCCACACCTGCAGGCCACGTGTTCTGAGTCCATTGTGGTGTTTGTATTGAACTTGACTGGAAAAAGTAAAGATGATATTTTGTCCTCTGCTAAACCTCAGCACACCTGCATTTCAGAGTGCTTTGTGTTAGATTAGAATAATCTGAGTGGTTAGAGACTGCAAATTCTTTATTTACTTGGGACTAAAGTTTTAAGATGGCCCCTTTGCTCAGTCAAGAGGCATAGACAGGCAAATTTTGTGTATCAGCACTTGAAAATGCTACATTTTCAAACAATAGTGACACAACCATGTGTTGCACCAAAACAGGCTGGGAGGAACTTCATGCATATGTGTATGAGCATGAATGTGCCCAAAGTGCTTTCAGATAATATTTCCTAGTACTGGGTGAAATCACTTCTTTTCAGATTTTTGTGCCAGGAGGATCACGTCAGCCAACTCACTAAGCCTTTAATGCAAAAGAAAACAGAGAAATACCATTTCTGCAAGTGGCAGGTGCTTACTACAAGGCAAAGGGAGCAGGGGTAAATGTATCTTCCTGTTGTAAACAAATATTTCCACACATTTTCTCATTGCTCATGAGAGGGACAGTCTGAAGCTCCCTGACTGTATGGTTTATTTACCTTGCTGAGTGCTAGTGAAAGGTTTGAGTGAGAAGCCAGGAGCCTTCCTGTGCTGAGTGGCACCGAGGAATGTGTGCGCAGGGCTTTCCCACGCCACAGCACTTGGGGGTGGGGAGGTGATCACTCCATCTCCCTAAAGCAAGCAAGGAAATCTCCATGCTGCCCAGCTCCAGAATCATTGAGAATTTTGCTAAGTGTACAGCAGTCCTTTTGGTCACTCCATTGCTGTCCCAGGCAGGGCTGTGGGTGGTGGGCTAAACCAGCCGAAAAGGGCAAACTCCTATTTAAATATTTTTATAAAATCAAATCTGAGAGGGACTTCAAGATTCAAGCTCTTAGCCCTCAGTTGAATGACAAAATATTGAAAGAGAGCTCTTCAAGAGGGTGACATGCAGGCAATCAGCAAGAAAAGTTATCTCCAGGAGTCTGTGCAGCTCAGTTTTATATTTTGAAGTGTGAGGGAAAATAAATCTTCTCTTAAGCTAAGTTCTGCAGGTATTGTAAGGTGGTAGTAGCTCAAGTACATAACTGAAATAACTTTTTTATTGTTTGCCTCCATTGAGAACCAGCTCCCAGAACAACATAGTGAGGTCATCTGCGGGTGGGCATGGGTGGTCAGATTGTGAATCTTGAGCAGATTGTGCAGCCTGTGTGGTTTCTCCTCACTGTCCCCTCATAAATGAATTAGATGGTCTAACCTGCAAATAGCCACCTGTTGGAGGTGTGTTACACCTATCTCCAGGGAATGAATGACCTCTTGGGTGAAAACCACTTTGTCTTACAGGGCTCTGGAACACACGTTCTTCAGTAAGGGCCAACGTAGCTGGTGCTGGTTTGTTTACTCTCCTTTTTCTTTGATACCGGCACTAACTGGCTCGGATATGTGTGTCACGTTGCAGCCTCACCTCCCTGGTGGCTGTTGTCAATAACATTGTACTTCTGAAGCCAAATTCTGCTCTCCCTTACATTGGTTTCGTTTTCATTACAAACACACCTGATGCAGGTGTAATGGGGTAGCATTCAGCTTTTCAGCTTTAACTCCAACTTCCAACTGTATCCTGGTTCTTGAGTGAGAGCAGAATCCACTAAAAAGCAAGAATGAAGATATAACATTTTCTTGGTCATTAAATGGTAAAGAAAAAACCCTATTTTACAGCCAGCCAGAAGGGGAAATCTATTTTCATGCCTTCCTAGCATGAAAATAAATTAAATGTGGAAGAGTTTATAAGCCAAATAAATAAAGCAATATGTCACACACACACACACACATGTAAATATAAAAGATGAGATTCACAAGTTCCATAGCTCATAAAAATGACATGAAACTATATCACAAAGGTACTATAGGCTGAAATAATGCTTTTAATTGCCATGCAGCAGTGGATATATCATCAGGCTTTGTGTAGCATTCAAATAAACTGAAATCCTGTATTCACTTATTTACTCTGAAGGAGTGACTTTTTCTTCTCTTTCTCTTCTAACCAGTGCTGTACACAGTGTTGTTTTATGTCTATATTGTATTTACAAAATTAGTTTGTTTCTTAGTGAGGATATTTCTCCTTCTCTGGAAATATTCAGAATCTGTCTGTGTGCACTTTGGTGCAGCCTGCTGTGGGTGACCCTGTTTTAGCAGGGGGTTGGACTGGATGAGCTCCAGAGGGCCCTTTAAACCCAGACCATTCTGTGATTCTGTGAAACGTGCGTGTGACAAATCTGGGGATTCCACTCGTTTTTAGAGTCACGACTCAGAAGAGGAGGTAACAACTTGTGTTAAGTTTTTGTCTTTAAAGTGATAAATTTGTAATGCTGGTAAATAAATGTTGTTTCAAGGTCTATGCAATTTCTTAATCAATCCTCGTGTAAGTGTACAATTATAGCACTGGATCCTCAAGCAAAATCCTAGGCTAGATATTAGAAGTATATCAAGCTTTTTAGCACACATTTTTCGAACTTTACCTCTTCTGACAATTTTGCAGTTCAATGATTTGTTCAGACTTCTGGTAAAATTATTATTCAGTTTTAGATATTGAACATAAGAGACAAAGATTGTGTTCAACTTCTGCCCTGAAGAGCTTACTAACTTAACTGGCAATTGAGGAAACTGCTTGTTGTTGCTGAGGATAGGGGAGAAATCTTTGGAATATAAGAATCCTATAGTTTAATGAGCTATGTAGAATACAAAGAGGAAACTGTGCCAGCACATTAGCTAACATAGAAAACCATCAGCTATGCAGAGAGAGCAATAGCAGCCAGCTTATACAGCATTTCCTGTGGTCGCATGAGCATGTGTTACCCCTTTATTGCACATTAGGCCATCTCTTCTCAGCTTGTCATTAATTCCTAGACAATGCCTTGCTCTCCAGTTATTACTGCTAAAATGACAGCTGGTATGAAAGTATGAAGTTGCACAAGAGTTAAAACTGCGGCCAAGGACCACTGTGGATGCTGTCGTTGGGCAGGAAAAGATTTGACTGCCTTTTTTTTTTAATATCCAGATCTCTCTACCCACAAAATACTTTTTACATTACAAAGGAAAATTCAGTTATGTAACTGAGATTGCTTTCCTTTGCCAAGAAATTGCAAAGCAGTATTGAGTTCTGTACAGACATAAATTTTGGGCCAAAGACATACACAGTGAAATTCTTTGCTACTGCTGAGCATTTGTTCCCTTTGTAGAGTTCATTCTGATCAGCTGTCAAATAATGAATGAATAGAAAGCAGCATTTCTTTTGTGCAATGCTGATTTGAAATGTACTAATTATATATGTTGCTGATGTTTGTGGGATGAATTGCTTATGAATGTTCTCCTGGCCTGAGACCAAGTAAAATATGAATATTTAACCAATTGAACTTTTTTCTTATGCTGGAAACGTTTTGGCTCTTGTTAATATCTGGATTAACTGGATAAATCTTTTTCTAAGAGATGCCTGAATTTCTTGCAATTGTATGCTAGTTTGTGTGTTACCTATTTAATGTGAGGCCATACATATTTACTTGGCAGGAATTGTTCACTCTGCATGTGTGAATTTTGCAAAGGAAGAGGCATATTTAATTTTAAGCTTGATTCTTTAAATAGTTAGCAATTAAATGAATGAGAAGGGGAAGTTTCACTCTACACTTGAGAAAGCGGATTGTGCTTCAGCGTACAGACAGTGAATCCATCTGAAGTCCCAGGAAATAAGGGAGAGCAAGAGTATGTTCCCAGCAAACTGTCAGTCAGATGCCTTAGATTCATAAAATTAAAACCTCAGTAGAAAATGTGTAATCTCTTTCAAAAGCTTGTTCTTCACAGCTGGTTTGCATTAGTTGGAGTCTAAAACTGTGGCAGTAGGGCCGTGCTCCACTCCATGGTGAGTTCAGCAGGGAGAGGCCTCTCTTCAGGAGGGGTCAGACCTCACTTCTTACAGTGTAAATACAAGGTTCCCCAGAATAACAGCACAGTCTCCCTTTCAAAGATTTTTAAACACCAGGGGCTGACCATGGTGCATTTACTTTGTTTTAAAATGAACTGTCTTACAGGAGAGGAAAGTCAAGGGGAGAGGCAAAGGTGTTGACAGTGATGTACTGTAAGCTGCAAGAATCTCTGCTACTGCTACTCAAGGAGAAAGCACTGCATTAATTGTTTCTATTTACTGCTTTTTTGAGATTCCATTCAGAACTCAGTCCTTGGTCATTTTTAAACAAGGAGACACTTGAGAAGAGGCTGTGCTGTTGGAAGGAGTAGACACCCGTGGATGGTCTTGCAGCTAGGGGAGTACCTGTATGCTTGTGAGAAAGAAATGGGCTGACAGATCATCTGTGACTTGGGCTCTGTGCAGGCTTATCAGGGGTTTAGTAGATCAATGTCTTCATCCCTGAGGAACAGGCCCAGGCATCTTCTCTGAGACAGTCTCTTCCATCTGCTGAGGTGCTCGAGAGGAGGTTTCACCAGAGGGGGGTGTGGAGTGCCTTTTCATCACTTTTGTAGGATGTTAAAAAAAAAAATATAGGATAGTAACAGCTTGGGAAATTATGAACTTGGCCTTGAGAATTCAGCTTACAGTGCAGTTGGCATAGAATATGCTAAAATGTTATAGAAGCTTCACTGAATAATTTATTCAGTATACCTCATAGTGTTCTCTTGAAAATATCTAGAAGGCAATAGAAGAGTTAGTGTAAAATTACACATGAAAATCTGCATCAAGAAACATCATACCTGCATAGTCAAGCACTTGCAAGGTAGGAAGGATCAGATTTATGATGCTGGTGCATCTTGGTACTGCTTTCTGTTGTATCTCATTTCCAGGCACTGTGTGAGGTAATGCTTTAGTGGAAAAAATAGAATGCATTTATACAGTCAAAAATGTGATGATGTTGGTGAACAAATAAGCTCTGATCCTGCCTCAGTTAGCACAGGCTGTGAAACTTGGGAGTTTCTTAGCTGCTGTGCTGTCATTGGATAATGCTCCTGTGTGGGGTTTTTTGTTTGTAGTTTGGATGCATTTTCTGTTTATATTGGCAGAGTTTAAACACTGAAACTTCTGCACTACAATACACTGACCTCTAGAACTACAAGAATACCTGCACTGTCTAAAGAAGAGTCCATTAACAGTTATTAAAAAAAAAAAAAGGACACAAAATTAGCTTAATTTTAGCTTTAATTTTAATTAGCATTCTGTAACTGGCAGTTTAATTGAAGCTGACAAGGCAATACCAGTGCAAAGATCACTCTGCTTTTGTTGGTTTTTTTACACATTTCTCTGAGCATCCCCTCTTGACCACTGTTGTGGTGTTTTTCCTGGAGGCACTGTAGTACTGAAGCAGTGCATGGAGGGGCTGGAAGAGCCTTGGGGCAGACACCTGGCTCTAGTGTGTTCAGTAGAGAGTTACCATGGTTCTCAGTGTACTGCTCAGATCACGCTTCTTTTCCTCTTGAGCAAGGTGAATCTCTAAACATGTGGCTGTGCTTGCAGGCCAGGTTTTTATTCCCAGTTGCATGCCAGTAGATGTTATAGGGCTAGTTAGGTTTTAATGCTGACCTGGAAACTGGAATCTTGTAGCCTCTAAATAGCATAGGATGTGGCAAATCCAGCTTTCCTTCATCATGTCTTGTTATCTGTCAGTGGAGGATTGCATCCAGGATGGAACTGCAGCTGGAAGAATCTTTAGTCTTTGGTGTCCATGGAGTCAACTCAAATAAAGTGAGTTTTGCTGGCTGATTTTTCAACAAGGGATTGCACAGAAACAGCCTACATCATTGTTGTAACAAAGTTCACTTTTTGGCTCTAGACGTCTATTTGTGATTTGATTTTTAAGAAATCTAATGTGATTTCCTTCTCCTTCTATAGCTGCAGCATCATTTTATAGGTGTGGTTAAAAGGAACACTTTCTCCAAATACAATAAAATTTAATTGCTTTCCCATGGTTCACATCCTGAGAGTAAATATAAACTATCCCAGCACTTTCAACACCATCGTTGAGCTGGATTGAGCTATACAGGTGATCAGGCTCAAAAGGATGGTAAAAGCCAGGCCTTTAAAACTGCTCTGGTCATCACTTGTTAAAGCTCTTTGAGGCTCTGTGTGTTGAGTACTCCCAGAAGCAGGCAGCACGGCAACAGCTTTGACTCAGAAAAACTGTACTGTAAAATGTGTTTTGTATCACCATTGGAAGTGCCCTCAAACACCTGGTCAGGTTAGCAGGACTGAATGGGATTGTAGGGGGAGACAAATGGACATCTTTTAAATGGGTTGCTCATCAGAGACTGTTATCTGCAGGAAGTGTTCGTACACTTCTGGGAGCAGAGCCCTTGAACCGATACTGCTGAGGGAAAGTGCTGTAATGTAGAATCATGCCTTTCATCTAGGTTAAAGTAATTTGCTCTTCCCTGTACTGTCTGAACCCTTCCAGACAGAAATGCAAGACTGTTTCAGGGGAAGGGTTCATTATGCCTAATGGCAAACAGTTGAGCAATATGTTGCAAAGTACATATGGGTTGAGTATTTCTTCTGCTTTAACAGGTAAGGTAGTCTTGAAATACCTTCACAGCTGACAGCCATGCAATGTTTTATGAGCTTTCTTGCCCAATAAATGCAGGCAGATGTTGTAGGATTTGGAACCTTACAAGGCACTGGAGCGTAGTTGGTGGGAGGTAATTTTGATGAGCGCTTAACCTGAAAAAGTAGCAGCTTGAAGAAAGCAATATTTACTGCAGGAAACATTAGCTTGTCAGAGAGCTAAAGCACTGCAAAGACCCTTTCTGAATGACCATGCAAGTCTTCAGCCAGATGTTCTTCATAGCATAAAGTAATGCATGCTGCTGGGAGTTAGACTAAGGCCTTTCCTTGCATCACTTACAGTCAGTGTTGTTTCCGGTAGGAAAACAGCTTGCTAATGTAAGAATACACAAGCCATTACATGCAAGCTTGTAAAATACCATGCAATTCAGCTGAACCCTGTAGGCATTTATTTTATTAGTGCTAAGTGATCAAATAATCCTTTGAGAAAACCCTCCCTGGAACCACTGTGCAATTCATCTGCACGTTAGAGGAAACGCTTGAATCTAAGCTTTGTTGTTCCGTTTCAAGTACATTCAGAAGTGCTCATGGTAGCCACCATCTGAACACCCTCATCTCAATCCAGTGTTCCATCTTTTGGCTGTTCATCAACTCATAATTGCTGCTGGCTACCCAGGGAGCTGTGATACATACCCTGCTGTCCAACCACGTTAAAACCGGCTGACTCCTCCTCTGACTATTGAGTATTTTATTGAATATTGGAAGTGTAAACCATCTTTTTTTGTAAGGTGTCTGTTCTTCTAAATATAGCAGCTTGTTCTCTTTTGAGCAGTACAGGATACTTAGAGAACACCTCCCTGATGTCAGAGCCCCTCTGACCTGTGAAATGCAAGGACAAAACCTGATTTTTGAATGCTTGCTGGGGTATTGATCTGAACTATACCACAGGCCCCGCCTGTCTCTGTAATCACAACTCCCTAAGACACCATACCAAGTATTTGTTCATAAGCTTAAAGAAAACTTTTTTTTTGCAGTGCCAGAGCTTAATTCTGAAGATACTGAAAATAACTGTGAATATTCCCTTATTTTCTTTACTTACTCTTACATGGAAAGGAGAGGAAGAAATGGAGCCTGTTATTGCGGTGACTGAAAGACAGAAAGGGAGAAGCTGAGAGGAAGGAGAAGCTGGCAAGACCGTTTTTGCAGGAGCACAGCCCAGATCACACACTATTGAAATTATCATTGACCATGGCATCGATTAAAATACTTGAATTAAAAAGGGAATAAGGGGAAAATAGCAAATGAAATCCATCTGTCTGAGAACAGGAATATTCCATCAATCAGCTCACAAAGCGTTTCTCTATGCACTCATATGGAGAAGGGCCACATCTACTTATCAAGGAGAAGTCCTGGCGCTGAGTATGTACGGCATATGCGTGCCTTTTGTGCGGTGTCTTTTCATGCAAGTGTGTTTGTGATATACATACTTAACAGGAACATTTACAATACCATACATCTGAAGAGCTATCCTTCTATAGAGTCCAGATTGTTTTATTACCAGCTAAATGTTCTTTAAGCTACCTGTGAATGAGGGCATTGTGACATTTAGCAACTGATTTGATTGAACACAGATGTGAACCATATTCCATATGGAGAAGGTCCAAAGGGAGAGATCCTGGGCTTTTTTCTGGTTTGCAAGTAGGCTTTGAATGCACTTCCTTCACATTGAGCTACCAAGATAGGTGGGAACAAATCATTTGCTTGCACATCTGCAGTATTGCAACTGTAAAATAAGCTGCAGTTTGAGATAGTGTGCTGTCTTCAGACGTCAGGAAAAGAGCCAATTTATGTGAAATCAAAAGTCCTGTGGAAACAGGCAGTGTTCACTCAGAAATGGGAGACTGGGCATTTATATACATTGCTTGCCAGAGCCTTCATAGCTGTGCCACATTCCACGTAAGCATCTCATTCTAATGTCATTCCAGTTTATCTCTGAATATTATAAAAGTGTTATTACCTGACAGAGAACTTGAAAAAAAATAATTACATGGGGAACAGGGCCAGTATGCCAGGTCTGTTGATTTTCCAGTGTTTCTTGAGTGTGACATTTACAAAAGCAAAATTGAAATTGCATATGACAGGATTCATTTTATTATAAAAATATTTATTTCTTGTCAACAACTTAGAGAGGAACAGGAAACATTTGGGGCCAGTTTTGATATGCCTTCTGAACTGCTGAATTCTGCAAGGCTGCTCACAGAAACTAACTAGCAAACTTTGTTCTCTGCTCTGGTTGTGCTTGTGTTCCTTCCATTTGAACTGATTGTGCATTATTGGACTGTGGTCTCTCCAGTCTAGCCTGTGAAGTGGAACAGGGACTGAGCCTCCATGAAAAAGCTGTAGTCCCCAAGACAAAGATTGATGTTGGAATGAAGTATTTATGAACCTAAATCTTCAAGATCTTTCTTTTCCTTGCAGATAATTGATTTTTTCTTTCTCCCAGCTTTTCATCCTTGTTCAACTGGGAAGAAATTCCAAGTTTTCACTAGCTTTTGTTCTGTGGTTGTCTCAAGTGTCTTTATGTGTGACCATTCTGCTATAGCAATACTGAGCTGTGAAGAGCTACTGAGCTTAGCGGCTCTCAACGTATACCCCAAGGGGTGGGGGTGGCGTTCTCCGAAAGTGATGCTGTAGAAGCAGCAAAGAGGGTCGGATTTGATCTCCCCTTAGATAAACTATGCTCAAGTGATTTCTCCTGCTTGGTCAGGATACAATGATAGGGGGCAGAATAAGTGAAAAATCCAAGTTGCCAAAATGTGTTCCCAGACCTGTTGAACTTCAGGTTATAGGAAATACCAGTCTTAAGCACTTTCACAGGTATTAAAATATAGAGGTAAAAAATCAGGAAGTTTAGTTTGAACATCCCCTGGGCACAGGGAGTGAGACTGCAGCAGCCTGCAGGGGCACCTGGACTTGGGCCTGGGTTGCTCAGCTAAAATGGCAAAAATATGTTCTACAAAACCACAGTGTGAACTCCACCACGCAGGGCCCAGTCGCAGTGTACTGTGGGAAGCCATGGAGCACGAGTCATTCCCCGTCCCCTCGCTCCTGTGTTTCTACCCTCTTCCCACATACTCACCCTGTGTGTGCATGGACACACTCATTTTGCACAGCTGGTGCAAAGTTCAGAGTAAGTTCATGCCAGTTGTGCAGATCTCCTTCTTTTTATAATTCTCTCTGTTTGGAAACCAGGAAGCTATGGTATCATGTGCAGGTAGCACAGCAATAAACGTGTTCTCATCACAATTTACACATAAAGCGTGAGTCCCTCGAGGTAACTCATCCCTCTCTTGACAGCTTTAATAAAGGATGATGGATTGTTTCTAAATGACAGTTTAGGAGGATCAAAAATTCCCCCCTGTATTGTTTTGAGCTCTGGTGTACAAGAGATGTTTTGTGTTCTGTGAAAGTTATTTTTGCCTGTAAGCGCTGGGGCTCTATTACTCCCCTTCACAGTGGTGAGAAATGCTTAGTTACCACAGGAATATATTCATCCTGCTTCATACTCGTGGCTTTTTTAAAACCTCAGCAGAAAAGCAAAGCCTAGCGTGGGTGGGAGATGGGGAAATGCCAATAGCTGAATGGGTTATCACCTTCGGCATGCTGCTCTGGGCAGTCTCCCCCTATGGGTTGTGGGGAGGAGGAAGGATTGGATACTGATCCACCCAGAGCTGAGGGATGAATGCCCATGAGAAAGCATCACTTGAACCCACCCTTGCTGTCTCAGCTCCCCAGCCAGTGTATGCAGGGGGCTTGGGCAGACTCAGACCTCCATACACCTGGCAGTCACCCACACACTCTTTTTCCCCTCTCTGTCTTTTTCTCTTTGAAGACTACACGTGGCAGCAAATTAGTTCTGGAGGGCAGAGTCTTCCCTCTTCTTTCGTTTTGGCTTCCAATTATTTTCTCAGTGCTTGTGCTTTGTAGCTGCACTTGGCAGAGTGGTGTTTGTTCAGCTGTCCATTCCCTAGCTAATCTGGCGTCTTAAAATAAAAACAAGCTGGTGGATCTGTGCAGAGAGGTTGCCACATGAAGATGTGCAGAGTGTCATATGGTTAAAGCAGCACTGCCCAAAGTCATTCACACAGTAAGAAACCAGATAAGAAGAAGGGCTGAATGCCTGATTAGGGCTTGGTCTAATGGTACAGGGAGTGACAAAATGAAGCCCAGACAAGAGCCCTCTGTGGCGACGCAGCATCCCAGTCATAGCTCTTTTACTGTGGAAGTAATGACTCTGAGAGCTCTGAAGCCTGTGGTCTTCCATTAGGATGGAACACAGCATAGTCCAGCTTTGGCTTCCTGTATATGAACAGTCAGCCCTTGGAGCTAGCACTGTTGCAAAACACTGGAGGAAGATTTTTAGTATAGATTCTCATCAAACCACACAAGCTCAACAGGAAGTTCTCCACCCAAGTGAAAAGGAAAATTTTGAAACAGAAAACAACATAGACTGGAGTTAAATCAAGGTTAGAACTTGCCAGGGGTGCGGGATCTAGAGGATGGGAAGCTTGCAGCACTCCTACCACATCCTTGATGGGAGGCGAAGGAGGACTGCCCCTAAATATTTGTTATGAACCTTTACTTCTCCACCCATTAAATGGCTGCAGTAATGCCTCCTCCAGCTAAGGAGGCCTGGCTGAACGTCAGCTGCTTCATTTGGGACAGATGCATGTCAAACTCACTAATCTATCCTTTCTCTTCATAATGTCCTAGGATGAAGCAATGGGTTTGTTCCTTGCCTCAAAAATCTCAAAAATATTGTTCTTATGTTTAGGATATCAGCACCAAGGAACAAATAAGGATCCATAAGGACAGATTCCAGGACATATGCATGTGGTTTTATATGTAATCTGAGGGATTTTCCTATGGGAGAAGATGACTAAAAATGCTATTTCATTATTTGTTGGAAAAAAAGAAGTAACTGTATTTTAAAATGGGGTTGAATCCTTATTTTCCAGCTTTGTTTCCCAGCTCTGTAGGTGTTTTAGTGTGTGTAATGGTTATCCTTGAATGCCTTTCAGTAAGCAGACCTCAGGAACAGTTTGTATTTGTCAAGATTTGTGATAATGCTTTTTTTAGTGAGCATGTACTTCCTGTTGGAAATTATTTCTCTTAATAGGTCCTGTTACTTTGGTTGCTGGTGTGTTTTATGACTGTTATATTCTTTCCCTTAGGCACAACAGGGATTTACCAGGGAGCCAACGGCCTGGCAAATTCTGCAGGATTCAGTGCTGTGCATCAGGTATGGTTCAGTATTGATTATTGGTAACCTTGTCACTTATTCTAAACACTATGAAGATTGGTAGATCAGAGAGGTTATCCTGGTGTTTACAGATATTTAAGGAAGGTACTGCCGTGTGTTTTGCTGAACACCATTCTGCTCTGCTGCTGTGGCCTGTCTGTCTGCTGGGCCTTTAGAGGTCTAGATTAATTGTAAGATGTTTGTATCAACACACAGGCTTGCACAGAGTGCAGTCCTTGCAGGAGGAGGATGCCCCAGCAGTATCTGCCATGCTGCTCTAGCAGTGCCAAGATTTTCATCATTCCTGTGCCATCTTACAACTTTCAGACATGTTTTCCATCCTCTACAGAGAGCTCTGCTTCTGGGATCCTGTTGTCTTCTGTCTTGGCCTGTGTAATAAATATGAACGATTTGTAAGAGGCGTTGGCAGGCCCTGATGAATATTGAGCCATCTGAGCTGTCTGTGTGCTTCCTTCTTTGAGAATACACCTGTCTGTGGGCTTCATGCTTCAGATACTGTGATAAATGCATGTATATAAATAAACAGTGTGCATATGTACACAAGACAGTTGTTTCTTAGAAGCAAATGGTTCTTCTTGATTGGAGCAAACAAATGGGTATGCTGTCCCAGAAAATGTGTTTTATTTCACCAATAATTTCAGTTCCTTGTTTGTAAGGTGATTGCTGGCTTGTATTTTTAATGACAACAGTGGGAAATTTCTTTATTACTTCAGTTTTGGCTAAAAATATCAGTATTTACTGCTAGAAGTGCGTTTGATTGAAGTATATAGGTTACCTAAAAAGAGGACTAATAATGGGGCTGTTTTCATCATTTTATGATATTCTTTAAGAGAAAACAATGAAATTCTCTTATTTCTTTTTCAATTTAATTGTTATTATGACAACTTGAGTCTTTGTTCTTAAGAGCTCCCTGATGGCTGAAAATTAATGAAATAGCTGTGTCACAAAGGTGTAAGCTGTTAAGGAGGAAAATGCTTTTAGTCCTTCTAAAGACTGTTTATTATTTATTTTATTTAATACCAAGGACTAATTTGCATTTTTGAACAAATAAAAACCTTTTGCTGAAAGGCAGTCCCCAGAGCATGCATACAGTTCTCAATCTGAAAAACTAAATAGGTGAACAAGAGCAGCAGTTGCAATTAAATCAAAAAAGAAACAAATTAAACCTTTTGTTTTAATTGTCCAGAGAGAAGTTTTCTAGTCTATTCCAATCTTGTGCTTCTCACAAAAGAAAATGTATGAGGATAATGGTATGATGTTTGTTTGGGAGCCTTAAAATCAAGACAAATGAATTGGTGATACCTCAGTTCCCCACGGTCACTTACACCTTGTGTATTTAGGTCATTTTGCTGTAGGTAGGGATGATTACTCAGGCATTTCGTTATTGCTGAGATAGTTGGAGAGTCTCAATTGTGAACATTTCTGCAAATAATTGCTAATTTTTTTCATCATTTTTGTGACCTATTCTAAGAGCTGATCAGAAAATGTTGCTGATCATGGGAAAATGCAGCCTGATTTGCTCCTTCCCTCGTCCAAGTATTCACTCTGTTCTTCTGATTTCTTAGGTATTTTGTTGGTTACAGAGACTAGGGGTTCTGTCACAGCCCTTTTCAAAAGGCCACTCTATTTCACTCGAGTATAAAATCATTGAACTCTGTAATACAAAGTGTCAGCACTGATAACTAAATACCATAGAAAAAGCATGACTTGCCTCATTTCTGACCTCATGTTGATTAGTTGGTCGTAATAAAATAGGAGTATATTTAGGAGAAGCAGAAAAGTTATTTCATAAATGAATGATAAATGGTTCTTTAGTGAAATATTCCTGAGCCATGAATTGCTGCATATGTAGATAACACTGCCTTTGTGGTGCCTTACTCATTTATCAGATAAAACCAGATACATAGAAGTTAAATGTTTCTTTTTTCCTCAAAGGAATATTCATCATATCCAAGCTTTCCTCAAAGCCAGTACTCACAGTATTACAGCTCCTCCTACAACTCTCCATACGTGTCTGCAAACAGCATCAGCCCCTCAGCCATCCCAACCTCCACTTACTCTCTGCAGGAGTCTTCTCACAATATCAGCAGTCAGAGCACAGAATCACTGTCTGGTAGGTGCATCTCTTCAGTTTTCAGTGTGGCAGTCTCAGCCAGCAGTAGGCATAAACACTATAACATTCTTGTTGGAATTTTTTTAAAACTCATATATTTACATGGATAAATCAGATTTTCTAGCACTTAACAGTTCTACATACATGGTGCAGCACAGGGTTCAGGGAAGAGATTAGAAAATTCAAGCTGTCTAAAACCATCTTGTGTCATTTTCATGAATATGCAGGGTTTGATCTCCTCTAAAGGTAGTACAGAAAGGAGAAACAATCACATGCAAACCCCAGATCAGTTCTGAGGGCTAAGGTGGGTAGCAGTGACTTCAAAACAAGCAGCCATGCTCTGAAAAAGCCTCAGAGTTTCCCAATTGATGACATTTTAGTCCATGTCTCTGTTGAGGTTTATATTCACCTTCTACAACAACATGTAATATATGCATTTGTAAATAAGTACATCAAGAGGAAGTCCCTCTTTAAAAAATCAACACAAACTGTTTACCTAAGTTGAAAGTTCAAAATTAGTTTCATGCAAAAAGGCTTCAAAATTTGTGGCCTCTCTTTGAGTGCTTAATTTTTAAAGTCTGAAATCTTAAATGGTTTATGGAATTACTGACGGATTATGATTCTCCAATGTACTGTTCAAGCACAATCTTCAGATATCACTTCCCTACTAAAGTTTTCATTGGCATGCAATAACATTTACATAAAACACCACATAATTTGTGGATGATCACAGTATACGCCCATTGTAGGTCTGCTGCCTTATGAAATAAATCTGAACATCTGTGGTTGCTCTAAAAGAAAAATAAACTAATATTGGTATTTAAAAAGAAGTGATCGCAGATTGCTCTAAAAGCAGTTGGAGGATTTTCTGTTCCTTAGATCTTATCTCAGCCTTTTTGAGAAAGGGTGATTTCAAAAAGTCCTGTTAAGCACAATCCAAGGTTCTCTGAAGAAGAATATGGTTATTCTAGGAAGCTGGAGAAGCCACAACTTAGCAAGGTGAAAAGAAAAATATGTTTGGAAAGGATTTGTAATGTAAGGTAAGTGAAATACGGACAGGTTTATGAAACTTAAGCCAACCCAAACACAGACTTCATACGAGGGAAGTTCACCTTTGACTGTCTCTTCTCAGTTATTTCTAAAATACTACATTCTGTGAAATGGAATATGGCTAAACAGGCTAGTGCTATATTTTTAAATAAAAGTTGATGTTGAAAGTATATTTTTAATCATGAGCATTCATTAAATTTTTAAAAAAAGCAATTTTTTTTTTTCAGAAGTTGAGTTGATCTTGGTTTCCTTTTCCATTGCCTTTCTAATTTCTCCCTTGAAAAACAAGAGGAGTAAAATTCAAAAAGCTATTTTTTCCAGTGAAAAATGTGATAAGGTTTTTGAAGTGGCACATCCATTTTAAAATGTTGTATGTACAGTTTTGGTGATTTTTTTACATTGTTTTAAGAAATCTTAGGAGTTAAAAGTTATTTCTTTAACAATGTCAGCTATTGACCTGAAAAGAGGAAGATTTTCTGGTGGTGTTTTCGCAATGTTTCAGGTGCTCTCCATTAAAAGTTTTCATGCTTTAATTTAAATGATACAGTGCAAAGTAGATTTACAGTGGAATTTCTTTTCTCATTGTAGGGGAATATTCAACAACACCAGCGAAAGATATAGAAACAGACAGACATCACAGAGGGTCAGATGGCAAGGTACGAGCCCGGTCAAAAAGAAGCAACGATCCTTCTCCTACTGCTGACAGTGAGATTGAGGTAATGACTTTAATTTCTATTCCCTTAGTAAATCCAGCAAAGATAAATATTTGCATTTATTAGCAAATCCCACCATCCGACTAGTGAGTGGTAAGAGCCAGAATAGAATCAGTAATATAAGTGGAGCCTCCAGACAATGGTAGACAAAATAATTGCACAATTTCTATGTTATCAGCATCTCCAGTGTTCTTAATAAGTACTTTTTTTTAACTTTGGGCTTTTTATTAGTCTTCTGTTTTGTTTCCTCTGACTTGATAGACGACAGGGGATTTGTGTGGTTGTCAGGAGAGCAGACTCTCAGGATGACCAGCACACACATAGTTCCAAAATTCCTGATGTTTCATTTTGCCTGCTTTCACAAAGCATCTACAGTCCGTGCTCCAAGTGGGTTTGAGATCTTAAAAAGCTCTAGTCCAACAGGACATATTTCCTGACTGAATGAATTCTTGCAGTTGCTTAATATGTAACTATATTTCTTTTTTCCACCCCGCCTGTCATCGCAGCGTGTGTTTGTGTGGGATTTGGATGAGACGATAATTATTTTTCACTCCTTACTCACGGGAACCTTTGCATCCAGATATGGGAAGGTAAAATTTAATTTTTTTAGCATTACTGCTTGTCCAGCCAAATTGCATCAGGAACTGTGGGGGCAGCTAATGAGACAGCTTTTCAAACAGATGCTGCCGATTTTATTCAGACGCATTTGTGTAAATATGTCCTGTGGTATTTCCTTCTAACATGTGAAAATTTAATTTACCTCCCTTTCATGTTGCAAGTAGCCTCTTGATTTTCAAAAGCTCGTATTGTTCAGCTGCTGGTAGGTAGGACATCAGGATGTTCTTTCAATGTCTGTCTTCTGCAAGAAAGAGCCTATCGAGCAGCCAGACAACATCACTTGAGCTTGAATGAGGTAACACATTTTTGTTAAACTGGTGTCTTCTTACGAATCTCAGCCAGTTTCTAAGAGAATTTGTGTTCATCAGTCTAGGTTGCCATGAAAGCTTCCCACATGGCTGCTGATGCTCACATTTTTAAAGGGTTGTAGGAACCATGTCTTTAGCTATCCATACTTCAGAATACCTCCTTTGAAGTGCAGGCAATTCCATTTTTTTAGGTAACTCTCTGTGGCTGAACAGACTGAACTTGGCTGTTAAGGAGAAAAGCTGACTCTTGGATTTAGTAACATGTGCTTCAATTTCTTCCTAAGGCAGCTTTTTATGATAAACACTTAAGTCACTTGGAATTACTGAATGTCAAACACTTCTAAATGGGTAGGAAAAAAGACAATATCATTACCTAATTAAAGGTGGATGACCTAGTTGGCAGCTGTTTCCACACATGGCTTTGAACAGTCAGCTTCATCAGGAGACTGGAAAATAACCCTGCTTCTCTCTAGAAAGCAGAAATATGATTTGACATCATTTCATGACTTTACCAGCTGTACTTGTTTTACGATGGTTATAACAAGCTCAGTGTGTAATTAGTAAGATAGATTTATTGTTTGCTGTTAGATGTGCACAGTTGTAAAGGATATAAAATGGTGTTTGTGGTGTGGAAGTCTACTGCAGCACTTGGAATGCTGCTAACACTTCTAACAGCACCCTCTGAAAACCAAGCACGTGTTTCCAAGCAGGGATTTATTCAGGCCCATGTTGTACAAGGTAATTGGAGCGGTTACTTTTCCCAGGGAACATAATGAACGAGGCAGGCTGAGGTATATATGTGTAAGTTCAGACCTACTGCCTGCAAAAACCAGAAAGAATTAAGCAGGATCAGGAAATATAAACTTACTCTGTGTGGATCTGCTGTGTGGTTGTGCTCAGCATTGGGTGGGGGCTGCAGTATGCATGTGGAGAATTCCCTTAACGGTCTTGGTCTTAGCATAAAACCTGCAAAGCAGATGCCTTCATCTGCTGCCTCCTGCACAAGTTTAAAGGGTGTGGGGTTGGGATCTGCTGCGTGGGGGACAGATGGTGCTGTACCAAGGGGTGTGGTGGACCCGTGGAGCTGAGCAGCTCTGCCACTGCAGTGCATGGGAGCTCCTGCTGATGGGCTGCCACAAAGACAGGGTCTGCCATCTCTAGAGCTCCTGGTGTGGGAATGGAATGGGATGGGGGAGTGGAGCCAGCAATGGTTCATCAAACCAGACACCAGTGGCCAAGCTGTTACTGTCAGCCGTTGGAGCAGAGTTAGGCTAAGACAGGGCACTCGTGAGCAGCAGCCTACAAAAGGGACTGGGGAGAGAGGAGAACCGCAAAATGGAAACTCTGGGGATTTTCTGCTTTGGTAGGCCTTTAAAGGTACAAAATGACAAACTTCTGTTGGCTGTTTACTTTATACAAATGTAAAAAATTATACAAACAGCAGTAATATACAACAGGGTCTTTGAGGAGCTTCTCTAGAAGGAGTTTTTTTCCTAGTTCTTCATTTGTTTCATCAGTATTAAATTCCTCAGGGCTTTCCTATAAGGGAAATGGTTGTGTAATAAAAGTATTATAGGCTAACAGCTTGATCCAAAGACAACCAGAGGCTTTGGTGGGCTTTGGAACAGGCCTTAAACCAAGAGGGAAATACAGCACACTCAGGCTGTCCTGGGAACCGTTAAATAGTAACACAATTCAAAAATGCTTAAGTGAGGTGAGCGATCAAGCACAAGTGAAGCAGTGAGCCAGAGGTTAATAGAGTTTCAGAATCTCTTACTTGAATAATATAGGAAGTTTTATCTCAAAGTAAATTAAGTATCAAAGCCTAAAATTCTTATTTTTGCCCATAATTGATCATAAAACATTCATGTGCCTGTAATTAGACATGCACTTGCTTTGAATTAAATCTCACACATGGAAGTTTTGGTTCTGTATGTCTTCCTCCAGAAAAAGTGTCAGTTCATATGATCTTCAACATTCCCCTAACCAACACTAATGTCCCAGTATCTCACCGTCTGTTGCACTGGTAGAGCTGCTGTGCAGCCACTCAGAGGATTAGTCTATGAAACTGATAAAGCTGAGGAATAGCATCTCTTTGTGGGATGATTTTTCTGGGAAGAGAGGAGCAGAAACATCAACCATAGCTTCAGGGAGCTGGGTCTAAACTCCTGTGTTCTTTAGCTACAAATTCTCAAATGGTTCTGGGTGTTGCCTGTTCCTTGCTGGTGGCAGCAATAAGGAGCTGTCCAAACAAATCTGATTTTGAAAAAAAAAAAAAGAGAGGGAAGAATTCACAAGAAGAATTATCAATTGTAGTCATATTATTAATCTTTAATGCTTCAGTGTGTGTATTCTGATCTGATTTCATGTGTAAGTTCTCTTTGTTTGGTTTCTGAGGGAGACCGTTATGGTCCTTGCCATGAATATGGGCTCCGCAGAGCATGGACGGTTCATCTCAGGTGTTCAGAAAATAATTTGCTCACAGCATTAATAGAAGTTAAACCACAAAATTTATTCAAGGTGAAAGCACAAAGGAATAGCCCAGCCAAGTTTGCTCCTTTTTTTGTCCCCTCTTTGCTCTATCCCATAGATTACACAGTCTTCAGACATTTGTTCTTACTGTCTTTCCCATACGGTCACTGCAGTACAGCCTTTATAGTGGCAATCGGAGTGGCCTGCAAATTCACATCTCCTTTTGCTTTCTTGCCCACGGTTGAATGGATGCAAACCTGCACAAACGTACAGAGTCACGGTCTAAGTGATCGGGGCAGCAGCTGTCAAACCCGAGGAAATCTCTCCACCCTTTGGTTTCTCAGCAGGAGGCCCTCTGACAAGAAAAGGCAAAAGAAAAAAAAGTTCCATAGGCAGTTAACCCTGAATAATATGTTCCTGAGGGTTTAGAAACCTGTTCTGCAGGCTTCTGATCACTGTATGGGTGCAGAATATTTACCCTGTGCCTAGAGACCACAACAGACCTAGACCATCATTAGAGCTTAATGTTCTGTCCACTCAGCCCTTTTACCCTTCAGGCATGTATAATAGAGCTCCCATTCAACAGGAGGGTGGCTGCAGTCCTTACTATCTGCCCGCCAAATCACTGACCAAACCTAATGGGAAAAACAGTTCAAAATCCATGGCAGTGCTGCTGGGGTTTCACATGAGTGGGTAAAAGTCAAGGGGCTTTGGCCACTTGTTTGAAGCAGTGAGACGCAATACAGAGACTCTTTTGGTGGTATTAATTCAGACACAATAGAAAGAGATTGCAGGCACTCCCATGCCAAAAAAATCATGAGTCTATTCCCCTTTCCCCGACTGAGATATTCGCAGGCTTGTTCCATAATCTGTTTTGTCAATGCATTTAAAAAAAATCTGCACCACTTTCAGTCAGAGAAATTTAAGTATTATATTGCAGATTTGTTCTCACGCTTTCCAAAGGACTAGTGTCAAGAGAAAGGGGGCACTGGGCGTATTGTTTTCCCTAGTTGAGGGGTACGTGTGAAGGTAATACCTTTTCTTAGTATTTTGTATTGTTCCCGGAATGTGCATTCTTGTCCTGTGCTGGTAAAGTCCTTGGGATTTTAGTGTCAAAATGAATTGTGATTGAAGTAAAATGTGGAGTTAAAATTTGTCTTTACGTGCAAGTTACTCTGAAATCCTCGAACCAAACAGACAGGATTTTATTTTAGCGCTGACTTAAAGAACTGAATACTTAGGTCAATCTAAATTCTTGAATGATGTTGGGTCTCAGTGCTTTGACAACGTCTGCTGATAGCTGTGAGTTACAATCTGTAAAATTCACTGTAAGATGCATAGCAATTTCTGAGATTGCTCAGCATCTTGAATTGGCTGGAATTAAGAAAACCACGCTGCGAAAAATAATAAAGCCTATTGTGTCCCAGTTTTAAATCAGTCATGAGAAGCCACGTTCTGGATTTTCACTAACCTTAACTGAAGGGTGTTCAGATTGCCTGTATTACACTGTGTCCCTGTAAGCCTGGACTATGCCATCACTCTGCGTGGAGCGGCCACTCTGGCTCCTTTCAGTGAGGGCTTGCAGCTTCCCTCCAGTTGGTTGATTGATGTAGAAGCTGTTTTTTAGCCATATTGTTTTACTGCCTTTGCATTTTGGAATTGGCAGCATTAGATTTACCTGAGTAAGCAGACAGGAATCAGTGCGATAGAGACAGGGCAGGCCCTGGAGTTTCCAGCCCATGTGAACGTGGGCTCTACCTTTCTGATGAGGGACTTGGCAGGGGCACGGGCATGTGAAGGGTCTTCCAGTGATACTGAGGCCTCAGGTCCTTGAGACAGAGTAGCTAAAGTTGCTGCTTGGCCCACTTGAGGACAGGACATAACCGGGTTTTTCTAGCATTTCAAGCAAATGTCACAGCTGCTGTTTGTTGGCTGGCTGTGAACTGATTTGTCCTGTTCTCATCAGAAATGATGTGCCGGGTCTAAGAAACCTTACTCCTCAAAAATTTCACTGGCAGCTATATGTTCTTACAAAATAATTCCTTTAAGTGAATTATAATTTCCAATTAAAAAGAAAAGTCATTGAAAAGTTCCTGCTTGGCTCTACTCAAGATCTGGGTAAAACCCTATTGTTGATTTTTTTTTTTTTTTGCCTTTACTTTTTCCTGCTTTCATTGATTGCTTGAAGGAGCTTGTGCATTGCCCTGCTTTGTTGTCTTGCAGGACCCTAAAGCCAGGACCTGATTGAAACACCATAGGGATTTAATCAAATCTGATGGTGATTCATGCTTCTAATGGCCGAATCTGTCCTTTACTACTTTACAAACTGAGAAGAAATAAAACCCGGTTTTATTGCTTGACTGTTAAAAACTATTTGTAGAAGTTGCTAAGGTTCAAATCAAAAGCACCCTCCCTTGAGAACTATTAGTTAATTCTAAGTGCCATGGTGTTGCTTTTTTTCTTCTCCCTTTGCTTGAGATGTGGCCTTATATCACTACTGCTGTTCAAACATCTGAGAGTTTTCCATTCCTTTGACAAACATGAGCCAAAGTGCTTAAGGACATCTGTTTATTTTATTTCTTTAATGAGAAAACCTTCCAATTTCTTACTGGCTCAGCTGTGTTTATTTACATTTTGTTAGTCATATGTGTGGGGCACCTTGGGACGTTAAAAACCTGCAGAGGCCTATGCTGAGGGCTGCTAGCAGGCATCCTGGTCAGAAAGGCAGAATAAGCCCTTCCTAAGGAAAACACAGTCCTTGGAACTCCATAAAATAGATTTTCAAAACAAATAGAGCCTAATTCACTCAGTAGATCATGGATTAAGTCAAGATGAATACAATTTGGAAAGGATTTTCTGAGGAAGTTGGAGATTTTTTTACCCACTGGAGGCTAAACCTTGTATTTAATGCCTTTTTAAGTTAAATTAAAAAAGCATTCAATCACTGCAGGTAATAAAAAAGTCTGTTACTTTAGACATGCTGCTATATCAATTATTAGTTCATTATTGGAGAGAAGGGAGTAAATAATTCCAACCATTTGATTATTTCAAATGTGTATTTCAGGAGCAAACATCTGTGTTTATCATCTGTGCTGGCTGATGAGAAGCAGCAGCAGAAACAGCAAAACCAGATCCACAACAGCTTAGATGGTGGGCACGGGAGATGCTCTGAGCTCATGTAGATGTAATCTCTTGTACTAGAGCTTAGGTGAGCAGAGAATTTTCTAAGCAAAGTTCATGTATGGCATTTGGAAGCGTTAAAGGATTATTTTTGACATAAAATACATATCAGAAACAATGCTGGATTGTCAAACAAGCATTGGTAAAGGGAACCTGCTTTCCAGTATTGCTGAATCATGATTTTAAAGGGAAAATAATTAAAAAAAAACCCAAAGGCTCATAATGTTTTGGGAATTTGCGTGTGCAAAGTACACAGTTGTGCTGCAGGTTACACACTGTGATGCTTCTGCCAAGCTTTCCAGGAATTTTCTACTTTTCACTGAGCTATCAGTGAAAAGTAGAAAACTACATACAGAAACAGTGATTTTCCTGTGTTGAGGAGGAAGGAATGAAGACTTTGGTTTAAGTTCTCTCTTTTGACATTGATGCCCTGTATAGTCAAAAGAAATTATTTGTAGATTTTTAATCATGAAACTTTTCTGTTAGTAAATAAAAATAATTCCCATTTCTCCTCTAGCATCATGGCCCAGCTTTTAACCTGCGTTTAAGTACAGTATTCTCACAGGACTGGAATCCATTTCAGAACTCATGGGTTCAGACACTGAATGAATTAGTGCAGTCATTACTGCTTGTCCCTAAGCGTAGTTCATTTAGAGAGGGAGGAGAACCTTTTCAACCTCTGCGTGCTCTTGAATGTGAAGGTTTAATGACTGACATGCCCATTTGCTTATTGGAATCATTTCCAAAGAATAGTCCCCAAGATACATGCCAGTAAAAAGAGAGCCCTTCAGTAAATAAGAAGCAATTCTTCGGAAGTACCTCTCACAAGGTCACACTGTGATGGCTGTAGACACTATGCATTTAAATTCAGTAGATTGTCTAATAAACCTGGATGTTTTTTAGGCAAAACGATATGTCTTCATTTAAGGGGGGGATAGTTTAGAGTCTGAGAAGCTAAGTGTTTCTATATGAAAAAGGACAATCATTTTTTAAAAGATCTGAAGTATAGTCACTTAAGTCACTTCTGAAAATGAGTTTCAGCTCCTGAGCTAATTTGGTTGTGTAAAACATTTCTTACAAATGCCCACTCTCTCACATGGAAAGCTCTGAGAAGCTAGGTCTAGCTGTAGCCTGGGTCTATTAAAAAGACAAAATTGCAAACTAAGCTATTTAAGTATAGTGAAAGAGCTAAATGTGTTCTTTTCCTCAAAAAGACATTGACTTACTTGAACTAGAACTGGTGCACATGGTTAATCTCCCATTGCTATGGGAAAGCCTTGTTCATGTCTCAAATCCTGATCAAGGTATAAAATGTTACAACGGAAGAATGATTATTCTCACAGACTGGTTTTGTTCAAACATGTGGCCCAGGCATTTGTGTCTTTGCTTGTTTTGGGACTTTTTATTAGCACTATTATTATTTTTATACTGCAACCAAGCTGGTCCATTTTCCAAGAATTTCCAAGTAATTAAACCTAATTAAAACTATTAAATTCTTTTTTTTTGGTGACAACTTCATTATTAACAGTGAACCACAAGGAGGAGACTTAACTTAGAAAGCCCTTGATTGTATACTAATCCGTCTTTCACCTCTGGCTGACACCTGTGGCAGATAAACCCTATAGAATAGGAGTTTGATGAATACACTTAATTAATACTTTCTTCCTTGTAGAAAAGTAATTATTTGCTCATGGCATAAACAGGTATTTGGCAGGGATTTAAAGAGACTGATTAGTTTTAAATACTAGGGCTTTATTTTGGTTTTTTTAAGGCTGGGGGGCGAGGTCTGAATCCAAGATCCACGCTGTGAATGACTTTGTCCTAACATTTTGAATGTCGGGTTAATTGGCACATTGCTAAATAGAAGCAGAGTCAGACACAGGCTGATTTGTTATCTGGCTCAAAGGAGCCAGCTTTGCCCCTTTGCTAATGGCCTGCAAGTCTGAACAGGGTACCTGTAAGGCAGAGGCTTGGAATGGGCTTTGGAGCCAGGATTGGCAGTAAGAGTGACTTGCACTTGAGTGATTGCCAGAGATAAGTCTGCTTCTCTGTTCCTTTCAAAATTACAGTGTACAAGAGGGGAGAGCTGGCTGTGGACATCCAGCCAACTGGATTAGTGGTAGCTGCAGGTGTTAACAAATACACGTCTTTTTGATGCGTACTCTAGGGCAAGTATAAGCAGTTTATGAAAAATCAATCTCAGTGTTTCATGAGAGCAGTGCTGAGAAGGTTTGAATGCAGAGCCATTTGGGAGGATGCTAACAGTGCAATTTGAAGTGAGGCTGCAGTGCATGTGGGCTTTTGCATAGGCAATACCAGTACCTTTAGTAGGAGAGATCTGGCAGGGCAGGCTTCTGTGCAGGTTAGCTCCTGAAAAAGGTCTAGGGACCTCCTTAGTGCATGCTGCAACACACTTGCAGCTATTTGTACCCACATTTGGCAACTTAAAGCTAATTTGGGTGTGCCTACATATGCTGTATTCCCTTTGTTTTGCTAAAATACAGACTAGTCAAAGTTTCACCTGGAGTGAGCAGACCTGATTTCCCACTTTAACTCACTGCTGTAATCGTGACGTATTCATTCTTTGCTCACCTCCGTTTTTTGTGGAAATCATCTGTAAGCAAAATAGTCAGGGGTGCCTGATCTGTCATCTCTGAGCACCAGAGAGAAGCACCAAAAGTAATTTGTGGGGCTGTTTAATTTTGACCCTGAAGGAAGCTCCACCATGGTGCGTGGCAGGGGTGAGCCATCGAGGGATATGCTGTGATGCTGGAGGTTTTATTTACAAAAGGAGTTTATTGCGTGTTTTCTGTCCTGGCCTCTCATTGTCCTTGTTTGTGAAAGCATGACTCGTAGATAAGCAGAGGGGAAGGACCTTGCTTTTCTAAAGTTACTAAACAAGCACTTAGCATTGAGTTTTTAGATTAATCTGTTTTCACTGTAAAAAATGGTTCCTGGAGGAGATTTCATTTCAGGATATCCACGGTCCATTTTTCCTTGGGCTTTGTATGCATTGGAAAACATTGGCTAGATTTGTTACCCAGGAAACTTGTTCCCAGGACTCCAGGGTACACTTTTCCTATGGAAGGACTTGTTAGCAGGAGTCATCATTCTGAAAGCAGCAACTTTACACTGCTCTGCTAAACTCACACTGCTCCAACATAGTCCTTAGCATAGAGATGTGCTTTAGTGCTATGGCATTTCTATACTTGGGAAGAGCTCTCCATCAACATCTTCAGATGTTTTCTTTCAGATTACTTGCACACTGTATAGAGAATTTGGACAGCCTGTTGATTGATTTGCCTGTCTCATTTTGGTACTTTCCCATCAGTCTGATTTTCCTGTTTATTCATAGTTGAATGGAAAGCTGTAGCAACTGTCTCTCCTTTGCGCGGGTACAACCCTCTAGCACAGTAGGGTTCAAGTCTGGGAATAGTGCTTCTGGATTCTACAGTAATGCAAATAAATAACTGCTGGTGGAACCCTGGCCTGGCACCTCTAGACACCCGGATCATATTGGGAGTCCTGATTTGCCTTTTAACTTTGTCAGCCTCTTTAAGACTTGGAAGCATGCCTTGCTGTAGAGGAAATGTCCATACTGTGAAAGCAGTGATGCCAAATCATTTCCCCAAATGACTTCCTCTCTGCATGGTAAAATGCATTTTTCTGTTTTATTTTCATTCCATCATATTCTCTATCTGAAGAGAAAGATTTTTTTTTCCTCTCATCTACAGTTTAATTTCCATATTGTTTAGTTTAAGAGACGGTAACTTCATACACTGTGGAAATGTTTCCTACTCCCCATTAGAGATTAATACCAATAAAGCTAAAGACAAAACTTAGAGGATAAATGACGGGTACCAACCAATGAGATTTCCTGAAAGAGTTTTAAAAGCTAATGATCCTTGAAATGTATAAAAATAAATTGCTTCATTAAAAACTATTTTACAAAATAGTTTCTTCCTAGCACCATATTTGCTTCAAAACAGTTCCCTTGGGTAACTACACCTGGGTAATAAAATTTGATTCAGTGGTGTTCCCATGGGGCCACAGTCAGATGCCCTGATTTTGCCTGTGTCCCTGTGCCTCATCGGAGGAACAGGTTTGGGGCTTAAAATTAGAGACATGTTCAAGGCAAGTCAGTTGCAGTATACTTTTTTGCCCAGAGGAGAAAGTGCCCTTCTTTCTAGGACAGCAAGAAGCGTGTTTAAACATGAGCGACAGAGCTTTTCTCTAGATGGGCACAGTGCTTGTGAGTCACACACATGGCTGAAACCACAGCCATTCTGCTCTAATTAAAGAGAACTACACCAAGAATGCGTAATAATTAGGTTAGTGTGTAATACACCATCCATGTCAACAGCATCTGCCACAGAGGTTGATTGAAATGTACTCATCCTCCAAACTTTGTACTCCTTGTTAGAGCTCCCCAACTAATTCATTACTGTCCTCTCATACAATAACATGACTCCACAGAAATCTGCAGAAAATTAGAGCGAAGTCTACATATAAATCTGCCCTGCTTTAGCGTGGCTTGTAACATCCGTGGAGGAAAACCACCCACATAAACATAAAGATGAGAGATCCCTGTCCTAATGAAGATGAATTACAAATAAAAGGCTGTTGTGGGAATGCTGGAGTGGGTTGTTTTTTTCATTTCGAAGTTGTCTGCCGTTGTTTAGCTTGAACACGCACCGTGCTTTTGAGCTGTGAGTGTTTATCAAATTAACCACAGATTACTTTTGCTTATGTTTTTTAAGTACTTAATGAATAAGAAAATGCTCTGCTGGCAACCTTGTGTGCATCAGTGTGTTTCTGTGCTTTTTGCTGTGGGTTTAGGAATAAGATCAGTTATTTGAGGGTGGGAGAGGTGGTTGACTTTGTGCATGAGAGATGTGGAAAAGTGTCTGAGGCTCATTTAATACAGCAGTGGAGCAGGCTGGGTGCAGCAGGGCATTTGATTGTGTTTCAGCGCAGCAGATCTGCAGAGACTGAGGCTGTATCCAGTGCCCACTCGGGAAGTAGTGAGACAAGAGCTGTAGGAGCCCTGCAGCCGCCATCCCCCATCCAAGGGGCAGCTCGGAGGCCCAAGCAGATCTGCTCTGCACATGCAGTCAGCTGTTAAAGTAGCCCTCCAAGCCAGCAGGAAGGGAAATGGCCCAGCCAAAAGCATCAGTCACTTCTGCCACGCGGGAGCATCTGTGGGTGGCTTCTGTGGCCAAGCAGCATCAGCCCCCATCAGCCTGGGCAGAGTGGAGCTTGAGCTTGCTGACTTGGCCAGGAAGTGACATGACAGCCCTTTCACAGGCAGTTGTGGTGTCTCGTCTGGGTAGCAAGGGGCAGGGAAAACCATTAATTTTTTTAAATTAATCAACTAAACACACTTAAAGTAGAGCTGGAGGTAGTGTAGCCCTTCTCCAGGGGAACTTGCTTAAGGTTTTGCCACTGGTGTTGGTAGGAACAGGATCTGGATGTGAGAAAGTTCACACGTGCTTAAGAATGTGTAGAAGCCGTTTTAGAGCTGCTGGCATGTGCGTTTTCACATTCTCTTAATCATTAAAAAAGTGTGGTATAAAATGCTGCAGGCAGCCAGAGCTTCTGCATCGTGTCCTTCCCTTTTAGGAAGCAGTTTGGGACCCTCCCGGGGAAGGGTCAGGTCAGACCCACACCTGGCTGGGCAGGGGGCTGCTGATACAGGGAAATGGGAGAACGAGCCAACCACCACAGTCAGCCAGAGAGGAGCGTTGGATGCAGGTCCATTTCTGCCACCAGCCTGAATGACAGATGAACCCATCCAGCATTTTAATGTGCTGTGCCCTGTCTTGTTTTGTCTTTTTCTTTTCAATCAATGTAGTTATTTGGGTGTAACTGCCATTATGGCTACAGTTCTGGCTCTGCAAGCATGCTTTATACCTCTGAGTGTGCTCTGTCCTGAGCTGGAATAGTCATACTTGGACAAGCGTTTTATTGTGCTCTAATTGGGTTTGCATGGTAGGGTGGGATTGTTTTAACTCTGCTGATGCTGTTAAATAAGTACGCAGCATCCGTGGGGATGGAAGAGCTTTGCAGAAGTGTGGCTACTCTTGCATCTTCTGCCCAAATGTGTGTGTGCAGTAGATTCTATATCACATACTGGGCTCTGAGATGGCAACAACACATCTGCCTTCCTGTCCTCTTCTGTGTTTGCTGCCTGAGTTAGCATGGCACTAAAGACCTAAACCAAGTGCACCTTTTAGGGAAAGAGACTTAATTTATGTTTGAGCTCCTGGTTTTCTTTATAGATTTTGTTCACTGAGCTGGTGTTTGACATTAAAAGAGAATAATGCTGACCACCTATGGCTGATTTGAAGGATGGATTCAGGAAAGCATCACCCTCTGTGTGCTCTGTCACTCGTGACTCTCCCCTAACCATTTGCTAATGATGCTATTGGAAATCAATTCTTAGTCTGATCTACTGAAGCAATTTTTACATAGTCTCAGGTGTTTAAGTTTTCCTGTTATATCATCTGAAGTGTGTGGGCTAGAGCTGATTAAAGAGAGCCATAAACATCCTGCAAAGAACAGAATCTGAATATCTAGGAAAGCAAAACAAAGGATGGGAAAATCATGTTAAGATACACTTGGGAAATAAAATCAAGGAATCTTCAAACAGGAATGTGTAGATCCTATGTTTGCTCTAAGATCTCCCACCCCTCCACCCCTGCCCCAAAGAAAGAAAAAGAAAAATCAAAGTGAATGGAAAAGAACTCTGATTTTCCCCCAACAGGACACCACAACGTCTGTGCGGATAGGTCTTATGATGGAAGAAATGATCTTCAACCTTGCAGATACACATCTGTTCTTTAATGACCTGGAGGTATGTAGCTGCTTATTTTATTTAACATCTCTCTTTCTAATTATTTGCATCTGGTCTAAAAACTTGTTTTTCTGGCCAAGAAACTATCATTTTGACCCCAAAGAAGTGGGCCTTAGATGGCTTATTGGAAGCATACTTTACTGTGTCTCTTCGACATCTTCATTCTGTTAAGGAATTTTTTTCTAAATACATAGTAACAATGATGGCTTTTGGCAGTTTTACCAAATCTAATAATGGGGACATGGCTGCTGCTTCTCCTGAAATTTGCTATTTAATAATTTTATTAAGCTAAATTAGCTTAGATCCTATGGGGCAGGTAGTAATTAGCTATGAGTCAATGCAGAGATTTTAAAATGGTCTCTGTGTTTGAGGAAGTTCTGTTTGCACACACAGACAGAATGGGAGGTCTGCCTAAGCTCAGGCACGCTGCAGGATGAAACCATGGGACTCTCAAGTAAAAGACCAAGAGGAAAAATCTTTCCTGTTTGTGGCATGGTTTGCTCTGACAATGCCTTATACAAAGCGAAAATCCTTTTGAATATGTTGTAAAATCTAAGCAAAGGGATGCTGGCAGAATTCTGTCATCAGAGAAACAGCCGTACAGCACTGATGAAAATTTGTCAGTATAAATCGTCTGAATGAGTCACATACAGAGTGAGTAAGATGAGGTTTGTGCTGTTGGGCACCTTGGAGTCAGAGTACTGCTTGGAGGTGTTTGGAGGAAAAAGTTCTGGCATCCCTGGGCAGATTTCTGTGGTCTTTTTCTTCCCTTAAAAAAGGGAGGATTTATTTATGTGCTACGTGAAATGAGAGAGCTTTTTCAGTGCCTGATGAGTTCAGTGAGAACTTCTGGTTCCTTCACTGCTTAATTGCACTGTGGTCCTCAGCATTACAGGAGGTACGTCCTTTGCTCCACCTGCCTCCGTACAGTCTGAGGTTTCACTTGCTGAGAACTTTCATTTTCTTTCAAAGACAATTAGTGGGGAACTCCTGAACTGACACGTTTTTCCACTTGCACCTTGTTTCGAAGAAGGAGTTGGTGATGAGGTTGCGGGAGGTGCATAGTGAAAAAATCCATCTCTTACCAAAAAAAACCAACCCAGCTGCTCTTTGGGAGTCCAGGGCACTATATAAGTGGTGACCTCTCAAGTTCTTCTTCAGCCACCACAGTAGAGCAAAGTTTTCAGTTATAAAAAGTTATATGTCATGTTCTTTTCTTTTGTGGCTTCTAGACATTGAGGAAGCAAAAGCTAAACAAAAGTCCCTCAGATACGGGACTCCCTCATTCCAGGAGGACTATGTAACTCAGTAAGGACTAGTCTAGTGAAGAGGTAAAGTTTAGCAGTGTCACTCCAAGTAGGAATAAGAACATTCTGCAAAATACCTGATCTCCATCTCCAACACAGAGAGAGAGAGACAGAAGCTACAGGACACATCTGTTCAGCAAAATATTAAGGGAGATTGTCTCTAAGCAGTATGGGCTAAACATTCTAAATGGTAACGCACAGTCCAAGTAGCTGGAAAGAGAAGAGCATTTTCTACTGAAAAATAGCAATTTTCCCTTTTCACACATGCTTTGTAAGTGAAGCAAACAGAAGGGTTTTTTAAACCAAACCAAGCTGGTTTGATTTTAGCTGAGCCTTTTCTATGAGAAAAATGATGGATGGGGTAGAATTCCAGAGAAGTAAATGTTCTTTACAAAATTTCACTTTCCAAAATAAAACCATTTCAGTTTGGAAGAGTTTTCAAGAGAGTCCTCAATCTCTGTTCATTAACCACCCTACTTCTTCATTTAGAGTGATAAATAAATGTCAGTTTTAGGTATTTACAAAGTGGTGTTTAAGGATTATACATCACCAAGTGTTAGGCTTTGAAAAAATGCAGTGAATGATATTCTTAAAAGAGGAATTGGTAAAAAAAAAAGCACAAAAGCTGATTCAGCATTACCATTTACATTAGCACCATCGTGTGGTGTAACATTGCCCTGTACAAGACAAAATAAGCTAAAACCCCACAGGGCTGCAACAGTTTCTGTCCATCTTCTGAGTTGGGGCAGGGTGAAAGAAGCTGTAAGTGAGAAAGCAGTGGATAGTAGCCCCGTTCGAGGGCAAAGCAAGAGTGCTCTTACTAGAGAATGCTAAATACAGCAGAACTTTTATCTGACAGAAGTCTGTAGCCAGGTTCAGGCGTTTTAGGGGAGAGGACAGGAGTCTGAACCAACCAGAGTGTGGCTGGCCTTGGTCCTGCCAGGTGGAGACAGGCAGAGAATTGGAGGAGATGTGGCCCATCCTCACCAGAGAGACAGATTGGGCAAGGAAATCAGTTCTTACCTCGCTTTAGCACAGGGGAATGGTTTATTTTGCTGGCTGCAGTTTGCAGTGCTGTGCAGAGCAGGAGAGCAGAAGGTGCTGCCAGGTGTGTAAAGCCCTTTTGAAGCATTCCCAGAAAGTGCCTGGTGAGGGTGGGATATTTGTCCACAGCAAGGTTTGCACAGCTCTTGCCAGCATTTGTGTGATCCTTTTTAGTCTGGTGAGGATGTGTCTTCACATCGTAGCAGAAAACTGGCTTCAAAGTCTGAGTGAGTAGCTTCAGCTGGAATACTCCCTTTTTCCCATCAAAAAATTATTCTGTGACTCTGTTATTAGCCAGGGCTTTATGTGGTTTCAGGGTTTACCTGGAAGGGATTCAGGCAGCTGCTCCCTGGTTGCATTGTCTGTATATATTTTTCCTGCTGTGCTCAGGAGCAGGAATCTAGGATGTGTGGAAAGGCAAACCAGCAAATCCATTCAGATAACCAACTTCAACCCATTCTTAGTGCTACAGCCTAGCAGAGAGGCCAGTTTCCCATTCGAGTTACCCCAAACCTCAGGCAAGCTGGATACAGGACTGATCCCTGGTCCCCAGGGCAGATGGGTGACTGGAGAATTGGGTTAGACCTAAACTCCTACCAAACTCATGTAGCACTTACAAGCCTGTCAACCACATCATCTCTGATTGTGGTTGCAACAGGTTAGATCACTGTGCTCTGCATGTATAGACCATACAAGGTGTTGTGTACGAAGGGCTCTGATCACCCTGCAGAATATATCAGCAAATATTTACTTGAAAGGAAGTATTCTCACTCTGTGTTTCCCTTTGGGAAACTGGGCAGAAAAGGAGTTGCCCGAGGTTACAGATCACAGTGAAGTTAAAAATATGGACTCTGGGCCTTCCAAGGTTGTACTTTTACCAAGATTCTGCTTTTTCTCCCAGGTACCTGTTGTTCACAGTGCAATGCTGGTTAAGGAATTGTACCTTCCACCCCCAGTCCCTCTGGAGATATTATTGTCTAGCACTCAGGAAAACAGATATTAAGGACAGGGGGACTGACAAGGGGATGAGGAATTAACAAACAAGAGGATTAGTGTGTTTACAAATTACTGCCTTTCCTAGAAGCTTTATGGTCTGGAGACTGTTAACTTCATGCCTAATGAGGGATGCAAGCTCAGTTAGTCCATGAATATGTGAGATGTTTAAATTCTCTGACACAGTCCTGATACACAAGTAGACGCCCTGTGTTCATAAGTTGGTTTCATATGTGCACAAGGCATACCTTGAGAGCATTCAGAGGGAGCATAAGCGATAACGGAAGGAGCTTCCCCCTGTGTCCTCAGGAAGAGCTTGCATTTCACAAGGAGGCAGCAGAGGCTTTCCCCGGTCCTGCAGTACCATTTCAAAGCAGTGTGCTAGCCCAGGCTCCTTTCCATGTGGGTACAGGGGTCTGATCCCACCTGGAGGCAGGTTGTGTAGCACAGACTGACCTAGAGCTACCACAGCAGTAAAACCAGTTCAGTTCCCAGAGCTGTGGGGGCCGGCTGAGCCCTTACAGTGTGACTCAGTTGCAGGCTGTACGTGCCACGCATCATATACCTCTGAGATGCTAAAGTATCATTTTCAAAGTCAGCAGATGTGAAAACTGGGATGTATCCCCATTGCAGACTTCCATTTGAACAATCTGGACCTTCTTTTCAGCAGCCCAGATATCCTGTCTTGATTCCCTACTCACTAAAATTTCAAGGAAGTTCTGCAAGGATGAAAAATTAGTCTCGTAACCGAGTAGTAAAACATGGGCCACACTCTTGCTTGAACCCAGTTCCCCCAGTAACACGATAGGCTCAGCCGGCGGACTATGAGGTAGCGTCTCACCAAGTGTCATGGTATTTTATGAAGTTAGAAATGTGATAGCTACTGTTGTCACACTTCAGTGTACAGAACAATTCATTCACAAATGAGAAAAACAGATCCCTCCACAAATACCTTTCCCCTGACTTAATGCCCTGTATCGTAGAACTGGAGTGGAGTGGGCTGCATCACTATTGTCCCGGCATGGCTCACAACAGCTACTGGGAGGGAGGGGGGCTTAACAAATGATGGGGGTGCAGGAGAGAGCAGTGCCAGCAGGGGTCTGCTATTCAGCTGCTTGGCTTCAGTTGTATACAGAAATACACACCCCACTGATAGGTTGATAAGAAGACTGATGAGCTGAGTACAGGATCAGATTCTGTGTCTTTCTGAGAATTGTCTGAAATAAATGCTGCAGAAAAACCTCACAATTATGGACAAGAACTATTTATGACATCTTGTCACTGATAGAAAATTTGGTTACTTGTTTGGGAATTATTTTTTTTTTGAAAGAGGCTATTTTATAGCAATTCATAAAATCCATCATTGTTTAAGAAAGGTCAGCCTAATTCTGTGGTTTACAGAATACTGAAGTGGTGAGGAACAACTGTACCTTGGTTAGCTGCAGTTGTTCTGACTTAGGAGTCCTGTTGTATCAACTGCTTTTACCTCCATTGAAAAATCAAACCAGAACAGTTTTCATCAGCTTGAAGGCTTTTCTGTTTTGTTCTTACCTGCAAGGTTCAGGAGAAATGAGATGTAAGGTGGTGGGAGAAGCTTCCTGATTTTTCTCTTTCTCATCTTAATGCCAAGGCTAGGAAAGAAACAAAAAAAATAACATTACTCACATTTTTGAGGCAGGGCCTGCACCATTCAAACAATGAAGAATTTTGGAAGATAAGATCTAGAGTACATACTTTATGCAGGCTTAGCTCCAAGTATATATCCTGGTTAAATTTCCTGTGCATAGATTTCCTCTTTACTGACACTCATTATTCCTTAACTCAATCTGTGGCTGGGGCTGTGAAAGGGTGCCGCCTTCATTGCTTGAGCCCAGCTTCCCTGCACATCAAAGGCAGCGCAGCCCCCTGAGAACAAACTGGGGAAACACCAACAGGACAGGCATCTCTGGAAATTTCTTTGGGACTGATCTTCTCCCCTTGTAATTACGTGGGCGTAACCCCTCCTGTCCACAGCAGTATTCTCACAGGAGGAGAGGCTGCCCAAACCTCATGCATACAAAGTTTAGAAAACACGGTTTCCTGCCTGAAACACAAGCATTGCTCTCCCTCCTGTCTGCATAGGAAGGAGTCTCACTTACTGCATTATTCAAAAAGCTGTTGTGCCTTTAGATAAAAGCAGATCACATACACACACACCCTTGCCTATTCATATTTTATGCAAGTACTATGTGATACTTGTTCTTAACAATTAACTGGCTAGACTATGTCAGACAATACTAGCAATGTGTAAGATTTTATCTCTTTAATACTTACTGCTGTATTTTCTTTCCTACATTTCTCAGGACTGTGACCAGATCCACATAGATGATGTATCGTCAGATGATAACGGTCAAGATCTAAGGTATGGGATCTCCAGGCTGGAAGCTGCAGGTCAGGTAGTCCTCAGGTGAAAATAGCAGGGGCTGGTCAGTGATGCAGCTCTCAACCGTGCATCCTCTCCCCTTCCTGGCTCCACACTGTCTGCATTTCTTAAGCCCGCAGAAGCACAGAGTCCCCTTTCTCACGTTAATACCCCTGTGCCTACTGTCAAGCCCTGACTATACCGAGCTTAGGACCATTCTGGGAGATAGATCTCAAATTAGGTTGACTGCACTAGTTTCTGATATGATTTGGCCAGCCAATTGGCACAGATGTGGCCAAACCTTTTCAAAACCAGACCAGAATGTTTCCTATCTGTAATGACTGGGCTTGGTAGTGAGGACTGGGGTGGATCTTGGCCAGTGCCTTGTGCTTGATAGAGACTTGTACCAAAACTGCACCAAACATTATCTGTATAAATTAGATCATCACGTACATAAAAGCTTTGTACAATTATATCTTCCTTTCCCAAAGTGTTGCCTGCAGATAATGGTAACTGGAACAGGAACGAAACATGAAGAGCTCATATAGAGCTTTAGAATTTGTGGGTTTATGGCTGTTTATTATGAGAAATCTGTGCAGAAACAGCACAGAAAACAATGTTCTGCAGAGAACACTTGAAAGATTTTTTGCTGTAACTGAAATGCTGGTCTGTGCTGTGCAGTGCACTGAAATGGCACATGTGTATTCAGGTCCTTTGGCTCCAGTGGCCTGTAAGCAGGTTAGTCTGGGTATTTGTTCAGGTATTGATTAAAACATTAATTTGGGGTTTACCTCAATCAGTGCACTTACTTGGAGTGAACAAAAAAAATCCATATTCTAATAGCATATCTCAAATGGTATGAAAAGCCCCTGCCTGAATGTTTCAGTTGTTTCAAAAATACTTCTCAGGTGCTCATGGCTTGTCTATGTGGGAAATCAAGCTTAACTGTCCAAAAGATGTTAAGCATGTTAAACTAATGTGGACATTAATGTGGACATTCTAATGTGGACATAATGTGGACATTCTAATACGGAAATAAAATGGCATTAGGTCTTTCTAGAAGGGGAAATCAGTGTGCAATAAATCAGGATGTGAATACACAAGCTTCTCCGCCAGTGAGGTGTCAGAAGCTCTGTGAGCTGAGCTAACTCAGGCTGTACATGAGAAGGGTAGGTCTGTGTTGCTGAGCCTTTCTGTCCCTTCCCTTGCTCTGGTTCAATCTGAGTTTGTCCAAATCCACTGGATCTGTGACCTGATCCAGCCAACTGTGCCCCGTTGGCTCAGACCATGAAACCCACCCTGATCCTGTCATCCAGCAAACATTTTAAGATGACATGAGCTGGTATTGCCTCTTTACGTGCTCCTCCTGTCCTCCCAAACCGGGAAACTGATCCAGCTGAAAAGCAACTTGGGTTTTTTTTAAAGCTGTATTATTTTTTAACTGGGACAGTTCCCTGATCTGGTTCATCTCAGTGCTAAAGAAATGCTTGTGCTGGTACAAAGAAAGGGACACTGAGGTGGGCTGAAGACAGGAACAAATGCTTGGTCGAAGGCAGGATTGCTTCCTTCAGAGAAACTTGTCTGCTGACTGTCACTGGCCCCCAGTTCATTATGGTAATTACTCTGGAGTTGCTTTGAAATATTAACACAGTTTAAAAAAAAACGTTGCCGACAGTTAAGGACTCTTTTAGTTAATTGCTTTGTCTTTCCTTGATTTAGTGGGTGTTCAGAGCCAGGCATAGCCAAGCAGTCAGAAAGGTAACACCAGAATTTTCTCCTTTAGGATTCGAGTATTTCTTCAGTTACCTTAGCAGCCTGGATGAGGGGCAGGTGAGGAATTCCAGTGACCTGGGGGCAGTCAGTTGTTTTGTAGTCTAGAGAACCTCAGAACTGGCAGGGAGTGCCAAGTAACCTGTGTTGTATTTACAGTAAGAGCATCTTTTAAATCTGTGCTGGTAACCATGCTAGAGATGAACAGCTGTTCTGCACAGCGTGTGCTGTGTCTGCTGCCCCTCAGCTCCACATTTCTTTGCAATCGTTTCCACTCCCTGCTGGATCTGTATAGATTGTAATTATACTGACCTCTCCCCTTCTCTCCTCCCTTTCCCAGCACATACAACTTCTCTGCAGATGGCTTTCACAGTTCAACTGCCAGTGCAAATCTGTGCCTGGGATCGGGTGTTCATGGGGGAGTTGACTGGATGAGGAAATTAGCGTTCCGCTACCGCCGGGTGAAAGAGATGTACAACACCTACAAAAACAACGTAGGGGGTAAGTGTCTGTGGCCTGGCAGGAGGCCTGCCTTTTGTCTTCCCAAATACTCTGACCCTGCTACAGACACCTGTGGAGGAGGTGTAGGGAGCATCATGGTAAGAATACTTCCCAGTGAGCTGAGGAAGCGCTTCAACAATCATCCTTAAATAAGGTTCTGTACAGGATTTGCAAGAGATATACTAAAATACTCAGTTTGGCTGTTTGAGAAGGACTCAAGTCCAGGTATGGGGCTTTATTTTGCTGTTTCTCTGGCAGGAAAGCAACCTTCTCCAATTTTCCACAATGTTTAGTAAGCAAGGAAACAGTTAAAAACTAAATATGTTCTTTTCCCCACAGAACACAAGGCTCATCTCTGTCTGAAGGCATTCTTGTATCATAACTACTTGTTTTTAACTCTCCCAAAACCACCACCAGGTATCAGGATGCCCTGGGTTCTTTCCGCTCAGCTAGTTCCAGACAGTTCTTCCAGTAGGCTGCTCTGCTTCTCTGTTACATCAGGGCCGGGTCTCTGACTGAAAAGACAAAGAAGCAAAACTCAACTTACCACCACAACCCTTTTTTTTGGTTGGAGGAGTAGCCTAGTACCCACAGGTACTGGAAATGATGCATAGGTTTTCAGGAGAAACAAAGCCATCCTGGCTTTGGATGTCTCTCAGCTCAGGCCGCTACCTGCTGCACACAACTTTTTTGTCCTCTTGTGCATTTCCCATGCAGGCTTTGTGCTAACTCCACGAAAGGTGTTTTGACACAGTCCCACGGCCTGTGTGTGACTGATGCTGTTCCACCAGAGAGGAAGGAAGCTGAGCTGCAGGAGCAGAGGAGGGTGCTGCAGTGGGGCCTTGGGGTGGCGTGGCAGTGGGCAGAGAGAAGCAGCCTGCAGGAGAAGGGCCAGGAGAAAGGCAGTGGGAGAGACAGGCGTCAGAGCACACACAGGAGCCCTTTGGTGTTCTACGTACAAAGCCATGCAACTCCCTTTCTGTGCTTCTGCAAAGATGCTTTCCCTGCTTACAGGTTTAATAGGAGCTCCTAAGAGGGAAACCTGGCTGCAGTTAAGAGCAGAACTCGAAGCGCTGACTGATCTCTGGCTCACACATGCTCTGAAGGCGCTGAATTTGATACATTCCCGGTAAGAACAGCTTAAAGAATTGCCTGCAGGCTTCATCCAGAATCTCTTTGCTTCCCTTTTTTTCCCCTCTAAACAAATCGAGACACATTTATAGGACTTTATTGTCCAAACCTGTGTGAGGCCAGTCTGCACGTGTTTGCCAGACTGGAATTATCAAGGTTTTGGGTGAGCTCGAGTTGATGAACTGAGCAAAAGAAAAAACAGTTGTTTTTCTTGCCTTTCCTTAGCTTCCTCCTCTGTGGCACACTTTTCACGTGAGCAAATTTACAAAAGAATAGGAAAGTGAGAAAAGGGCCCTTCTATCCCTGAACATGTTCACTCAAAGAACACAGCACAGACATTACTACATGGTGTTTAAATCCCCACTAAATAGATCCTGGCATGCAAGCAGTAAGGCCGCATCACTACTGCTGGTTTGGTTTATGGTTTTTTCATTCTACAAAGTTGATAAAAAGGCATTACAGTACTCACAGTATCTGCCTCTAGCTGCATGATCTCCCAGTGACTTGGGAACTTCCAGTTGCAAGAAAGATTTGCTTTCTGCCATCTTTCAGTCTAGATCAAAAGAGGGAAACACAGATTGCCAACTCTACTGACTTCTGTTCTCTAGGCCTAACTGTGTGAATGTGTTGGTCACCACAACTCAGCTTATACCCGCTCTCGCCAAAGTGCTTCTCTATGGACTGGGCACTGTCTTCCCCATTGAAAACATTTACAGTGCAACAAAAACAGGTAAGAGCAAACTAACTTAGCCCTCACCAAAGATAGATTGAAACTTTATCCCTAAGTCAGGCACATCCATCCAACCTGATTGCAACAAGCGATGTATGAGCTTCCCTTTTAGCTCTGTGTTTACACCTCTAATTCCCATCCTGACTGCCCTCACTTAAGCTTGTACAGACTGAAAAGAAAAAGAAAGAAAAAAAAATCAAAGTCTTCCCAAATGTCTCCATGTGAGAGTGAGCCTGAAAAATACCCTCTCCATGGAGTATCTGCTGCATGTGGGAGGTTCAGCTGGACCCAGCTAGAGGACAGTCTGGTTGGACCTGTTCCATACAGAAACTCTTGTTTGGATCCTGTTATTCTTGCAGAGTTGCAAGTGTGCTGAATGAGCTTTATGAACCTGTGAGCATAATAAATATTGGTAGGGTTGGCTTGAAGCTATTATTTTTTGTTTTCTGTCCTTTCTGGTGTGAGTGTTGGAACCTCTGAGGTTGGTATTTTTGTGTTTTTACTGTAACCAGAATGAAGAGAAGAGGGCTGTCGAAACTGAGTGCCATGAGTGTCACATCAGTCTCCCAAATGCCAGTCGAAGCAGTGCACGATAGTCACAAACCTTACAAAAAGCTGGCAGCACGTGGAAGTCCTTGGCTGATAAAGAAAATGCTAATAGTTGTCATGAGATGGAGAGAAGCCAGCTTAGATGATGGTTCAGTTAGGTCCTAATTCCAAAAAAAATTGTGGCCTGTAGCAGCAAGTTCAGTTAGGTGCCAACTCCACTCTCAGTACCTGAATGTCAGCCCTACATGCTGTATGTATCCAGATAAAAAATGTGTCTTCTCTCTTGTTGCTTAGGGAAAGAGAGCTGTTTTGAAAGAATAATGCAAAGGTTTGGAAGGAAAGCCGTGTACATTGTAATAGGAGATGGTGTCGAAGAGGAACAGGGAGCAAAAAAGGTACAGTTTGTGGATGCCATGCTGCATTCTTCCAAGTTTTCGTTTCAGTGACCCTTTCTTCATTTACGCATTTAATGAAGTTCCCTCCGTTTGAAACATTGGTCTCATTTCTTAATATGCAAAATACTTAACAACCTTGGGAGAAACTTCCTACTGTTAGTCCCCCTCACCTTGGCAACCAGTACAATTTTTTTAGGTAGTCACTGTGCCATGTGTTCCAGGAATCATTCTTGCTTAATAAGATGGCTTTAAACAAATGAAAATGGAAACTCCAGTGTGTGAACTCAGATGAGCAAGCAGGGTGAATTTCTGATCTACACATGTTGCTTTTGTAAATTCCAAATTACTGGAATTAGTTTTGAATTGCTTATTAGAATATGCATATATATGTACATTGTTTATATTTATGACTCCTTGAGATCATAGAGTGTAACGTCCTTAGAGTCAATACCAAAGGGACTAGTCCTGAGTTGCTGCCTTTATCAATGACCTATGGATCACTTTGATTAATTTTTCAAGCAAAATGAAATTAGGAAGATGTACTGAATGCCAAGTAGAACCGAAACTGGGAAAGCAGTATGATCAGGAATAAGAAGCCCTTGGTCGTGTTTCACGCTCACTGTGTAGATGTGGCCCCTGACATCGGTAGCCTTAGAATTAAGTGGACTGATGGGAAAGAAGGACTACCTTCTGCCATAAGATGGGGGATATTAGAGAAACCCAGGAGTGGTAGAAACATAGAGAGCAACAAACAAAAACCTGAAGGAAAGCAGTCGGGTACATCAACTAAATTCTACAAGAGGAGAATTGAACAACTAAAATTTTCAATTCCTAAACTTTAGAACAGAAACCTGCCTGGAATCTCCATTTATTTGGCTTTACAGGGACGGGAATACAATTTGTTAATGACAGACATTGTTTGCAAGATGGTTTTTTTGCATCCTGGGTCTCGTGCTCCTGATGTGAATGCAGAAATGGAGTTCAGTTGCTTTTCCTTCAGGAGCATTGTACATGCTCAACACGAGTTGAGATGCAGGAACTGACTGCATGAATCCCATCCTCAGCAACCTATTACAGTTATTTTTTAATAGGCACATAGATGACTGTTGTACAAAACATTACACCACAGCAACTCAGCCATACAGCTGAACCTTGTTCTGGAAGACCTGATATCTCATTCTGAATGAAGATTCTGGAAAGGCTTTCTGAGCAAATTTGCACTCATTGCATACACAAGCCCAGAAACCAAGGGATCACAGTAAATACGGTGATGGGCACATGTTCTGTCCCCAGAATTTTATCTTAGGTCACCTTTAAAGCAGCAGAAATTTTTGTTCTTACAGTCTGTTTCTTCTGGCCAATGAAAGCAACAATACCTGTACCCACCTTGGAAAAGTAGCTGAATCTGCAGATGGTTCTCTAGTTCATGAAGGGTTAAGGAGTTGACAGAGGAGAATCCAAAATGCCTGACTGGGACTGGAGTGATAATAGCCTGCTCTTCTGACAGCTCAGGGCTCTGCTTCAAAGGTAGTGGGTCAGTGAACATGACTGCATCAAAGGCTGCGAGGGCTCTCTGGATGGATGAAGAGGAGGGAAGGTTCAACAATCTTCTATAGACAGGATTTCAAGAGCCCTCTTGCTTGTGTCTCCTGGCCTAAGCAGCTCTCCCATTAGTAGAGCACATTCTTTGCTGGGCTGTCGCCTCCTTTGATTGATGACAATCATTAAACAAGGCTTCTACACACCTGAGCTTTATAAAGAAAGGTGAGGGGGCAGGCAGAGAGCCTTTCGCTGTTTTGCCGACAGCACTGATAATATCTCCATTTTAGTGGGGCATTTTTCTTCACCTGTCTGATGAGTGATGAATCTGTAAATGTTGAATGACAGGAGTGGCTGGGGGACCAAGTTTTCTTCTTGTTTAGGAAGGAAAAATAGATAATTTAATGGAAGGGTTTTAATAACAAGCAGGGGAGGGGGAGGGCAAAGGAAATAACTTTTCCCCTTAAAGTGAAATTGTGGAGCAGTGGATTGCAGTCACTTCAGATGTTTGTGTTTGCTTGCTGTCTCTGCACACGCTGATAAATAGCTTGAAGGAAACATTTATTTACCAATAGACAACTTACCAGAGGGAAGCTTGAGTTGTATTTAAACCTTTGAGGTGTGTAAATAGACACTCTTTAAAACAAACATCTGGAACCACTGGAATTCTCTTACACAGGGAGGTACACTTGGAAAAGGAGCATCTCCCTTCATCAGAATCATCTGTCTAGGTCGTGTATATTTGCTGAAACTTTTTCTAAGCTATTTATCCATAAGGAGTATTTACCATTGAATTTACAGTGATAAAATACTTGGAAATGTGATTCCCATGCTGGAAGGGCAGTCAGCTCTGTCCATTAAGGCTTTCTGTCAGTTTGTTACTGCATAATATCACTGGCTGTACAGAGACCAGTATTTGGGGAGGAAGCTAAGAAAATGATAATCCCAAATGTTATCACGAAGTCTAAATGCAGAAATAAGCTGTGTCTTTGTTCTAAAGTAAAACTGCTTTAATTGATTTGGAGAAGAAACCAATCCAGCTCAAAGCCCAGGCTCATCAGAACATGCCAAGAAAAGTTGTAATTAACATCCAAAAGCAAGTTCTAATTATTTTGAGGTTATCTCTCTGCAAGCAACCACTGGGATTGTAACTATTGCTAATGATTTCAGAACTGTGTTGTAATGATGCTTTCAGAGTCCTGTTTGTACATTACCAGATTACAGTTTCCATCTCGGGTCCTCTGCTGAAGTGAACTGCACTTGCTTTACAGCACTTCAAAAAGCCGATACTGAGTCATCTGTTAGATGCAAGTCTTGCTTTCCTAGAGTATATTCACAATTTTCAAGAGGTGAATTAAGATAATATAAAGAAGATACAGTCAGTCACATGTAGTTGACCTTTCCAGATTTTGTCCTGATGCTAAGATTGGAACTTGGACAGTCATACTCGTGACTTCAGATTTATCACAGTAAATATAAACTGAAAAACAGAGAGGCAGGAGAAGAATATAAGATAGTCTTTCAAAACCAGGAGAGATTTAGGGGGACAGGCTGTCATATGAGCCTGTTGCAGTGTTACACTAATGAATAATTGATCTGAGCATTGGTACCAGTCATGTCCAGAAAACGCAGTAAAATGTACTGTTCCAGTTAACTTGGAAAGGGAAGCGTTGGAAAGCATTTTGACTCTGTGTGGTATTATATTCTTTTGTTTACATGTTTGTAAGTCCTAGTAAATTCATTTTACGATAGATATCGCTTACTCGTCTTGTGAAGCACTGGCAACAGCTTTCACTGGTAGTAAGAAGGACATCTTCAAAACCAGTGCTGCAGGACGGGATTAGGATGCTTTCTGGAGAGTCTAAGGTTTTGTATAGCTTTTTACAGCAGGTGAGCGTCGCTAAGTGGCCAGAAGATTGTTTCTAGGAGTAGTGCAATTCTAGAAACATTCCTAATTAATCCATGAAAAATACAGGAGAGTAAAGCTTAGTAGCCTAACACATTCAGAAAGTCAGCCCACGTCATCCCTGAAGCAGGACTCTCCCAGACTGTAGAGAATCTGTCTTTCCTTCTGCAGAGGAGAAACCTCCAAGATGAGCCTCCCTGCTGTGACACTGTGACAACCTGGTGTCCCAAGTGCAAAGCTCTGCTCCTGAGGGCGCAAACTAAGAAAGCTGTTTTGATCTCAGTATTAAACAAAACCCAAAAAATACCCTCTTTTGGTTTCACTCTAGCACAACATGCCATTCTGGAGAATCTCTTGTCACGCTGACCTGGAAGCTCTTCGGCACGCCTTGGAACTTGAATATTTGTAGCAGACCCCAACATCTTAGCACTGTGAGGGCTTCACTCAAACTGTTTCATCGGTTCCACCTATTCCTCAACATTTTCTTATTAAAAAAAAAATCCCACAGCAACTGCAGTTTTTCTTTTTTTTGAAGGAGAACCCTTTCAGTGGAAGCCTTTAAGAACTTGCAGCCAAAGAACATTGTATCAAGTCCTTCTTCCTTTGGACAGAGGAAAAGCCTTCAGATAACTCGCTGGGGATCCTGCAGTTACATGGCTAAGCCGGATGCATAGCGCTGTTGTAGCCTTTTTGCCATCTACGACAAACACTAGAAGTCGGGTCTACTGGTCAGTTTTCTTGCTTTTGAAAGGGGAAGAGGACATAACAAGGAGTCTCTGCACAGTGCATCTCGTCACATCACATGGGACCTTCTGAAAATAAGAGTGAAACTGTTGAATTTTTTTTTTATTACTTTTTTTTAATTTATGAACTAATCTCATTACTCTGGTATTAAGCTCTGTACCTGTGTTTTTAATCTGGCTTTTTTGGGGGGGGAGGTGGGTGGGTGGGGAAAGTCTTACCATTCTAAATTAATAGTTCGTTTCTCCAGCACAAACTCTGGGGAAAATCATATTGTGTACATTAATAAGGACACATGGTACCGTTGGTAAGAACTATAGCTGTGTTTTTCAGTCTTACAGAGATGGTATGTGGACTGTGCGTGTGTCTACACGGTGCCTTATGCTGCCATCTTGGGGTTGGGGTGGGGAAAAAGTACCTTGTGATGAGTGAAAGGCATTAAATAAAAACCTGTTTACATTTTGGGGGACGAGATTACCTGCCTTCTCTTCTCTCCAGCCACTCTGGGATCCAGAGGTATGTGTAGAATTACATACTTCCCATCTCAAGGTGAGGTGAGGCTGGAAGGACTCTGAACAGAGCCCCTCGGGTGCAGTCGGTAGCCAGTGAATGTGTCTGTTGGGAGGCACAGACTGAAGACAGTCAGCGACTGCACCTGCTGGGGGACAACGTGGGCACCTGGCACATCTGACTTGTCCTGCAAAGGAAGATAAAGGGCAGGCAAATACTGCAGCTGTGCATATTTATTTTTATGTAAATAAATGCATCTACATGTATACTTCAGCTTTAGGATTTCTGCTGAGCTGGCCTGTTAATTCTTGCTGTGAAAATGTTTCAGTCCTCATGGCCTGGATGAATCTCTAATTCACTTCCAAAACTGCTCTTTCTTGCTTGCTATGGCACCAAGTAACCTCAGAAGAGTCAGAGCCTCACTGGTGCTAGAGATGCAGCAAGTAATACAATCCCCTGATCTATCATGTGTGAATCAAGATCAAACAAGTAAGGGTTACACGAGTTACAAGTGTGACACAAGTGCTACACAAGCCGGAGTGATATCCTGACATCTAAAAACATTTACCTCAGGGAATAGATTCATTGCTACATCTGAGAGGGGATTTTTTTTTGTCAGACTGAAACAGAAAATCTGATCTCCAAAGAATCTGATTTCAGTCTTTGGCTCAAGAGGAGGCAGCCGAGCAGCAGCTGTAAAACCTGTCAGCTTTACTTGTCAGCAGCAGGCATGAACAAACCCAGCCTGTAAGTACCTGCTTTGGAGGCATTTGCAAAGAGCTGCTTTCTGGGCCGAGTTCAGAACACAACAAAATCAAAGGTGATTTTGCTAACAGAAGTGTTCCTTATCTCAGGGCCTGCTGAGAAGAAAGGCTGGCAGAATTTTTCCCTCTAGGTTCTCCAGCTGTAAGACTGTCACAAATAGGAAGTCTTATCACCAGGCAAGGAAATCAATCTCAATGGAGAATTGACAGATGCTTGCAAGATAAGCACACCTGTAATTAAAACCTTTGGAAGAGGAACAAATGCCAGGGATGGCAGAATCCTAAGGAAGTGCAACTTCAGCTTTAGCACCTTGCCAGTCATCAGTTTGCTTTTCCTTGAAAACCTGAATTCAACACCTGCCTTATTTGAGTCAGTCATTGGAGTACTGATTGGGGTTTTTTTCCTAAAGCTTCTTAGGAAAATTTTGCTTTCTGACTGCATTTAAAGATTCTCAAGCTCTCTTGTTTCTGTCTCCAAAGCTCTTGGCAGAGGCCTGTGTTCTATTAGGGTCTGCTCATACTCCACGTACCATTACTGTGATTTCTCCATACTCTTCCCAGCTTGTGATTTTTGCTTCCCCACGGGTCACACGGCCGATGGGGGCTGCACACCAGCATTAGGAATCCTCACACAGGAGTGCCCCTTCCTTCCAGTCACTGTGGCCCATGTTCATCTCGCTACAGGACTTACTGTTTCCAGGGAAGCTGTGAGGGCTAGAAGAAGGGATCTATAACAACTTCTACTCATGGACACACTTGCAGGTCTTGCTCAGCTCTTTCACCTGTGTTTTTATATATTTGTGCATTGTTACAGCATAAAATCCATGCTGAGTCACATCACGAACCAGACAATGTACGATGAGATTCCCAAAGCAACTGCAGGACAGCCAAAGCTGAGCTGAACAAACCAAACCAATCATGTTGGTACCATCATTACAATGTAGAGCTGCTGCCAGCATCTGCTCTCTCAAAAAATGTTTGTTTGTTAGTACATGGCTGAGCATCCCTATACAGACTCTTTGTATCTGGAATAGAAAAGGGGACGTGAAACAGAACTGCCACATCTGTACAAGGAGGATGAAAAACCCCAGCTGGAGTGCGTTCGTCCTGGCTGCTCACTGTTCCTCTGCAATAAAAGCACTTACATTTCTACGATGTAAGCACTGAAAATCTATTTCAGTGAGCACCAGCACCAGAAGGTGACAACACAACCAACCCCTGCATCTGCCAGGCCACAAAGTTCCAGTTTGAACGTAACAGCCTCTCTGCAGCTGGAACTGCCAGCGGGCTGTGGCTCCTGCAGCGCTCACAGCCCTGCGCCAGTGACCCCGTGGTCTGTCTGCTCCTCCCATCCATGCAGCAGCACTGGGCTTCTGGGATGAAACCTTGCTATGGTAAACTCCATTCTGGGGGCTAAACCAAAACCTCAGAGCATCCTGAATGCAGAATTAGCCCCTTCTTTCTGAACAGTGTAGGATTCCTGCAGTAACACTAAAGCTAGGAAAACACTGCCACCGCTTGGGAAAGCTTTGGAGTTGGCTGGTCCTGATAAGGAACTTCCTAACGGAAGGCCCACGTGATAAGGTAAGATAATAACGTAAAGATTTCTAAGCTGGGACCCCAAGACAAGTTAATTTTATCCTCCAAACCACACGAATCAGCAGTAACAAGCCCACGCCCTTCTGTAGGTTATAACAGCGGATGGCAAACCCGAGGGACACCCAGTGCCTGTAGCTGAAGGGTGAAAACAAGTTTTCCCAGGGCGGTGTATGGCCAAAGAAGCTTTCCATTATTTACACTTTACCCCCATCAACTCGACACCTGAGCACTGGCATCACCCTTTGCAGCAAAACAACGAAAGCACAGCCATCCTGGCTGCTATCAATCTGGGACTGAGCCAGGTACCACAACCACTGAACCTTCGCCATCAGGAATAGGTAAAAAATCCAGACCCAGCACAGTAGTTTCTCCCAAAATACTTGGATCCAAAGTAAATCAGGGATACGCTACACAGGGCAGACAGATACTCAATACAAGCAATGGATGCAGCTTATGCCTAGTCATGGTATTCAGTCATGCAGCAAATAAAGTCACAACCTATCTTTTACATTCATATCAAAGTGTGCTCTCCTCCCACACTGTCCAAGCCAGACACGTGTTCTTCCTTCACATTATTCAGCAAAAAATAATCTTCAGAAAATCTATGAACATCATACCATAACTGGCTAAAAAGTGTCAAAAAACAACAGTCACCAGAACATCCAAGACGATACTTTGAGCTTGACCCGATAATTCTTTCTGGGACTTATTTTATATTTACATAAACATTTATTAGAATTTGGTCACCTATTATTTGTCACAAGGAAAGAAAGCTATTGTAGGAAAAAAAAACCCTATTAAAATTAAAAAACATAGACTGAAACAGGCTTCAGAAAGCTGTGTGTTTCCTGTAACAATTTTTGACTTGTGCCTCTCTTTCCTTCTTTTCCTCCTAAAACAAGAGGTTGTCTCAGCAACACCAAAATTGAAATTACAAAACATCATTTCAAGCTTTCAAGATTTGTGCTTTTCTTTAAATGGTAGCACTGGGAACATGAACTTTAGTTTTACAAATGCAAGTACGAAGGTTACTACAGAAGGAGGAATGTTCAGACAATGTTCACAGTAAGATTCTACAGTGAGCTATTCCTTCAGCTCCCCGTTCCCTATAGCAGATAATGAAGGCGCACACAGCAGTCTCACTCACTTCCTGCCCTCTTAGAGGGCTGCAGCTGAACTCCTCATAACCCCCAAATAATGACTACATGTATCAATCCAACCCACGCATAACTGTTACACACAAGCAATGGAGCTTTGCTGCTGTTAAATCTGAGGGAAAAAGGATGCTACTGAAGGGGTTTTTTTTTAAAAAAAAGGCTTCTTATTTACAGACTGCCAACACGGCTTTGTTCTTCCTCAAATTCGACAGGCTTTGACTCAAAGGTCCCACGCTTCTGAGACAGAAGATCCCAACATAAGTGAATTCACCTGTGATCTGGAGACTCTGGAGAAATGCACGTTCATCCAGATTGAAACGAAACTGGAAATCCAGGAACACAGAACATTTTTCTAAAACAGTTTAATTAAAAAATTGTGAAGTTTCTTGAAAAACCGGAGAAACCCAAAGCATATCGTGTGTGTCACCTGTCTTAGTCACAAAGAAACACAATTGTCAAAAAAGATATTTAAGTTTAATACAAATTTTATACAAAGAAAATGTGAAAAAATACTTCCATATGCTAAAAGCAATTATGCTTCACAAATAAGGCCAGCTAGGCTATTTTTGACACAACTGCAATTCACAAATATTCTGTTCTCGCTTTTTTCTTCTTCTAATACTTTTTCCCTCTAATACGGTACTAGCTGGAGACTGTACAAACCGCATCCTGTTATAAACAATGGGAGAAATCAACATGACTAAAATGTACAACAGAAGGTACTGGAATGATATCATACAATTAATTTTCTCATATACATACATCACCTTTGCTTTGTTCAATGCTTTCGTTTTACACAACATACAAAATGGTACTACAGTATAAGTGTAACAGACAGCATTTTCAGGGGTTACTTTCTCTCATACTGTACTGTTTCATGCTTACATAAAAACATAAACTCCATCATATAAATAATACATGCTCTGGCCCAGCATCAAAGTCCTTTGCCCACATTTCCCAGTCCATGGTTTTCTCCACACCTAGTTCTTGTTCCATTCAAAAAGCTTTTCAAAGTCTCTTTTGGAGGATTTCTTTTAAAAAAACCTCAAACTGAACTGTGAAACATAGGAAAAAAATATTACTTTTCTCAGTCTCTGATATCAGTGATCAGAAATCACACAACAATCAGCTGGTATTACACCTCCCAACTTTCTGATATTAGACTGAAGGAAATTTTTAACTTAACTGTAACCTGTAAACAATACGAATGTGAACAGTCTGGTCACTGTAAAAAAACAATGGAAATCTTTACGTATTTCAGATCCACAGATTGGAAATGTCATCATCGGCCTAAAACAATTAAGTGAAAAAAGTTGCCCTTCATCATTTGGTTGCTCAAATTCTACAAGAGTTTCAAAGTGCAGAAATTTTTTTTCAATCCAAATGCAAATCAAGTTGTTCAGATTCTCATGATCATATTATCTGACGTGTAACTGCAATTCTCCAAGACCAGTTTTCAGTGTTAGCTTGTGATAAGGCTGTTTTAAACCTTCCTTTTCCAACTTCAGACGCTCTTTTATAAGTTAAAGTCAATACAAATATAAAAAGGAGATGGTACTCTAATGACATCCACAAATTGTACATTATTTACAAAAGAAGCATAGATTTAATACGGATCTTACCTGTCCTCAGCTTTTCTAAGCCAGCACTAATGCTTTACATTAACGTAGTGTAGTTAATGCTTTGTACACATAAACAAAGCTAAAGTCTGAACCTTTGAGGTTAATCCAGAGAACTGTGTTTATTTTTCACATTTCTATTAGATTTATTAATTCCAACAATTGTATGGACTTCTTGTTAGCAGTTAGACTCTTCGTACTTGGACTGGCATTGTGGTCTGAACATACTGAACTCCAGTTCTCATTGCCACTGTCCCAGCAGAAGGACTTACCACTACAGGAATGGTCTGTGGATTAAAACCAAGAGAAACATCGTTATGTTAAAGGTCACATAAACATGACCACAGAAATAGATTTATTTTCCAGGGAAAATCCAGAACAAGTTCCAATTTTGTGCAAGAATTAATACCTTTATTACTGCAGTATTACCTCATTCCAGGGACGAAAGTAGTGTATTACTTTCCTAGAGCCAGGAGGTTTTCCATATTATTACTACTACCATATAATTATAGGGACAGGTGGTCCTATAGGTACTGTACACACTCTGTCTGTGCTTGGAGAGCTACGTTTCATAGTTACATCCAGTTATGTATTTTCTCCAAAAACTAATAAATGGGAAGAGGAAAAAGGGCTAAGAAAATCCTTTGTCATTTGAAAAAGTTTTGACAAATCAAACTGGAGTACAAAAATACCCTTGTTTATAAGTATATTCTTGTTACACTTTACTTAAATCTTTTTTTACCCAAAAGGAACTCCCCCATGCATTCAGTCTACACAGAAGAGAACAAAGAACATCCATTTGAACGAAAAGAAGTACTTAAGTTAGCTTTTTCACAAATCAATAACAAAAACATCAGCAGTACTGGGAACTGTCTTACACACCCTGTAAAAATATTAATATAGAATAAATTTTTCCTTCCATCATACAGATCATGATTTATAAATGTCAACAGATGAAGTTTTAGGACATTTCTATAGGTGGTAATTGATTCTACAGGTGCAGAGACAAAGGCACAAGAATGTTAAACAATCCGGTCAAGGTCACATCACTCTGGAAGATCTGGAAAAGGATTTATTGAATCTTAAAATCTGTATCTTAATCCTCCTCCAAAAACATGAGGAAGTCTAGAAATGCCTATGCCATATAAACTGCAAGTATGTTTTGGTACAATTCCAGTGATGCATGACTGGTGATCACACAAATGCATCCGTTTCAGATCACAACATTTTGCAGAAGAAACGGGAAGTGAGATTTTGAGGAATCTGAAAGGGATGCACAGCTCTTCCCCCTGATGGTAGTGTGACATTCCAAAGAGAACACGGAAGAAGAGATACAAGTTCACTGAAGCCCAATGTTTCCCCACACTGTTTCAAGAAATCACATTAGTGTCTCAATGGTATTGAACAAAGATGGCGAGTGCCCCTACGGCAATGGCTTACGGCCTAGAGCGCTCATCAGCTCCTTTGTGACAAAGTCTGTGCCTTCCAGAAGCCGACACATTCAGCTCCCGGGAATGCAAAGACGACGAGTTGACATTTTTACATTACTTTAACTGCAGCAAGAATAAAAAACAAAACACGGAACCAATTCACTAAATAAATTGAAGATTACTATCGCTTTGTAAGTATTTCAGATGTGTGTAGAGGGTTCAATGGAAATGGTACCCAGAAGATATACTGCAAGTTTTTCATAGGAAGGAATTCCTAGTTGGAAACAAAGTGCAAACTGAACCCTAAAGAAGGCATTATCTAAGTCACTGTTAGTACTACAGGTGGGGAAATCACAGTTGCCACAGTCACCTTTTAAATACACACACACATATGAAAAAGATAAGTTTCAGTTCTTATAGCGATCTGGATATGGAATGTGTGAGACTCCTTAAATGTGTTAAGATCATTCCCTGAGAGGTAAATTTTCCACCTCTGCCAGTTTTACCCATATGTACATTTTGCATACATATCAAACATGCACTAAGGTTTAAAATTATTTAAATTGCACGTGCAGTCATTAGAATACAGAGGTGTCTGTAGCTGTGCAAGACTAATGCAAATGTACAAAGTTTAAAACATGCACAAATAAAGGCTGAAAACTTTCAGACGTTCCAATTATGCTTTACAGACCTCAATACACTTTGTATTACAGAAAACAGATGAAGGTACTGCCATTTTTCTGCATATTACACAAAACCACCTTATGATCTTACAGCCTCTCAGTTATTCACAAAAGAGCCTAACATCTTTGACGTTTGCTGTTTGATTTTAAAACATACAGAAAACCTTGCTGTTATGGTCATTCAGTCCAGACTTAGGGCCAATGCTGCAAAGGTGCACAGTGCTCTCAGTTGAGACAAAATGAGTTAAAATGTTGCTAGGAATGTGAAAAGTCATAATCCCCACTAAGAGCAGTAAAATTCATGTGGAATACAATGGCTATGAAATACTGTACATGTGAGTGCCTGTATTCACACACACACACTCTCACACAGAGGTGTGTGGAGGGGAACATGTGCATGTGGGGGGTGTGTACACGAGGAAAGAGAAGGGCAGAGTAACTTCTGTAGCGAATGAGGCCTCACAATCACAGCATGATTAAGGTACACTGCTAAATTAGTACATAGGTATTATAAATTACCTAACTTCAATCAGAAAATGAACAGAAGTTTCCCACAGAGAGGCTTCTCTGTAGAACCCCCCACTGAGACAGAGCATGCTGCTCACATCCCAGTGCAGTATCAGCACCTTTCCATTTGGTACGGAAGTGAGCACTGCAGAACACGACCAGTTGCAAGAATGGGGCATTATGCTGCATAAAATACAAAAAATCAAACTCTCTTCTGTCCCACCTCCTGTGACTGACACTAGGGAGTTCAAGTGTCCTTGGTTAAGTCTTTGATGGAAAAAAATCAGGTCTGATTCCATTGCTGTTTCTCATGATTTCATAATGCTCATGTGCAAGACTGCATGGGAGACACCGCTGATGAATGCGTATTTTCTTTCATAGTTACTGAGATGTCACAGGAATATCAAACATACCTCAGAATTAATTAAATCTCTTTAGGATACCATAGACAAAAAGGTATTGAAAAGATATTTAAAATGAATTCTATATATTTACATTGAGTATATACATGAAATGGACAAATAACCAACATAATCATGTGAAATGGAAGTCCAACTGCCCTCAGTGCCTTCGCTGCACTTAATGACAATTCCTGAATCCTTGTAGTAATGAATGATGAAATGAAAGGGTGGAATGTTGCACAGCAAAATAAGACATTTTGCACTGCAAGTTCAGACTATACCAGTGAATTCATATCTTGATAGAACAGCAGACGGAGACAACCCCCCAGAAATACTGAGCAGTTTTAATGCCAGGAACAGTACTACTGCAGACTTTAAATGATGATGTTGTACTTACAATTGTGGGTTGAGTAGTTGGAATATAGGTGGTGGTCTGCGGTACCTGGACCAGATTTATAGGCTGGTTGCTTGTCACACCTGTTGCTATCTGCAGAGACAGCACAGGCAACCTCAGTAGAAGTCTCAGCTCTTACATAAATTCCACCTAGTTGTTATTATTCTCATAATATGAAATTTATGTTGGATGTTTTGTTTGTGTTAAAAATTTGCATCTTAATGAATTCACAGGTTACTTCTTTGTTAATAAAACAAAATTCAAATTATGAACATGATCAATGTATACAGCATGATGTTTCAGGTAGAACATCTCTGTGAAAGCAATTCCAGATTTGTATAACTGGAATATTCCCTGGCAAAAGTTTTAGGCAATTGATTTTCTCCCATCCCTTGTTTCCCCAGTAAAACAAAGGTTGTGCTGCCACAGACAATGCACGTGAACACCAACTGAGTGTGACTTTAACTAACCTACTTCACCCAAGTATTCAGGTGGAACAGCACATCCTTTTTCCCTCTTCAGATCTGTTTCCCAAGTTACTCCCTTAGATGATTTGTCAAGCCCAGAGACAGTAGCAAAAGTGTCAAGAAATGAACACAGCTCTCTATTTTACTATGCTTCCCAATTCTATAGGACTATCTCAATGAGACATCATGCTGGAATCACAATACTACAAAATTAGTTTGCTTTTAATATTTTAAAATACAACAAGGCTTCTACTGATGTGGGGGATCATGTGTAAGTGTTTGAAGGATCAGCCCCCTCATAAAATTTTTCATTGAATAAATCTTGCAAGGGCAGAAGAAAAATGATGCTGAAATTGCTAATAGTCAAGCCCTACCTATAAAGCAGAAACTTCTCTATAAACATTTTCTATATATGCAACGTTAAGTCCCTTTTATTAGAGCATTTGCTCATCCTTGCCTACTGAATGCTATCAGAGTAGATGCTATGGAGGATTTCGTAACTGCACACTGCTCCGTTTACTGTAGATCCAGGTGAATTGTTGTATCAGTGTTATGGAACATTGTGGTACCCTAGTGGCAGTCTGTTGTGATAAAGTAAGTTGATTTGAATGCAGGTCTTGAGCTTGGCCTCTGAACCCCCAGGCAAGAAGGGCTTGGAAGTGCTGCAGTCAGTATTGCTTATCAGAAGGCAACTTGTATCGAAAGATCCAGACCAGAAGCTACACTGATGGGTCCTGGAGAGAGAGAGAGAAAGAAGTCCAGTCCCCTTTGGCTGGAAGGATGAGTCAAGCCAACACAGGTTTTATTGGGAATTAGTGAAGGGGAAAGGGTGTTCCCAGAGGAGAGGAGATTTTTTTAGTCAAGATGAAGGAAAAAACCCACAACTCCCTATCTTACTCCCCAAATCATACTCTTTGAAATATGCAAATAGTAAAAAATTCCTGGTCAATCCAGGGAAGCCTTAAGGGGTAGTTTACAAAGAAATCTTAAATATTAATTTGGTTTGAAGTGACCACAATTGATACTCACTGAAACACTCTCTTTGCTTTTATCAGCTGAACCTTCCTTTTCCTTAGGGGTGCTGGCTGTTTCTGTGGGTGTAGGCTGCACGCTTGAACTGGGCTGGGATGATTTATTTAATGTTTCTGTGCTAATTTCGGTATCTGTTTCTTGCTGTGTGGCAGTAGCTAAAATAAAGGAAAAAAAAGAGAGAAAGTAGCCACTACTCACGTGTACCAGTCCCAGTCACTCTCCATGGGCACACCTGCACCCATGCCAGTGGAGAATACTGAGTCAGTGTGTATCCCATACACCCTAATCCCCTCAGATGTGAGACTGGCAACCCAGAGCAAGATTACCTGACTGTGTGCAGGATTTCATATGCTCAGGCCAGTGAGCTTGTTGGCAGGGATAATCACAGTAGCTAGTATTCCAACAGCAATAAAAAATGGCCTCTTTCTTGCAGTTGGCACACCACTGCTTCTTTTTAGTTTCATCAACTGCTTGCTGCTTTTCCAGTTCCAGCTGCTTCTTCACCTCAGCAATCAAACGATCTCGTTCTTGTTCAAGACTCTGACGCATTTCAGCCATGGTCAGTTCTACTCAAAATGCAAAGGAAGATGAGTTTTGCATTTTCTGCCCCCCCCCCCTTAATAATTTTCACAAGTTTAAAGGCAACATGAAATTAAAACTAACAATCAAAATATTCCCTGAGTTTCAGCATCTCTGTTTCATATCCAGTCAACAAATGAAAGTCTTCCATCCTCTTTTCTTATTCTGGCACCAAGATTTTTAACCTTAACCATTACCTTCCATTTTAACACTTTAGTTCTAGATGTCCCAGAAAGAATCAGAATCCAGATCTCTTTGGTGCAGCATAAACACAAAAAAGGATGTATGCAGCTGCTGCTACCATGTTCTGTCTTTACAAGCCCAAACTTTTATTCTACTCCAATATTCAGAAAATACAAAGAATTACATTTCTTCTCTTTTCTCATAAATAACAGAAAAACAATTTTTCATTGAATCCTGGTTCCTGTATAAAGAAAAATGTCAAGGTTCTAAGAGGGACACAAAGTTGTAAAAACTGATCACTATGTGAGCAAAGCTGTAAATCTGAGCCTTACTTCAAGACTGGTCTGAGAGCCACCTGCTATTAATGCAGCCACAGACTGATAGCTCAGTCACTATGAGGATCTTCAAGGAAGTGGGCAAACACAAAGCATTCCAATTCTAGCTACCTCAACTGACGATGAACCTCTGAAAAACTCTGAGGTTGACATACTTTGAAAACACTGTTAAAGGTGTTTATTTAAATGAGTAGCTTAAGGCTTTTCAAGGGTTTTCTGTTATTTCTGAGCAAACCTATTCAGTTCTGAGAGCTGCAAATGAGTTGTTGCCATACCCAAGTAATTCTGAAGATTGCTATAACTGAACTGCGCCAGTGGAAAAAAATGGTCTATCCTGACTTCAAAGAGCAAAATGTTACTACCAAACCAAAAAGACAAGAGCCCTTAGTTCACTTCCATTCTAGGTATGTTCTGCCAAAGAAAGTCAAAAAGCAGACGAGAACACTGTGCTACACAGTCCTGAAGGCTGCTCCATGTACTTAGGGGACATTTCATCCCTCAATTGCAACTTTCTTCCCACAGTCAGTGCATTAAATAAAGATAATTTTAGAGGTATCACATTTTAATCAAGGTTTTGTTTCCTGCCTATAAGGTTGAGTGAATGTAGAGATTAAAATCCCCCTCCTAGAAGAAATATTCATTTAACTTGAATTTATTTCAGTGACAGTCTGGCATCAAGATTGAGTTCAGGTTGACTATTCATTTTGAATAAATAAGTACGTAAGTAAATACACCAAGAGCTAATCTGAACCAAAATGTAAGCTACAATCTCCAAAGACACCAGAGGAAGCAGATTCCCCCAGTGGCTATATTAACAGAACCTGGGTCATATGAGAATTAGAATGAAACAATCAGCCTATCTCATGAAGAGGGATTATCCAGTGACACATAAAAGTTACTCTGTCCTATCAAAAGCTCTCTTGGGCCTAAATTTGTCTCAGAGGTCTGAACGCTTACTATGCACAGGCAGAAGTATCTTTGTGTACACACTCAAACGGTGTCTGCTAACACGTTAGGGAAAGTTTCATATCCTTCATTTGCCAATTTGTGGTATCGTGTGGTGAAGGTAATACCTACTACACACTACAGACATTTGGACTGATAACACTGATTGAAAGTGCCTTTTCATACCTAGGTTATGCTTCATTTCTGAGAGTTCCTGTTGATGTAACCATTGAAGTTTTTCTATCTCAATCCTCAAACGCCGAATCTAAATATTAAAAATTTAATTGATATTAAACAGTGCAGTGTACAACGCATAATTATACCAAAAACATGCCCAAAGCAAAGAGCCTAATCATCATTTACATCACAGTTTCTTCATGTTAACAAGAGGACAAGATCACAGTAAACCCCAAACCAAAGTGTGAATTATTCTCAATATTTGTTTGTAAGATTTTCCTACCATAACAAGTACAAGACTGTCTGAAAACAAAAAGCATTTCTATTAAACTTGCTCTTGGTTTCTCCAAAATTAGTTGAGTCTCAAATTTTTCTTGACTGGAATCACAAACTTGTTCCTCAGTTTTTCTTGCATTTATTAGTATGGCTTCTTTTTTTTTTTTAACTAGATGAGGCTTAGGAAAGCATTTCTTTCATTCTCTGTGAACTGGGAACACAAATATTGCTCAAAATTGTGACTTTCTTATTTTGGTTAAAACAAGCAAACCAACCATCACATTTTTAACTCTGAGCTTTATTTGTTCACATTTGGAGTTAGTTTACTCTGCTTAATCTACTTTTTGAAGTTTAAAGAAAACATTTAAAAGACACTAAGTACTACCTTTGGAGACAATTAAAAGCAATGTACAGCACTTCATCAAAAATGCAAAAAGTATTACAAGTACTTCTAAACAGTATTAAAAATGTCATAATGGCATAACTGAAATAAGCTACTGCACTACAAGTACATTGAAATCTTCTTCACATGATTTAAAAAATGATAATTTCAAAAAACTTTGTGATTCTAAACACGGTGATACCAAATTGAATCCTCAACAAATGCTTTTAAGGCTCTGGGGTCGATGGCTGAGTGTTCTTGCTGCTTGTCTTACCAAAGCCTATCTGATATTTTTTCAGTGTTTTTCTCTACCACTCTAATCATCAATCCTGAAACAGGATAGAAACTAGGATGTCCTGACAGTCCCAATTTATAATACTTTGTAAGTATAGCTATATGGTACTTTTATATATGTAAATACTATTTTGCAATTTTAAGTTAAAATTTAAGCAGTATGATTTCTTTTATCTTACACCAACCTCAGCGATTGTACTTCCAGTAGTATTTTTGGAGAGATCATTATATATTTCGGTCATTGTTCCTTTGATGGCATCCATCATCTGAAAGACAAAATTTAAAAAGTTCTTTGCTATCTATTTTTAATAGATACCTAGTTTCACTTCCTTTCAGCCACTTTAATGTGAACTTACACTACTATCAACAATGCCCCATATCTCTCTATATCTAGGTCTACTTTTAGAGGAATACTTAGAAAGCAGATAGAACACAACATTTTTGATCAAGACTCTGATTTTTTAGTATCCTGAACTGGTGAACTACTTGACTTTCTACTTCTCCAACAAACTGCTATTGATACAATTTACAAATAAAAAATATAACCATGAGTTTGGGGAAGAAACTCAAAAAAAATTTTAAAAGGCACTTGCTGACATTGCTGACCACTGACAATCCCACCAAATCCATATGGCTGAGTGAGAATATTGAACACTGATGGTCAAGATTGATGCTGCCCAAGTACTCATCCATTTCCTTATATAGTATTCACTTTTATTTTTTAATTTAAAAATCTAAAAGAGTATACGAAAAGCTAACGTCCCATCCCTCACTGTCACTGTTACGATACAAACATTACACCACATCTTCTCTTTACCAGCTTCTTTTCAATAGTTGAATATACGGTGATGACAAGTTACCACCTGATGAAGCTATACAGTGTTTCAAAACAAAACCACGTTTTTATATATGTATTACTGGACACAGATGAAGAAATGTGAATGTTCACTGTAAATATGATGCTGAGGGAGTATCTGTACCTTTAGGAGAAAATATAAAAAATGGTCCAAATGGAAATAAGAAAGGCAAACAAAAGGGTCTGAAGTGTCTAAGCAACTGAAGCCTATCACATACATTTTGGCTTGGAATAGCAGCATTCAGCCAGCTCTAAAAAGATGGTTCAGCACTAGCACCAAAATCTAGCTGTTCCTACCTATTAGAATGAATTTCCAACATATGATAATATGAAAATAGAGTTATTTCAGATTTGGAATGTCAAAACCGTAAAAGTTGACTTCACAATATAATTTCAAGAAAACCTTGCTCCAGAACTTACTTTGCTGGTGTATTTAGCAATATCTGCAGCCACATCAGCTGAAGCGGTTGCGATTGGCAAGTCTGCATTAACTGAGGAAGAAAGTGTACTGGCAGATCCAGAACTGGTAACCATAGAAATAGGCTGAGTACTTGTAACCAAGGTTATAGTGGACGTGGAAGTGCTCTGGGTGATCTCTTTTTGCTGCACAGCTAAGAAAAGAGAACATACAGCAGATAATCACATAAACAATCGAAATAAACTTCTGACTTCAATGTCTAACTTCCATGTGTGCACCAAATCACTTTAAACACTTACCTTATTTATACCACGGTGCCATTTAACCAATTAATTATACAGTGTCCAGGCACTGAACCTGTTTATAATTGTAAGGTTTAAAGGTAATAAGCCAAATGTATCTTTAAAACTTATTTTAGATCGGCCAATGCAAAAGTCTCCCTCAGATCTGTTTTGCTCCCCTTTTGGGACTTTTCCATTCCACTTCCTAGGGATCCACTTCATAAGCTCTCAATATGGAGAACTCCCAACTAATACCATAAGTATGAGCACAAGTTAGACTTTGATGTTTTCATTTGCTATAATTTTGAAACATATTATTGAATTTCTTATTTTTTCAGTTTGAAACAAGGTTTAGTGAGCCACTGGTGAAGAAAGCCTACTTTAGTTATATTTTCTGGTGCTACTAATATTTTCTTTTGCTACTAATGCTACTAATTATGATTAGAGTTGCAACATGTTTAATATACATATATCCAGATCAACATCAGCATTTGGTTGGCTGCAGAGCAAGGAATGTAACATTAGATTAACTTGTTAAGGCAAAGAAGGTATTCATAGTGTTAACTCAAACGGGGAAAGAAAAGTTTTCTCATATTTGATCAATATCTCAAATAATCTTGAAACAGTGGGTAATTAAAAAATGAGATCACAAATCAAAATGCAGAGACCCTCATCTTTTCAACCCTAATGACTTATCTGCCTTAAATATTTAATATATATATATTTTTAGGACAATACTTTTCAATCTATTTTTAATGATTCATATTATAAAAGATGTCTTCATTGCCAATATCCTCAAAACAGGAATTACTGAAATTAAAAATATTCTATTTATCTCTATATACTATATATTTGTTTATGCCAATTCACTACAAGAAACTGGTAGGTTTTATAGTTTTCATTTGATGCATTTCTAGCATATAATACTTAACATTGCTATGCTGCACTCAATTGTAAACACAGGGATAAAGAAAACTCACTGGCTGAACATTTAAAGTTCAAGCTATGTGATAAAGCCCTTACATTACCTATTAAAAATAAGACCTCACCAAGTTTCACATTTATTTTTCTCACTGAATATTTCTGTATCAAACTTGCACAGTCTACATGGAGAAAGATACTGCTTCTTCAACACTTCTGAAACGACAGCCACAAAAGCAGTTTGGGACTAGAGAAACGTGCCTCTGATAAACATCTGTGTGTCACCCATTACCTAAACCTCTATTCTGTATGAAATTACTGACTTGCCAGCGGTGTTTGTAGAATAGAGAATATCAGGAATGACTGTAAACAGTTCACTTTATTGACCTGAAATTATAAACGAAGCTAAAGTTGCTTTTCTGTGAAGTGAAGCAATATGAGCATGGGCTTCTGTTAGCAGGTGTCACCACTAGCAAAACCTCTGGCAAAAGGCTGGTAAGAAAAGTTATCCAAACATTCTAAAATACTGTTTGTTTGCTCAGTAAACAAGCATCAAAGTCTTGTTAAGAGTTAAGCAACAGGGATATCAAAGACATATGGAGTCTAGGTAATTTCACTGTTATCAAATAATACTCTGAAAAATCATATAGATCAGCTTCTGGTCAGATAAAATTTGATCCAGTTTCACAATATTGAGTGGTAATCAAAGCAAATGGAATAGAGTTAATGGCTGTATCATATAATCCAGAAAATACTTCAGTTCACTCTCACAGATCTGTGATGGCTAAGAATGGCAAAAATATTTATACAGATACACACACAACCTTTTAGTCATTAAAATAAGGAGACATGACTCTATATACACACCAGGGAAAGCAGGTATGGTGAGTAAGTTGTTGTATTTTAAAGTCACTTATCAGAGCAGAACCACTCTTTTGAGATTTTGTTTAAATGGAAGAACTTCTGGTTGGGCAGCCTTGCAGCACTGAGATCACTACTGGGGAATTATGGCATCACAGGCACATTGAGTTAGAAAGTGTATACCTTTAACTGCTTGTCTTGTCTGATATCTTGTCCCTTGAGAGGACTGAGGTTGCTGTGACTGAGAGTGCTGGCTCTGCTGCTGCTGCTGTCTCTGTACCTTCTGCATGTGCCATTTCTGAGAAGAGGTCTGAAATTTATTTGAAGAATTCCACACTACACGCTGCACAGCAGGGGCAGTTTCCTTAGGCAGCAGAGGCCTCTGCTTTTTCACAGGGCTTCCAGTGGCTGCAGAAGGAGCACTAACAGTAGAAGAAGCACTAGTAGTTGCTGTCACACCAGCTGGTGGAGTCTGGGATGAAGAGCGGGTAAGGACTGGAGTTTCTGGTAGAGGTTGTGTGCTTGCACTGGAGGAAGGTGGAGTTTTACCTGCAACTAAACAAACATAGAATGTAATGGCAGCTTTTCACCAACACATCTAATTCATAATTTTCCTTCTTATTTTTTGGAAGACCCATATGCACCTTCCAGTCTACTTTGAATTATTTTCCTCAAAACATAATTGATGTTCTAGCAGTGAACTCACTTCAGCCTAGCTAAAGTTGATGGCAATTCAGAAGCACCAGCCATTAAGCAAAACAAAACAATAAGTACAAAACCCAGAAAACCAGCCTGACCTCCTTCAGAAGATATGCGAGAGGTTCGCATCTGTTAGGATATTTCTAGTTTATCACTTACACCTCTCATCCCTATTTCTTTCAGGAAAAAAATACATTCAAAAGGAGCAATGACTGAACATAACTGAAGGCATAGCATACTAAAAGCTTTCTAAACAAAGGTTAACTGACACTGACAACCAAACATACAGTGTATTTAAGATACCAACATTTACTCAAAAATCTCAGAGTTTGTAGTTGACACTTTCACATATCTGTTCAATTTAGGAACTGGACGATTCTTCCAAAGCTGTGGCCAGGAAAAACATCTGAAAGAGAAGGCTCCTGAATTGGCAAGTTTCAATGAAACAGGCAAAGACCTCCAGATGTGCATGCATCTCTTTTCTGGATGAAGGCATTTTAATATCTAACAGCCACAAGTAAAGTAGGGGCCTTGGAATCACAGACAGGACACAGACTATGTCTAGAATAAATTCATATAGGTGTCTATAGATGAAGATATAAATCTACTTTTAATTTTTCTCAGAATATATATTATTCTTTTTCCTCTGTATGAGAGTAAAATTTTAGGATTATTTATTATTTTAACCATCACAGGTTTAGGCCACTCACAAGACATGAATCAGTGGTCTTAAAATTCATAAAGCTGCCTTGCTTAATAGATTTTTAAATAAAACAAGGATCAGTCAATATAAACTCCCAAATTACAACTGGTTTTAGTTATAAAAACCATATTTTATTTATACCAGAAACTATAATGGGAACTGAGAACTGTTTTCATAGTCACAAAAAATGAAAAATCATTCCTAAAACTCGTTTTAGTACAAATATGTTTATCTTAATGCAAAATGAAGGTAACAACTCTGGCTTTGACAACAGCCCTACAGAGCAGAAGAGGAAAAAAAGGAAGTAACTTCATCCTACCATCTTGTTTAGGAGGAGTTTCTTTAGATTCTTTCTTGTTTTTCCTCCCTTCACGGCCACAATGATCTTCTCCCAGATCGATGACAAGTTCACTCTCAGAATCAGAGTCCAGTCCCAGATGCACTGTTGGAGAGTCTGTTTCATCTTTACCTTTCAGTTTTTCTTTTGCAGGATGTTGTAAACTTTTTCCCTTTTCAGAAAATTCTTTTTCAGTGTCTGAAATTGCCTTTTCTTTGACTGGGTCGTCTGTTTTCTCCACTTCTGGACTTGTGCTTTTAAGTTCCTCCTTGTCTTCATTCTGTGCTGGGGGCTTAGGTTTTTTTTTCAAGCTCAATGATTCTTTGTCACTTCTTGTACCTTCCTTGTCCTCTCCATCATCTGGATCATTCTTTGATTTCTGATCCTCATCACTATATTCACTGTCACTGGTGTCGGACTTTTCAGAATCTTCAGAGTCACTGTGTTCTACTGCAGTATAAACAGCTTCAGATATTTCATTTATTCCTAATTGTGGGGAGGAAAGTACATTCCATGCTGACATCAGACTGACTGACATTACCCAAAAACCCACTCTATATACTGGAATGAAGCGCATACATACCATTATCTTAACTGTCAGTCCTTAAGCTACAAACACTTGCCTATCTCAGTATCAGAATGTGTAAGAATTACCATCCACGTATTCTAATTCATATTTTTATTTCATTCAATGTCCCTCCTTTCAGTGCTTTCTTCCACTACCTGCAAGCTGTTTTGTTCAACCACCTTAAAATCAGTAACACCATTCATATGATTAAAGTTACTTCCAGGCACATTTGCAGCACCAATCTGGCACTGCATAAGTTTTGCAAAGAGAATCTCTCATTTTTTTAAATGAGACTAGAAAGTCTTTAATTAAGTGCTAGACAACATTAGTGTTTCTAAGAGCATTCAGCTCCTGTGTGACTGGATATACTAATTAGTGCAACTGACCTAAGTTACATACAATTCTTGAATTTTTCAGTTTACAAAGCAAATATTAAGACTGTAATTCTGTCACAGTACCTATATCAGAACGGCACAAAAAAATTAAAAGAAGAAAACTATTTTTACTCTAATTCAAAATTTCCTCAAGTGTATCCATTAGATATCCCTTGTATTCCTGAGGTATACTTACCCAGTTGTGCTTTACAACTCTCTATTGTCTTGTCAAGATTAAGCTGGAACCTACTACGTATCTGTCGTTTTGGTGAAATGAGTTGCACAGGAGTGGTCTGTTGTTGGACTGACTCACTCAACTCTTTAAGATCCATCTCAGCTTTGCTACGATCTAGAAAAAGAAAAAGGAACTAAGAACAATATTTTACAAAAAACCAAAAGAGATAGCAATCTGGATAAGACAAATTTCACTGAGTAACAGTGCAGACAATATGAAACATATTTCACTTCTTTTATAATTGTGGGTTAAATAATAATTCTAAAATTACTTTACTACAAACAATGGGTACTCTGTTTAAGGTACAGAAGAGTCTTCGTTTTCTGGACTTTCAGAGAGAAACCTAGTTCACATTATGCATGACAGAGTCACAATAAGTCATATCTGACACCCATAGGGTCACAGATGAATCTGTCTGGTATAGCTGCCACTACTAAATGTAGAAAGGTTGCCATTTTCATTCCTAGCACTAAAGAGCGTGTCTAGAAAAGGAAACTCCCCTAAAGCTGAAAAAATAACTGATATATTACTTGAAAGCATACTAGCTGTTCATTTATGGACCATAACATCAGCTTTTCGGATCCATGCTATTTATTCAACATATTCTATGCTCCAGGTGATGTCTCCTGCCTGTGGCTCAAACTACTGCAGCACTGCAGATTTCTTAACATTTTTCCAAAAGCACTGTCACCTCAGATATGATGACAAACAGCTGCAGTACAGCAGAAGAAATTAATTCTATGGTTATGTCCACACAGATAGATTAACACACTGAAAAAAACTTTTGAGCTTGCATCCAGAATCTGAATATCTGTAACTCACTGAAAACATTAAATTCAGCACTTGAGTTCAAGCCTTCCAGAAGTATTTGCCTAATGCCAAGGGGAAGAATCCTATTTCTTCATGTAATATCAAGTGGAGGTAAAAAGTAGCCAGAACTGAATCAGAATACTCCCAGGAACAAAGCGTGACTGAGGAAACTGATTTACATCTGTTTGACTTTCAGAACTACTTTACCAACTTAGTACTTACCTACTCCATCTTCCAAAATTCCAGAAACTCAAAATTTACTTCTAGGTATTTTCAAAACATCTGCTAATTCCTTTCATCCATCTATCTCCCTAGAGAGGGATGGTCAGTGAGGAGGTGATGTGAAGGCAGCAAGAGAGAAGAAGCCCTAGTAAATCCTAAATTCTAAAGACCACAAGAAAACCTTGCCAGCAATTCACTTCAGAGACTGAGGGGTGACGAGCAGCAATGTTCATGTAACTACAACCTTTAGAAACCTACCTACTGTTTATAGCATTCATTTGTACAGTTCTGCTGAAAAAAATCATCCTTTAACTACTTCCTTTCATCAACAAGAAGAAACAATAACAGGAACATTAATTTATAAAATAAAGAACAGCATGGTTGATGAAACAATAATTACTCATTTAAAGCCACATACAAGCAAGTTTGTTCATATTATGTTACATTGACAACACTGTCATTTATTCATAACAGTATTAGATTTTCAAAGTTAAGACTAACCAAGATTAAGATTCAGAATGCTTCCTGGAGTGGAAGTTCTTTCTTGCTTAGAAGAAATTGGTGTTGATGCTTGAGGAGAGAAAGGTTTGGGGCTGCCTGACAAGCTCCCTGCTTGACCCGTTCTTGTTGGTGCTGGAGAAGCTGAAAAAGTACAAAATTAATAAAGAAAGATTTAAAAATAATCACGATAAAGGCGCATTCACTGGGATAAAACAGCTTTTAAACCTACAAAAGCAGGAGAAGGATTTTGGTTTAATAACTTCAATACTGTGTTAGACCTCCATTGTAAGTTACAACTACCTCTTTAATTTTAGTTTAATAAAGAAAGAAATTGTAAGGAAAATAATTTTATTGCAGCTGTATAGTTGGGCCAACTGCTGTTTCAGTAAATTTTTCCAAGTTATTTTCTACACATCACTGAAAATACAAAACAGAAGCATCCAAATAAAACCGTTCTTGTCTAAGGATAGAGCAATCATACTACTTGAATTAGTTTTTACAGCAAACAAGTAATTTAATTTACATTTGAATGGAAACACACAGATTCCAATAATAGGATATCTAAGTATATACATAAAGTAAATGTTACAAAAGTTAGCATTTATAACAATATACAGGTAGAAAAGCCAGGTGAGGAACTGAATATTCTAGTTTAACTGCTGCTAAGTCCAATCTAACATTTCTGTGCTAGGAGAAAGGACAGTAAGGGCTGAGGAAAAGTTAGAAAAACTTTCCAGAATTGCTATGATAATCAAGAATCCAAAATATCCTGATAAGATCTGTCATCTTCTTTTAACTTTATCTGACAAAATAGCTTTAATGTGACTTTGCATTAATAGCTCCACTACTACGAAGAAATAATAACGTGGTATAACAAAAGTTCTGTATTTTAAAACACAAAATAGTACCTGTTAGCTACAGCTTATGTATAAGAGCTGTACACAGATATACACGTGATAACTAATGCATAAAATGAATAATTCCTTTCAACATGTTATTCTCCTGAAAAATCTAAGTATTTTCGTATATTTAAATTCATACAGTTACTTTGCCATCACATTCTTAAGATAGACAGGATCATATCACAAGACATTTTTGTACTCAAAGGTAGTTTTCACAGCCCAGCTTTTATTGGCTAGAAATAATAAGATTATAATGAATAAATAACAGCATTTTGTCTACAACTTGCAATGGAACATATTGCTTTAGTTTTCTACGCAAAGACATCCTTTCACAAAAAAACCCTTTCAAACCACTCACATTAATTAATTTACTGTATCACTTCTTTCAGATAGCGGTGAACTTCCCTTCAGAGATGAAAAAACTAACATACACTAGTTTGCCTGACTGGCCCAAAATTAGGTAGCATTTGGTCTTTGACTACATTATGTGTCTGAGAGGTCCAAATTCTGTATTCTATTCTCCTTTTTCTCTTTATCCACTCTGCCTATGGAACCATAGTTTTATCCTATTTTAGCTACCTAGTTGGGAACACTGTAAATTAAACTCATTGCCTTGAAAAGCAGCTATCATATTTAAACAGAATACCTCCTAATCATGGTAATTCTTACTCTTTTTGTATTTACTTCCACTCTCCATTCATCCTGATAGTTACATCTATTTCATTCTACTTAAATGGAAGGGTTTTAGTCACTTATCAAGATTATTTATTCTTTCTCAATGTGACAGAAAGGACTGTTATTTCTTATCTGTGATACTGAAAGTTAAATCTATCATTTTTTTCTAAAATTTCTTCATAAAATGAGTCCTAACGCAGCACATGGAATAAAACTAGTCCATTAACCAAATGCAAAGTCCTGCACCCCCTTTTTCTTTTACCTGTATTTTTCTCAATAAAGTCCATGGATTCTTCACTGGCACTAAAATGACTGGAAGTTGCTTTTTTCTCCGTGTCCTGTTCAACATCAGATCCAGTGTGAACTGAGGAGTTTGTACTCATTGGTGACCGTGGCATATCTGTCAATGAAATCCTACGACCAGTACTACTGCTCAGCATAGACTTGCTCATTAGAATCTTGGGCGATGCTGTCATATCAAAGTTCAGTTTGATTTTCTCTTGTTTGTCTGTCTTTGCAGTTCCAGCAGTCGGGTTTGCAGGGTCTAATAACATTTGGTATTGGTTGTTGGGAGTATATGGTGTCCGGAAAGGTGCGTAATTAAATACTCCAAATTTTCTACGAATGTTATCAACATAAACCTCCATTTCTTGCATTGCACTATTGAAGATGCTTTTAGTCTTTTTCACAGAAAAAGGAATTTCTTTAGACATGAGGTAGCAATTATTTATTGGAACCCAGGCCCTAAATGTAAAACAGAAAAGTGAAAGATAATATAACTACTTTTCACACTACATACTGACATTGGCAACTTTTGTGCACATTGTCATTTATTTCAGCCTAATCATAAAGATAGCACACCTCAGGTCATTTCAAAGAACCATCTCTGCCTTCTTCTTTTAATAGTTTTATGCTCAGTTTTGCTAAGGAAGTAAACTGTATGTCATAGATTATGACTAGTTTATTTTCCTCTACCCAGTAACATATAATTTGAATGAACACTCGTAAAATATGACAAAATATTCCTAATAAGAATAGTCTAAGCAACTGTAAGATGACCATAACTAAACAGTCTTTCCACCTGTCATAGTCATTGGAAAAACATAAAAAGTAGGACAGGAAAAAAAGATTTCACAAGCACATTCTTAAAAATATAATACTCTATTTTACATCCCATGTCAGGGTGATCAAACTCCTCAATGCCAATAAAAATCACGACAGCAAGTATTGGACAGATTTTATTTATAATGAAACGAGGCAGACTAAACTCACCCTTTCTAAGATACTAAAATACAGGAACTTTTACTTCATTATTTCATGGCCCTGTACAGGTTTTTTTAACAGTAGATGTTTTTATAACTGTATAGATTTACATTTTCAGTTCATGACAAATCAACTCATATTCTTCATGGCTTTCTTTCATGCAGAGAGTTCATAAATACAGAAAACAATTCCTTTCAGAGCAAAACTGGCATTTTCAACACAGATTACGTTTTCCGCATTTTTTAAATCTATTCCCACAGTGTTTAGACAACATACACAACTTTATTGGCCTCTTCCAACTAGAGTTCTCTGCAGCACAAAATGAGACTCAGGAATTAACTTGCATACTCACTGAGTTTATATATGTATTAATCTTACAAACCCATGAAACAAAGACTGTGTATGCTACAGTGTTCTATAGTTTATTTATGGTCAAGGTTCAAAAGACAGGATCCAAAAACTCTAAGAGTACAAAATTACAAAAATTTTTTAAGTACAGCCCGAGACACCCTTTGGTTAAACTCCCACCTGTCATGTTGGCCAAAGAAACGCGCATCAACTTGCCCGTCTTTATCCCTCAGTGCTTTAGCAGGCCAGAATGGAAAGCCTTTGAGTTTAGCCCAGACCAAAGGGTGAGGATTGCTCTAGAGGAAGAGGCAAAATACACAGTAAGAAAACACAAGGAATGTTACCTTCAAATCTGATTAACGACATGACTTTTTACAATATTTCCATTTTACAATATAATAATTTACATAATATACACAATAATTCCTGAGAGGACAAAATAATAGTTTGGGTTTTTTTAAACCCATAATCTTTAAGTATCTCAATTAAACACATTATAATTGCATCATCATCATCACTGTTATTATTACTATTATTATTCCTCTCCAAATATGTAGCATGACGTTAACTTAGGCCAGCACCAATCTTTCAACTTCTGTAATTTTCACTTAAGTCTAAGAGAGGACTTGATGGATTACACACTTCTACTTAAGAATCTTATGGTGCCATCCCAAGTTTAGTGCAGTATTAAACCAAACCAGAAAACAGACAACCTATTAATAGCTCATGAAAGAAAAATAAAGTCTAAACTCTCAGATCCATACTTGCAGAGACATTCACAATTCAGAAATCTTACCCTGGTTGGAAGTACTACGTGCAAGCAGATCTTTTGTATTTGAGGAAACAGAAGTTGCTAACTGGTTGCTGATGCCCTTTGCAGTTATTTCTGACTGAACCGATCCTTTTGTGAAAGCATGCAACCTTACAGCTAAACATCTTGAGACTCCACAAAGACTCCACAAAGAGCATGATGCACAAGCACAAGCTACCTGGTAAACTACAGCAATTTTCTTTGACTCAGTGACCACCACAGGTTTAAAAAAAAGAACTACTAGTTTAATGTATTAGCTAGACTAGCATAACCCTTAACTTACACAAGGCTCGCAAAACCAATTTTCTCGTTTTTGGCAAGCAGCTAAATAACATTCCGGACATACTTCAATTTCATTCATCTGAAAAGAAAAAGTAAACAGTCATCAAAAAGCTTGAAGAGTCAAAAATGTTATCAGTATTATTATAATGGCCTGTCTAATTTGCTAGCACCATTTTCCCATTAATTTGCTGTGAAATCAACACTGATTTGCTGTGAAATCAACACTGATTTGCTGTGAAATCAACACTGTATCAACAGAGACCCATCTTTTTCTACACCTGTAACATATGCATTCCAGGTAATAAACCAGTCACATTTTTCCATCACTTTTCAGATTGTATGCAACTGTCATTTACTCCAGTCAAAAAAATATATATATTTTGTTCAATGCTTTTGCAGTGATAAGGAATTATTTATCATAATTTCTTCCAATGGCAAAAATATAACCTCAATTGGGCATTTAATTTCATATTTTTATGCAGAACCAACAATAAAATATTTTACTCCTTATGCTGATATTATATAAACTAGTTCAGATATCAGGCCGGGTTATACATGTATTTGGTTCTATTAAGAATTGGTAAATTCTCAGAATGTATGGGAATCATGGTTATTATTGTGTCAACCAAGGGATGGAGAAAGCACTCCTAATAAATACAATGGGTCAGGACATCAGGTAATTTTTATCAGTGAAACATTGTTCAACTATATTACTTTTAGAACAGCAAGGTTTTGTAACACTTTACATTATGGTTTGCCACTGAAATAAAATCAGTGCAAATGATGAGTTTCGAATGCTCATAATCATTTTTGCATTTATTCAGACAAATACTTTTTTGGTGGTTCTTTTGCTGTATCTATGAATCAGAAGAAGTAGGTTTCCTTTTCCAACTCCAAATATTAATTTAGAAGGTGTCTTCATGCAGAATCCATATTTTCATTCTCTTTTATTCCTTCCTCCCCAGCAAGTCTTAATTATAAATAGTGAATATCTTAATGGAAGACAAATTAGCCACACCATTGCCAAAAGTCATTCTGCAGGCCATGGACATGCATATCTAAATGTAAGAAAGCCTACAAAAATTATAGTTACTCAATACACACATTAGAATACATATATTACTTCACTCACAAATACATTAAATGGAACACTTTAAAAATACAAAACAATTAAGTTCATTGGGGCACACGTACCTCATGCTCACAGATTTTGATGATGACTTTTGCTGTTTGTGTCAATTTGTGATTTCCTGAGGAAACAATAAAATGCTTTAACTAAGAAAATTGTTATGACAGAATTATGATAAAATCAGCAGGTTTTAGTTTTAAAAGTGAACATTAAAAACAAAAGAGAACATCTAAAGAGACCGTGTAAAATACGTCTGTATGAAATACATGCTTACAAAAGCAGAAGGCATGGGCTTTTCTTCTCAATGTCACTATAAAGATCTTTAAAGGTTGCTTTTTGAAGCCTATTGCAGCCTGCCCACCACTGCTACTCTCTTTCAGTGAGGGCCACGCTGTACCATCTCCTCAGTCAAGTGTCCTATACAGTTCCGCATAATGCAAAATGCTAAAGCAACTTAGGCGTTGGAACCAGATGATCTTTAAGGTCCCTTCCAACCCAAACCATGCTGTAATTCCAACTTATTTGAAATTTTGTTAAAGGTGGAATTAGGAAGTGACAACTTGGGCTGTATTTGGTCCTACAGTTTCATGTGTGCCAGTTATTAAAAAAATCTGTTGTATTTTGGCACTATGGTCATTAAAGGAAAATACCTTCAGCACTGGCCATCTAGGAGTCTACAAACCGCTCTATGACTTTAACTATTTCAAATGTTCATATTTAAGGACATAAATACATGTTAATACTTACCCCCATTGTAAATAATGCAGTTGTGCAAAATCCATTTGGCATCAGCCAAAAATGCTTCAGTGCAACCGTACATTTTCTTTTTAACATTCTGTAAAGAAAAAACAGTAAGAATTAATCAGGAAATAAACATTAGTAAAGTGACAGTTTCTTCCTGAACACTGCTTCCTATCAGTCCTACAATTAATAAAATTGACTACTTATTTACTGTAAAACCTATGATTCTAAATACTTAAGAATCTGTCAAATTCAAGGTATTTTTTGACTGCACTGAAAATGCATGAGCCATTTAAATTAACCCTAAATAATGAATTTAGATCAGCATCTTTAACATTTAAAAAAAAGTGTTCATTTCCTGAAAGCGTTCCATTCGATGTCTCTTCAGAAAACTGAGCCTTTGATTTTTTTTTTGTACTGACATTATTATCACTCCACAGCATGCTTATTTCTAAATTCTTACAAGACCCAGAAAAAAATTATTGTTCATAACACATAAGGGAGTATGTTTGATATTTCAGTCTACCCACTGGGTAAAGCAATTCGATTGGATAAAATCAGTCACATGGATTTGTTACACCTTTACACCACAAAGGCACCGACCTATGCTATAAGGACTCAGGGAATGAAAACCTGCTGTCTTTTCACCAGGTTCTAGCAGAACAAAGCTCTGCAATGATTCTCTCTTCATTAAGCAGTGGAGGATGGAGAACTTCTTCATGATTTTAATTTATTACTAAACCGAGAATTAAAGTCCCATTATCGAGCTCTTGACCGTTTCTTTTTCCTCCAGACCTCAGGTGCAATGGACATTACAGTATTTGTTGAATGATCAGTAAAATGAGCCTGGAATGACCTCTGGATATACACTCAAATGGTCTCAGACTAATGGACCATCAATAGCTTGCAAGCATGATGATCAAATATAAACTCTGGTTAATGAAGTCTCCTCCCAGGATCCTTCCTGGAATTAGATAAATTTATACGGGAGGAAGTCATCAGTGTAAGCTTGTCTTTTTCATACTGTTTCTCCTGAGCATTTATTACTGGTTCAGACAAAACAGAGGATTTGTTCCATTGGCATATGATTGTTTTTAAGCTGCAGCTGAACTGGCATTCATAATAACCAAAAAGAAGTATCAAAATAATTTCAAGCAACCTCTCTCCCCCTCCCATCAAACACTCCAGAAATCTTAATGATAGTGATCAAACTCAAGGAGCCTTCTTCCCTTAGCTTCATACAAACCTTCTCTAATGTACAAAGGTCCATTGGATGAAAGATATATTCTGCATAATCTGGGTGTTGATCCAGTGAAACTGGCTTTTGAAATGGCTCTGTCTGTTTGGAATAAAGAAATCAAAATCCCACTGCTTATTAATACTGAACAGTTTCATCAATGACACAGTACTCACTCTTTTGCTAATACTACTTTCAACTATTATGTCAGAGAAATTTCTTTAAAGATAATTATAAAATTCTGTGAAGTAATAAAATATTGGCAGAACAAGAGGCAGTAAAAGATCTCATTTAACTGATTTTTCATGTGCTGGAAGTAATGAATTGCAGAAGATAGGGGGTTTTGTTAAAGGGACTGTTATTTACAGTAGGGCTTTTTTTTTTGTGAGGACTACCAGAAGAGGCTCAACAGAGTTTTTAGCAGAATAAAAATTCTAAATTTCCCATTCGCCAGACCTACAAGTAATTCTTTTTCAGACTCTCATTAGAATCATAACTTCCAAAACAATAGTGGCTTGATAATGCAAACATTCAAACTTTTATCAGTGGGACTTTACTATCTGCTAATATGGAGGGACTGCAGTTCTTCGAACGGAACAATTAAAGTGCCAAAACCAACAGGTTTTTAAACAACCAAAACAACACATTATTAGTAAAATGCCTAAAAGGTAAAATATCTCAATAGCATTAATTAAACATTAGGTTTCTAACCATATTTTCAGAACATTTTGTGAATTCAATATAAAAAAAACACTGACACTTTGCTCCTGAAAAGCTGCACTTACAGTTTCTAATGACTCCATCTAATAGGATAGTATTTACCACTCCAGAGTAAAACAATTCCAATAGCTAAAATCTGTCATTACTTAAGAGTAATATTCCCAGAAATTGCCACTATTGTTCTAATAGAATACTTATCATAGAAAGATCAAAGTTGCAAGGAACCCACAATTCTGCACACATGGTTTTCCCAACATATTTTGCTGTAACACTGCAGGCACAGAGACACTCTCCCTGTGCATTACATACAGAAACAAGAAGGCAACAGGAGTTAAGACAACCCCTGGTAATTCATCACATTGTATTTTGATTTACTGTTTTCTTCACACATGTGAAAACAAGGAAATGTTTGTATAGTGAAGAACTGTTGAAACTTAGAAGCAAGACTGAATGACTGGGACAGGCAAAACTTTGAGGCACGGTGATTTTGAGAAGTGAGTCACTTCCCTTGGATCTCAGAGTGAGAAACCTCCACAGCCCATTGGAAAGACACATTATATTTCCACTACACCTACTGAAACTACATCCAGAAGTTACATCAAGACAGTACACTTTAAATGTACTCCACAACAGTAAATATAGCCTAAACTCATCTGTCGGTGGCAGACAGCACAGATGATGTCAAATAAAATCTGATAAAATAAGATAGGTTCAGAATCCACAAAAGGAAGCAAACTCCGGGATTACGACAAACATAGGATCCAAGTCTTAAATAAACAAACAAAGAAATGAATACATCTTCCTTACCCCTGGCTGTTTCATTTTCTGTAGTGCAAACTTCAGTAAATATGATAGCTGTTCAATGGTGAGCATTGTCATAGCTTTACTCTGTGTTTCTATGCATTCTGCAACTGTGATTTTCTAAAAGGTAAGATTAAAAAATATTTCATCAGCAAACATTTCTAGATAATTCCTCTCACTGAAATGGAAGATAATAACTATCACTTGTTTCATTTGAGGTTTTTACAGGTATGTTAATTAAAAAAAAAGAGAGAAAAGTAAAGAAAAAAGACAGACAGACAAACAAAAAACGGGAAATGACCAGAAAATTATCCATCATCTTCAAAAAGTCAATGTGTGAACAGATAAAATTCCCACATGCAACGCAGGTCCACAGCAATTAACAAGTGAGAATGTCACCTGGGCTCTAAAACAATAAATGATCAAAGATTGGTGATAAAGCAATTGGCAATCATTGAAGATACTTTGGTGTTAAGTACTCTTTCCTCAGGAATGACTGGAGAGCAAAAGATTAAATTCTTCCTCAGCTCTGCAGGAAAGAAATAGCAATAAAATACCTGCTTGTTTATGTAGACCCTACAGTGCATTTTTTTTCTGCACTGCTGCAGAGCTGATCAGCCCACTAGAAGAAGCACAAGTTAAATTAGTCAAAACTGCAGAATGTTTTCAGCAGCAATGGATGCCTCCAGTTCTGTGCAAATTTTACCCGTATCTTTACCAAGACACAATACAGGAATAAACCAGAAACATTTCAGAACACAAAAAGCTGCTTACATCTCACAAACAAGAAAGAAATCTGCTCCTTATATCAAACTAACCTCACATTCTGGGCAAAACCAATCCCCCTCTGGTTCCGCTGTCAGTTTCAGACACTTAGCATGATAAACCCGAGGACAGAGTTCGCAGCAGAGGACTTGGCCTTCCCGATGACAAACCCAGCAATAGAAATCATTCCGTCCATCCTGTGGTACAACATCAACAGGGTCTGTGGTGAGTGGCTGCTTCATATAGTAAAACGGACCATGTCTTAGTTCTGACTGAAATGTAGGCAAGAAAAACAGGTTTGGTTTCAAAACAAATTTGCATTTTTTTCAAATAAATTATTCAAAATATATAAGCAAACAGCAGTTCACAGAGTTTGATTAACATTTATGCAAGCGCAGTATCTTATTCAACACACAAAATCTTTCATAAAGAGGTTTACTTCTTACGCAGACCTCAAATGCCATTTTACACTCAAGACTGAAAATAAATTTTTGTGGCAAGTGAGGGCATGGAGTGCCAGACATGCAATCCAACAAAAGTCAGTAAACACTTTTATCTTCAAGAAAGAAGTAATGCTATAGAAGCTGTTAGGTCCTCTAAACTTGGAATTCCACAGGGCTGTGCAAGCTAAATATGCAGATGTTTAGAGGTAGCTAAAGCTGGGACAACTGAAGAAGTTAGTCCTGAAACAAGAAGTTGTACAACATGCAAGTTTGTCCTAAGTTGTAGTAGTTCACAGCTTTGTACAATAAAGCAAATCAGTGATAATTTTGATTAATAAGGCAAACTGTAGAGTAGGATGACAAAGGAGCCAATCCGCATTCTGAACAGCCACTTCTACTAAGGAGCAGGAACACTGGGAGATTTAATCCACCATATGAATATCAGAATTTAAGCCTCACAATCTCCATTGGTTTGCCTGTGCTAGAAAACAGTGTTAGCTTGTAAACAGCATGAACACTTGAGCACCAGACAGCTCAAAGATGACACAGCTGATGCCAAAACACAAGAAGCAGAGCCTCTGATGGCTGAAACGGGTCCCCAGTTACCCAAAGCTTTGAAGAGCTGCTAGCATTTATCGGAAAACTATTATATTTATTATTGATAAGGGAATTTAGGTTTTCTTTTTGGTATTAACTATAGGGTTAGTTTGCTAAGGGAAATTCCCAATCTTGAGTTTTAGGCAGTTCATTTACTGTGAATTTTTGTTTGATGTAAACCCATTTGCTCATGACATTAGCTGTAACTATCCAAACGCTTGTTGCTGACAGAACCATTTTGTTTGGTTCTCAGGTAATTTTGCAAGTGTCCTACATCATTTACACACCTGTAAGTTCTCAGACCCTTGAGCTGTCATATGACTCACAGAACAGTGCAAGCATAGGTGTGTTCCAAACCTTGGCAGCATTCTGCACTAAATTAGTCACATAGGGCGTAAAGTAATGTCACCAGAAATCACCAGTATGCCAGTTTGGACCGTGATAAATCTAGATTTCTAAAGTTACAAAGAATAAGGTCTAATTATTTGCATGAATAGAGGACCTTCAAGGTCAAATTAGATGATGCAGAAGTGACAACCCAGCTGAAGATGCTGTATCTCAAAAGTCTGTACCAGAAGAGACATCACCTGCAATTATCTAACATTGTATAACATTTTAGGCAAAGAGAGGCTGTTATCTACAAACATTCCCAAAACACTGTGCTACCCAAAATTTCATTCAAATTTGTATCAGGTTTCATGTTTTTCATTTTCTATTCTATAGATGATACAGCTTCTAAAAAGATACTTTGTTCCCACCACAGAAAGGGACAAAGTGTTACTTTCTGTACTTTCTCTGCATGTATTTAATCATATAACATGACAAGACTTTCAGATGGAAGGCTCTAGGAGATCCTGTGGAGTAAGAGGGACAGCATAAGGCTTTAACTATATTTCAAATTTATTACTACTATCATTCAAACAGGTACAAAGGCACATGGAAACACAGAGTGGAGAAAGTTGCAATTCACAGTGCAGAAACAGGTTTTATTTGCAGCTATATGCACAACAGCTGCGAGACAAAATCTCACACAAAACTAAAAAGATCAAAATCTCATAGGCGGAGATGCAGTTATTTGGCATTTCCTCAACTGCAGATAAAGGAAATTACCAGAAGAACTTAACACATATTTTGACTTTGAAGTGGGTATAGGTACTATATGCACACTAACTTCCAAAGAATCAAAGATACTGCTTTAAGACAAATAAAAACCTGTGAAACTATTCCACAGCAATCAGTTCATAACACTCAAACTGAAGAGAAGCCAGTTTTTGCTGGAGCATGAGAGGAATTAATTTTCTGTTCAAGGATGCTCCTATCTTTTTGACACCTAACGCCTTATTTTGTCTAAGCCGAGTTTAAGAACCAAAACAACAAAAACATTTTGAGACTCAAAAAAGACCAAAACCACAAAACTAAAGAAATGAAAATGAATTATTCAGCTGCACCAAAGGACCTTTCCACTTGTTCTGATCAGAGTAAAATGTTTTAAGAGTTTAAATTTTAAGAGTTACGAAAGAGAAGCTTTGTTTTCTCAACTGTTTCACAGTTAGCCAATTCAAGCTCAAAATGTGATAACTTGCTCTGAAGTCTTTATTGAAGTTATTAAGACGTAGAATTACATAGAAAAATGAAGGAAAAACAGTATTTTAGTGCTGTTTTGGGGACAGAAGAATCACTACTAATATTCAGTTTGAATTAATATAGAATCTAGTAGTAGAACAAGATGACAAATTTGATTATATTACAACTGACCAATTAAGTGTCAGAAGTTCCTGATTTTTAACCTATCTTAGCTACATTCCACAATTCCATAGTTCCTTGCCTGTATTTCAACACTTTAAATACCCGTTGGCACCATTCAGAAGATCTGTTACTGCATCCACAACAGGTAATACAAAGCTCCATGCAACTATAACTTTGGTCTCTTGAAGTACTCAAATATTACAAAACACTTTGTAATGCAGAATACTAAGCCAGAGGTTGCCAGTGATGATGTTGTACTTCAACATCAATTTATCAGCCAATGAGAACTACTGCTATAATCTACTTTATGCTTAAAACTTAACCTGAGAGCAAATCAAGTAACTGTATGCTCAGCTCACATCTGCTCAGCAGTAAAAGGACCTTTAATGACTCCTGCTACCATACAGAGCAGTGTTTTGCGCCTACTTTGGAAACAATAATCTTTAAGCATGCCCATTTCAAATTTGACATGCAAGACAACATTAAATTCAAAACAACTTGTAAAAGCTAAACAAAACTACACTGATTATATTTTCTTGGTGACTTGCAACAAATACAGCAAAATAAACAAGTCTGAGTGCTTTTCTTCATTAGAAAGGTAACTTTATTCTATCCTGTCCTATTTCAGGTCTGAGATACCTGGAAAACAGAAGAGGATTTACCAATGGGAATGTATCAAGTTCAACAACTTCAGTTGTGTTTTCACATAGATTTTTAAATGCATGAAATAAAAATGGAAATTAATACTGTAAGATTCAATTTCACGACATGGGAATTCAAGTCTACCCTGCACAATTAGAAGCTCAGACTTCAGTGGGGCAACATCTCCCCAGTAAATGCCCAGGATATAGATGAATTTATACAGCCTGTAGTGAAGCTCAGTAGTACCCAAAGTGACCACTAAACTCACGCAAGCATGCCTACACTTGCTATTACTAGATCTCACAATTATCCTTAAATAAAATACACTTGACACTGCAAGACTGTTCTCTAGCAAAGCCTGATTTATTTACAGTCTTCGTTCCAGGACAACTGCAGTGACAAGGAATTTAATTTTCTTTCTTCAGCAGTGCAATTGTACCAGGATAATATTTAATGTGGATCCAGTCACACCAGGAAAAAGTGTTTTCAACCCTCAGAACTTAATCCTGCATTTATAAGATCCCAATATGGCAAAATACACTGACACACAAAAGCACTTTGAAAAAATACACAGGCTTGTAATTATTAAACGACGAGAAATTATTTCAGTAAGGCTAAAGACTGCTTTCATGTAATATTCTCCAAGATGATGCAGATGCTTTACAGCATTTGCTATTCAATACACTTCAAATAATTCTTTCATTTGCATCATACAATGAATCGGAAATTGTTAAAGTATTCTGCAGTCAAGTTCTTCTAACTACAATAAATGATATAAATTCAGTATTCAGAAGACACTGAAAATAATGTTTCAAGCATGAAGACTGAAAAGCACCACCAGTGTAATGTTTTGATTTAGCTAGTTTGGCAGAGTACACACTGCCCAGCAACTTAAAGGAAGGGGAGGGAATCTGTACAGTAACAAGGAAGGATCTGGGCCTTCGTTAACAATTGGCAGTAGGACTGAAAGCAGATGAGAGACTTTAATTGACATTGTGAGCTCTTCCTTAGTCTAGGCTATCATGTCCCTGAACCTTTCCTTTTAATAGCTTTCACCAGTAACAGCTTTGTTGTTCTTGTTAACGTTATTGTATTCCTTCACAATCCTTTTGATCAAAATTTTGTTCATTCGTTGAACATCTTACTAGCTTTAGAAAATAAAAAAAACAGAACATTTCTCATACAGATGTAAAAAAATACATATATATAAAAGAATACCCAAATCCAACTTATAACGCCAATCCTACAGCCACTGCATTCAAAAATGAATATCCACTCAAGAGGACAAAACTGGAGCTTCCTAAAGAGGAGATCCTGATCAGCTGCTTCGATATCCTTCACTGTTTCATATTCTAGCATATTAACACTATGACTTCTCTTACCTGTTCTTTATTATTACTGTTCAATAGACCAGGTTTCTTTTTCTTTTTTATAGGACTTGTTGATGCATCTTGTGGTGAGTGTCCATTAGAGGAATGTGGAGGGCTAGGGAACTTCCTTTTTTGTGCTGTGCGTTCGGCAGAGCCAGGATCTGTAAGAGATACAAACAATATGGTTGAAGAGTGCATATCAATGAAAAAAATCTTCAAATAACGTTACAGTTTGTCATTCATACCCGTCTGAACAGAATAAAAATTCTCAGTTCTCTTTCACTCGGTCACTGACAAAAGTGGAAGCACAGACTTGCTAAGCAACCCCACTGTTAAGTGAATTCTCATCACAGTAATTTAGACTAACATTAAATATTTTTTTCTTTTCCCACAGCATTCTGGTCATCCATCTGTTTTCAAAATTTAGTATCTTTTAAAGTATAACAACAATTATATTCTGTAGTTCAGCAGAGTGCTATGCTAATTTGTCATATATTTTAAAGGCAGAAAAAACATTAACATTTCTGACAGCTTTGCTCATGTAATTTAGGAATATAAACAACAGCAGTTAAAACATGGTAATAGGAAAGTCAGTCCTTGTCATTTACTTCTCACATTTAAATAAACCTTTTGAAATATGTCAATAGAAAAAATGAAATTGTCCTACAGTCTGAAAATAAATACAGTACCTCACATACTCAGTCATTTGTAGCATCTTCAGAATCGTATAGTAAAGAGATAATATTTAAGACAAGACTCCCAGTCAAGGAGTAACTGCTGACAGTAAGACAATGAAACAAACAGTGATATAACTTTGCAGCGCCTCACGCTGCCAGAGAGAAATCACAAGAACTGCATGAAACATGCAAAAGTCTTCAAAAATAAGGATATTGAGACATAGCTCTATCAAATGAATGTCTGTTATGAAGATCTTCATGTCTGCTACACTCCTCCAATTATGCTAAATTATTTGAATTCTTCAAAGATTTTTAATTATCTTTTTTTTTTTTACTTGGTCATTATTTGGTTTTCATTAAAATACTCTGAAGGAATTATTTACAGCCTTAAAAAGAATAATACACTTCAAGGAAAAAAATCACTGACAAGCTCATCAGAAATATCCTAGATAAAAATAAGAGCAGTTGCAACTTCATTTTCCCAGAAAAAATTTAAATGCTTCCTAACGAATATGCAATGCTAACCTCAATTACAAAGAACTTACTGACACTTTTCAAAAGAAACAAGTATGCAATCACCTCTAATAGACAATCATAAAATAGTGAAAAGATCTTGACAAAATACAAATGAAAGCTCAACAGAGTTGGTTTAACATGTTTAATTTTTCCTTAAGCTTTCAATGCACGCAACAAAACAAAATAATAGACAAACCATAGGGGTTAAAAGTCATCAATATCACAAAGAGAAACAACCAAACCCTCCCCAAAGCCATTCCCATATTTTCAATCCCCTACTCACATGTGCTAGAGCAAAGGTTTAGTGGCTGCACACTAAACAACTGAGGAATAAAATCTGCCTAATGAATCACTTTTTTTTCTGAGCATTTTTTCCTTATGACCACACTCACTGCAGAGCCACAAATGCTTGTAATGCATTCAGTGAAGCAGTTATACTGGAGGGGAACATTTAGTGAGGAGGAGAAATGCTGCTTTTGGTATTAATGCCACCCTAAAGTTGTTTCTTGCCAAGCAGTTTTTGGCAGCTATTTGACAGATGCCAGAGGCAACCCAGCTGCTGGGTGCCATGATCCTATATCCTTTCCCTCTTGGATCTGTGTTCTTGCCTTCCAGGCTTCACTGGGTGATGAGCTGATCTGTCTCAGGCTGCCAAGTCACCAAAGCCTCACTGAAACCCTTCACATGAAATCTCCAATAAACACTAGAAGGACCAGAACCACAACCAGTAAATGGATCAACTTATCAGAGTATGTCCATTGTCAACAGATTTAAATTAACTCTAAAAAGATCCATCAAAAGTTTCCCAACATGACCTTTTTTTTCAGATCCTGAAGCTTTTAACTTTTTTCTTCCCAAATATATAACTTCACAGAAAAAAGGTCATAGTTTTGATGTCTTTATATACAATTCTACAGAAAACACGGTACTATATGGTGACTTCTGATTGACCAAAAGATTGGTAACACACGCCAAGATAACAATTAAGAATCAAAAAAAATATAAATAAATACGAACACAGGCGCAAGACACGTAATTTCAACAGCTCCAGGAAAACTGACTGCCACAAGAGTCATGTAGGCACAGCGCTTCAGTAGCTCTGCCTAGCAGAAATGTAGTGTTGGCTCTCAGAGAAATGTTTCTGTTGAAATAAGTTATAAAATTTTGTCAAAACATAGTTAAGTTTGTTTAAACAAACAAACAGTTTTGTTTTGATGTTTTTTTCGACACTAAGAAATCTGATTTTTTTTCCTTTCCCCCCCTCCCCTTTTATGTTTGTAGGCAGAATTTCTGATGTGCCTAGGATGAATTAAACCAATGCAACATGTCTGAGACCATTATTGTTACTTAACCTGTTTCAATTCAAGCAAACATGCCTCCCACTCTGCGCACGACAAAATTTAGATTGATCTGACAATACAAAGAATTGCCAGATAAGGTAAATATGTGAAAAATTTACTGCCTGCCTTCTTCCCTCCTAAAGCAACTATGACAATAAAAATCATAATACAGGCACAACTATGCTGAGAGAAGACTGGGGACTTTTTTCAGTGTTGCCAGTTGCACACAGAAGGTGGCAGAAGAACTCCTTTGGCTGGCACACACTTCATACATCCTGAGAGAGCTGAGTCAGTGCAGCTAACCTGGAAGAAACACTGTAGCATCAATGCCACCTAAATCAAAACCCACAACTTAACCAAATCAATCAAATCTAAAACCAAAACAAGCCCTGAATTACATTTATTTCATTAAAGCAGAACAGAGCTTACCCAGCATGGGAACTGTTTGTGTTCAGTGTGCTCAGCAAAACCAGCATCATACCATATCGTTTCTCATCCTTCCATCACCACATGGATCAGAATGGCACAAACAATATAAGTCATTGTTCCTTTATTATAATTTGCAGTTCTCAACAGAGAATTTCCATGCATTCCTAAAGGCAGCCTTTACTAAACTACTCTTACTGAGAAGTGCTGACCATACCTTAATCCTTGTTTTCCCAATGCAGAGATATAGAATTTTCTCTCCCTACAGCAAAAGACATCCTCAAAGTACTTGCAAGGATCTCTGAGCCCAGGTTTCTCTCCAGCAAATAAAGCTCTTGCCACAACTCACTGAAGAGGTTTAAACTTTTATTTCCAGACTGTACATATGCAGGCACAGCTTAAACCAGAAAAGAAGAAAAGTACAGTTCTCTGCCCTCTGACGACTTTTTCATACTCCCAGGCACAAAACTGCCACCAGTGGAGTACACCAGTTTCCTTTCAGCTCTTCAGCCTCAGACTGCTCATTGTGCTTGGTTCTAAGTATGAAAAAAGAAAATCAGGTGTAAAGTTCCTCATTATTGGCCTGCCCCTATGATGCAATGCTTCTCACTTGTAAATGCTGTTTTTTCCCAAACTAACTGATTCAGGGTCAGGAAAAGTGTTAAAACTGTTATTAGCTTAATCACAATTGAATTACAACTCAGTCACAGCCAAATTCAAACTACACCTCAACAGCAAAGTTACTGATTTAATGCCTATTTAACCAAATGATCACACACATATATGTACTTGGTTATGTGATTTAAAAATCTAATTAATTAGTGTAATTTTCAGCTGTGGTTCAAGCCTGAGCTTACTATGGATTTTCAAATAAACCAGTGCTGACGCAGACAACATGCAAAAGCTGACCTGGAATACGCCTTTTTTTTTTTTCAGCTGGCAAGTTATTGAAATGCACAGAGATTTTCTTGAGGCAATGTGAGACTTAACTGGAAAAATTAAGAGATAGACAGGAAAAGAGCAATGCAAAGGCATTTTCTTTCAGACTTAGTTGTGCTAGTGGAGTAGGCTCCTGTCTTTATCCGCCATTATCTGTTGCAATCTTGCCAATCTGTCAGGGACCTAATAACATCAACAATCTTTTCATTCAGTTCAAGTGAAATAAGAATGGTAGCACTTGCTTAAATTGTTTCAGTTACAGTTTTCAATTCTAATTAAGATAAAAAATGCTCAAGTTTCATTTTGTGTGAATTCTTTCAAGAGCAGTGCCCTGTTCAGAACACATCGCCTCCTCTTCCTGGGCTCCTCCAGCTGTGTGAGCAGAGTTTGTGCCGCTGTGCTGTGAATCAGATCAAGAAACTTATCCCAGTTGAAATAATCTGTCAGGAGGAAAGTTATTTTTTAACCTGGATCAGTTCCCCAGTGTAGTTTAACTTAATATTGATTACTTGAAAAAAGTGAAACAAAACCAAGAGGAAAGAACAAAAGAAGGCCAACTTTAAACTATGCCATAACTTGCTGACTAGGATAGTTTCTTTGGATGTGGATTAAGTTTCTGCTTCAAAAAGAACAGCAAGAACTTGTGTGATCTCTTCTATGTCTAGTATTTTTAAAAAGGTATTTAGTGAATAAGACTGGTCTCACTTTGGAGTGTATCTCACCAGGCCAGTTTGTCACCAGTTAGCACATATCCCTGCAGTCTCCCTGCTGCTTCTACAAAACTCCTGTCATGTACTGAACAAGCCAACCTGAACCAAACTTTTCAGACAGGCATCAAGTTGTGCATCCACCTTTTCTAATTGAAAAGGCTGAGATGACCTGCAGTTATTCAGCACTTCAGACGCTTCAGGTTAGTAAGAAATTTTATGTTCTGTGTACTAAATGAAGGATATTACAGTAAAATAACAAATGAACATGTCATTAATAAACCAATTGTACGGATCTGCCAAGTAACCTTACTCCACTTATTTCTTCATTTTTGAAAGTACGATTTTGCTTTCTTAGTATTATTTCAAAATCGTGTTTCCAGCACAAGCGAAAAAATAGACAACTGTAATAAGTTTGTAAATTCTCATTAAAAGCTACCTGGTTTCACATCCTTAGGTTATTATTAATTGCTCTGTAATGTTGCCAAGGTTGACATAAGCACCCATGAGTCCTTTCACAAACCATCCACCAGGGAACTACAAGTTCACCTGAGCTTCACCTGAAGTTTGAAGTCTATGTTTCAGCATGCCATCACATGACTGAAGGGTTAGTAACTACCGCTCCCAGAAGACAGACTACAGCACACTTAAACACTAACCCAACTTACTTTCACACTTTGTGACTGTTTTAGAAGTCAAAGTTAATGCAAAGGTAATGCAGTTTTTAAGCAAATAAAACAATGATAGTGACTTGATACAATTTAGACTAGGAAAAAACTTCACAAAGAAAAGTTTGTTATTGTTGTAGATCAGGGATCTTATCTTGCTGCAGCATATGGATCATACACCACAACCATATTTTTTATGTTCCATACATTGCCAAGTGCTGTACTGTAAGCATTCAATAGCAATGATCCCTGACAACTAATTGAGAAGTCTTGTTTCTCTCAATGGATGCAGATGCCCACTCTGTTACTTTCCTTGCTTTTCCCATGATACCCAAATGTAATTCTGCCCGAAAACAAGTAGCATAAACATGTCTTATACAATACAGCATAGTACCAAGGTCCAAGAATACTGCTAAGTACCAAGGACTTATTGACAGTTATATCTTAAGCCCTCCTTTCCAAACACCTTTTTTTTTAAAAAAAAAACCAAAAAAACCCAAACCTGCTTAATCTAAATGGAACCAAAGTAATTCCAGACTACAGCCAAAATGAGACGGCATCTACATAGGTATTTCTAACTATCTACTACACTTGCACTCATTTCTCTACCAATAAAGCCTTAATGAGAGCTGAAATCCACAGCAATATACACAGCTCTAAGTTAAAATGTCACAGTACCCTTGCACAGTTTCTTCCCTTCTCCTTTCCCTAGCAGTTATTCGTTCACCCGGGAAGCAAGGTGGTTTAGATAACTCATATGGGCCAAACCGAACAAAAACCTCCAAAGTTAATTCCAGCTCAACTGGCAAGCCAACAAGTCACAAAGTTGACAGTGCCAGTAGAAAGAAAAAGGATGGAAAAGTGGCTGATACGAAGGAGCACGTGAGCATGACGGGTCTGACTTAGATCAGCAGATGCTGCCTTAGTGTTGCATCCTCAGTGCAATGGATAGCAAGCCAATTAAGAAAAACCTGAATAAATCAGTCTTAGTATACGTCATGATTTTCAAACTCAACCTCACAAAAAAGTTAGGCAACTAAAACAAAAGCCTTCCCAAAAATTATGGAACAAGCAAAAAATTTATCTTAACTACATCAAGTTTACTACACTTTCATGAAGAGTATTAGTTATTCAAGTTCTGTACCTCATTTTCTTATACTGTACCTCATTTTCTTGAAGAAAAATGAGCTGTTATAAAGTGGTAATATCTACTGCTTGTAGAACAAAACTTGTCTGTGCTGGAAATTTTCAGAAAGTGAGAAAACAGAAACTCAGAAACGCATTTGTTTCAACAGTAAAAGGAAATATTATATCCCAATGTAAGTGGGTCAAATATGCAGAATTCAGAATGATGTTTTCAATCAGAAACCTTGTCAATTGTTCTGTCTAAGTTAGACACCCAGCCCAAGGCTGCTTCTGTTAACACCAATTCCCAGTCCCATGCTATCCCTTTTATTATGACACAAATAGTTCTGCCAACATTTGATGAACCAGATCAAGAAATTAAATTAGATTAAATGTAACAGAAAAAAAGAATAAAATTTCATGACAGCAGTTTCATGCAGAATTCATTTGATGACTGAAAGAAACAGCCAGGATAGCTGAAAAAAGAAGGCAACATGAGAGAAGGTACAAGAGTACAAAAGTGACTGAAGACTGCTTAAGCTGTCATTACCCCACAGAAATGTGTAACTATGCCTTTAAAAGGAACAAGAACAAAAACAGAAAACTGACTTCCACCTAGACTGTCACTTCTCTCTTCTTCCCTCCTCCTCAAAAGCTCTGGATGCGTGTCCTTTAAATGGTGTCGAGGGAAATCAATGAAGAAATCTGAGAGAAAAAGGAGCAACACTAACTCCATTGTCAACATTATTACAGTGTAATTTGACAGAATACACTTCAATTAATAATTTATATAGGTTCCAGAATTCTGAAGTCTCCTAGCTATACTTATTATCCTGAATGGTTGCTACTAAATTTCTGATTTTTCAGATTCATTACCTACAATACTATACCAAGTTTAATTATTTTCAAAACACTTAACAAAACCATGGATAAATCTTTTAGAACTTATACCCAACTCTGAGACATTTTAATCTTATGCCAGAATTTTGAAATATGATGCAGTTGCAATCAACCACTAAAGTCCTGTTTACATTCCAGAAACTTCAACTGCCACAATTAACCAAATCCAGTTGCTTAATGTAATAAATAAGAAAGGTTAGCCATGGTTGTATAAACCCTGATGAATTCCCTCTACATTACAATTTTATACAAGTACAAAAAGACACAGTGATTGGTTTCCTCTTTGTAGGATTTCAGGAGATAAAGAAAAACAAACACTTCACAACAACTTGCAATACCAGAGATGCAAGTTGTTTATAAGCTAGAGTCTGGCTGCAGGGGAACTTGCTGCCCCACAGCACTCCTAAAGACCCCCTGTTGATTAGTAAGTGAAGAGGGTTCTGCACTAGAGAGAAAAGCCTAGGGCTGCACTGGTGTTCCCAGGAGGATTCTCAAATTACCTTTCACGTTGGAGTGGGAATCTCACCTCGATGTGATTAAATAGTTGGTATCACTGCACATAACGTTGATACACAACATACTATTATGAAACTGTAACAAAATACATAAGGTGTTCTGGAAATTCCATGTCATTTTGCCTTTATATTCAAAATATCCAAACCTTTTACCACTGAGAGAAGCCCCTAAGATCAAAACCTTCAACACAAACCTGCAGCAGTGCAAAAGCTGTAATGGTCAGAATTCTCACCACTAAGCAGCAGTGTCTCGGTACATGACTTAATGACAAGCTAAGACCATCCAGTGGCAAGCTGTCACTGATGGGGGCAAGCCTGCTGCTAGCAACACCTGTCCAGCTTCCTACAAATATGGCTCAGTGAGATGATCAGGTAGAAAACTACTTCTACACCCAAACCCTTAACTGACTGAGAAGAGGACTGGTTAAGAGCCAGCACAAATGCAAATGAAATATATGGTATGTATGACTGATGGGAAGGAGAGAGTTAAAGAGTTCCTTTTGACCAGTCACTAGACAGACAATGGTTACAGTACTAGCTGAAACATATGAAACCTACATGGAAGTCTATGTGTCACCACAGTTAGTTACTGTTGGCAGGTAAAAAAAGACAAAACAAGCAGAAAACTAAGCCAAGAATTAAATTTTTTAAAAATATTCTTCCAGATTAACAGGATGAAAAAGCCCAGGGGCAAGTTCACTGCTGTTCAAAGAGAACAAGTGCAAGTGAACACAAAACTGCACCAAGCAATGAAATACCCAGAAAATTATCCAGAAAGCCTTATAAGCCCCATCTTGAAATAGTTAATAAACAAGGTTAAAAAGTAGGCCACAGGGCTGGAACAGAAAAGAACAAGATGTTTCTGTCTGACATGTTAATGCATCATACACAGAGGACAAAATATTATAATAACCTAATCCATGGCCTTTCTGCTTTGCTGAACATCAGTCCTCTGCTGATTCTATTTTGTGTTTTTGGACTCCTTTTATTGTCTTTAAGCTGTAATTTCCCATTTCCAGTTCTCAGATGCCTTATGCCTTCTTGTTCTGAGTAGTGCATTTTAAAATCTCTCCTCCAGTAAAGCCACACGTGCACAGCTTATAAACAGATTTAAATTGTAGCTGCTACAGTAACTCTCCTTCTCTTCCCTTCTCCACCTCACCACATGTCCGTCCCACAACATTTTGCAGACAGGCACTTGTGTGCAAAAGTAGAGTTAATTAGTTCATTGTTCAGGCAACTACAAAAAAAAGATCAATCTTCAACTAGATATAGCTTGCTACTCAACAGCATAAACATCAGTGCCAGGCTAAGGAGAAGGGTAGGAAAAAGCAGTGAAGATGAGTATGTAGGGCTGCATAGCTCTGACCATAGCTATAGGCTCACTCTTACATATCACATTTTAAAGTGTAAGAAAGAAGACAGTTATGGTTTTAAGCTCTGGCTTCAGCCTAACCCTATCGAAATGCTGTCTAACAAAGCTCTCTACTTCCTGCACCCAACTGGTGTACTCCTGTCCTCTCCCCTACACCAGTTCTGGCAGTCTACCAAGCCACTTCAGCACACTAAGCTAAGCTAGTGGAAAACCATTCATGTTTTATGGTTCAGTTAGTTTCCTGCCAGCTTCAGTATGGAAGGAAGTGGATAAAACTGCTGCATCGAGCAGTTTGACCAGCTTAGGCTGCTTTGAAACCACCACCTTACTTAAACCGATTCAAAGGCTACATAACACTCTTGTTATAGATTAAACAGTGCATGCTTCACCTTAGCTTAAACTGAACTGGAATTGATTTATAGCAGTTAAAATTAAACTGCTTATACTAAAACAATGTTCATAAAGAGACTAATTGGTTTTAAAGCAATTTAATTTATTTTCCTACAACTCTCTTTAGATATGGCCTCACATGAGCTGTACAAACAAACTGTAGCAGAGCAAGTCAGGTTACAAACTTCCTGCAGATCAGCTTCTCCAGAACAACGGTGAAGTTATACAATACCACTGACTGATCTCCTGCACAGGCTTCTCAGACTATCAAAACCCCAACAAACCTCGAGGAGCTCTATGCTTCCCTGATGGGTTTGTCGACACAGAGTCAATTTCCTCATCTACATCCTTTCTGAAACACACACAGCAAAATACTGAACAAGATCACTGTTACAAGAGGAAACCTTGTTACCATGATCCCACCAGTTTAGAACCCTGTTGCACTACTTCTACCTCACACAGAATGTAACAGTTTTGGAATTGGGGCCTGAGACTTTTCTGCTGCAGAAACACTGCATGGAACTAACAGAAAAACTTGTCCCAATCCAGATAACATCAGTCCAGAAAGATTAGTTTTAGCGGGTCTATAATATGGCCAGCTCTTGTAATAAGGAGATTTATGATCTTTTACTTTCTAAGCAAAACTACATATTCAACCAGTATAAAGTTCTAACACTAATTCATAGACTAGGTTGGGAACACAACAAAGCAAGATGGCTTATAGGCAAGTCCCACAATTTCCTTACAACCCATATCACTTCTTCACTGAAAAAAATATATACCTGTAAGGATTTGGTGTGGTTGGTTGTTACTATTGCCCTTAGAATGGTGCTGGTATGGGTTTCGTCAACACACATGCCAAATTTAACAAACCGACTAAAGTATATCAGCATCTAGTTAAATAAATATCAATTCCATTATTCTTCAAATAATGTAACCTCTGTCAAATTTTATCCTTACTATGGCATCTCAGATAACTCTCCCTGATGTTTAAAATGCTAAGAGTCCTGCTGTGTACAGACCAGTGACTTCCACACAACGACAGCTCAGGCCAATCTAAACTAGCTCTGTGGTGATCCTGTCTTTGTCTTCCAAACCACTCTTCTTTCAATCACTACCAGAGCTTGCCTAGGAGCTTGTTTACGGAGTTGTATCCACAGTAAACTTACTCAGTATAAAATATAAGTCTGTTTCTAACAGATTAGCTCCCCCTGAATTGACCAGTTTGAACTGGTCAGAGCCCACAAAGCAAGGGCAGCTGCAAGATCACTATCCTGGTTTAAAAATATCCATATGTTGTACAACAAAAAAGAAATATTCCTTCTTACTCACCTTTGGATCGAGTGGAGATATCCATCCCCTCCACCACCTCCTGCTCTGCCTTTATTTCCTCTTCAGCCAAGCTGTAGGATTCAAAAAGTTCAATTAGAATAGTTATGGATTGGATTATTCCCATGTCTAACTTCTATACATAAGTTCAACACAGCACTGTCAAATAAAACCACCTAAAAATGTCTGGTGAAATGAAAGGCTTGCTGTTTGCCAGAGTAGACATTGACCAAAATGTGGAGAGAAACAATCCAGGTACACCACGTATGCTGCATGTTACCAATTTCAAAGGGAACATTTTCATACTAATGACAATCTTGTAAAATATACTGATGATAACGTCACTGTATGTATAAAGTATATATGAGAGACAAACAGGAATTCTGTTCCTTGTAGCTCCTAACCTAAGGCCTCTATGAACTGTGTGGACAGGTGCCTGCTAACATTTAAACACTCACCAGCATCAGCAAACAGATAAGCTGAAGCAGAGGATTTAGCAACACAGAACAGCTTGCATAATTAGAAGGTAATATGCGATTTTAAAAACTATTAAATAAATAATTTCAAGGATTTTGAAAGTAGACCATATAACAGAAAATGGAATATTTATAATTTATTTGAGATACAACTCCAGCAGTTATTAATTACAATAAAGAGTAAATGGAACAGAGTTGTTACTATTGTTCAACCATTTAATCTTACATAGACAGTTTTAATTCAGTCTGGGCAGGATTAAGTGGTTAAGTAGATGACAACCTATACATGACTTGCTGATGTTCTACTTTCTTACAGCAATGCCATTCAAGAAAGTAACAAATTTGGCCAGTTAAGTCAGTTTGGGGAAGGAAGGAAGGTAGAAGGAAAAGGAAAAAATATCTAGAATTTATATTGAATTACACACCATAGTTGGCGATCTGACTGTCACAAAGGAAAGATGAAAGGTAAAAGCAAACATAAGACACTGAAGCAAGCCCAAATTCAAAATGATAGACAAAAGAGGTTATGGTGCCTGAAGCAAGCATCAGAGCTGTCCATTAATATTACCAGAGCACAACAGTCAAGCAGCATGTAGATCTTTTCCTCTGTAGTGACAACTTACTATCTAGTCTGTTAAGGTAAGTTGTGACTGATACCAGTTCACGTTGACACGGCAAAGTGTGAGCTACTGCTGCTATGGAGTGGATGGAGATTCCATTGAGCCATCCCAGCTCTAGGGACAGCTGTTTCTTCCACAGAGGCCAAGAGGACAGCTACAGACCTTTGCTTTAGCCAATGTGGCTAAACCTGTCCAAGACAGCTATCAGAGTTCAGAAATAACACTGAGGACTTGGACACATTTCTATCAGAGAAACCCTTCAGCCTGACAAAAAGTTTATATTAGCAGGAGTCTTGTTACTGGTATAAGTTAAAACAGCTTCCTAGACAAAGTAAAACTGAACAGCAGAAGGACTTTTTAGTCTGGTATTTATAAAAACTATTTTTAACCAACCATCAGCTACGGGGGGGGGGGGGGGGGGTTGGTCTGCAATTCCTTCCACATTTCTTAACAAGACAGCTATATCAGCAAAAATTTTAAGTACGAATTAACCAAGCTCAATGTATGGAAGACACAAAGAAGAAAAAACATGTGAACTCCAGAAGTCATTATTATTTACTTGTCATTTGTATACAGCAACAATTTACAAATTAAGCTCTTGAAAGTCATAAAACACTGAAGAGTTGTTCTGTTCTACCAGCATCCAATCTCCCAGCTCATGGACTATGCTATTAATTTCAGCAGCAAGGAAAGGCACCCATGTGACCAGAATTATGGTAAACGTGTAGCACAGTTGACCATAGCACAATGCTTCCCAGATTTACTTTGCATGGGCAGATTAAATGCATAACATAGCTGACAGTACTACAATGCTCACCAATTTACTCTGCATGGGCAGATCAATTATCCTGCACATTTGTTACACCCTTTCCCAGAGGGCCTCCAGCAAAGGGGAGCTGGCAGTGTGTTGCGGACACCAAAACATTTCATGCACCACTTGCCTCTGCCCACTCTCTTTCCTAAGCAATGGAAAGGGATGGGCTCACAGGATGGGTTCATTGTTCTCTTTCCATGTTGCATTGTTTTTTTCTTCTTCCCCTCCCCCCTTATAAAATCCTATTTCAATATCACCCAACTGTAAAAAACCCTGTATTTTTAAAACATCATGTATATACAATTAATAATGCACACAGGTAAATATGTAATAACACACACTGATTCTGTCAAGAGTAAAGTAATTTGGCAGTACACATTACCTGTTTTTAAAATATAGATCCAGTTTCAGCCACAGACCAGGACCTACAAATCTTTACGAGACTCCTGTTGAAGTCTTAAGATCATTTTACACAAGTTGCTACTAAAAGGAATGGTTTGCCCAATCCCTAAACTCATGTTCCAGAAATCATGTTCATTTTAACTGAACCACTTCTGTGATCGAGCTCATTGTGCAGCTGGATGTGCAGAAGAGAGGAAATGGGAGTGTACCACATGTGGTGAAGGGGGGAAGAGGGCAATATCCTTTTAGCAGTGGCTCATGTTTAAGTTACATGAAGGCAATCCTAACATTCCAGATTCATCCAAACTCTATCAGGTGCCATTTTGTTCAAATCACAACCTCAGGGGAACTATACAAGAAGAAAAACACACTAGTTGCTACAAGTCAGTATTAAAAGACACAGAGCTGAGAAATGGGTGTGACAGATGAATACAGCAACACAGCGGGGGACTGTTCCTACATCCCTGCCCAAGGTAGCACAGGAAGTTCCAGAGCTGACTGAAGATTCTCTGCATCTATGGGCCCAAACATAGCACTGCAAGGTGTTCCAGGTCAGGGCTCCTATGGATTAGTCACAGCGTATGAGGTTTCCTCAACTCTAATCTGTCTCTCTCCATCTAATGAGTTTACTTTAGGAAATTCAGTGAGTTTCCTCCCTCACCTTTTTGAGTGCACTTTCATTAGAACTATAGAGGCAAGAAAAACATTCTTCATAAGCAGGTCCAAAACGAACAAAGTATCTTGACTTGACACATTTCTGATACATCACATAAAGGACGCCTGAAGACAGCTTTCCCAAGGATTTCAAGTATAAATAAACAGTCAAAATGCATTCCCCACTTGACACAAAGGTTCTTCGCTTTTCTTAGCGATGGAGGTGCATATATCCTATACACACATATGTACACTGTGCGTCACCCACAACTAAAATAAAATTCAGCAATTATATACTATGAAAGCTGAGCCTTAGAGGAACAGATTGCATCTCCATATTCTCTACTATAATTAATCTCGTTCAATCTTTTAAGGGTACAAACATTTAAGTATGTAAGAAAACCACTGAGATTGTTCCCAAAAAATTAAAATGTTGGGGGGGCACAGTTAAATAAGCGCATTAGACTTAGCTGTAAAACATAACTGAAATTCACAGCTCTTCAGAAGCATCTCCCATTGTTTTATTTGCTGTAATGTATTATGACTTGCACAACATGACATTGTTGAATGCTAGCAGTGATGATTGTAGTGGTAATCTTTAAGACTCAAGTTTGTAAATACATGCTAGCAATTCACAGCAAGTTTACAGCAACTTTTTTAAAGCTGACAGATCTTTTCACCTTTTCACTTTCCATCAATATGAACAATATTCTGAAAACACTTTATAAAGCACAAACTTCCAAACACAGGAATTTCATTAGCAAGAGACTTCAAATTATATAATCCAAGAAAAACAGGTCCTTCATGACATGTACCCTACTATTACCCATAACAAAACAGAAAAATTAAAACCAGCAGTAAAACAATTATAAATTAGCATCTAGTTCTATGGAAACAATAACTGTGCAATCAAGTAGACTATTCAAGAGAATTTTATTTTGAGAATTCATTTTTGCAGGGCTTAGAGCTGTTATTTCAGACAGCATGCAATACTATCAGGAATGCGTATTATGAATGTGATGCTCTGAGGTTGCAGACCAGAAGTGATACTGGTATATACTCAGTTAAGTACCTAGACGAATACAATAAATACATTATGTAATTCTGAAAGCTACTCTTATTTCCTCATTAAGATGAATGAACATAGAGGAACATATTTGAAGAACACAACTGAAATTTAAGCTTTGCCAGTTTCACTGCCAATTGACTAGAATGCCAATTAATCATTTAAAACTTCCCTACTGGCACTGACAAAACTTAGATGGAAGAAAAAAAAATAGAAGAAATTGTTTTCTAAAACGTTACATACAAATTAGTTTAATATGTCTGAATGAGGGGAGAAGGGATGGAGGTTATTCCTTTGGGGATAGCTGGGGACAGAAAGAAAAAAAAATGATTGCAAACATACAAGATATATTGATACTTAGATAAAAATGCAAAAAGAACTTAGCTGCTTGATTTGTATATATGTTCTCTATTAAAGTGAAGAGAGGGTTTTTTTAATATTAAGTCAGTTTTTCAAATTTCAAACCAGTACACAAAATACTGACCTTTCTGTTCAGGAAAATGATTCCTGTGTTAGTAGTAGTACTTACCTGAAGAATGTACATATACAAAAATATATAAAGCTGCTCTAATCTACATTAACTACAGAAAGCAATTAAAAGTTGCAGATGAACTACTGCACCTTGACATTTAACCAAGAAAAACTGACAGATATGGAAAACCACTCAAAACAGCTAATGCCCACATACACAGCCTAGATCTACATTAGGGAATACACACATTAATTTAAAATCAAGAACTATATATTTATGGAGTTCATTTTTCCTTTTAATTAATAGAAAACAAACAAAAAAACTGATTTAAGACTATAAGCACTAAAACTGAATCTCATTCTTAAGATTATTCCTGCCTCTCCTATATCACATTTGTGAGTAGCAATTCTAAACAAGGATTTCAAAAAACTGCATTCAATAAAAACTTGAAAAAAATATTTGCATGCCATTGCTGAATAAATAGCAGCTTTGTATAAGCACTCACCTATAACAGTCTCTTACTCATCGGTAGCTATGCTATTTATGCAGGATTCTTAAAATGGCGTCTGACAGCACTGCACTGCCTCATTCCTGCACTGTAGCTAAAATGGTAGCAGTTTATTCAATAACAGGACTTCTTGTTTGAACAGCAGTGCTATATTCAAAGCAAGCATCTAAATATCAGAAATGGTAAAGTATGACAAAAGGACGCCTGACATCCAAATGTTTAACTAAATAGGCACAAGATAGGGAGCTTTGTGAAGTCACAGGTTACTAAGGAAATCACTCAATTTTAGATTCTCCAGTTTGAGCACCTCATGTTTTAACATTTCCTTTTGAAATATTCCCTACAAAATGCTTAATTTGTATTAAGCAATTAAGATAAACAAAAAGCTTGTTCAGAGATCTACACAAAGCAACGTTTAAACTAGTTACCTCTGGTAACAAGCAAAGTAAATATATATACTTAATTTAAATAACATTTAGTTTGTTTTTAAAACCTTAGTTTTATTCAGTGTACATTCAAAACAGCTCCACAAAAGAGAAAAAAATCAGGGGGGAGAGTGAGATCTTGGTGTCGTATAGTCTTCTTTAAGACTATAAACGATAGAGCTGAGGCCCAAACAAGGCAACCATAATAGCTATAGATTTTAGATGCTAAAAACATAATCTGAGAACAGTCATGCTTGAAAGTAAAGGTTTATACTGGTTAAAGTAAGAATGTTAACATCTTGCTACAGCCTGGTTTTAATCTCGCAGTATGAGCCACAGATGCTATGACAACTGACAATAAAGGGTTAACATAAAAATGACAGACAACTTCTATCAAATAGAAAACCCTCAGTTCCTATTTCTAAACTAGATTTTAACCCATTAATACAAGACCTGTTTATTACTAAATCTATTTAAAATACTTTCTAAATACAATTTAAAGGGCCAGGCTTCATGGCCTACTATGAGGGTTTCCAGTCTCTGGTTTGCAGACCCCTCCAAGCCAGTGTACTGCTACGGAGGGGTTTGCAGACAATAACCAAGTAAATCAAACCTAGTCTAACAGGCTTAAATTCACCATAATGAGATTCATGTGCCCATGGGAAAAACATTAGGGATCCACCAAAAAACCCCTGAAAATTGCTGTCTACTATATTCTAAATGGGCAAAGGTTATGTTCAACTTATATATTTAGGAGAGTCAAATTAATAGGCAGAATTCCAGACAGAGAGGAGAGCTTTTACTGATATTTACCCCCCTTTAACCAATTTTGCTGGAGTGCCATCAATACTCTGGAAAACTGACCATGACCTATCACTTTTCAGCTACTGGATCCACACAGCCAATACCTTGAAAACAAAGGAAAAATAAAAATAAAAAATAATTAAAAAAAAAAAAAAACCAAAACCACCAAGCAAAATTGGCATCACAAAATGGAAGACAGCTCAGGAAAACAAGCCAATCGAAGCTTGTGGACACTGATATAAAGGGCTATATTTGTAATATAATCTACCTATTTATGATTTTTGAGCATGAAGCTCCTTTTATTACATACTTCCCCAGTAGCAATGAAGGTTTTCCCTTACATTTCAATACTCCTGCCTGATGGGGGGGGAGGGGGGGGTGGAATGTCACATTTGGAGTGGTTTATATTCTGCATTTTTTTCATTCTTAGAATGTTAAGTAGTGCCATTTGTTTAAAGAAATCAGTCAGTTTTTCCCCAGCACTATTTAGCTTCCAACTAAAACAGTTTGCCTGCAAAGAATGAAAGAGGCATGTAACTTTTAAAAAGCTACTGTATTCACCATAATTTATAATCCAGATCCCTCCTTGTTTTCCCCCCACTTCATTCTTTGTCCAGCTAATTACAAAAGTAACTGGATGTTGGCACTAAATAATAATGGCTAATCATATTCATCCTAGGCAATTTAAATTACTCTTTAGTAGCTAGAAAACTTAAAGTGCAATTATACGATTAACTGCTAGTTACATTAGAGTAATGGCCATTTGCTACAAGCTGAATAAACCTCAGCTACATTGCTTCATACATGTCCTGTCTAATTGTGATACTAACAAGATCCAGTCCTGTAAAATCTTGGGTAGAAAGAATATGTGCTTTTTCCCCGTGCCTATCACTTAAACAAAACCCCACATTCATTCTGCCCTGAACAGTAGAAAAAACGGCACAGAGTGCTTCTTATTATGCAATCTATGAAAGCGAGTGATAACATCATACCTTGACAAAGCACCAAAAAATATATGAAATTCTTCAGCTTGGCTGAATTTGCTTTACTTAGATGGAACAAAGATGGCAGAAATTTCCAGAAGGCCTTTCTCAGTCTTGCCACTGCAATTGTCAGTCTTTAACCTACCCTCTGTTTCTATTGGCTCGAGCACTCCCTGGAGCAGTGCGATTGGGCCGATCTGTGAAACAACACTGCTGTCTCTACCTTACCTCAGACATCTTGCTGCAATGCAGACATTTATTTTTTGTGAACTATAAAAGAATTATATTTGAGTGATTAAAAATAGCGAACTTTAACAGATTCACGATGCTATGTTTCATTACATGCACAAGGGCAGCTTATACAAATAAGCTCCACTGTCAGCTGTGTGTCTGGAGGTGCAGATTTGAAACAGATCCTGGTTTAACAAAACCTGTGGGAGCCATTTTAATACAAGCTTTCTGATTGCAGATCACTTACTCCTGCTTCCTCATATTAAACAAATATTATGTTGTGCACTATTTAAGACTGAAAGTAAACTGCTAATGTGTATAAACTACTGCTAGGAAAATTATGTCCAAATGTAATTTCTGGTTTTAGCAACTGAAAAATAAAAAGCAGAATAACTTCTTAGCTGTGTTAGCACTTCTATGTTTTACTGAAAAATGCATTAAAACTGCATAAAGAAATGCTATCAGATGAGATATGGTGGTACAACCTAGCAGTGTTTCAGGTTGCAAACTGAACAAGACATTCTTATAATCTAATCTGGAGGGGAGGGGGGGAGGGGGGGAATGTTAAGCAAGGTGAGATATTCAAAAGAAGATACTCATATTGGCAAACAAGTAACCAGGGGTTAATTGCTATGTTACAGAATGTTATCAAACACATGGTAACCTTCTATAAAAGTTATCATGTAAGTGTGCCTCGGTGCAGTAATTTGCAAAGCTAGCTTAGTTCTAAGTTCTTTCCTAAAATCGTGAACGTGTGTGGACTGTTAAAACAAGTGCAAAAAATATATTAAAAGCACAAAAGAGAATCCTTCCTCTGATTCTGTGACCATGCTGGTGATTAGTGAAAAACAGCTTGCGAAAATAAGCACGCAAGGGCTACAACTAAAATCTCAGTAAAGGGCACAAAATGTTCTAAATTACTTATAAATTAAGCAAGTTTGTCTGAGATTATACTTTGTATAGCATCAGAAACACATGTTCATTAACCATTATTTACTTTACTTCATAAGGTCACTCCATTGCTGAGTACTAGCACTTTCATCACACCTCAACAGCCTAAGGGACAACGAAAATGTGCTTTACGGTACAAACAGGGTAATTCATGAACTATGAACAAACAGAAAGGATATTTTTCACTGGCCTGAGGTACAGACAGGAAGCATAAGCTTCAAACTTTAGAGGCAAATTATCAAAAACAGTGCATTCAAACTGGAACAGTTTACATGTACAAGTCCTTTAAAATGGACACCAAGCAAATCTAATTTTTCGTATGACTAACCCCTTATCATTTCTTCATCTACTGGACTAACTGACCCAGTAAAAACAAGATGTTTGGAAAACTATTAAAAATGCCCAGAAAGTAGCATGCTGCTTACTTACCAAGTGTTCAAGCACCCATCTCATTTTTCCAGTTAAGAAGATACAACAGGCTGGCAGATTTGGGAATTGATCAAAAAGGAATTTCTTGAAATAATTATGTAGCATTAAACCAACGTTTAAAAAAAGAAAAAAAAGGACAAAAACCAAGAACGAACAACATGTACTACTGTCATGAACCACTTATGATTTTATATCCTCTGGACTCCACAATACAGAACCGTGGCTGATACAGTGTAAAACAAACAGGCACAGATAAAAGGTACATTAGTTTATTTGAACTATGTAAAAGAAGAATGCTAACAGTTCAAAAACATTTTTCATAACGAATCAGATTGCTAAACAGATGTACTGCTGCATTTTATTGAGCAGCAATCCATTTCCAAAATCTGCAGCATAAAAACTCCCTTTTAAAGGAACAAAATATTAACTATCCATTGTCCCTCAGAAAGAGAAACACGTTGTATTAATTACTCCTGCAAGAAAAAAAAGTTCAATAATCATTTTAAGTTAAGATAAGCTGCATAAAAAACATGATGCAACAGCACACCACCACCTAGGCCCAGATCTACAATCTGCCATTAGCACTTTTTGCTGATGCCTAGGTTTTTAAAAATCCCATATTTTCTCAGAGATAACTTATCTTAGCTATTCCATTCACTGTTCAGAAAGGTAAACTTGCCTGTTCTTCTGTCTGCCATTATCCCTGCTTGACTCCCTGTAGGGCAGTTAAATGCATCTGCTCCCTAGCTTCCATTTTCTCTTCAGCAGGCATGTGACACAACAGACAATAGTGCTGGCAAACTGCTCAGAGAGAGAAAGCTTCTTTGGAATACCAGGATCTTGATAAACTCTAAAAACACCATCCTCCTATGAAGAAGTAGGTATGCCAAGCTTTTGCCAGCCTGCAAAATAAAGCTGTGGCTAATGGCTACTAACCATGTGACCCAAGAAAGAAAATTTAAACAGTTCCAACTTAATAAAGTGCTGTGGTGTGAGTTTTGCACAACAAATCACAGAGAATCACACTCTCAACCCACAACTCATAGGTCTTAGAGAAAAAAAAATGTAAAAAGTAAGGCTTACCTCTGTGGATGCATTGTTAACACAGTGTTATGTCAATACTTATAAAACATGGAGGACAGGCTCTCAGTACTCAGGCAGAAAGGGCTTGGCACTTCAGCTTGATGATCTGTCTTCCTAATAAAAGCTAATCCCGGATTGGCTACTTCGGTAAATCTGAATGTAAAGCTTCAGGGGATTGGCTGAAACACTTCCTGAGCGATTATCTTTGTGCAGCTCTGGCAAGCAGGAGCCATCCTGTGCAGGGAGAAGAGAGGCTAAGCTAGGCCCGGCGCGCCACAGCGGGCTGAGAACGCGGCCCTGGCGCGCTCCCCCCGCACCAAACACGCAGATCTGCGGGCAGAGGGCAGCGGTCGCAGCCCGCCTGCCTGAGCAAGTGTGTCTGGGCAAAGCCACTGCTGGAGGCGCTTGGGTACTTTAAGCCTGAAAGAGGAAGGGTTCACCGGGTCACAAAAAGCTGCTCTTCACCGAGGAAAAGCTGCGCTCGGCTGTGTCGCAGGGGGAAGGCAGGGCCGCAGGAGGGGAGGATGAGAGGGGAACGTGCACAGGGAGGGCTGAAACTCCGAGAAGATTCTCCTCTTGCAGCATTTAAACGCACTCACGCACCCACCGCAGCCACCACGCACCGGCGGTGCGCTTTCCTGGGGCACCAGGACAAGGCGAGCTTTAATGGCACAGCCTCCATGCCTCCTTCCCACAAACACACGGCCGCACCAGCGCGAGCGCGCGGTGCCGGAGGAGCTGCGGCCCCTCGGCGCCCGCCCTGCCCTGCCCTGCCCGTGCCCGCAGCCCCCGCCTCCCCCCGCCGGGCCGCTGCGCACAGACCTGGCTCCGTGTCAGCGCGGCGCGGCCGCTCCCTGCCGGTTAACCCTGTCGGGCGGCCCGCGGAGGGTGGGCTCTGCCTGGCAAACCGGGCACGGCGGGGCAGCCTTTCGCAGGGCTGTGCTTTACCTTGGAGCGCTCACCGAACTCTACAAGTGAAACAAAAATGAGAGCAACCGGTGTGGTCTCGGGCCAGTTCCGAAGCATTTGATTCGGAAACGGGACTCAGTTCTCTTCCCTAATGCGGTGGAAGTGGGAGGATTTATCCCTATGCCAGTCTTAATTTCACATGAAGGTTTTAAAGTTCAAATCTTTAGAGAGGCCTCAAAAAGCTTTTACATCTTTTTGTTCAAAATGTGGCAGCTCGGCATTATCATAGCCGGCAGCAGATTACAGTTAGAACTGTAGATGGAAAGGTGATTCTGAAGCACATTGCATATTATCAAAGGATTATTTATTTTAAAAAACAAACAAAAAGCCAAATGAAGTTGTAGAGGGAGAGATGTAATATTAAAATGATACTTATTAATTAATGAGCTAAAAGAATCGAAGCAAAATAAACGTTTTCCCAATACAGCATGCAAGATCTAGGATTGCATAGAACCGATTATAGAAAACCCTCTCCCATAAATCAAGGCCAGTTGCAAACAGAATATGCACTTTACTCTGCATTTACCCAAGTGCTAATGATCTCCAAAGCAATCACCACAAATAAAAGTGATGCCATCTCTTAGCTCCAGCCAGCACCTTTCATGATAGAACTGTTTTACCACGCAAACATCTTTGCCTGAGAGCCGACGTGACTCATAACTGTACAACTCAGTAAAATTAATAATCTTACTCTGCATTGTCACATACTGCATTCAGATTATTTCTTGAGATATCATTGTCACAGGAAAACTGCCAAACCATCCTATTGCTGTGCTTACGTTTTTTGTGTTCTTGCATTTAATGCTGCAACAGCGGAGTAACAGCCCAGAGTATAAATTCTCATCTCATAAGTAATCGTGGAGTCCCTGCTGGAAGCATTTTCCCTTTTTAGCTTTGGCAATGTTTTTTGGGGCAGGGAGCAGGAAGGCTCGTGGATTATACTGGCAGTTTGTTCAGTTTTAGGAATGTAGCAGAAACTAGAAGAGTGCTGCTATAAAGGGAATCATACAGCCCACTACAGCAGCAAGAACACGCTGGAAATGCATGACATTCAAGTGCATACTTACATTAGTTTTAGCAGTTCAAACCATTCAAGACAGGTTTCTTTTTAACTGTATACCTAAAGGCCCAGAAACCTCCATATTTTGATTCGTCCATGCAGTAAATGTAAGGATTGTCAGCCATTAACATTTATGCTCATTGATTGACCGCTCTACTCTAATATTATTCTATTAAAAAAAAAATCCTAATCTCTATGAAGTGTAGCAAGGGAGCAAAGCTAAATACACTGCATTTGTCAATCCTTTGTGCTGATCAAGACCCGACTCTGGGAATGCTGATGGTGACTGGGAACGCTGCCAAACTGACACACTTGGACTACCAGAGAGAATCAGCATGCGGCAGATAGAACAGAAGCAGCATTAGAAAAGGCCTGAGGTCCTGTCCTCTTGATTCAAGGAAATGGTGGCCCAGATGCAAAAGAAAAATGTACAAACCTTCAGTCATTAGCCAGAACAAAAACCTGGAAAGTGTATCAGACAGAATGTAGCATTTGTATTCAACCACTAGGATACTTGGTTAAAACAGACAAAAGAATTCTGTCAAGAATCAGAAGGGGAAACCCTGAAGTATCTTTCTCTTTTATTTTCTTATCCATACACATATTTTGCAACGGGATGTACAAGTCCTGTGTAAGGACACACAGGTACATCTTGAAAATTGTGAAGAGTTTGTCTGTTAAGTCATAGTGATTGCATGTCCAGTAGGCAGCTTGATGACTCTTTTAAGTAGGAGTGGTGAATTTTTTGAAGGGGGAAGGGAAAGAAAGGTAAAGAAAACAAAGAAGAGAGGGGGAAGCTAAAAGCTTTGTTAAAGAAGAAGAGATGGAGGAGAGATTAGATTAGCCGGTATTTGTCCTTTCCAATGCTTTGTGGATGTTAAGGAAAAATAGGGCTGCTGGCAGGAAAACAAAAAAGCTAAAGAGGGAAAACAAATAAAAAATGAAAGATGGAAATCACAAATTCAGTCTAAAGGAAATTAAAAAACAGTGTTAGAAGTGCAACCCACTGTTCTTTGCAAAGACCTGTGCCCACTGTGCAGAATCTCCAGAAAGCAGGCACACCAAGAAAAAGTGTTGTAAGGGGACTGTATTACTTAATATACACTGAAAGCCTCAAAATTAAACAAATACCAGTAAGGAGGAGATTTGACTGTATGACAGAAACGGGGGGGAGGGGCATGTTGATATGTACGCCTACAGGGGGTTAATCATCACTGAAGGAGAGGGAACAGTGGGTGATGGATAAAAGATGGAGCTTTAAAAATTACATTTTGAACAGATGCATGGAAGGAAAGGAGTAATGTCATAGTTTTCAAAGAGGAAGGTAATAATAATAAGAGTAATAGTCAACTGGGGAAAAAAGTTGCATTAAGGGCTTGTAGCTTGGTCCTGGATTTCCAAGTCATTGACTGACAAACCTAATTTCTAGAAAAAGAATAGGAAACACTGTAATTCAGTGTCTTCCCTTTCCCCCCTTATCCTGAATGTGCCAAAAATGTCAGTAGCTGCTTGGAGACCAGAGGGTAACGCTGCCATCTGATACAGAATCCAACAGTAAATGTCAGTAAAGGCAGTTCCCAAATTTTTAAAAGTAGGATGGATGATAAAAATAGTGACCTGCCTAAAACAGTCAACAATTTTGTAAATTATCAGAAGCTACTGGAGAATGTGTTTGTGCCAAGTAGGCAGCCGATTTGCCCTTAAGCTTAAAAGGCTTTGTGGCCAGACATGTGCATGCATTTGTCCTTCTGAGCAATAGCTTTCAATACTTTTGATTTATATTGCTTGTTCTGGATCACATTGGTCACTCATTGGCTGCAGATTAAAGAGCTGATTTTGTTTGTAATATACACTGAATATCTGGTGCATTTTGAAGTTTCTCTTGACAGCCAGTTTTAGTATCCTATGCAACTGCCTCATGTACAATTCCTTCCAAAGAAAATCTCCATTCACACTCAATCATCTCCTAAAAATACTTGAAAAAAAGCACCCTTGAGCCCTCTCCTTTAGCAGCAGAGCTAAGTGCTACAGCCTATGTTATCTTAAGGCATAAGCCCATATATTTAATCTCTTTCATCCCCAGTTTGATCCACTCTTTCCAAGATTTAACAGCTGGGATCTGGGCTGTTGGATATCCTGTATAAAACAGGATTTTCATTATTATATATTTAAATTATATGTTCTATATTAAAAACCTAACAGATGTAATTTATTTCATATTTCATACGCAATGGAATAATTTTCGGTTACCTGGAAAGCAGCTGTGAGACATATGCAGATACTCTGCATGTCAGATCTAAAGCATATCCAGCATGCAGCTGAAGTGCACCCGTGTAGCAAGTGGATTTATCATACCTGCTCTGTGATAACCCAGTAATGAATCCAACTCTCTGCACATGCAGGGTCTGTGACTGTGGGCCTGTAGATACCCTCCTTGAGACCTAACTACAAAATCGTTAAAGAAGTCTGTGTTTCACCAAGGGATTCCAATGTGAAAGTGTGAGACATCTGGCATAGAGCACTTATTCTAACATCAAAGTTCTTTTCAGTAAAAAAAGAAGAAATTCACTACTGTTAGGGAAGAATTATTTAGGACTAGGTCTGGATACTGCTAAACTCTAGTCCTATTAGTTTGGTTTCTTTTTCTCTTTTGATTTTGTCACATTCAGGAATCACTTGGTTAGCAGTAATGACATACTTGACTTTTTTGTTGTTTTGTTAGGTTTTTTAGATGAAAGATGTTTGTATGAGCAGCTGAAGCTCATGCCAAATATGTAAACTGATGGAATTACAAGCATGCTGCTATTACAGTGGTTTTTTCCTCTGCTAGGTTTATATCTTATCACAACCCACTGCAGTTTTAGACTATATCACTCTCACTTTTAACTCCATTTCTGCCCCACACTAAATTTGCAGTCTGGCTTCAGCTTCGAGGCTCTGCATATTCACACCTTTCTCCTCCCTATCTCCTCTTCCAATTGCTATATTCATCTCTCACTCTTGTGGTTTGACTCTCACCAGCAGACAGTCCTTTCTTTTTCCACCACAAACATGCAGTACAGTCATTTTCACAAAGACTTAACCTGTAGTTTTGCCAATTTCTTTTTTTCTTTTTGTAATCAGACATTCCAGTTTAAGCATCCAACCATTCCTTCCAGCCACAGCATTCAGCTCGGTCACACTTCTGGCAGAACTCCCTGTATGGTTACACAGAGAACAGGATCAGTGAATCAAATATTTGCTGTGTTAACTTTAACCCAGAAAAGGCCCCAATTCGCAGTAGTTCACAGTGCTGCTGCAATCACAATGGTTGTGGCATGACTGAGAGATCAGGAGTGAGCAGCTCGAGATATTACAACTTAGTACCACTAAAAGGTTTTTTTTTTTCAAACTACGATATCGAGGGCTGCATCCATATTTTCCCTGGATTTGTGATTTTGGCTATGTTTTCTTCACGCAAAAATGACACTGTAGATCTGTCCTTGTCTCTTCAACTTTATGAAAGGGCAGGAAGAAAGAAAGCCTTTGAAATATAATCACTTCTCTGAAATAAAGCAACATGTTTTCCAGCTGTGACTTTGTCTTCTGAAGCCAGGTGAAAGACTTGCCCATAACTAGCACATATTTTACTCACATTAACTAACATCTGCAGGAACTGTTGAATCCATTTTAGTGCTTTTACAGATTATTTTTCATGCACTATTGGACTTCAGAGGATGTTTACCAGCCCATGCTTATCAGGTGACAGAAATGAGGAAACTCCTGAGCTAAAGTACCACTGTACAGTTGTTTCCAAAAAGGAGGCTTACTGTAAATACATCTGTACCTACATGAAACCCCATAATTCTGAAAGGGCAGAACTTATGCTTTATTTATTCATTCTACCTACCAATAACAAGAATATTCAGCTGTGTGTTAATTAGCTACGCAATTAAGTTTTAACTTTGTGACTAGTCTGCAAGCTTTCTTATTAAATGAACATCAATTTTTTTTAAAAAACACAATATCCTCATATGACATCAGAGGGCACAGATGTTGGAGTTCAGGCATTTCAACAGTGAAGTTGTATGCAAAATTTCAACCATATAAAGAGCAACAGAACAAAAGTGTAGTGGAAATAAATATATTTCTGTGTTGAAGCTTCCATAGGTCCAAAAAGAACTCAAGCACAAATGTCAGTTTACCCTTTCATAAAGAATTATTCTGACTTCTTCTGTAACAGTCTTGCTAAATCTTGGCTCTTAAAGATATCTTGGAATATAACATTCATTGATAATTCAGGAAATGTCAAGATATTTCACAGAGGAGGAAAAAGAAATGGGCAAATATTTCCTAAGTGACTATATACAACATCCATTCACAGGCAGAGGATAAAATTAGTACTGCGACCCTTGTTTTACTGTCTTTCTCTCAATCTGTCAGCTGTATTTCTCTTAAAATTACTCAGATTCCAGTCCTGCAATTTGCACATTTTTAAACTCTTCTGTGCATTCAGATAACTGCTTGTTCTTTCAAGGGATGTGAGAATGTTTTTGGAAAACAACCAATCCTGGGCATTAGCACTGTGCAAATATTTTAACACAGCAGAGAAATATGATGCAGGGGAAAAAATGCTGGTATTTATAATTTTGATTTACAGTGCATTTTTCTTCATCTTTGTATGATGACAGAAAAATACTGAAAATACAAAAGGAAAAACTATGCTAATAATTTTAACTTTAGGATGCAAATCAAAACAATTTTCATGACCTAAATAAAGCCTGACAAAAGAGATGCTTGCAACTCACCCCACCAAAATAATCTAAAGTGGATACTCCTCGACCTCTATTGTAGTTCATGCTTGTATACCTGACATGGAGATCAACATTGATTCAAAAGATGATGAATATGCTTTCTAATGTGGAAATTTATCAAACCAGAGACACTACCTGCACATATATTTTGGATCCAGCTCCCGATTTAGGCCTTAAAATTTAATTAAACAAGATGCTTACATTCTATATAAAATTTTATTGCCATTGAAAGGGGTGCTACTGTTACCAAGCTCATTCCCAGACACGTATTTCCATTTCTTCCATTGCATTGGGTTTTTATTTGTAGAACACTGTGGTGAACCAGTTCATTTGGCCCAAAGAGCAAAGAACTAAATGCAATGGCGAGGTTAGACTTTGCAGCCACAAACAGTGGAGAGAGAGGGAGGGAGAGAGGGAAGGAGGGAGGGAGGAAGGGAAGGATGGAGGGAGGAAGGGAGGGAGGAAGATCAACCCTTTCAACATCTCGCAGCAGTCAGACAGGTTCAAATTGTCTATGTACATATCATTTTTCCCCAAAGTCACTGCTACAAAAAGGAAATTACCTACAAATATTGGCCAGCTCCCTGGACTTCCTGTATTTTGACTTCCCAATGCTTTTTACTCCTCTGCAGTGTCTTGAGTAAGATCAGATCTTTGCATTCCTGTGAGCAAAATGAACCTTTTAACACTTGGCCTGTTCTATTTTTTCTCTGTGAGAGGCTATAGTAAAACCAAAACAAAACCATAAAACACAAACCCCACAGTATATTTGCAGCCAGCACTTGGTATATTTACATGTGTTTGCATTTGTTTAGAAAAATTTAGATCTTGATGGACAGATAGCATAGAATACCACCAACATTTGAGAGTGCACCCAAAAACTGATACTGACATTTTTTCTGACAGCCCAGAAAAGAACAAAGGGAGTGTATGACAAACAAATACTATGCTCTCTTTTTAAGAACTGAGTAGCATGGCTGTGTAAGGCAGGGCTATCAGTGGAAAACTAGAAATGCAGCTGGCTGTATAATTTAGAATATTAAAAGCTGGTCCTATGTAGCTCATGTATGATAATTAAAAATTCTCTTTAGCATTGCTTCTATTTGCAAAGATTTGTAAAGCAATTCCTGTAACAGGCGATTTCTGAATAGGAATTTCTTTGAAAGGTAAGGTTGTTGTTCCTGCTTGTTCTTATGATTTTTTTAATTGCAAGTCATCTACCTACATTTTTACATGATTTTGTTCTTCAGATTAAAATGTTTTGAAAGTTTACATAATTGTCCAACATTTAAATATTTCTATTTTGTAGGTTTTTATAAACACCTAAAACCAATATAAATCATTTACAGGAAAAACAAGTTCTACTGCAGAAAAACAAGGCTTGTCCTCTAACAAATTTCAAACCTGCAAACTGTTCCCTGTTTGTTGTCAAAGGACAGTTTTGAAGATTGTATCCCTAGACCAGACAACTCTGTAGTTTTGTACATAACGTATCTGAACTGCTCTTTACCAATGTTTGCATGTTTTCTATTGAAATGGGATCCTAATCTTGATTTGGATGGTTCTATGGGATAGTTATTTTAAAATAAACTTATTTATTCATAAATAGTAAGGACGTTTTCCCCACATATTTAGTGAAGAATTAAAAGTTTTTCTATTTCTACTCCTTGGGATACATTCCAGTAAAATACCACTATCACATCAAATGGCTGAAAACTGTTTTCCTTGCTTTCTGGGTGGAAAGGAAGGGCAGTGATTTCCCAGACGTGGCGGTTTCGCCTGCCCGGTTGGCTGGCTCTGGTGGCGGTGTAGCATCCCCTAGCGCTCTGTGCGGGCTATCACAACGTTAGCACTTCTCCCCAGCAAATGCTACACAGAACAGGTTTTTCCACAGCATTCAGTATTTATTTTCACGTCCAGATTTTGGCAGAGAGATTTCACTGATCTGCCTTATAACTAAAATAAATCTGAGGGTGGAGTTTGCCTCAAGGGACACAGATGTATCTCTGCTGCAGCAGCATGAAGAGAAGCAACTGAAGAGCATATTTAAACCCATGTACTGATCAGTGTCAACACCGACACTATGGCTGAGCCATCCAGTGCTGATCTGCCTGACTCTATTTCTGCAGTCACCTCTCTGGGTCTCCAGTAGAGCCCTGGCCAGCAGTGTTCAATGCTTTTGTAGTGATGTGACCACAGAACAATGTCCTGTGCTTTGATGGAAAAGAAGAGCTCGCACAGTTCTCATCGTGCTAGGGCATAATCTTCCTCCAGACACAGCAAATGCCTTGTCTGTAAATCTAATTCTAGGAACACAAACAAGCAAATGCTAAGCATTTGAATTTACTGCTAAGTCTCAGTCCAGACATGTTTTGGCCATATAAGTTACAGTTGCATATCTAGTACTATGTAAACAAATCTTGGTAAACAAGAATAAAAAGACAACAGCAAACTGGTTCTGGTGTGGAGCAGTAGCAGACAGAAAATACTGAGCCATTGGGGCTCCTCTACTGGAATGCATAAGGCACCCGCCACCAGAGACACTCACATAACTCAACAAATATACGTTAAAAAGAGCTTGACATACCATGACAACATTCTCTGGAGACAAGGAAGGCATAGGGCCCCTCAAACACACCTCTAATTTCATCACAAATTATGACCAGATTTCAGCAATGTTCTGTCAACAGTGGATGGCATTCAGAATTGCACAAACCAAGTGTGATTCTTTGAGCTTTGATATGTGAGATTTAAATTCATTTTTGCTATAAAGCCAACTAAACATCAGGCAGATGTGCTTGAGCTTTTGGTTGTACACTTTTGTTTACATTAAAAGTGAGCAGTTGTAACTGTCATTCATTCTGAACTGGAATATACTCCCATACACCTTAGAAAACTGATACTAAATTATTTCTTTCAAGTGGTGTGATGATCACAATGTTGCGGTTTTACAAGTTCATCAAGAAAGAACATAATGGCTTAGTTCACTATATTTGTGTTCTCTGCAGTAACCCAACAGATCGAGAGGTCTAATTGACCTAAAAATGCCATGCACAGCGTGCTTTGAGCTTAGAGATGGGATAATTTCAGGTCACAAACACTTTTTACTTCTCACTGTTTTTCTTGACATCTTCTTAAGATTCTTTTCTTGATGGTGGGAGGAAGCCACCACACCTTGTCACACTGAACATGTAAAACAAATCTAAAATTCATGTTCCTCTGGATGTCATGATGACACTCTTTTGCCAGCTAAACTGATAGAAAAGTGTTTTAATCAACCTTTCAAAGAAGAAAGTTGTAGTGCTTTAGAAATAAAACTTTCCACTTGTCAACCACGTAAGAGAGCGACTCAGTTTTGAAATTCAAAAGCCAAAGGACTTTATTTAGTCCTATTCACCATCTTCCTATGTCAACAGAACAATTCAGATAACTAGAGAAACATTTAGCAATATTGCAGATGTCCTAGAATATTTGATGTAGCCTCTAGCTTCTGTTCCCCAAGGCCAAGAATCTCTCACGAGTGCCATGTTATTTATGTCAGCCCCATAAAGAAGACTCAGCTCCCACCAAGCATTTGAAATGGCACTAGATGCCTCTATTTAAGAAGCTAAATCCCACCCTTTGAAACATTCTTGGACAATAAGACATAGTTGGGGTGCTGTGGTTAATAGCTGCCTGGAACACCATGGAATCAAGGCTTTCACTCACTCCAGAAAAATGCTATGCTTTTATCACACAGTCTGTACAGAACATTCAGAATTAATATATTCAGGTAGACAGACAAAAATTTACAGAATTCATTACTATCTCTTGAACTACTTCAGCTGGTTTGTGAAGTTCTATAGAATGCTCCTTCTTACGGAGAGATGCCTTTATTGATAACTCCTTAATCTCATTAGTAGAAGAGTTTTATATGGTTACCATGTAACAGGAAAAAACAATATTTCAGAACAGAGTAATCTTCTGAACAGAAGTAAAGGAAGAAAGAAAGATAAGGTAGATGCAGAGAATTTCTTCATGAATAAAACCTTTATAAAATTCATCACAAAATTCTAACATACATACAGTGGGAAGCCTCCATGAACACATGCTGCAGTAATTAATACAAGTAAAATACACACGTCACTAAATCACAGAAGCATAAAATAAAGTCACTTAGCAGCACATACAGTAAATTCTGCTCTTATAATCCCAAGCGTGCACCTTACACTGTTCTAATTGCTAAAATACCACAGGCTACATCCCTCACTGTTTCATACATGCACATGATCAGGGAACATTCATTCCCAATATTAATACCATACTGGCTGTTTGACAGAGTAAGCAATTAAGCTGGGAGAAGCTAATTTGATAATAGATTTTGTGGTAAAGAAAGAAAGCAACAGAATTGAAATAAGGTTGAGTTTACACTGTTCAATCTTGCTCTGATATTGTTAAAGTGGCAAGAGATCCGTTTATGGACATAGAAGTAAAGAACGTAGATCCTTGAGTAATTTTTCCATGCTGCTTTTGTGGGCTTAGGTTCTACAATTTGTATTTATGAGAACACTAAATCTCAGTACTTTCTGCTTACTAATTCTCAATTTTTCTTTAATGCTTAATTGGTGTAACCATTGCACAGAAGGGAGATGATGCTATTATTTATGGAGAATAAGAACAGGTGCTTATACATAATATATTATTGGTCAACAGCTGGGGTGGAATATTTGTTGCTATACAGTAAAACCTGACAAGGGAAAAAGAAATCCCTGAAAGCAGGATATCAGGGTTTCTGTGCATCTGGCACCTAGCTATTATTATTTGCACTGCCCAGGCTCCACTGGCAAAAATGCATATGTGTGATTCGAGCCCATAGTTCATACCAGTCTCACATAAACTTGCAATTTGTAATATGAACAGTAGTAAATCATGACATTAAATCTAAGATTTAAAAAAAAATCTGTCTCCATTCCATTCTGAAGTTTGTGTTTTATTGCATTTTTAGGAGTGATAAAGGTCAGTAATACATTCATTTTTTGAATTGTTTTAACCCATTTTAAAAGACTTGCTGCTAGGTGGTTCCACAGGTAAGCAATACCAACGTAATACTCTGACACACTACTACAGAGACATGAGTTCAGCAAATATCCAAGAAAGCATAATGTCTATTTGTAAGTGTTTACTTCAATACAACCATCCTTAGAATGCTTTAAAAATAAAGGGAGTTTATATCCACCCAGACAAAAAATACAGAAAAAACAGATTTTTTAAAAAAAGCCTTATTTTCAGTTTCAAATATTTTTAGTCATTAGTTTTTCCTTGACAGACTACTAAATGTATTAACGCATGAATGAAATATTACTCTTTGCATTGCAGGGTCGTCTATTTAAATGTCACTTTAATAGCTTATTACATTAAACCCTAGGGTGAAATCTAGGCCCTATTATCCCCAGCAGGTCCTGAGTTTCACCCAGGATATTAATCTGTTTTTTCAATGCATGGAAATTATAGTCTTTCAAGGACAATAAAATCTTCTCTAGGTAAATTAAAAATTATTAATGTATCTAAGTCCTTCTTGTGTCTATTGAGTAGGTTGTGAACAATACCAGTTAACAGAAATGTTAAGTTGACAGAAATATTGAAGGGAACTGGAAGAGTTTTTCCTACTGCAGACTCATAGTTTATTTTCCATTAGTCTGTTTTCCTGTATTACTGTTACTACTTCACAACTATCAATACCTTGGTTTTTTATTCAAAACACTTTACAGAGGCGTTACTCTGCCCATTTAATAAATGGTAAAAGGAAGAATAAATTAGTTTTCCCGCTATAAATGACAAGAGAATTCAGTATAATGACTTGACTGATTAGCTTGGTCTACAAAAGAAGGGAACACCAGGTTGAGGAAAAGGGAAGGCATTCTCTCTTCCTTTTGAGTATAAGCTTTTGAAAGCCTCTGGAAATTGTCCAGCACTTCTTCTTCTCTTTTTATGTTTCCTTAGCGAATCATAAGATGTGGGAAAATGGCCTTGAAACACCAAGCCTTTTCCCTCCTTAGTTAAATGATGTGGTACCTTCAAGTAAAAAAAAAAAAGAAAAGTTAGATAATATCAGTTACTAGAAGTAAATCTTGAGAGGCACCTGGGATAGAACTTGGACTTCAGTTTCCAGGTCCCTTCTGCATTAAGTAACAGATGTTGCTTCTGCATAGTGCTGTTAGCACTGGAGCAAACAAGCAGGGGCTCTGCAGACACAAGAATAAATACCACACCAAGGTGGGACAAGGGTTTCTTTGGAAATGATGCTAATAGCAGGGAGTTCAGCAGTCTAAATCATTCTGGGAACCCTGTCTATTAGCTTGGCTGCAATTTGTAACACTCAGCTTCACAAATCAGGTTGCACTTTGCTTATTTGTGATACACACCCCTTTTGCTGTCAGAGTTTCAATTTAGGTCTTAATACAAAGTAACACGTGGGTTTTTTTTTTGTTCTGTTAAAAGCCCCACAGGCTTTTATAGCGGAGGTGACTACTAAGAAGGGAGGCTCTGTAGAGGGATCTGGACATGCTGGATCGATGGGCTGAAACCAACGGGATGAGGTTCAACAAGACCAAGTGCCAAGTCCTGCACTTGGGACACGACAACCCCATGCAGCATTACAGACTTGGGGAAGACTGATTGGAGGGCTGCCTCGCAGAGAGGGACCTGAGGGTGTTGGTTGGCAGCGGCTGAATATGAGCCAGCAGTGGCCCCGGCGGCCAATTGCATCTTGGCCTGTATCAGAAACAGCGTGGCCAGCAGGACCAGGGAGGTGATTGTACCCCTGTACTCGGCGCAGGTGAGGCCACACCTCGAGTACTGGGTTCTGTTTTGGGTACAAGAAAAACATTGAGGGACTGGAACGTATCCAGAGAAGGGCAGTGAGGCTGGTGAGGGGACCGGAGAACAAGTCTTACGAGGAGCGGCTGAGGGAAATAGGGCTGTTCAGCCTGGAGAAGAGGAGGCTGAGGGGAGACCTCATAACTGCCTACAACTGCCTGAAAGGAAGTTGTAGCGAGGTGAGTGGTCTCTTTTCCCAAGTGACAGGTCATGGGACAAGAGGAAATGGCCTCAAGTTGCCTGGTGCGGATTAGACAGGTACAGATTAGACATCAGGAAGAACTTCTTCACTGAAAGTGTTCTCAGGCACTGGAACGCTTGCTCAGGGGGGTGGTGAAGTCCCCATCCCTCTGAAGGTCTTGTTTAAAAGACGGGCAGCTGAGCTGCTCAAGGATATGGTTTAGTAGTGGACAGCTACGGTTGGACTCCCTGGTCTTAAACGCCTTTTCCAACCAAACCATTCAATGACCCCATGAAGCACAGCCACCCCACTGAGCCGCTACCGACTCCACACCCCCAGCGCCCGGCCCGCCTTGGCGCAAGTCAAGCCCCGCCCACTAGCAAATGTGACTGGCCGAGCCTGGTGTCACTCATACCAGCCTACCGCCGCCACTGCTCAATCGGCCTCTTTTCAGAAACCGCTCTTCCAGACCGCCCATCGATTCGTTCTCAGAACTGCCAATTATAGGTGCTCTTGAATTTTGATTGGCCGGAACTCGGAAGGGGGTGGTTTTTTTGGGTTGGCTGCGTTTACCGCGCATGTGGTGCGGGCACTGGGGGACCGGTGTTGCTCCCCTCGACGGGGCTCCCGGGCCGGGGCGCTGGCGCTGGCACCGCCATCGCCATCAGGCTCCGCAGGAAAAGCGAGAGCCCGGCGGTGCTGACCCACGAGTTCGTCATCCAGAACCACGCGGATGTTTTCTTCCTGATGGCCACGTTCCTGCTGGGGCTCCTGTTGAAGAAACCGGGCAGGGTGAGGGGGTCGGGCGGTGCCAGATCGGGCCGGGCCGTGCCGTGCCGGGTCGGGCCGTGGGGCAACGCCACCGCCGCCCATGGTTTCCTGCTCCGGAGCTTTCGGGCTCATCTCTCACGTTCGCTTGAGCCGCTCCCTCCGGATCTGCCTGCCTTTTCCTTCCTCCCCGCAGGGTTATGTCCCTGTTTCTCTCCGCCCTGTGCCGCCCTGCCCGCGCACCCTCTTCTCCGTGTCTCGGCCGCCTTCAGAGCGCAGCAAGTTTTGTTTCCCTGTCCTGCCCCAGCCCGCGTGCTGCCAAGTGCCTTCCCTACCGATTCCTCTTTGGCAGGTCCCGCTCTCACTGGGCACCCTCTGCGCTCACTCTCTCCTGTCAGATCGCTGCTCTCTCGTCCCGTTTTCCTTCATCTCTGCAGACGTGCCATTCCTAACCCCCTTTTACTCAGTTCCAATCTCCCGAGTTATAAAGCTCCTCAAAGCCCCCTTGCTTAAAGCAGGTTTGTTTTATGTCTCTTTGTTGTGTCTATTTACTTTTTTATTTGTGTATCCCAAGTCTGTTCAGAAGTCCACGTGATAAAGCAGTTATAAATGCTGCTATAAAGAGGGTTTCAGACAGTCTCTCTAGTTCTGATCATCCTTACCCAGATGGTCATTAAAAGTTGTTAGTCACCCTTTTGCATCTCTGCTGGCTCCATTGCTGTCTTTGGCTCAGCTCCCCAGTTAACCTGAAGAAAAATGTGGGTTTAGACAGTCTCAGCCTAATTTCTGAATTCCTTTTTGTGTTTGAAAGTTATTGTAAATTTTATTTCTATGTGGAAGCTGCTTAGTAGTTTCTGGTACGATGGATTAGCCATCTCGGACGTCTTCAGACTTCTGGGATAAAAGCCTTGTGTGTGTCGCTACATTAATGCGAATGTGAGAATGAGTATTCACTTCTACCACTTAGTTTCACAGATGCACTCCCAGTGTTCTGAAGCAATTTGAATTCTCCTTTTTTTTTTGCTACAGAGCATCTTTTGCGTTGTGCCTCTTGCTTGCTTTGTAGCTGGGTAAATGAATGCTTGCCTTATGGTGCTGAATGTTTTTAGTTACACAGAAATTATATGGTGTAGCATCTGAGGAAAATTACTTTAGCTTTCAGATTTTATCCATATAGGTCCCTGTGTTATAGCTTATCACTCTAAGTTACGTTGGCATAACTGTGTTTGGAGCTGTGTAATCCAGATAACAATGGTTTCAAATAAACTAGGGTCATACAGTATTTCACATTATAAATGGTTCCATTGTTACAGGTAAGGGCTAAATATACTCCAACATGGGAATGGGAAGGCTTTTTTTAAGCAGTAGAGATGGCTGAAAATGTTGGCTGTTTTTTTAGTTTGTTTTTTAAAAAAATCTAGTTTTGCTACTGGAGAAAACATGTCTGCTATTGGTTGCTTTGATTGTACTGTAATTTTTAGAAAATACTTGACATCACCCAAGAAATTGAAGAATATTATAAATCTACTATGATTTTTTTATACAGACACTTAGCCGGAACATTACTTTTTTAATATCTTGCAAATATAGGTGAAACTTTCCATCTGACAGAAGGTGATGTTAGGTGAAGTATCTCCATCTTTAATTTAGAGAGTCCATTAACTTTTGAACCTAAATAAAGCCATTTACACTTCTAAACACTTCAAAGTATTGCTTACTAGAACAGTGAGTAATTTGATTCTTAACTAAAAGGACATAATTCAAGTCCTGACCACATGAAGCAAACGTTAAAGGATTTGCAACAAGGTGTCTCTCTACATTTGTGGGAGATGAATAACAGTTTTGAGACCTCTTTGATTTAGGTCACATTCAGGACATTTGTTTATGGCAATCTTCTAGTTTTGGGTGTTTATAGTCTAGCTTTTCAAAAAAATCTCTTTTTCCTTGTTTCTTCTTTATTTGCAGGTCACAGCAAAGTACTCCACCAACTTGGTTGCTATGCAATACAGCGTCAGATGTACCACTGGTGAGATTAAATCAAATCTATTTTTTTGTCTTGTAATCCAAATGCTCAGCTATTAAAAATTACTCCTTTTTTCTCCTCAAGGCTTCAATTCACTTCATCTTTATAATGTAATAGAACTCATATTTGTCTGCTTTTGGACTCGCTTATACACATCCATGTGTCAGTTACCAAGATGCCTGTGATGGAACTTCCATGTGCATGCAAATGTGTGTAGGTATGTGTATACATGTATATAGTGGAATGAAGCAGGAACAGCTTCCTTTAGTTTTAGTAAGAGGTGCGGATGAGTTCTGCACAAGCAGTCTTAAGGCCTCGACTCTGACCCTCTGAAAACAATGAATACATTAGTGAATAACCATTTTGAAAAATGTTAGGGATCAGGCAGAAATAGCGTTTGCTATGCTTGTTCATTCATTATGTCACAAGCTGTTTTCAAATGTAGAAATAGGACATCTGACTATTATATGGATGCTCAGCATTAGGACCTTAAAATACCATTCATGTTACAGGAAGCAGTAACTGCTTTCTTGACACCTTCTGGCCTAGTTTCCTTTAGGAAAAAGAAGGCATTTGATGTCTGTATTTCTGCTGCTTTGTATTTGGACAACAGAGTTTGACAAAGGGTAGAAGTCTTAAAGATAACAAATTTCCTTGATCTTTATGAAAAGTCGCAGCTGTATAGATGAGACATTCAAATTAATGCCTTCTCTTAAGTGAAAACAGGAGAATATATATGCTAGATGTGCTGGCCTATAAATCAGGATGAGTGTAACTCTTGATTAGTTGTAGTACAGGTTTTTTCTTTTCCACTGCAGTCTCAAATGCATAAAGACAATTAGGTGCTTGTAAGGGGTATTTATGGGCCAAAGGAGAGACATCTCTACAAAATAAGACCTCCCTAGTTCTGCTGCTACAGGGCTTTTAAATGAATTTTGACTGTAAGTTCTACCACAATTAAACACGGTAAATACAAACATTAGAAGTATTTTTGTAACAGTGTAAATGTTTCAAAAATTAAAATCACTGCAGTGGTGGATTTCTCCTTGTCAGTTGAGCTTTGCTTCGAAAAGAGAGCCCAAACTTCATTGTGTGCTCTTTTACCCCACCTCAGCTGCAAAGTAAAATGAACTTCTTAAAACCATTGTGAAGACCATCTATTATTGAATCGTCTTAGAAGGTCTTCACAAATAAGTCACCTGAACAACAGAAGCTCTAATGGTAAGTAAATATAAAACAGAGAAGGCAATATCTCAAAAGTGTAAGTTGATACGATTTCCTCAATTGTACATCTCTTGAGTAAGTTTCTCAACTATTCTGAGAATTCATGGGGGTAAAAGAAACACATTTGAAACTGGAAGGAGACAAGGAAGTGAGATACTTAACTGTGAGGCATGCTAGGAAGGATTATTGGTCCTTCCGTGGACATTTCCCTATTGTTGCTGAGAGAATTTTAATGGGAAGTTCCTTGTACATTTAACTTTATTGAAAAGAAATGGACTAAAAGTGAAAGCACATTAATTTCATTATTTTGTTTTCAGATTTACCATTTGGGCTTTAGTTTTCATAATGGTGCGTCTTTTGACCCTAACTCTATCTGTCCTCACATTTGGATTTGGTCTGGCAAGAGTAGAGAATCCATTTTTTTCCATAGCAGACAGAAACTTCAGCGTACTCCCTGTGAGGTACAACAAGGCTAGTGGACACTCATGCTTGTATAATGTGGCATTTCAAAATATCTGTTAATAGAACAATCTAGGATGATAATGTGTTTTGAAGGATATCTCCAAGTGATGTTTTCCTCTTGAGTATTTCAGGAAGGGAAATCTTTCTTCCTTTCTATGTTCTTTTCACAAAAGTAGTAGAACAGAATTTATGGGAAATAGGGGAGGAAAAAAAAAGAAAAAAGAACATTTTTCTAATTAATTGTTGATAATTACCCACAAAGCTTGGGATGTTAATATTTTTTTTTTCCCCTCTTCCCCCCCCCCCCCTCATGTCTGTACTGGATAAAGTATCATTTTGTGATATTAATACCCTTGATTTCTTAATTATTTGTTTGGTGCCCTCCTAAAATATTTTTTTGTGTATTTTTTATTCTTGCTTGTTAGATTTTAGATTTCATTACTTTTTCAGCATAAGCTCATCACTTTAACATTCACCCTTATAACTTAATGCCTGTAATGAAGTGTGTGGGAGGGATTTTGAGTCTACATGATTTCTCATTCATAAATTCCTTGGCAGAAGGGGCCTAATGACACAATTTCCTATCAGCCACTGAAAACTGTGGTTGATTACTCCTTAATAAACATGATTGCTTCTAGCCATATGCTTCCATTCACCACTTGTGTGACACACCTTGTCTTGGATAAAGCCTTCTGATACTTCTGGTTTGAAGATTTTAATTGTTTCAACAGTAGGAGGAAAAATAAAACATGTCCAGATTTTCAGTCTTTTAATACTGAACTGAAACTTTACTTGTCTCCAAAATCTCTAATCTTAATGGGATTGGTTGCCTGGGTGTTGTTTGTCTAACACAGACCTGGATGATGTGGAAATTTATACAGTTTCAGCTGAAGAAATGGAGAGAACATGTTAAAAACCACCAGATTCCAAAGAAAAAAATAACTAACACAAAGAACAAATGAACAAAAAAGGAACCAAACAGAGGTCAGTAGCGTAATTTTTAAGTTGTTTCTAGGCCAAATGTTTTTATACCAGATGTATCATTTTATGCCTTTCTTTTCTGTAAAAGAGCTAAAACATCTGTCTTTTGACATGCAGAGAATATAGATAATGTTACAGCTTCTTCAAACGCCAGGGCGTGTTCTTCGGTAATTCCATATTGCTAACAGGGCAGCACACAGAGTGATAACTGTAAGTGTTGATCCTGGGTAACCGTCAGGATTATTCCCTGAACTCTATGTTAATCTAAATGCTAGGAATGTTTCATGAGACTGGGCTTAAAAATTCCAGGGTTCTCTTTCCATTTTAAATCGTTTTTTTACAATGCTGTTAATCTTTTTTTTGGTTTAACCTTAAAGAAGGTATCATCCAAAGTCCCTACTGTATTTCATAAATTCTGCATCTATTGTTTCAGACCATTGAAATTAAGTTTGTTTGTTCTTCTGTGTAAAGACATGTCATGTAAAGAACATAAAACCCACGGAAAAAGAACTCCTAAGGAACATAATATTAGCTGGTAAAGAACAACTAATGGAGAAAGGCTTTTAATTAAATGGCATCATATAATTTCCAAATTCTAGTGTTATATCATTAAATGAGTAAAATGGGAGTTATGAAAATTTGGTAGAGTGGAATCTCATATTATTGTCAACGTATATATTAAACAGTGGATAGAGTTATGAAAGGCTGGGAATCGCTTCTGAGATTTGAATAGCTTTGAAAAACACAGCTTCTTGGGAATTTTAACCACAGACTGGCTCCCTTTCTAAAGGTGACATTTATATTTTAGTTTCTACTAAGAGGGGCTGAAGATCTTCGTGTTCAGAGATTACTAGCTGAGTCAGCATTAGCTGGAACAAATTGGAATATTCCAGACCACGAACCCTCAGCTACATGCTAAAATCTGTGTGCCATGGCAATGACCCCATCCAAAAGACCTTGACCAGAAAGATACAGACAAAAAGGACAGTAAGGGGAGAGACTACCAACCACCCAGCTCAAACAATGGCTTACGTGGGACACCATGAAGTTCTAAAACCATAAGTGATTTTGAGCAGGTAAATAGCAAACTACTGTTTGCTGTTTCTCATAACTTCAGAATAGACGATGTTCATGTAGTACCCTGCTTAGAATGAACGCAAGGAGGCTATAAAATATAGGGAATTTGTAGAAGTAATTTCTGCAAAAGTGTGGATTGAGATTTAATTCCTGGAGTTTCAGTCTGTCAGTGGCTAATAGAACAGTGGTCTAAATGCAAGTTAGGCTTCAGGAAGTCACTAAGATTCTCCTTGAATCTGAAAATAATTATGTTGGTAGGACTACTCTCTATTTGCCTTATTTTTAATACTCCTATGAAGCATCTGTTGCTCCTGGAGATGGGAGACTAGATTTAGAAGCAACTTCTGTCTTGAATCCTGTTCATATCAACTTTATACAGTCAAAGTTGTTAATCATTTTATGTACCTAAGTTAATTTAAACTGAAGCAAATACTGAAGCTTTTTATATAAATATATATATTTCATTTTCCTGATCTAATTTCTATTTTTTTCATGCGAAGCAAAATTGTTTGTTTGCTCTACTTTAATTTACACTTACAGCTAATTTTGTCAATGGATCAGCAAAATTAGAAGGTGGAGCATTACCAAGAATAAGAAAATCAAAATCATTGAGATATAAGCTACATAAAGATATAAAAGACAATATTTGACAGAAGACTTGGACTATAAAAATTGACCTTGCAGAGCTATTATTTGGATATCTTATTATTTCAATGAACACACTCAGGTTATATTTTTTTAAATAACCCCACATTTATGACAAGATTGTCTTTGATCGACATTAACCCAGTAAGTGTCTCCAAATTTCACTTGGCTTCATAATGAAAACACATGAATCATTTTGAACTTATGATTCTGTTATCAGAAAGTATTACAGAGAAGGAAGGTTGAAAGTAAGAGTTTTATATCCTGAACATTCTTTTAAAGATAAAAGAAGAGCATCTCTTAGGCAGTGCAGAAAATATTACATTTCAAATCTCTGTCTCTGTTTTTGAACTGTGTAATGAGAAAGAACAGATTTTCTTGATTTTAAAAGCAGAGAACCTTCTTTAGCTGATACATTTTATGTTCTTACTGAGGTTTTGAGTTGGCCACATGAAGTGGAATCGAGTGGAGGTTGTGTGGTGGCACAGTGATGTGGACTATAGCGTTGCTCTGGCCTGCTTCTGTTCCACATCCACTGAAAGCTGTAATCATTCAGAGTAGGTTCTAAAACTGCAGGATGTTGTCTGGGAGCTGGAGTTTCAAGCAAGTTCTGAAAAATGCTAGAATTTCTAAATGTTCAGTCTTGTTGAATGCTATGTAACTCTGCAAATGATTAGTTTCATAGTTTTGTTAATAAATAAATTGAAATGGATGCAATGTTTAATCTATATTTGTTTCTTAATGTTAAAACGGGCTTCTGCATCTACTCAAATGGAAAGCACATGTGTTGCCTTTCTTCAACCATCTGAATGTTGACTTTTATTACAAATAATTTCTAGTAGTTAAAGAAATGGGTAAAACAACATTGATATTGTAAACTATGAAACTTTACATGCTTAACTTTAAACCTCAGTAGTTGGAACTCAGCTTATGAATTTAGTGACCATGATCAAAATAGAAATGGTTACAAATGTTGTTGTAACACTTCTGTTACAGTTATCCTCTAGAATCCTTATATAGGGTTACTCTTTCAGAGAAAGCAGCAATGTGCTCTGGATTATGCTGACTAGTGTGTGATTCTCTGATTGCAACAAATATACCAGTGTGTTTTTAGTTCCCATTAAGATATATTTTCTCTTCAGTTAATTGTCTTGTCTGTCTTTTTTTCTGGTTAAGCAATTAGTGTTGAAATATGTTTTTTTAAAAATGCATTATAAAAAATGAATTCACGTAAATATAATTTCATCATTATATAAACTCAAATTGTGGTTTAGTGAAAGGCTGCTGAAAATATCATAAATAGTTTTACAGAAACACTAGTTTGGTTTTTTTGTGTTTTGTTTTACAGTTTTCCATGCAGATTTGTTGATTGTTTAATGTACAATCAATAATCCATAGCACAAGAGTCATGTTTTCAGTTTGTGTAAGGTTCTGATTATTCACTTGGTAAAATATGTTGTAACCTAGAAGGGGTGTGGTTTTTTTATGGAGAAGTTCTTATTATTTCCTTGCAAAATACTTCAAAAGAATTTTTTTTAAATCCCATTGATGGATGATATGGAAATAAATCAGACATCTTGTAAAACTTCATATAAAGAGTGCTTGTTGATCATAGTGTGCTGGGTATTTTTTCCATCTTTGAGCAGAGAACAGTATTTCTGTTGTACTAATTGTCCAAACAGAAATTAATCTTGGAAAATTCAGTAGACAAATCAGTTATGTAGAGAGATGCCCACGTGGAAGAGAGAACATTTTTGGACAAGAGTAGTAGATGATGGAAAATGATGACTGACAGGGTTATTGTCACAAGAAAAATGAATGGCAGTGTCAAAAAAGCAAGCCTATGGGTTGTGTTTCCCTAGTCTGCTTCCATTGGCCTTTTTCTGACTGAGAAAATGTTGGGATCAGATTGGATTTAATTAGTATGTTAAATAAATCTAGCTAAAAGTCAAGTATGTCTCTTGTGTATGCCTTGGGCCACATTTTTAATACATTTAGGATTCAAAGACTCCTTTGAAAGGAATATGCACCAGCAGGTGGAGCAAATAGATAGAAATGTTAAAGTTACACAGCTGCATTTCTAACTCTGTGATTGGATTTTAAAACAAGTACAAAGATTGGGGAGGTTCTTTTGTAGAGCATCACATATCAATGAAAAATGAAAGCCCTTTGTCACTGTATCCTTCATTATGTAAAGTGAGAGCTAACTTTGAAGTTATCTGTTTATAATTGGTATTAACAGAAACCAAAGGTTAAAAGGGAAAAAAAAAATGTTATTTGTACTCTGACACTGGTAGTTCTGTATCAGTCTTTAGTCTAATGTGTTATAGATGCAATGTAAGTATTATTTGCCCAAAAATAACCCCACAATATAACTAAGTTCCAATGCTACTGCTGCCTTTTGTTAAACTGTTCCTCCCTGCATACCTCTCCTGATAAATACTCTGGAAGAAGAAAACAACCTGCAGGAAAAGGCTGCATGGAATGGTCAAACAGCAGACCACTTCAATGAAATGCAACAGAACTTCATCTCCCTTAAAGTACCCTAAGAATACAAACATTTTACTGTTGTGATAAGACAATAGGAAATCTGTCTCTACCAGTTGGTTAAATTTGAGTTCATAAGTATAGACAGACTTTTATAATTGATTTTTTTGTAGTACAACTGCAAGGTAAAATCTAAGGTGGAGCTTGTTTTTCATCAACTTGATATATTTGAATTTGTTTTATTTTTTTTTACTTTTTTTTTTGGTTTGTAATGTTCAATTTGGAGGTAGCTGGAGGTTCATGTTGTACCAGTAATTCGCTCCTAGGTGCCCAGCACTAGTTTGATGTTTTTTTTGGAGGGGGAATTACTGGAAGGTGTGCTTAATGGCTTTAATAGTCTGTCCATCTTGAATACTAATTGTGGCTATGGTCCTGTAAATGACCTCTGTGTGAAGAGCTTGGCAGGACTGAAGTCCATGCATTTTCAATATTTAATTTTTTATGAATTTTCAGCAGAAAAGCAGTATTTTCATATGACTGATTTATGAGTACCCAAAACTGGGGTATATGGTGTTTTTCACACATCCTGTCTGCAAAGTTTTAAGTAGTCATTCTAAAAAAGCCTATGAAAATAGTATTTTTGCAGTCAGACTGTGGCATAGGAAGGTCATATTCGGTAAGCCCCTAGCCCAAAGCCACGGTGCTTTGCTTTTTCATTTGATGGCAAATGAGCTGCTATTATGAGTTACATGTTTTTAAATCACTAACGGCAAGCTACGACATATATTATCACTTTAAACGCAAAAGAGTTTATATTTCACAAGAAAGAGGTATTCAGCATGAATCCATACTCAAATAAGCCTGGTCTAGCAAAAGGTGTCTCTGTCCGTGGCAGGGGGATTGGAACTGGATTATTTTTAAGGTTCCTTCCAACCTGAATGATGCTGTGATTCTGTTTGAAAACCATCCTTGCTATGTATACCTGAAGTAGAGAATAGTGGTCGGAATACTGACCGAAAGAGCTGTGAAGCTTTGGGACTGGCTGCTCAGGGAAGTGGAGGAGTCCCCAGCCTAGAAGGTGTTCAAAAAACTGTGGCTGTGGCATCTGGGGACGTGGTTTAGTAGGCACGGTGGTGGTGGGCTGACGATTGGACTGGATGACCTGAGAGGTATTTTCCAACCTTACTGGTTCTATGATTTTATTTGTGGTGTTTGCATTTTATTAAACATTCCCTTCAATAGACTGGTTTTCGGTTTTTACTTTATTGAAATGGAAATAACGGTGCTCGGTGTAACAAACGCTCCCCGGGCCTCTGCTGCGGGGGGCAGCGTCCCCCGAGCCCCCTTCCCCGGCCCCGCGTGGGGCTGCCCTTGCGGGGACCGCGGCCCGTGCCGGTCAGGGGGGCCGCGCGGGCCGCTGGGAGCGGCGGCCCCGGGCTCCCTCCGTACTACAGGTCCCGCGATGCCCCGCGCGCAGGGGGCGGGCCTGGCGGGGGCCGCACTACAGGTCCCACAGTGCCCCGCGCCCGGCGGCGGCTCCGCTCGGCTCCGCTCGTTCCTATTTAAATCGGGGCAGCGAGGAAAATGGCGGCGTGAGGCTGAGCGTGGGGGAGACGGGGAGAAGGAGACGTAGATGAGCTTTGGCTCTTTTCCCAGGTGAGTGGGGTTTGGAGGGAGAGAGAGGGAGGGAGGGAGTAACGAGTGGAAGGAGGAGAGTTATCGGTGCTGTTCCCCCGCTTCTGGCTCTGGGGTGGGACTGGGATCGCGGAGGGAGGGCGGGCAGCCCCTTGCCGGGGTCGGGAGCAGCGTGGGGCTGCGCTGAGGGGCGACTCTGTCCCCTCCCCGACACGGAGGTGTCTGCGTGAGGGGAGTGCGGGCAGCGTAGCCGGGCTGTGCTTGCCGAGTGACCCCGGCGCTGGGCACGAGGGGTTCCCCGTGCAGCGCGTAAATGCCTTCGCCCCTTCCCAGCCATTGTAACTTTAGCCGCGGTTGGCGGTGCGGGGAGCGGGGCTCTCGGTGGGGGCATCGCTGAGGCAGGGACCGTGCGGAGAGCCCGGCTCTTGGCGGGGCGTTGCTGCGCGGTGCGGGGCTCTTGACGGGGTGTTCCTGCACGGTGCGAGTGCGGGGTTCGTGGGGGGCCGTTCCTGCACGGTGCGGGGAGCGGGGCTCTCGGCAGGGACGGGGCGAGCCCTGGTCCCACAGCGCTGCGCGGTGCCCGGCTCGGCGGGGCGGGTTGGGCTGCGGTTCCTCCCGTAGCGGTCGGAGGGGCTGCGGGGGGACATCCGTGCCGGGATGGCCGCGGCTGCCGCCCCCCGGGGTCGGGCCGGGGCAGAGGCGGCTCCGGACACCGCGGCTGCATCCTTCTCCTCCTCCTTCTGATCGTCCTCCAGGCGCGGTGAGTTTCAGAGGGGACTTGTCCATATCTCCTCTCTCTCCTTATCACCAGAGAAATACCGCAAATAAAAGGGTGATTTCCATGCCTCTTACCCATCTCTGCCCCGCAGCTGCAATTAAACAGCGCTGGTGAGGAATGGAGATGAGAACTATCCTTCTTCTTTCCCTGAGGTCACATTCCTCTGTAGGTGTCTGTGATTCTGGGGTATAAATGGGATGAATATGGGTGGGGATGTTGCCTGAGGTTGACAGAATTCCCAGAGTCCTCTTTGTTTGGTTCTAAAGTTGGTTCTGTTTGTGGCTTCTGCTCCGACTCTTGAGCACAGTCAGGTTTTCTCTCAAAAGAGAAGCTCCCCACTTTGTCAGCTTAACCAGTGAGCGCAGTTTTAAAACAGTGTCTTATTCAGGCGGTATATACTTCCTCTTTAACCTGCTAAGAAAAAAAATCTGATTCTGCCTTTAAATCTTTTATCTATAAGTTAATGGAAAATATTATGGTGCGTTGTCTCTGGAATAGCAAGACAAAAATGAAACAAATCTAGAAGTGTAAGAGACATTAATGCACAGCTAATGTCTATCTATAATCCAGTTAGAATGGACACTCAAAATAAGCTTAAAATTCTGTCATCAGTATTGTAAGAATAAATATTTTCTCCTTAAATATTTCTGATTTACAATAAGCTGCTACACACGAGATTAAAGATGTGTATGTTCTGAATCTAAGTAGAAGGTAGCTTCATAGTAACAAATAGTATCGGAGTGAAAGCCCCAACATAAGAGCTTAGGTTTAGAGGAAGCTGACAGAATTGTGGGTTGTGGGGGTTTTTTGGGTGTTTGATTGTGTTTGTCCTTTTTTTTTTTTAACTAGAGTGTGCATGATAACATAGAGTAATTGTATTTATTGTTAGCAGTTATTGTAATGGGCTGTTTAACTGACTGTAGTTCAGAATTTCATTCAACTGAGTCGTTACTACAATTTTTTCATTATTATTAATACCAATGGATTTGCTGCTGTGATATGAAGAGAGGCTGGGGCACAGGGGAAGTGATAGCAGACAGAATAAACCCAGTATTCACCCTTCCTTTAAGTATCTTTCCTGATGACAATGTGCTGTTTCCAGTCTGATTTTATTTGACATACGAGTTATGTGGGGTTTGGTTTTTTTTAAATTCTTCGTCTGCAAGCCCTGTTCATCCTGGCTTTGGATTTATTAAGCTGGAAGTTTGCATTGTCTGCTTAGCCGTTTTTTGCGTAGTATCACTGAGACTAATGTATAGTTGAGACAAAATGCAGAGTAGGAAGAAGGAAATCTGTTTTACAATAGAACGTTATCTTTTGATCATGGTTTTTTTTTTTTCATTAATAATGGCCAAGAAATCCCAGTCAAAACCTTCAAGATTAATTTCTATGTTATAATTGCATAGAAAAGGGTGGAGTGTTTGTTTTTTTTTTAAAGGGCTCCGACAAAGAAAAGGTGTCTTGGTTATATTTGTCTGCAAAATCAAGCCATTGGTAGCATGTAAAATGATATTGGACACTACAGTCTGACACTGGAGGTTGCTTCAACTCCTGCATTTAAATGAGCCTCCCTTGAAGAGGTGATCTTGAATGGCAGTATGATACAGGATATTCTGTGCTATGTTCATGGAATCTTTTTCATTATGAGTATTTAGAAAAAAAATAAATATTCTTGTGCCTTGCTTTTATACTAATAAATGGAGGTGAGGGGGAGGGGAGGAATAGTATCCTTTATGCCAAGGATATCAGAGGGTGATGAAGAATATCTAAGCCTGAATGCTGGGGCAGCATGCCTGTGTGCTTTTTTCTCTAGCTAGATCCACTGATGTTTCTAAATGTGGTGTATTAGAGAAGAGGCAATTATGAAATAATTTAAATGCTACTGATTTAATTCTGCTGTGGGGTATATTTCCACTCTGATTTTACATGCTGCATTTAGGTAAGAGAAGGTACATCAAATCCTTTTTCACCCCATGTAAATGGGAGGTGTGCTTCAGATGGACCTTCTTACTTTAAAAATACTTCTAATTTTGCTGGTGACTTTTAGTTATCAATAAGCTGATTTGCTTTGAAGTAGAAGAAAACTAACTTGCCTCCAAACGCAATCTCATGAGGAATTTTTAGTCTTTTGTGTGCAGTGTGTGGAATTGTTGTTGGTGAGATTTTATGCTTTTAGATGTAGATGCAGATTTTTCTTTTGTATTCTCTAGAGCCAGCCCTATTTCTGACGCTGTACAGGGGTAAGAAAAAGGCAGTTGCTTCAGACCACATGCTATTTAAATGAAAGGAAGAGGAGAGCAAGGGGACCGTCATAGGTCTTACTGCTCATTTTGCTATTACCCTCAAAAGTCAGGTTTGTTATTGCTGATGATAAGCGACTTGCATCATACCCCAAGCTTACTTTTGAGGTTGTGACTGCTTTTGCAATGTACTAGAAGAATGAAGGTGAAAAGGTCAGCTCTACAGGTATCTGTCTACTATTCCCTGTCTTTCTTTGTGTGTTTAGGGGGGTTGGTTTTTTGGTTTGTGTTGTTGGTTGTGTACCTACCCCCCACCCCCACTGCTTTGCCACCTTCACTGTTAAATGTGAGCCTGTCCAGGTCAGGTGTGATTAAACTGTTTGTCAAACAGTCTTTGTTAGGTTATGGATCATTGCCCTATTGGAAATTTTATTTTAAAGGCTTTCTTACCATCAAGTTAAGTTCTTTTTTGATTACAAACATAGGTAGTGTCATGACTTGACACTTGAAGTCCAAAACCGTCATAACTGTATTTTATGGATGAGATTTTTCTAGAATTCTGAAAACACTGTAAAAGTTCTCCAGAAAATGTTGTAATTGTTAGGTCAGGGCAAGCAATTTTTCATCAAAGTTGTTACACATGTGGCTAAACTACACAGCAGCCTTGCCCTGATTTATCAGGTGCACCTGAAACTGGGAGAAGAGGGAGGCTGCAGAACAATATAACTGTTACACTGCTAACTGTGATGACCAGCACCTGCGCTAGCCTTGGCTGAGCATGAGGTTTTGTCACAAAGCCTGAACTTTTCCCTGTTTCCACGCTTCCATGCCTGTCAAGATGTGTCAGAGCCATGGAATGAGATAACCTAGTGTCACAGGTATAACCTGAAGGCATTTTAGAGGCACGTTTTTAAGGTAGGTTTATATATATATAGTTGCATGGTATGTTCTGTATGTGACTTCTGAGTTATGAAGTTTTTTTTCCTCCATCTGTTCTCTGTTGCATGGAAGTAAGAAAATGAGTTGTCTGCTTTTTCAAAGGCAGTGCTGAAATGGGTTGCATGGCTGAAAATGTCATCCCTATAACATGTTTCTCTTAGGTAGTTGTGGTGTAACACTTCTTTTATTTTCCCCTTGGCAGCGGTAGGAATAGGACTGAGTGGAACAGGGCAGAAAGAAAAGGCAAAAGTACTTTTTATCTCCCTGGTCCCAGACTGTAGGGCTATTTAATGTATGGATGAAACTTGCTCTTCAGAATTTGCTATGTTTGCCTAGAACCTCCACCGGACTGTGTGTGTGCTATTTCTTGTGAACTTTTAGGTGAGGTGGAATAGAACAAGATGCACTGTCTTTTGTGACTCCAGTAGCTTTCTCTCAGCACACACAAATTAAATTTTCTGGAGTATTTTATCATAAGGCCATACAAACATGGTTTTGAATGACACTAAAAATATCGAAGAATTAAGAATGGGCTGTGTTTCCTTCAACAAATGCAGTTGCTTCTTAAATGGTTTCTAATGGAAAACCTTTCTAATGTCTTCTTCAACCTGGGTTTTACTGTAGTTAGAAATACATGCAGAAGAGCAGTTAAGAAAGGGAACTAAAAATGATTTTAAGGGAGACCTCACAGACTAGCAAAACAGAAGCCAAAATCTGTTGACTGGAGACTATTTGCCAGTTGCCTTTGCTGAAGAAAACAGCAGATTAGGTGTTTGCCACTTTCAGTGTATCAATATAGAATAAAGCAGATATGCCTGGTTCAAAACAATTGTCAAAGACTTTTAGAAAGCTTGCCCAGTTCGTTTAATGTTAAGCATTTCTTGTCAGTGCCAGTGTGTGGGTCTTGTGTGCAACAGAACTGTAATGCAGTACCCTTTTTTCCTAAGGCAGCTGTAGCAAAACTCTTAATTCATAGATTGCATTCCTTCCAGGTGTCTTGGAACACCCATTTATCTCTGTAGTTGATCACGAGCTAGACAATCTTGTCACCATGCTGCGTCTAGGGAAGCATCGCTCTTCCTGTTACTGGTATAATTGTGAAGAGATCATGTGATGTTGCATTAAATTATTGTTTTCTTTGAGGTAAGAGATCACCTTTGTATGACCATAGATGCACTCTTTATTCCAGATAATATAGTATGCTTTTATAAACAATTTAAATGTTATCAAACGTTGTCTTCACCTAATCAAGAGGGAGTGTAAGAGCTTTACGGCAAAGGATCTGCCATAATACTTAAGGTGAAACATTAAGTGATTGTGGCTTTTCTTCACAATGGAAGCTTTATATCAAGTGCATTCACTCTGTCATAACTTTAACTCAGTGTTTTCAGGTGATGTTTTAAAATACAAACTGTGCTGTCCCTTCTAGGCTTTTATATTAAGTCATGCAGCATCAAGTCCCTGAGAAGGAGCTGGTGAAGATTTAAAAGAACAAGCAACACCCCTCACCCCTCCCACCCACCCCCAGTTTTTGATTCTTTTAAAACCACTATGGATGTTTTAAACTCTTGTTTTTCTGGAACCCTGAAATTTCATAATGTTATGACAAACTTGAGAATTAGTGTGTGTGTGTATATATATATTTTAAATTATAACTTGCTGATAGTGTTCCCAGTCTACCAGATGGTGCCATATTGAAATCTGTTAGCAATGGGATGCTTGGTAAAATCAAGCAGACTGCACAAAGTAAGCAGGTAAATAGACATACTTGTTCCACAAGGACAACCCAAAGCTGGTTCACTAGCACCAGCTACTGCTACTGTTGTAGTACTCTTACGCACTGTTTTTTAAGACTTAAAAGAACAAGATCATAATCTTTGGGAAGAAGTGTAAAAAATAGCTGGAGTATTTCTTATGTTCACTCTGCCAAAGAATGACTAAGCAATGGAAGTCTACGGTAGTAATGTACATTTTTTACATTTTGCTCTTCTGAAAGCCTCTGAATTTTTTGTTTTTCTAAGTCTGAAGCAGATCTGTTACTGCTCTGAGCTTTAGCTAGAGCACAAGGCATGAAGTGGTGGAGCATAATAAGACTAAGCAGCTATTTCTCCCTTACATTGGCTCGAAAGATGCTATTTTGCTTTTTACTTTGTATGTGAATAACTGAAAAGCCCTCACAAGATTTTTAAAGTTACAAAATCTCTGGTATATAGATGAGCTGCTTTCTTGACTCGCATAAACAATAGTTCACTTCTTTCTTTTAAATATCTTATTGTTCTTTTTCAAAGATTCTTTTAAATATTAATGTAGGTCTAGAAATGAACCTTTCTAAACTGCATGGACTTAATGTTTTTTGTTAGTTCCCATTGGCCAAATATTAATGAGCTGAGTCATTTACATACAGTTAACAGTGTGAAGTCAAATCCAACTTCCAGTGCCGATTCAGCATCAAAAGTTTGGTTATACAATCACTTATGAACAGACTTGCTCAAAGTACATCAGTCAGCTTCTTGTTAACTCTTATTATTTCCAGGATCATTCATATAAATGTCTTTCAAATGCTCTCTTAGTTAGCATGACTCTGAAGAAATCATTTTTCTGGGAAGTCTCTAATAAAATGCAGTTAGAAGTTCTAATACATGCATACCTAAGAATAGAAAATATAACAGTTTTGTTGTGTTGCTCTTTATTTTCTCTATGGTTACCTTATGCCTAATAAAATAACGCTGTGCCTCACTGAAACATCCTGAAGTGATAGAACAGGTAATGTAGCAGGGACTGGGTTGGGTGGTTTTTGCTGCAGGATCTGTTAATGGAGGGGTTAAGCAGAAGGCAGAAGTAAGCAATTTGCTTTAAAAAAACCCCATAAAAATGAAATGCATGTTCTCTACTCCAGTATTTTGAGGAAACGTTTTACTGTTCAGTAAGTCAATCAAGAGGACTGTCTTCTGTTCCTTCTGCACCAGTCTGAAGAAGTAAAACTTCAGGCAAAGGCAGCATTGCGCTGGTTATGCCTTGGGCACTCCAATTGTTATTCTAACACCTCCCTGATCACCCTATGGAGTGTATTAGCATCTTAATGCTGCTGTTTTGCTTTTTCATCACATTCTCTAGAGGCTCCTGAGTCCCAGGAAAAGGGAAACTTCTGTGCTGTGTGCTTTTTGCTACTATAAATGTGTGACTGGGAAGCAGCTAATGGAGCTACTTGGATAAACTTTTTCTAAAGCTTTTCATACAGTTGAAGGGGTACAGATGTGTGCATGTGCGCACGCGCAGTCAGTATGTGGAATTGCTGTATTGTTTCTTGGAAGCTTATGGAACAGGTAGTAAAGGTTCAGAACTTAAGTTCTTCCTCTGATTCACAGTGATAACTTTAAAATGATTATCCAATCTTGGCAGCTTACATATTAAGGAGTTGTTTTAAAACAGAACTTTGCAACTTCATTTTTGCCAATGACTTGGATAGACTTTCCAGACTTCTTCTATAATACACCACCCCACCCCAAAGTCAGTGCTAAAAAGGTTAAACAGAAATAGGGAAATGTGGCTTGCCTTGCACCTCCTTTTGTGCTCTGTCCATCTTTACTACTGCAAAGAACTAAAGCAGACCCAGCAGCATCTCTTGTTGTAGTACTCTCTTTGTTTTATCTCCAGTGGAAGCCTTTTTAATGTTCAGAGTGGGGATTTTTGGCTCAATGGACAGAGGTTGCTAGAGGATGACATTTTAGGTAATGCTGTTGGGTGTGCATGCGTTTCTAATCCTTTTAACCAGTACTTATAAAATACTATTTCCTTGGCTCACTTATAACTATTAGGTGCTATAAGAGAGAATCCTTATGTCTTAACTACTTAAGAAGGAAGTTTAAAAATACTTGCCCTAAGCCTCTGCTGTACTTTTCGTTTAAGCATAATTATGTAGTATTTTTTAAGCAAGAAAATCTAAAAGATCAAACGGTTTCAAGACATTTTAAAGGTATCTTATTTGGTTGTGTACCAGTTTGATGCCATGTGCTGGTGTGTGCATTGTTCTTGCTTTGTTGTAACTTATGATCCCTTATTTGAAAATTTTAGTTTCCCATTAAAATTTCTGAATGGGAAATAACATTTCTAGGCAGCAATTTGTAGAATCCCTTCTTAATCAGTATTTGAAGTATTTATCTAGTCATAGATAGCTCTAAAGGCAACAACAGCTAGAGTGCTTTATCTGCAAATTGTTCCCTTGATTAAAATGGAAAAAAACCAGCACCTCTGTTATCCTAGAATGTCCATTTGATCCCCCTTAATAGGAAGGCACTTCTTTTGATCATTGCACAGAAAACTGGCAAAAAACCCCATCTGTATTGGCTGGAGTAGGTTTTGCAGACTTTTGTCTGCCACCTGTGGGTTTTCTGTTGAAGCCCCTAATCCTTTGGTGATGGATGTTCATAGCTCATTAACAAGACTTGTAGAGATGTGGTGTAGAACCAGTGCCAGCAGTCTTGCTAGACTTGTATTAGCTGTGTTAGAGATCATAAGAAGGGATTGGGGATGATGAGTGGAATCCAGTGAGAGATAATGAATGGAGATTTGAGGAAACTCGGAGAGAGCCATCACTTGATAGGGACACAATAGCTTGCATTGTCATCCACTGTATTTTCTGTTCAAATGTACAGCTACAAGGTAGCTTTATCCTGAACTGCTTTGTCTTCTCTTACCCATCTTTCTGTAGCTGGACCTCAAATGACCTCTATCAAGAGATTACTATGTAGCACAGCAACATTTCAGATTGGCCAAGCAATGCTTTTGGTATTTGAGCAAAGTTTTTTTTCCTGCCCCCATCTTAGCACTGCTTTATATCAATGAAATTCTGCTTAAAGTAAAGATTCTGTCTAGGCAGAAGTGTAAGGTGTTTGAGCTGTACGTTTGAGAAAGCTTTTTAAAAATCTTTTAAAGCAGTGGAAATTTCCAGGCTTTAAAAAAAAAAAAGGATAAAAAAAATTGAAGTTCTGGTCTAATAACTGCTTCGCAAGAAGAGAGAAATATGAAAAGGAACCGCAGACATTCTGGATGTCAGCCTGCAAAATTTTCCACTATTTCCTTTAATAACATGCAGGCATGCTTATATTGCTGGAATTTCAGTTAGAAGTCTTGTTCTGACTGAAACTTCAAGCTACTTGGTGAGCAAATGCTCCCTGAAAATGAATTGTCAAGAAAAAAAGTTCTTGTAGGAAAAGGCATAAACCAGTTCTGTGCTGAGTATCAGCTACTGATTCTGCTAATCTTGCCTGCAGTTTCTTGTTTTACGGTTTGTGCTGACTGTTACTGTTATGAGATGGTCACTGCCAGGTGACAATCCATCTTTTCTTGCTTCCGATAGTAATTCTAGACTAACATTTCCAACAAGGACTGTTTGTTGCTAGACTAGAAATCTTAATTTTAGTCTCTTTGATATACTAAAGGAAGAAAGACATTAGCAAACATATCCTGTTCTAATCATATTCTTTTGTAAAACGGTTAACTTCAAAACCTGTTTAGGGGTTATCTATAAAACTATTGTAACTTCAGATACGTTGCTTAAAATCGAACTGAAGGCATCTACAGGTTCAACCTCATTTGTCTACCTTGAAGCTCTTTTCTATTCAAGTTGTTCTTGTTTACCAAAAGGCTCCCTGACCTTTCTCCAAGATCTAGAGGACTCTGTACTTTGAGTGTGCCTTGTCTTTCTGTCACTACAGATATTTATTGTTGACTTATGCTCTTTTGGGTTAGGGACTAAAGAAGCCTTTGTATAATGGTTTGAGGTTTATTTGCTTAAATGCTGGGGTGGGAGCTGAGGTGGTGTATTGTGCAAAAAGCAAGCTACATGACAGCAAACTGACTTCTTTCTGGTATTAATTCAAAATATAAAACTAGAACACTTTAAATGCATTCCAGTGGAATGCTGTCTTTCCAAGGCAGTGTGGTACACTTCCACAGCTCTCAAGCCAAGTCAGGGCAATTGTGATTCCTGTTGGGTACCTCTCCTCCTCTTGCTCTGGGACTGAGGCTCTTGCAGTCAGCAAACAAAAAAACCTGTACCCCGAAGCCAAACAGAACCATCCAGATACCTCTGGCTGTCAGTTTACCCTGAGCTGCAGAAATGCCAGTACCAGTGCAAGGGAAGGAGTGTACTGGGGCTAAAGCACCCACAGTCTGTCAAAATTTAAACTGGACAGAGTTCCTGTAAGGCTCCCTTCCTGTTGTAGAAGAGAGACTGAGATGGTGCCTGGGTGTAGGAGAAATTCAGCACCCTTTATCTACCCTGGGGTTGTATGTAGAAGTTGCTGGAGTTACTAATTATGTGTTATTACTGGTAGTCATTCTCTCTTCTGTCTACATGGGAAAACTTCAGTGAACAGGGATTCAGTAAATATTGAGTGGTGTTCTGTAAACCGATGCTGAGAAACCTGCAAACATTTAATGTGTTTTTGTTATTATAATGTAGTGTGTATACATACTGATGAGCACAATAACCTACTGAAAGGGGTAAGTATTGCAATAATTCTTTTTTCTATTTGTGGTAAATTAATCTATCAACTAGATCGCTTCTGTAGAGATTCAGATCGTATGCAAGCCCATGCTATTGGGTCTAGGGTTGAAGGATTTTTAACAGAACTGTAGATTTAGAATATATTAGTTCTTGTTATGAAAAACATTTTTATTATTCGTTTCTCTTATGCTGCTGTAATTAGTTGTCCTTCACAGGTGGTAAGGGACTTCATGGTTTCTAGGTGGAGTTAAGGACTAAGAACAGATCTCTCATAGCTGGTGATACCTGTTTCTGAATGAACTTGCAGAGTAGATTGACGTAGTTGGCAGCATTTATACAATCTGTGGTGGAGCTGTCACTTAAGGTCTAGATTTCACTTCCACAAAGTCAAGGTTAAACTTATTTTGTCGAAAGTTTGCTTTTTTATATGGAGACAAAAAAAAGGAGTGGAGGACAGTACAGAACAAGTGTTGTGTACAGCTGTGTCTTATTTTTTACCAAGAGTGCCTTCATGTCTAGGTCTAGATTGTTTCCAAAGTTAACCTGTACAGCTAGACCCAAATAAACAACTGCATGCAAAGCTGTAGACAAATTAGTGTACTCTGATAAAAGCGTGTTTACTGTAGGAAGCTATTGCTAAATAGAAACATATTCAATGCTTATATGAACACTTACTCAAAAGGAATCTGTCAATGCCTGTACACAGATTGATAGCACACAGGTCAATTTAGAATACAGCCATCTGACCTGCAACTTCACAGCAGTGATGCAAGTGGAAAGAGTGGCACATAACAGTGGTTGACAGGATCATCAATCTGAAATAATACTTTTTTGAACCAAGGTGACAGTGTTTCCAGACCTCCAAAAGCAGCATAACTGAACCCTTTTGATTTGGTAATTGCACTGTTACATGTAATTGCCAAAATAATTGATGAGGTTTGGATTTAGGGCCCTGTTGTATGTCTACTTAGTATGGTCTGGGACCTTTCTTGCTGTTTTCTATCTACCCTTAAGTTACAGTAATGGACGCAGGAGCTCCTCAGCGAGGTTTCAGGGCAGATACTTGACTGAGTGAATTGGGTATGGACCACACTCTTTAGATTGGAGTATCCAAAAGCCTGTGTGTGACTTCACTTCTGACTGGAATGAACTCAGCTGGCACACAGATTCTGCTGGTATGGAGATTCAGCAAAAGTTTTTCTTTTTGATAAGGGCAAACCCATGAAGTGAGTTGACTTTATCAGAGGTGGAGCAGTCCTAACTCTTGTTTCTAATTAAAACACACAAATATTTTACCTATAGTAGAATCTCTTGCACATTAACAATGAAACTTATCTGATTGGCATTTTCTGTTGGTTTAAGAAAAAGGTGGCTCTCGAAACTGCAGTTTAGTTTTGAAATTTAATGTCTGGCTGCTAGGTTGTCACAATTATCTGATTCAATCTGTTTTTTAATCTTTTGACTTTAAACAGAAATGGTTCTGCTGAACATTTCTGTTAACTAGCACTCCTCTCCCAGAGCTCCCAAGGACTAGTAGCATGCTAAGTAGGGAAAAAATCTTTAGGGCAACTCTATTCACTAGTGCCAAGTTGGTTTGAAAGTTTATTCAAGGTGATGAGGCTGCACAGGTGAGATTGAGAATATTTTGGCATGCAAAACCAATCCATTGTGCTCCCATTTTGTATTCAATTTGACACAGCAGGGCTCCATAAAGTTTATTTGTGTTAGAGAACCTGAGGAAAGACAACAAACCATCTTTCTTAGTTATGTGCTACTGCAAGGCTCTTCAGCAGAATTGTTTCCTGGACCAAGGACTGCTCTCTGGATTAACACCCTGAGTAACTTCAACTTTCAGCAGTACGTTCTTTTAAGGTAGTTTATTTAACTCTTGCACTGCGTGGATTTGCATAGCATTAGTCACTTGTATTCATACTGGATATCAGTATCCAGAGTCTCCCCTACAGCACAGGAGGTTTTTTTTAAATAATTCTAAAAAAAAATATCTAGTCGTTTCCTCCTTAAATATTGAGGCAGTAATACAGGATAGATGTACTTATTATGGATCTGTTACACCAGATTGGTGGTGTCAGCTGAGGATGTACCACATTTGTGGTGGTGTTACTATGGCAACTGCCTTCTAAGAGCTGTCTCAAGGTCACTCATCAGTTGTAGCCTGGAGTGCTTGCTGCTTAAGCAAAATATCTAAGCTAAACAGTTCAGGAAATGATCATTCTGCTTTGAGAAAGCAACAATAGACATGCAAAGCAGTAATTTATTTTGGGGTTGAGGGAAAGGAGATTCTTTTTAATTAATCTGTACCCATCAGATATTTGAAGACTCCTAGAATCACTGAGGAGCAGATTTTAGTTGAAATGTAAATCATGATTAATCTACTATCCATGATGTGAAAATTGTCTTATTTAAAACCAAACCAACCAAAAAAAAAAACCTGTAGATGCTGAAAAACTTGAAGAGATATTGGTGACAAAGTCTGCAGTTTATGGTGGAAAAATGACTGCCTCCACTGGTGGTAATTTTAACAAGAAGGTGAAAACTTACGCTGAGTTGAGAATTTAGAGCTTCTTATACTTAAGGGCTTCTTCTATGAGACATTCTTAAATCTAAATCCTTGTGGATATAGTTAATGTCAAATCACGCAGCAGCATTTTGAGTGTAATGCACAGTGATTCAGAGATAAGGCTAGAGAAGGGGCTGCTCATGAAGTTGATCTTACGTCTTAGGTTACAAGACATTCTCTTCTACTACATGCATAAAATTGAATTCATCGGACTAAAACTTGATTAGAATGACAAAGTGCTGTTTCCTTGGTTTGGATAGTTATCTAACCAGTAAAAAGCTACTATGTTTTATGTGGCTTTTTGTTTGTTTTTCCTTTTTTGGATTTAAACTTGCTTTTCTTCTTGCATCTTTTTATGGACTACAATAGTAGTATGAGAGCAACAGAAGCAGCCATAAGGTTCAGCAGTTGATGTTATGGCTGACTGTCTCAAACCTCTTTCACAAAATGGTAAGCTTTTGTTTTGAGAACTTAATGTATTCAGACAGCAATTTAATTCCTCCTTTTGCTTTTTAGGCTGAACAGACCAAGTTCTTCCAGCGTCCTCTCAAAGACATGTACAAGCTGGTTTCCCCCCACACCTTGACTTCTGATCAGTTTATTTGAGGAATACTGTTATCTTCCAAGTGCATGATTTCTTGTACCAAGAAGTCCTTTACAGAGCTGTCCCCAGAATAATTTCTCTTAACATCTCTGGAGCTGTGGGCCAGAAGCTGCTTGTGGAAATGTCTGTTTTAAAATAAACATAACCAAGATTTAAGTCTTTTCTTTGGGAACTTTAAGAGTTGAGACTGGTTGGAATTTTTATACAAGTAGGTTCAATAGTAGCTGTCCTCAGAACCCAAGGAGCTTTATCCTTACAGTACTAGTAACCCTATGTGGAAATGACAGGTAAGCTGGTACTTCTGTTTCGAGGTTAACAGGATATAGGTACATTGAAAGAGGTAATGAAAACATAAGAACTAAGGAAATATGACGTTAGTAATCCATTCTCCTTCTGCCCTCAATAAAACAAGCCTAGACTGTAGTAAGTGGTTGGAAAAAGATTGTACATTCAAACTGCTGGTAAAAGGGAGTTAAGAAACATCTCTAACTTATTAAGGCTGGTCTTTAGAGGCATTCATGTTAAATGTCTGTATGTTTTTCTTCAAAGTAAGCAGCCTCTTCAAATTTTAACACACATAATAGCATGAAAATATTGGTGTATGTATTGTAGTGTGAGGCCATAGCAAGAGAAGGACAATTTTCATCTATGCCACAGAGCAGAGGTTTCCAGAGCGTGATACACAAGTCACTTCATTAAAAGCAACCATTGTAGAGCAGATATAATTACTCTCTGCTTAAGAGAAAAATTAGATTTGTATTTTGCTTTATGTGCACTCAAGGGTTTTCTGAAATTGAGGAGTCTAGACTTGTGGGTCAGCCTTACACCTGTGCTTTTAATGTATATTTTGCAGTATATTATTCCTATTTAAGAACTCTCTGAGAGTTCATGAGAGAAAGTCTGATCTTCCACAGCTGTTACAGATTTCTTGAGGATGCAGCGAGTTGATACCTCTTAAGAAAAGCAGGTGAGCTGAGATCCTAGACAGTGGCAATGTTTTATTCCAAGTATACATACTGACTATAGCCAAAAGGGACTCAAGTTTAGCTACTCTAATTGCCTCAGCCACTTTGAAAGCTTTTTCTTTGCAGTAGCAAGGCTGTTTCAACTTTCTAATGTAATATTTTGAACAAAAGGTTGGACACTTTCCTGTAGTCATACTCCCCTGAAAGTTTCTTCTATTACGGAGCCTTGCTATTTAGTAATTCCAGTCCAGTCTAGACTTGTTTTTTCTGGAATAATAAAAAACTTGCAAGTCTTCCAGGCTTTTCTTCCTCCCCAAATAAAGTTAGCAAGGCACTTCATTGCAGATTGATTGATTTAGAAAATATTTTAATGCACTCTTATTGTTAAAGACAAGGAAAAAAACCTACCTTGCCAACAAAAAAAACCTGTGCATGAAATGGAATGTTTCCCTTCTAAAGTTACACTGGCTCCATAGCATCAACAGTGGAAAAAAACCAAACAACAGAACTAACAGCCATAGAGAGACTTCAGCTGCATCAACTGGAGGAAAGATACATCTAGGGTGATTGGTCAGTCTAAACCAAAACCCCACCCACAAAACGCCACAAAGAATACAACTGAAAAGTGGCTTGTTATAACTTGTCTACCGTATTAAGGTAGCATTTTTAGCATATTCATGCTAAATTAAAGGCTCCACCTTCAAACTGGGGATTTCAGAACCTGCTTCAAGTTCTCTCTGTACACTTGCATGGGAAGTCCTGCATTTCGGTGTTACTGTCAAGAACCTGCCTGGGCATGGAGCACAATTAAGCAATTGCTTAAGTTCTTAATTCAAGATTGGCCACCATCAGTTAGTTTACAGCTGGTATTGCATAGCTGAAGGATTGCATTAAGATTTGTTACATAAAACAATATTGTAAACGCATTTTGCAGAGCGGATGAAGCAGCTTTAATATTAAAACTTTAACTCTTCTGCGAGGATACACCAAGTAGACTCAGCCAGAGCATATAGTTTTCCAAAAAAATTGTACCACTTTTTTTGTTTCTGAAGCAAGTCTGGAACAACCCTAAGGTGTAAAGCTCTTTACCCCAATCTCTAATCAACTTAAGTTTCTTCCCTGGCAGCTATTATCAACTCTTTACTCATTCTAAGCCCAAGAAGAATTTCTTGACAAAAGTCTGCTAGAATGTGGCATTATCTTGAATCTGCTTCACTCCATGTGCTCAAAGCTTGCAGTCCTAGATGCTATCTATGTCAAAAAGCTAGAAAAACAGAAGGACAAAGCACAGATCAGGAGTAAAGATAAAACAAAGCATACTTAAGTGTTTAATAATTTTAGATAAGGAGCAAATACAGCTTCTAGAATTAAGAGGTTTTGGTTGTTTTCCATTTGGGATAATTTGTTTATTTTCATTTTGCTGCCATATATCCAGATGTGACCACACTGTGTCCAGGCAAGTGTTTACCACAACACTTTTGGTATTGCCGTAGCTACAAAGACTGTCTGTCACGTTGGAAATGTTAAGTTCTGTATTGGTTACAATTTGCCACGACAGAGCAGAAGTTACTCATGTCAGAACTGGCAGAAGTTATTTTAGTCCTCTCAGAGAAAGTTACTGCTTGTCTGCAGTAAAATAACATGCAGATGATCACCGATTCACTGGTTTGCCAGCAGTCATCTGAAAAGTTTTCAGAACCTGCCATACGTACATAATCTTCGTGCTCTCTGCTAGTGCTAACAATTATCTCTAGGGAGAACAGGTAGTTCTTATGCCTTAGCCTTCTTGAAAGAGTTCTGGCCTCCAAACAAGGCCCTCTCTCATGTGATAGGGTGCTCACACATACCAGAGTGCTCAAAAAGAGGTTCTTATCTCTTAAAGACAAGCAGATGCTCATGCCTCTTCCCTCTTAGTTAGCATCCTTGAAATGCAGGAATATTGGGCTTGTTTTTAAAGGCGGCGTCTGTCTTCCAGCTCTGTGTAATGTAAACTCTGCTTTTTTCTAGTAAGTCAATCATGAGGTTGTTTGGGGCTGATTTGCTTTTGTGAAACACTTTAAAAGTCTCTTCAGCAGGTCTTACGGTGGTGTCATACATTTCACTATTAAGAAGTCATGCTAAAAGAAACTGTTTCATTGGTGTCAAGCTATTTGGATGAGAAGACTGCTCTGTGAGCAAAGTGAGAGGCCACTTGGTGTTTTAAAATTTTAGAGTGAAACTTATACTTATGAAGCACACAATGATTATGAAAAAATAATAGCAAGCAAATAATTACTACTTTCTAAAGCAGTCTGTAAGCCTTGACTTGGTATCATGAGACAATGGAATTATGGTAGCTAAGTAACATTATCAGAATTATTTGCTGGACTAAAAAATAATTTTTAAAATACGTAAATAAATTTCAACATCAAACTGACTTCCTAGCCACACCTAGTCATTTCTCAAATATTAAATTTACTGCTAATGAGAGAGGACTTGACTAGAGTTAAAAATAGAGCATGTTGAACTTGACATGAACCTTAATATCTTTTCCAGCTTTTAAAAGGATTGTATTGTGAATTGTGTATTGTTTAGTTGGTTTCTCGCTGATTAAAAGTATGGAAATAAACTGTGTATTGTGAAATAAAGCCGCTGTCATTGCTTTGTTTACATTTTGGATATCTTATCTAAATGTTACTTTACAAATCTGATGCAAAGTTCGAGCTTGGAGATGGGATTGCTAAGTCTTAGTAAGACTTTTTTCCCCCCCTTCCCCCCTAAAGATGAAATACATTGCTGAAGACATAAGACAAGTGAAATGTTTATTGTTAAAGCCTAAACCAAGCTTGTTTTCTTTATTTGGGCTTTGTATAAAGCCAGTGTGGCAGATCAGATATTTCACCACATGGACTTTGTTACAGAAGATTCCAGTGTTCTTTGAGCTTCGTTTTACATAGATCTTTCTTTATTATTCTTATTGTAAATTTATTTATTGACTTAACTGGTAAGTTTGATAATTACTTTATAGATATGAGACTGATATTGACTAAAAAAATTCTGTAAAACTTATTCCGTGAAGGTTTGGTAAACGCTCCTCTCTAATACTTCTTATTCTGGGAGCAGGTCCTAATAGTGGCTTGCTTGCCTCTGATCTTTTATTCTTGTCCTTGAAGAGTGTAGATTTGGTAACTACAGTACTACTTAGGGAGAAGCAGGCCTGCTGAATTAATTATTCTGTTAATGACAGACCAGTGCTAACTGGTGCTCAAAAAGTGGACTGTTGTGAGTTGGCAGTGAAGAAAAGGAATACAAAATTCCAAATACCATATCATTATACAATTGTGCTATGCCTTCCTCCTGAATATAAGTAATTCTGGTCTATGCCATATCAAAAAGCGTATAATGGAATTCATTGTTTTCTCTTTTTTTTAAATTTAAGATCAAAGCTATTTTTTTTTAAATGATAAATAGAATCTGTACAAAATAACCACAAGTGTCATGGAAAATCAACAGGAAGAAAGTGTTTTGCTATCCAGTCATTTCATTTATTCTCCTCCTCCTCCTTATTATCAGACCGCAGAGTTAAAAATAAAAAACTGATACTTTCACATAGTGTAGAGCTTAATTACAAAACTGACAGCCACAGAATATTCTAGCTGTATTAATTTTCATGGATTCAAAAAGAAACCTACGTATAAGAGAAATCTAGGTGCTGGGAAACTCAGTCCTTTAGAACCAGGAAATTCCTGAGCTGTACATTGTGAAGTCAGAGTATGCTGAAACACATTCATATGCTTATCTTTTTCTTCCTAGGCATTCCTACCGGCTTCTGTTGGAGAGAGAACACTCTGCTAGGTAAGTCTTCTGTTTGACTTAGTTGTCCAGGACTACTTTAATTTATGAGAATTGATTCAGACAGAACATCACTATGTAGGGGGTTAGGAAAAGGGTGAAAATAATTTCAATTCCCTTAGAAAAAAAAAAGATTTTTTTAATGTTCTATATTAATATTGTACACAGTTTGCTCTTCTCCACCTCCCTCACACTGAGGAAGTGCAAGGCGTGACCTGGCCTCTGGTGTGTATGATAATATCTAATGCTAATAGGCTTTTGGGAGATATTTGGGGCCATTAAAGGTCAGTGTTCTTAAAAGTTGTGGGATGGAGTAGTAGCATCCTTCTGTGCACAAATCTGCCTTTATTTCTTGATTGTCTGTATCACTGATACTAGAGTTTTCTCAAGTAACCAATAATGTGAATACTTTGCTCAGAACAGTTTCGTTGGAACAATGGTGAGGAAATGAGATTTCTTAGCTACAGCTGGTTTGAGCCCAGAGTGGGTATCATAATGGTGTTTTTTTGGGTTTGGTTGGGTGTTTGTCATAACTTCTGGGGTAAACAATTCACCCTTCAGTACTCAAACAGATTAATATATCAGGTTCTGTATTTGTTGCTGGAGGGTAGTGAAACTGATAACTTGGGTTTGACATTCCATTCAGTGGCATTTTGGTTCCTTTGGAAAAGAAGCACCTCCTTCAGGATAATCCCTTGTGATAAGATCAACCTCTTTGCTCTGCAGTTTAGCAGGTGCCCTGAAAAAAAAGTTCAAGTGGTTCCAGTTAGAATAAGGTGAGGTTAAAGCAAAGTGAAGAAAACAAAAGGAGATAGTGGAAAGAAAAGCATTGCAAAATGACCTGCAAGTCTGGTAAAAGAGAGCATGAGTTGTTTAAATCATGGTAGACGCCTCTTAAATGTCTCACAGGGAGACAAATGCTCAAACAATGGTTCCCCAGCTCAGGGTTTTATGGAATGTAAGATAACAATTCAGTTGGTCTACTTGTATTGGAACTAAAGATGCAATGCACTTAAAAATTGAGAACAAAAAAATTTCAACAGCTCTATGCCGGTGTTTCCTCCAGTGCACTGTACAAAACCACATACAATTGCTTCCCAGTGTTGTGGAACTACACAGCTACTTAGCCATTTATCTACAAACAAGGAAGCCACTGGATTACAAATGTTTTAGGCACTTGAAGAGGAAGTATGTGATCTCTTCTTCTGTTTTTGGCAGTCACTGACCTCTTGTACAAACTTCCAAAATAGCTGCAAATTTTCCTAAAATTACTTTTGGAGAGTTCTGCAGATAAACATTGGTGTTTGAGTAATGCCATTTGTATAAAACCTTCCATGAGAGAAACTGATTTTCTGCCTGCTGTAGGAATCTTAACACCCAACCTTTGGGTGGTTTCCTACTCCAATTTAACTTAATTTTTAAATAATTGACCCCTGAAAGATTTGAGCCTAGCAGTGACATACAAGTTTCCAGTTACAGCTTTCAGTGTTGTGCAGTGAATTTTAGCAGATGCTCTGTGTTACACCCATTGGTACACAGCAGATGGGCAACATTTGTAATCTAAAAGATAACCTGACTGTAATGTAGAGAGACAAATTAACCTAATTTGAGATTGATTCTATTCTGCCTTTATTTTGCAAGGTACTCTACTAAGTTCTGGTCAGTATGAATCTGAAATATAGTAAGATATATGGAAAAAAATAGAGGAAAGAGGATTTTTTTTTTAAACTAATTATATGCTCAGATTTGTTGTTATACTATAGATAGACAACTGTCACTTCAAATTTTGAATGGTAAGCATTTATTTTTAACTAAATGGGCCTCCTGTAGCCGTATTAAGTGTACCTGTGTACACTCAAACTTAATCAGACATTAATTACAGCACTGAGCTAGGAATATTTCCATATTTCAAGGTCAGATAGAGTTTTTGGAATGTCACCTTTGTATTAAGTAGCTGTACTTATTCCTTACAATGAAGTAAATCACATTGAAGCATTGGTACTATGCATGGAAAACAAACCATTTTTTATTTCCTTTTTTCAGTAACTACCTTTGTTTTTAGTCTCTGATTTTGTACTCTCAAATTTGAGAGTCTAGTTATGTCAGAAACTGGGAAAACTTCATTAACAGGTCTTTTAGTATTGTTAGATGAGAGAATAACAAGATCTTATTTAAAAGCAAAGGGATGTGTGTTTTTCAATAAATTAAAAAAAATCTATTTTAGGAGCTTGATGAAAAGAGATACCGAGTAGAATTCTCAAAAGCACTCTAACACAGCAGGCATTTAGCTCCCATTTCAGCCAGTTTGTTAGTCTGTGCATATGCACTATGGAAACCTCTGAGAATAACTGCCTTCCCCTGCTCTTTCCCCACAGCACTCCCAGCATTTTTTTCAGAAGATGAATCTGCATTTTTAAAATTGTAATGTATCCAGAGCTTTGATTAAAATTAGTTGGTTTACAGTTCAGAATAATGTATTTACTGATATTAATTTTACAGCTTAGTTCTTGTGCAAATACATGAATAAGTGTCTGTAAGTACTGTAAGTACTGCATCTGCTGACTAGCACAGTGTGCCTGAGACAAGTCAACATGATTTATGGACTGTATTTCTTTCCTGCTCATGTGTCCCTCCTTATTGATGGGGGTAAATGTTTCCAACAGTTAAATCAGTGATTTAAATGCCTTTTTAAAGTCTTCTTTAAATTAATATTCTTAATTGAAGTTGTGATATGTCATAATCAAGACAGTATGTATCAGTGGTCTTTACTCTTCATAGGAAAAAAATCCCTGTGTCCGAATTTGAATGCCATGGTAACTCATTAAGTGCCTGTGCTGGGCAAAGACTGGGTCAGTTTACAGGTCCTTGACAGACTTCAGCTCTCTGTCTATGAGACCACTGCCTATGGCTGTGTAGTAAAGCAAATGTGGGTGCTGAAATAGGAGATGCACCAGACATTAGCCCACAGTGTTGTTCTGTGAGCTGGCGGGTGCCAGTCCTGCACAGAGGCTAATAAGCAGTTACACAGCAATGTGCTTCAAGTACGTGCAGCAAGGGTTAAAGGAAGAAGGGTTGAGAGGTGGAGCTGACAATACTATTTTAAGTTTTTTTGAATGACCTCACAACCGTAGTATTTTCAGTGTAATGTTTTGTATGCCTTCAAAAAACATATGGAAAAAATAGCGTAATTCGCTGTAAGGAAATTTCTGCTCTGTTGGCCAGCAAGGTTGTCATCTGGAATGCCAGAGTGGAGACCCCTTTGGTCACCAGCCTGAGAGTGCTTCTCCATGGGCTTAGCCACTAAAGAGGAAGAGCAGAGCCTTACAGCACCACTGGCCAAGACCCCCACCTGGGGCTTCATCTGGGATCTGGAACTAGGGGGGGTGGAAGGGACTTTTGCCAAGCCCTTGATCCTACTGCTGCCTCCAGTTTTGTGGATGCTGAGTATGGGTGGGGCAGTGTCAACTACCGAAGTGTCCCTGTTCTCTACCTGCTGTGCTGCCAAGCACTTTTAACTGCTTCACAGCTGGCAGGGTTATAAAGAAGCTGCTCTTGGTCCTTATAATACAGTGATAAAACATGTTCTGTCTTGTCAGCATGGAGAAGCTGTGCAGTGACAAAGCCTACTTGGTGAGATAAAATACTTAAGGATCTTGGCAAGTGGTTTAAAACAAAACTGATCATGTTCAAAGTCTTTAAAGATGCTCACTGTCTGTACAGGTTATTCAGTGAAATTTATCTTTTTCAGACATTTGATCAGTTTCTCTTCTACAGCTTTATTTTTTTCAGACAGAATAAAAGGTTCTATTTTCTTCACCTGAATTCTCCACTCTGTTTTTAAATGTCTGAACAAATTTTATGCAAGACCTTCACAAAAAGTTCTGAGGGGTGTATGAGAGAGTCATTAGAGAATTGGAACAGGCTTCTGTGATGGAAAATGTTAAGCATCCTTAACCATAGATGTAGCTGGGCCTGCATAGGTAATAATATGCTTTAGTGTATTTTCTATTTCAGGCAAAGATGCCCGCCCAGACCCAGCAATGTTCCTTTTGGTTTTAGTGCACTAGTTTGTCAAAATTAACTTTCATTCAGTAGATCCTCCTAATTTTAGCCTAGTATGAAACTTTAGTTGCAAGACTGGGCATATCAAGGCTGCTTAAAGATGAAGTATATTTAATTGACTCCGTGTGTGTGTTGATAAATAAAGTCACTGGGGTCCTTTTTCTGCCGAGAAGATGCCCTTGTGAAAATTTCTGGTAGTGTGCGGTTTTACATGTTTTTCAGCTATCCGTGCCTGCCTGCCTGCCTCCCCCCCCACGCCCTGGCTCCAAATTGTAGAATGTTTATCTGTACACACAAAAAGAAACAAAAAAAATTATCTCTCTGGTTTGGTATGGGTCTTATTTTCATGACCTGTAAACCTTTAACTGTGCCCGGGAATGCAAGAAACTACAATCCCTTTAGCCTCATGCATAATGCAAATGTGGCATGTCTTTAAAATAACTTTTAAAATGTCTTTAAAATTACAGGCAAACACTGCTAATTTCTATTTGCTTTTGTAAAGGATAGGTACAGTCTTCAGAAACTGGAAAAATGCATGCTTTAGATTTCTGGAAAGAGCTCGCATGCTTTTCTGAAATATGTTTTTTCTTAATGGCTTCAGAAGAGGACACAGTGTAGATTGGGTGGAGCCTCACAGTCTCAGTTGGACTGAGCCAGGCTGTTAATTCAAGCGGAGTCTCTTCTAGCTTCATGAGCTGGGTAAAAAACCTATACACAGGAAAAAAAAAGTACATTTTCAAGGGAATTGCATAAAGTTTAGTAAATGGTCCTGAGAATTATTCATTTTTCTATTTTTTCAGACATGCTGGTGCATCATTGTGAATCTTTTGCTTGAAAAGGTGATTATCCAGACTCAGACTTTAGTTAATAGGTTACTTATGTGGTGATTCAGTAAACACTTCTGAATAATACTCCGGTTTTGTAATTAGTGTATTTTTGGAGATGGTGTTAGAAATTGCTGGTGCCGTCTTCCCATCCCCCAGCGTCTGAGCGCAGAGCAGTCTGGTTTACTCGCAGCTGCAGTGGTAGGCATCTTTCAGGAAGTGACCTTGGCTTGTATTAATCAAATTCAGAACACACAGAAAAGCTTCTTGGTAACATGCTGACTTGATGTAAAATTTTATAGCATCCATTTTCTTTTAAAATGAGGCCATCTTATAAAAAGGGAATTTATTTATGATATCTCAATTTAAAACAATTTCTCTAAAATGCCATGGTATTTAGAGAAGGTAGAACAACAAATGCTCTTTTTACTGAGAGGCAAATAGCTTTTTATATATGTAACTAAGTCTTAAATTACTATTGGCAAAACTGTATTTTAGCCTAGTTAAACTATGAAAATACACCATTATTTGATCACGTTTTCGTGGGTGTGTTTCCATTTCTGAACTAGAGCAAAAAAGCTTGGTAGTAGAGCATGATCTCAATCAGCTAAGATTCTTATGATGTCTTTAACTTTCTGACTTGATGTATTTTAATCACGTCATCTTTGGTTAGGAGCTCTCTAGGCACTAAACTACACCTCACAGCAGATGTATTGAGCTGCTGTGCCTATTTGCATAAACCAAGAAAGGAGGCTACCTGTGCCTGTTCAAGATATCACTGTTTGACCTTTCCCACTGGCTGGAAAATGCATTTCATTGGCTGCTCTTAAATTGAGGGTCTGACTATTCATGACACAGGTTTTAAGAGTTTTGCATGATTATCTTCTTGCCTGGAACTATTTTGTGAGTTGAGTTTCAAAAGGAAGATTGTTGGTGGTGTTTGCAGCTGACATAGCTGTTTGTAAGAGTGTTTGTCTTGTACCCTTCCTCAGGACCTGCACAGAGGGCTGAGACCAGAATATCTTTCATCATTAGAATGCTGTGAAAGTCCTTAAGGTTCTGGGGTAAGATAATTTACCAATTTTCAAACTGCATCTTTCTAGAGAATTAGTAATAGCTGCCACCTGACTAATGTTTTTTCCCTTAGGTTGTCATGTGCATTATCTTGAACAATCTACCATATGGTTGCTTTCAGGGTTTGGAAAACTGACTTCGACTTTAACTGGCATCTTCAGCATAAACCTCCTCTGCATGTTGATGGCACATTTACTCATTTTACCTCTTCACAATTATATTCAGATTATTGTCATTCTTTCTGCGGTGTTAGAGATCTGCATATGCTAACATACATGTTCTCAAGCGTTTCCTGACTTGACTGTTGCCTGTTTTGGAATAATTTAATTCCATGTTGTTTACCTTGCAAATGTATGCAATGAGTTGCCATTCTGCTTGGTATCGAGTCAGAGTTGCTTATCATTCACTTGAGGATGCGTGTGTAACCTTACCCCTTTCTGTTGTGTAAATACACTCAGGTTATTTTGCTACTGAATTTGCCTTACCTATGTGTTTTATACACTCTCTTCATGCTGCTCCTTATTGTATTGTCTGTTATTGCACAAAACTGAGAACTCTTCAGCCCCATCTTCACTTGAGTGCTTTAGTCATCTTTCCTTTAGTCTGCAAGGCCAATGGAGGGGTGATAAATCTGTTGCTCTCTGTGCTTAAGTGTAGTTGACTCTGACTTTCCAAGATCAAGTGGATGCCAAAACGCTATCGTAGATTGTGTCATTCAGTATTTGCTGCCATCGGTATTTTCATCAGTCTCCCAAAGAATTAAATTGGCCTCAGCACAGATTTTGGGATACCCCACCATGGGCTGATTCCCTGAGTCAGTAGTCCCTGAGATGAAACTATGTTGCTAGTGATGGTATTTTGGCTCTGGAAAGCTTGTGTTTTAATTCTCCCCATTAAATTTTTAAACTAGAACTAATGATTGGTAGACAACTGAACCTGAAACCATCAATACAGAACAGAGACATGCAGAGGAACAAGAAGCCTGTTCCCATGTCCTTCCTCCAGTTCTGAAATCTTAAAATGAGTGGAGATGAAGATACATTTTGTCTTTTTCTGTGCCAAAGCAAGAGAATCCTTTACAAATGTCACCATTTTCTACTTCTGTGGTTACGTATGACTTATTTTCCTGTGCAAGACTGTGAAGAGCTGACAATTTTTCTACCTCAGAGCCAAAAATTCAATGCCCATCCTTCTTGGAGTAGATGCTGACTTGTTTTGAAGTCAGCATCTTGAAGCAAAGCATTATTAATGGTCCTGTGGTGACTGGATGGTGGCCAGCAGTGCTCCTTGCGCTGCCCAGCCCTATGCCAGGGACCTCTCGTTTGACCAGAAGTGAAGTAAATCACTGCAGCTCTGAACTGCGCATTCGGAATCCTTTCCGACAATTCTCTGGTGCTCTCCCTCCCTCCCTCCCTCCCTCCCCTTTCGCAAGGTCAGTCTTTCCTGTTTGCCAGCAGCCTCGCTGCTCTCTCACAGCTCCAGAGTGCAGTGCTGCTTCCACACTGCCCGCTCTCACTGTCCTACCCTTTGGATTTGAACTCAAAGGGGGACACGGGGACCTCCTCTGCAGCTCGGAACTTCTGCCTCCCTGCCCTACTGCTGCTGCACAGCTCCTCTTCCCTTGCATTTCCATGCTCAAAGAAATGCTCAGCTCGCAGGAGGAGGCTGGGGGCTCAGCGCCGTTGCCTGAGGGGAAGGGAGGGAGAGGGGCTCTGCTGGGTGCTGGGAGAGCGGCCCCCGCGTCGGGCCGGAAGGGGTTAATGGCCAGGGCCGCGCTGATTGGCTGCGGAAAGGTGAACTGGAAACCACCGTAAACTTTTGACCCTGTGGCCGTTCTTGTGGAACGCCTTCCCCCTGCCAAGAGCCAGCGCTGCCTTCCCCCTTTTCCTGTAGCTCTGCTCTGTGATCGTGCCGTGCCGCATGCGGCCCCGCCGAGGGAGGGGGACAGCCCGGAGCCAGGGCTTGGCGTGTCCGGCTCTCGGCGGGGCTGGAGCCTGCCCCGAGGGGCAACTGTCTCCCAAACCCCATCGGCAAACAGGGAGGAGTCCGCTCTGCAACCTCCAGGATGTTTTTTGTTTGTGAAAAAAAAACCACAAACCCCCATAACACCACCCCACCACCGCCTTGATGCTGGCTCTCGCGGCTGATGGAAAGCGGGGAAGGGAGGCTGAGTCACCGCACGCTGCTGCTGCGAGCTCTGCTGCTGCAGAACGGGGTGGGTTTGAGCGATGGACGTGGTCCTCACTGAAATCTGCAGTAGAAATGTCTCTTAGTTTGTAACTCGATGTGTTAAATACATATCTCCTTCACACACACAGAGAATGACCTGAGTTGGAAGGGACCCACAAGGATCATCAAGTCCAACTCCTGTCCCTGCACAGGACACCCCAACGTTCACACTGTGTGTCTGAGGACATCTTTCAACTGCCTCTTGAATATTGTCGGCCTTGGCACCCTGACTTGTTCCCTGGGGAGCTGTTCCAGTGCTCCACCACCCTGTGGGTGAAGAATCTTTTTCTAATATCCAGCCTAACCCACCCCTGTCTCATGGGTGTTAGTCACGCTTCCAGGTAGCTTCTCATTCAAATGGCTTGTTCTCGTCCACCAGAACTGTGTTTCTGTTCTGTCTCTCCCTTAAACAAAGAAATAGATCTTTTCGATCTGGGAGAAGTCGTGGCAGCTGAACTTACTTTCAGCTTGCAAAGTATCAGAGGCCCATGCTGGCCAGCGTTATGAATTTTTATTTGGATAGGGTGACTCTAACAAATTCTGGACCTAATTAGAGTGTGTGTCACTCCCATGCTATGCGGAGTTTGTCACAGAAAATAAAAAAATATCTGTGGTCAAGAAAATTCACCTCCCCTCTGTAGCTTTGCCAACCCAGACAAATTAAAGCAGCGTGACGTTTTCAATGAAGTATGAATACGAGATTTAGTTAATCCACGTTTCTTTCCCCTTAAACGCGGCTGTCTCTTCCCTGACAAAAGAATAGCTGACGGTTACTTTGCAGCTCGGCTGCCCCCTCTCCCTCCCCCGCTCCCGGCGCAGGTACCGGCCTGCTGCTCTTCCTGGAACATTAAACGTACTGAATGTTAAGTGCCACTTAATCAGAGAGTCACTCAGCACCTTGCTCAGAGATAACATTCAAAACTCTTCCTCAACAAAGAAACTTGATTCCTGGCTACTTCAGGCTGATGTTTTCACCTCTCTAGTGGCTTGTTCTTGCAAATAGTTTCATCAGATTTATGCAGTGTGTTCATTTTCCTAATGAGAGATTAGGGTGGGGAGGAACCCTCGACTGTCGTGAATGCGATGGTTTAAAAATTCAGTTCAAGAAGCAGTTCAGTAGTTAAGAAGTGTTTAGCTTAGTAGGACAAGACTGTGGAGGTTCAGCGTGGGCTGTTCTCATTGCAGTTTTATCTGGGAGTGGAGGGAGTCTCCTTTACCATTGCCAGCAGCATCAAGGGAACAATGACTGTAATATGATTAATAGCAGATCCCCTGCCCCCTCTTGTGTGCGATTCTCCTTGCAACTGCAAAAGAAACATGCGCTTGTAATGAGGGTTGGTGGCCTCCCTGTTTGTTCCAGTCAGTGTTCCCAAGCAGCAGCTATTATATAGTTTATTTTTCTCCACTCCCTGTGATTCTTTGTTCTGTCCTCCCCGCGTCCTGCCTTCTTCTCATCTCCGCCTCATGGCAGTTTGGCTGCCGGCGCAGCGGAGCAGCCCTGAAGCTGCAAATGGTATTGCCTATCACAGTGAAATGGGATAAATGCTCTTCTAAAAGGAAGAAGAGTGAGTAACGACTCCTAGGAAATAAGAATCACTTGTGAGCTCTGTTTAAAGTATCGTTTAAATGTCTCTATCTGAAAGCCTTCTTTCTCTTGAGCAATTGCACAATTGCATCTTGGTGACGTTGGGTTCACATCTCTTTTAGAGATGGGTGATCTCTGAAAACATTGCTGCATATGGCAGCAATAGGGTCGGAATCTGGCAAAACACGGACTCTCAAGCTAAAGAAACACAAACTTCACCAGATTTACAAATCTTGTTACTTCAAAGTATTCTACTCTGGGGTAGTGTTACTGAAAACAGTTATTGAGAGCTAACTGCTGATCGTGAGAAAATCCCTGGTGTAACCTTTACTTCTAATGAAAACTGCTAGAAAGAGAGGGGTATTGGGGATACTGTCAATGCATTTTGTAACGGAAAAGCACTAAATGAGTGGTCACAAACTGAAAATAAATTACGGAATTCTATGCTGTTTTATTCTGTGTATTTATTCAGAGTAGGTTTTGAGGTTGTTTTGTTTCCTTACTTTCCTCGGGGGGAAGTGCTGGCTGCTTTGGAGCTGCTGTTTTACAATTTTCTCCTGCCCCAAGATTTCCAGACTGTGAATGAGAAAGAAAGAAGTTCATGCCAAGGTGTTTTCATCTATTCTTTCTGTTATCTAGAGTAAGCAGTTCCTATTGTCATGTTTTACTGAAGGATGGAAAGATGATTTAGAGGAAATTCTAAAATACAGCCTCTCAATTTGAAAAATTATTCTATATTCCAAAACTTGTCAATACTTCTGTTATGTGCTTCAGATTTCTACTGGCTTATTTCCCCTCAGTCATCTGCTGACCATCTAGTTGTGTATGGTGAGCTGGACTCTGGCATCTAGTGTTAAAGCTTGCCACTTCCCCCTATATTGGCTCCTAATGTCGTGCTGGCACAAACAATACTGAAAAAGAGCAGACCTGTAGTAGCTGGAACTTAGAGTTTTGTTTGCATTTAAAATGTTACCACCGTATCTCTGTCTTTTCTGCTTTAATTTCTGTTAACGTTGATGATGAAGCTTTGTATTTCCAGTCCAAGTGTTTCATTACCAGATGCAGTAAGTAGCTTTTTGCCCACTTCTTCATCAATGGGTTTGTCTTAAGGCGGTCCTGTCTGCATCCTTGTTGCAGATCTGCAGTGAAGAGTAGTTCTTTGGTCCTCTGCAACAATAATAGATTAGGTTTCTAGAATGTAAATTCCAGATTTAATGGAAATTGAAAGGCTGTATTAGATATGGAGACATATCTTTTTCTAAGAAATACATAGACCAGAGCTAGAGGTCCTCAGACATTTTCAACCAGCTTTCAGGTCCAGTTTTGCTCTAGCCTTGGAGCAGGTCTATAGCAGCGACTTCTTAATAGACACTAAAACTAAGAGCAATGTATTTATTTTCTCACCCTCTCTGCTAGCATCATAATTTTTGAAGTTCTCTTGCATGTCATCAGGATGTAGCAACATGAATAGATTAAAAAAATTATAAGCTGCCACACATGTTGATTCCTTTAAGTGTATGTGTACATCCACACAGTCGTGTTTCTCTGGCACTGGAATTCAGGAGCTCAGGAATTGATGTCCAAGAAATCTTTTTTTTCCTCTTTTAATATACAAACCAGTATGTAGAAGGCATGGGTGTTTCAGGTAGAACAAAGCGGTGTGATCACAGCAAAGCAAACCTCCTGCTGTGAGCTGTGTTTTGTCTCCTGTGCTTTCTTGGAAAATGTGGTAAATACAGGGGTTGTTGCTATAGCCCAAAGGACTTATGCATTTATAATCTCTGTAGGTTGCATTATCTGTACAGCTGTTGCTCATTAATGTGCCCTAATAGCCAGGTTGTTCGAAGCTTCTGTTGTAGGCTGGAATCTGCTCTGTCTTTCAGGCCACAGGGACAACAGATAGTAGCGTTTCTTACTGATTCTGCTGAAGTAGCAGACCAGGTTATTTTCTCTGCAGTCTTTTATAAGAGTTTGCTCTATTTCCAGCACAGTTTAAGACTGCTTGTAGGTTAGTTGTTTGGGTGGGGGTATTGGGAATGGACATAGAACACGACAGAACTTCTCAAAGAAGTTCCATGTGTTAATACAGAGCCTTCTCTACCGTTCACATTCAGCTTTTTTGTGTGTGTTCTGTAAAGCTCCTCCTATCCTATTTTGTCGTTAGCTCTGATTTCTCTAAACTCTCCTTATGTTGTTTATTAAGAATATACTACTTTTCCTTTAGGATGATAATCAGTGTAACCCATCTGGCTATTTCTCAGAGTGGTACATAAATTTTAAATAGTAGAGAGACTGCATCCCTGGACAGACAGAGGAAGGAAAACAGAAGAACTCGTTCATTTGTGGTATGTGGTCCTCCTTACAGTAGCCTGCTGAAGTCTGAACCTGGAAGGCTAAGACAACAAAAGGGATCAACTTTACAGTTTGGGAATTTGAAATTTCTTCACGATGTATCGCTGCATCGTGCCCCATTGTTCAATATCTCCAATCAGATGGCAGTAGAAATGCTTTCTTTTCTTCAAGATAAGCAAGTTAAAAGTACAATACAATAATCCTTATAATAATCATAATAATACTGTAATCCGTGCAGCAGACAGTTTTAGTTCTCGAGATACAAATAGGGAATGTTCTGGTAAACCAAGGATCTGACAAATATAGATAGATTCAAAGCAAAAATTACATGCCAGCAAAAATGGTATGTATTTTATCTTGCTGACTCCATGTGCTATTGTAGTCTTTTGGTAATGCTGCTGTGAAAACAGAGGATCAATATTTTTCATTTTGAATGTTACTACTTAAATATGTTCTTATTTCTAGTACTGGAACAGGCAGCTGTAAACATTCTTTCATAAATAACCCTCAGAGCTGCGAGGTGATAGAGAACAGGAAAATTAGTGATGCCTATCTAAATTTATTTCAAATACTAAGCTTTGTCTGTCCTAGGGAGGGGAAAAAGGCTGTGGGTACTGAACAGCCACAATTACAGAAAGTTTGTTTTATTTGAGTGAAGAACTTCTTACATCTTGCAGAAGGAGAAATAATGTTCTTCTTTATTCAATACCTATTTAATGTAATTATAAACTGAGGGGGCAAAACTGAATTATCCTGGCCATGCAAATGGGGAAGGAAGGGGAATTGCAAGCTCTGTGATGGTCACAGTATCCCTTTAAATTGATCTGTGACTGTTGTTCATAAAAAAAAATACCTGTGTAGACAGCGACATTTCTGATAATATTAATTTCAAGAATTTTGAATTAATACTTTAATATATATTGATAATTTTAATTATGCTGCTTTTTCCCTTTTCCAGCTTCTTGTACAGAATATTCATTAGGCGATTAGTTATTTCAAAAGCTGTCATTCTCCTTTTTTCCCTCACAATACAGCTAAAGAAGGAAAAGCAGTTCTGTCTCTTTGTTTTAGATTTCTTTTGTTATTTTCACCTTGCTTCTCTAACATCTATGTAATGTTGTCCTCTTGGGTCCTGTGTCAACAATGCTTGCATGTTGTTGTGACAGGATTAGAATTGAGAATTTCAATCAGAGGAATCCTATTTTGAAATATCCTGAAGTTGAAAATGAAGAAAATTAGGATCGGTATCAAGCTTGCTGCTAGAGGCAGAAGGGAACATTTGGAGAAGGAATAAATGTTTGAGTTTTTCAGAAGCTGAATAGAAGAGCATGATACGTAAGAACAGACTGGAGTCTTGTTTGTTTTATGCAGAGGACAATGGAGTCATCCTGTTAAATGAAAAGCAAAACCATTTAAAATTGTTTAAAAAATCATTTTTACAGTTAGCAGGCATGTGATACCACGCAAGTTATTAGTATACTAAAAAGCATTTTGTATTTTTTAGTAGGAGAATATATATAGTTATAGGTAGTAGATTTTATATTGATGGGAGTATTTTGTGGTGTATACTAGTTTCATACTGATTCCTGGAAGCGAAACCTCCCTTTGATTGATTCTCTGTTTTTCACTACTGAATAAAGTGAGGCTTCGATATGATATGGCATGGTGAATTCTGTGTTTCAGTGGCAAACAGGTATTGATAACAAACACCTTATTGCCACAACTGGTATCTTTATTTGAAGGAAATAACCCTTCTGTATTGCTTTTTTATTATTTTATGGTTACATAATATAAACGTTAATTGTGTCTTTTCAGGAATGCAGAAGACATTTCTGCATTCTAAGTTGTAATTCTCTTTGTTTGCTTTTATAGTCTGTCAGCAAGATTAACGCTGTTTAATGGCAGTGTTTTACTTAGTACAGTATTCATGCTGTCTTTAGAGTGTTCAGTTAACGCTTTCATGACTTTTCAGAGAAACTCTGAAGGCTGCTGGTCATTCATTGGCTCAAAAAGTTAGGAAAATGTTGACTTGCTTAGCTGTAAAAGCAAAACTAGCTTTTGGTTTTAGGAAATACAACTCAGCATGTTTTTGAAGTACAATCATTAAAACCCCAGCCTTTTTAAAAGGTGTTTTAGAGGTTTTTTTTTTTCACTCCTGTAAACTAACAGACCTAAGACAATTTTTAGTAGTGTCTTAGCATCTCTAATGAGAAACTGAAGAACTTCTGCTCTGCTTCAACAGTGTGACAGTTATTTGTCAATCCTGAACCACTGCAGTTTGCAGAATGATATTTTAATATACCAGTTTCATTTTGCTTAAAATGCTCCCCTGTCAGTGTGACAGCACAGTGGGTAACACCGAGCAGTTTGCCAGTTAGTGGGGCAGCAATGGCAGGGCAGGAAGGGGTTGCCTCTTCACTTGCCCAAAGATAGTAAGAAATCCCCACTCATCATCCAGAGTTCTGCAAAGCTCCTTGAATTTTAAAGCCAGGAAAAACACTTAAAGCAGTAAAAATAACTGTTTGGTGTGTACTGCAGAATTGCAGGATTAGTGGCTCTTTTGTAATCCAAGGCAGTTCACAGATAACTGCAGTTAACTCTTGCCTGACAGATGGATGAAGTTTACCTCTCATCCCATCTAAACTTCACTTTGGTTTTAAGAGTGACGGATTTCACTTTAGAACAAATGAAATTATTTAGCAATCTTCCTGGAAGTTATGAGGACAGGAGGAAATATATCATTTAAAGACTAAGAGAATTTTTAGACTTTTTCAATGAAGTATTGTACATCTTCTGTATGTAATGCTTTAAAACTTAAGACTTAACTGGTTGTGACTAACTTGAATGAACTGTTTTCTGTTTCACAGGGTATTTTCCCTGGTCAGTAGCAAGTACACTGTGGTCTTTAATTCCACGGTTTTTGTCATTGTTAGTGCCTCTTCTTTCCTTATTTATGTGTCTGTCATGCTGATATGGGATAAATTCACCAATCTGTCTCATTGAAGGCACCTATTTTCAAATGTCAATATGAGGATTATAGCATTAAGGAGTATGTGATGTTAGACGTTTATTTTGAAACGGAACATATAAATCTTACTCTTCAGAACTAAACATCTTCTTGATGGTTTTAATAGGCAACTTATTTTAGGTTGCAGATTTTTCATTAGATTTTCTGCCTTGATTGTTCCACTCTAATTTCACTTCACCAACATTGGTTACAGAGCAGATGCAATCAATGCTGGAAATTAGTTGTGCAAGGGGACTTTTTTATATTTTGTGTTCTTTCTGATGCCATAAAAGATCTGAAGAGCTTTGTATTCTGCTGAAACTTGATAGTTTGCTCCAATTAGTGCTTATATTCACTTTTGCAGGTAAAGCATGTTATTTTGATCTTTACGTTGCTACAAATAGTGCAGTTGTTGTAGTAACTCCAGTAGTTACATTGCCACTGCTTTCAGCAGTTATTGTTCTGTTTTTGCAACACTGGTGTTCAATGTCGTTGATTAAAGCTCATTTAGATCAGTTATCATAACTATAAATAAATATTGGACAGTTAGTGTGCAAAAAGTATCTTTTTAAAATTAAAATACTGAACATTGCAGGCTTAGACTGACATTCTTAGCAAATATCAAGTAGACCAGAATAACAATTTTAAATAGGAGTTTCTCCAATTCGGACACCAGGTTTAACATAGATCTTAGTATTAGAACATTCTTAGAAGATGTCTGTTGAGCAAACAGATATATTTTACCTGTTTTTCTTGGCTCTGTGTACAGTGCATGCTTGTATTTCTAAATAACATAGAAAAGAGTTCTAGATAAAATTTAGATTTCTCATAGGACACATTTACTGTATCTTTCTATTAGATGTTAATAAAAATATTCAGGTAATTTTTTTTATCTCCTCATGAAGATAAAATTTTGAGAGATTTTACTTTCATTTGTACGGGAGGGAACTGGTGGTAGAATTCTCATTGAAACAGAAAGAGATTTAGACCAGCGCTAAGTGCTTTGAAAATCCCAGAAGAAGTAGATTACATTTCAATGGATCAAAATACTTATTACTTAAACACAGAGAGAGAAAGATATTGATATGACACGGGTATTTCACAGTCTTTCAACACTCTGAGCTTTTAACCTGCTCAAGAAAACTAGCTTATACCTTTAATAAAAATTCATGAAAGACTGTCATAGTGCTTCAGACTTGGCTGTGGAAGAAGAAACCTGCTTGTTAACATGGAAATCACAGGGAAATTTTTAAAGTATGTTTCACTGTTTGGCATGATGATGGTAGCATAATAATTTTTCATATACACAGAATGATAAATCATATGTGGTTTCAAATGGGGGAGCTGAGGAATGAACTGCTTTTGAGTGGACGACTCTAAAGCAAGTAGTTAGGGATGACTGATGTATTTGTATCACATTAAAAAATAACATTTCTTAATGGAAAGTTCTGCCAGTCTGTTCCCTACCCCACCCTTTTGTTGTGCTCCAAGACTTTGCTCAGTTTGTTGTGCTAATTCTGCAAGGTAAAATTAGAATTTTATAATGAGTGATTTACTACAGAGAAAGTGTTGTTCAAGTAAACTTGGACTGTTAAAAATACAGAACTGGTAGTGGATACAAGAAGAACTGTTTTTCAGGTTCTTTTGCTTTGTTTTTTGAATGTGTCCATTTTGGTAGAATGTGTCTATTATATGTAACTTCACCCAAGATTTCCTACACTTTGTGTAACAGTACCCTGCTTTGGAAGTTAAAATTTGAAAACACTAAACTTTTGACCTTGGTTAGATGTTGCCATGTATAATGCATTAAATTCAGCTGGTGAAGTGAAAATTACATTTTTCTGGGCTCTAACTTGTGGAAAAAAATAGTGTGTATTGGGCTTCGATGCCTGACAGCTGACATTTATCAAGAGTAACATGAGCTTTACTCATTCTCACATTTTTAAACAGCTTTCAAAGCTTTACATGTATACACATGTTCAGCATATGTCTTGCAGCTTTGAACATTTTGTTCTAAAGATGTTAACTCTCATTAAGATGAGAATCCAGACTATAAACCCATAATGATTTTCGTTTATCAAATTTAGTCACAATGGTAACATTTTGTAAACTGGCACTATAATGTCAAACAGTAAGAGTAATGTTTAAATCTTAAAAATACTTTTCCCCTATTAAATGTTTTAGTGAACTTTAGATCAGACTTTCAGTACACAGGGTAGTTTTGAATGTATGATCCTCTTCCAGAAGCATACATTTTCTGGAAATAATGAAATTAAATAGAGTGAAAATGCTATTTCTTATTAGAATATAAGTGATGAAGCTTCTTTTTAAAAAAGAAAAAAAAAAGACAATGCATTTTCTTGTGATGAACAAATTGTTTGTAGCCATTATGATCTCTCAGTAAATAGTTTGTGTGCATTGACCAAATAATGAAAAACTTGTTCTACTTGCTTGAAGTGCTGTAAAGAATTACGTGATTGTCTTGAAATGTTCAAAACTCTGTAGGTAATTATCCTTGCATAATCATCCTCTTAAAGTGAAAATTGAAGAAGTGATTCTTTTAATATTTGACAAATTTTCTGCGAGTCTACATAGTTTGCTGCTCTATTTTTAGACTCTTAGTTTCCTGTTACTTTAGTAACTCAGTGTAGTGCGAAACAGCTCCCACTGGTCTGGTGCCAGGTAACTTGAAACTGTAGGTGACTCCTAGAGAGAAAGGGGATGAGTATGATTGTGATCGGCATCGTTTTAGTTGCTGATCAATGGTGTGAGGTACATTTCTTTCTCCTTATTGATGTTCTTGCTAAATACTTCATAGTAACGTATCTAACATTAATAGCAAATACCTTTAGTTTGTCACTTTTGCATAGAAGGAATTTCAGATGACCTAAGAAATAATTTTCTTCTTCTTTAAATAATATCCAAATTGCTAAAGTCAAAGAATAAACTGAGGTCTGAAGCCAGTCTGGAATTCAGGCTTTGCTGGACCAGTTTCACAGTTATAACACACATATTGCCAAAGTGAGACTGATGGAGGGGCAAGCACATAAAGATCTTGAAAGTGAGAAGATTTATTTCTGAGTTAGATTTTGGCATGCTATCTTAATTTTATACAAGCTTAAATACATGGTTAGGTATATGTTGGAGGGGAGCATATTTCTCCTTGTAAAATTTTTGTTGCTTTATTTGTTCTTTTCCTTGTGAAGTACCTGTAGGCATTTTTATATAAAACTGTGGATTCTAAGAATGGTTAATATTTTGTTTTAAAAAGCATTTTGTAATGATAAAAATAGATGAGTAGCTTAATTTTTATCAGTGCTGGTCATTGATACTGAATAACAAATTATAGTAGGGAGTATGGTGAAATGAGCGTGCTGTAATGCAATCCATTTTTGTTCTGTAATGTTGCTGCAGTGAATATGTACAAAACATTTTACTATTGTAAATGAGTGAAAGTCTTAAAAGTATTTACAGCAGTATCTGCAGTATATTCCTTTGAGGGTTACTTGGTTAATCTTAGATGGCTTTTCCACTCTCGGATATTTCAGATACGTGTTCATTCACTTACAGTCAGTCTGGAAGAGGAAGGAGGTGATTAGTGCACAGGTTGTTTTTGAATACATTGGCCAGGCTGTATTATTCCTAGTTAAGGAACTTGTATCCCTGTTGCACAAATATTTGAGTTTACCTACATGGTGAAATACAGCAGTGTTACTATGCTATTATTTTTAGGCTATTATCATTATAGTGTCTGAACATTCCTGTCTGGAAATTTGCTCTAAATAATTTATAGGATACTAGGGTGTTGGAAGTGCAGTTAGTTTGTTCCGAGGTAGGTGTAATGTAGAGATGGTGTTTTATGGGTATAATAGTGCTAGTAAGTTTTCCATGTAAACAAGCCTGTAGTTATGAGTTTTACACATCCTTTCTATGCATGGTTTCATGCAATGATCAAGTGCTTCTTTGTTCATTCTCTAAAATACTTTTTTTTTCTAGGTTCATTTGATTGGTTTTGTTTGTTCATGACCTAAATAATAGTAATGTATTTTTTCTTTAAGCCATTTTGACAATTAGAACTCACAGATAATGTTGCAGTTTTTTATATTTTTCATACTAAAATATTTCTGTTAATATAGGAAGAAAATCACCATTGGTTTCTTTCATGTTTGTATGTCTCTGTTGCAGGCTGCAGTATTGCCAGGTTGTTTTTCAAAACTCATTATATTTGCTCTTTCTCAAGCCCCAACTGTGATAGAGACACAAGTAGTAAAGCATCTCGTTTTTCATTTAAAAAGAAAAACAAATTCCATTCCTCCAGCACTGTAAAAGAAAATTTGAAAATATTGACAATTTACCTTGAAGTCTTAACTGAAGAAAATGGAGGAGCAAGAAGCTTACATCTATAAGCCACCGTTTTTAAAAAAGAGGGAGAGAAACGTGAATTTTAGTTACACATAGTTGTAAAGGGGAAATAAAACAAAACAAAACCCCCATGTTGCACAGTTCAGGGTTTCACTAAACTCTCTTCAGTCCTCCTCCTTCATTGACCTCTGGCTCAGAAATAGTTGAAGCTTTGACTTTTAGAAGATACATAAGTTCAGAATGATAGTGCCATGTTTATCCCACTAGTTTTTCTTAGGCTTAATATATTACTGTGGAAGCTTCCTGGTAAAGCTCTGTCAACAAACCTTAGGAAAATCACATTTCATACAGGCAAAGGAATCTCTATACAAGTTCCCTGAGTAAAACAGGTTGTATGGGTAAATAGATTTTTGCTGCTGCACTAAAGCAATTCAAAACTTTTTTTTTTTAAAAAAGTCTTCTTACAGGTTTTAACAAATGTAAAGTGACAAAAATATTAGATCAGTCTGAGGATCATAGAGGTCACATGATACTTTTTTCCTCAAATAAGCTTTCCCCATTCAGAAGTAATGCCACGTGCGTTGTTTCTCTGCAGACTGTTTGTGTGCTCAGCACTGTTACTCTTTAGGATAGCTTCTACCATCTTACTGTGGATGGAAGTCAGTTAAGGCGTGCCACATTCACTGGTCCTTAGCTCCTGAGATCCCTCTAGCTTCCTTGGTGGCAGCAGGAGCTGTGCTGGATGCGTGCCAACCCTCTGATGCAGCCCCCGTTTGTACTGGCAGGTTGTGCGGCCTGGTCAGCAGCTCTGAAGATTCGCATTTGAACCCCTTCTCGGATGAAGGGTGTCCTAGTGACTGATTAACACACACTTCATGTGTCTGTTTGGTTTAATTCTTCCTCTAATTCTTTAAAACCATTTCACTTCTCTAACCAGTTTGCTACAATGAGATGTTGGAAGTGGGAATCTCTCCAGTATCTTCAGAATTGAAGACCAACACAAAGAGATTTTGAGAGCTGTGTCTTTATCCTCTGTGAGTGCCCATTTTATACCTTTGCTATGAAGAGGTCCACTGTCTCCCTGGCTGACTTCCTGCTTCTGATGTGTTGTTTAAATATCTTTTTATTATCAGTTGGAGTTCGGTGCAAGGCACTCCCCTCATTCTTTTTTTAGTCCTGTGTTTCCTGTTTACATTCAATTTAACATGTTCAATGGGTGTTTCAGTTCTTCCCATGTAGATGAGTTTTCCACTTTTTAAATGCTCACCTCTTCCCTGTGTTATCCCCCTTAACTTTGTAATGGAGCCATATAGGTATTTTTTGATGTTTTTATTCTCTGCTCCCAAAGCTGTGTAGGTGTAACAGCTATCATCCAGAATTCACAGAGAACCAGCATCGTTTTTGTCTCGCTCCCTCTCACTGTTGTCACCACGGTACAGTCATACAGTGTCAGCGTAATCACTTTTCCATCTTGAGGGCTGGTGGAGGTGTGTGGTGATGTCCTTATATATCACTAGAGATTTGTGAATTAATATTCCTCCCTGCTCCTACACTGCATATTGTTTTTTCTAAGTACAACTAACTTCATAGGAGATGTTTGAGAATATCTTTGATTTGTGTGCACAAACATTAGCCGGTGAATGTGCTGATGTCCTTTTTTTCCCCCCATTAAGACTATTTAAGATATTTGGGTTTAATACTTTGAACTTGAGCTGCAAATGATGTGAAGAAATAAATACAATATTGTAATGTGCTGGAAACTTTAGAACGTATGTGTCATGCAGCCTGTGTGTCTTTGTTTAATGTGGAAAAGTGTTTTGGCAGAGTTCTTTGTGGTTTTGAAAATGAAATCTTCACTCAGTTGATATAGTGTAACTCAAGACTGCTAAGTTTTAAATAGCTAGGAGTTTGTAGTGATTGTAATACTCAGTCTTTTTAGTGTGCTAATGCGTATTTCTAATAAAAAAGTCACATTAAAAATGAAGCTTAAGATTTGAAAGGCCTGTTTGAACTTGCAGTAGATGTATTCAAAGCCGATTAATTCAATTTAAAGTAGTACTCCTGTTGGTCTGATAACGATCCCTTAAATACTATGTCAGATTTGGAATTAAATTTAGAAAGTCTTCTGTGTTTTAATCTATGAACATCTGGTGAGTTCTGCTAAGAATTTGGTCTTTGTTTTCTGCTGTCTTTACTTCAGTATTTCTCTCAGGTTCTGGTCTGCTTTCTCTGATAGCCAGGCAATAATGCTTGTTGAGGTTCATAGAAATGCGAGGCTTTATTTGTTCTGTGTATTTGCCCTTTTGTTTGATGGCTTTTATAAAACGTGTCCATCATACCTAGCCAGTTACTTTTGCTTCCCCTTCTCCTGCGAAGACTCTTGTTTTCTTTTCCTATTTCTGTGTTTGAATCTGTTTCGTGACTTCTGTCTGATTCTTCAGAAAACTGGATTCTGCTAAGAAATCCAGCAAGAAATACAAATAATTTAGTTGTGGCACAATAATGCTTCCTAACTGCATTTTACAGAATTATTCACATCTTGATGCTACAAACAAGAAAGGCTTGCTGGCCTTCCTCCCCCCAGCCTCCCCTATAGCTGTATAAGGCGCCTATTGTCTCTGTTCCTATTGAGATGTCACAGATGTGTAGCTCCTCTGGGCTCTTTTCTCTCTTGTGGCTCTAATGACCGCTACTCCTTTGATTTCTTTCTCAGGCAAATTGGCATAGGCTGTACAAAAAGAAATTTAGGTCACAATCTCGAAATTATTCTTGAGTAAGAGGAAGCTTTAGCTGACTGTATATTTATGTAAACGAGAAATTAGGGCAAAATATGGCAATTTTAGTTTAATCCAATAGATATTGTTTTGTAATCTCAGTGATCAATGGCTTAAAAATATTACCAAAGGAGTATGCGGTTTTATTGTGAAATACAAGTGTGCAAATCAAAGTATTTTAAAGCTATATTGATGATTTTTTTCCTAGGGACTAAAAGCAGGTGTGTTCACCTGTGCTGTTAAAAACTAATAACTAATTTTAAATGAATATTTTATTTATATGTATATTAATTTCAAAATGAGTATAGATATGCCTGTTCTATTTTGAGATTAGCTATCCTCAATACAGGATTGCCTGTCTGTCAGGACAGTGAGTTTGGGGTTCAGCTCTAAGCAGGGCTGTAGCTTTCTTTGAAGTACTTGGAACCCCACGTCAGTTTTGCCTTTTGGCTCCCTATGCTGAGGTGTCGTGGTAGGCAGTTTGTATTTGCTCATGGACCATATTAGTTGCACAGATATGCAGATGGTTGTTGAGCGGGCAGTAGCAGTGGTCTTGTATTCATTGAGAACGATTTTTCTGCAAGCAAACAAATTCCTTTTTTTGCATGCTCCTCAGATATCCTAGTCATGTAGAAAAACAAGCGTTTGCAGAGACAGGAAACTGCTTTGTGCTTTGCATTACATATCTGAACTGTCTCATACCAACATCCTTTTAAGGTTGGCTACTTTATTTTCCAGTTAAACTAGTGTTGTGTTTAAGCTATGTGAGCAGGTTGCACTCTTCATCACTTCTGTAGGCTAAGTTTTGTCTGTTGTCTAGTCCTATTTTTTAAGTTAAGAGCAGTCAAATGGTAAAAAATCCACAGGTACAGCACCTTTCCTAGCTGTTTTACAGGATGCTGTGATTAAATCTGAACATGTTACCTGAGTTATTTAAGCTGATTCTCATTATTGTTTTGTCTTTGTTGTTGTTTTGTTACAACAGAATACTGTTCCCTCCAGTATCTGTGCCCTTGAAAGTGTTGTGTATTTTGGCTGGCTGTGCATTCCTGACAGCAGGCATGCATTTTTTAGGAGGGTAATTAATGCTCCTGTCCAGTACAAGAGGCATGGTGGTGTGGGATGGTACCTTTTGTAGAATCATCTTTGAGTATTTAGGGAGAGGGACAGAAACTGCTTTGAGCATGTTTTCAATGGCTTGTGTCCCATCTTATCTGCTGTGGACCCAGGGCACCACTGGCAAGTCTTATTTATCTGTGTTAATTTGCTTCCATGTAACTCTGCTACTAATACCAAAATCTGTCCTTCAAGCATCATAAGGACTGGAACTAGAATATTTAATTAAGCATTTTATTGTGGTGTTTTTCTGTGGAAGTCTACAGAAACTGGAGTTTTCCAAGGTTAATACCAGAAACTAATTGTTAATTGTGTAACAATTCTTATAAATGCAGAACAAAAGATTATTGTCTAGACATTGACATAAACGATTCTTGAAACTACAGCACTGGATTGCATACTTTGTAGACCTAATTTTGTGTTGTTCATAGAAGTGAAAGATTTGCTTTTTAGTAATTGAAATCAAAGAGGCTCTTTCTGTTGATGGCCGGGACATTCCAGTAAATTTTGAACTTGATCTGATATATTTAATGTTCAAGCATTTTCACTCTGTGTTTTCACTCTATGTAAGAACTTGCCTCATTTGGCTGAAAATGGGTTTTTTTGTATCATCCACCCAACAAAAGTTTAGCTTTGTTAGAAGTTCGCAGTATCTGTCAGACTCAATAAGATCAGAGAAACAATTATATTTTACTATTCTCCAGTACAAATACAAGAATCAGGACTGTTCTTTTCAATGATTTGTGGTTTGCAGTTGATGATAAACTTCTGTGCTGCTTAATGATATGCCATTATTCAAGTGCTAGGAAATGGCAAATGAAGTGAACCGACTGATAGGCAATGGGTGGTGGGATGATGAATGGCAGTGCTGTCTAAGGCACATGAGCATCAACTAGATCACACCTGATCTCCCAACATGAACAGTTGCTCGAAGTAGAACAAGGGAAACAAAACTAGAATTAAATCATTGCAAAAATTCTAGATTGCATATAGATTTTAACTGAGAGATTTTCTTTTTAAATATGCAAATATAAAAAGAATAGCATGATTTTTTTTTCAGCTCTGAAATTCTAATTAGAAAATAATTTTGCTTGGCAACGCGACACTTGGAAGTATTTCCTTCTTCAAATAAGCAGTTTTCTTAAAGGCAGTCTCCATACCTACTGAATTGATGAATACTTTTATTTCATATACAAGATTCAAAGACTAAATTGGAAATACTGGGGGTGAACATCTATTGCTAATAATAGATGTAGAAAATGCAAGAGTCATCTGTTTTGAATACTTTTCTGAGTATAACTTGCAGAAGTTCAAAAGCTGGCATTAAGCTTGGCACTTCTTGATAGAGATCACATGTCAGAAACTGATAGTGTGTACAGTAAATGTTTCATTCTGTCAAAACCAGTCATTTTTCCCTTTTGTCGGAAGGCATTTTGGTATTGTTAGAGATTTTGATCCAAATATAAAATGACTTCTGTCTCTAAATTTAAACCTGCGATAGACAGGCTTTTACAAGGAAATAGCTGGTATTTTGCCCAATTTTTAACTGTTGCTTTAGAAAGCTCTGATTTTGGACTGTTCTTATTCTAAACACGTTATACAGAAAACTGTGTTGTCTGTGAAATATGTAAGATTTTGGCATGATAGAGTGTGATTCAATTATAACAACGCCGTAGCACTAAATGAGTTAATGCTAATTGTAATACTATAGTCGTGTTTAAGTTATCTCTCTAGAAATCCAGCAAGCAGTCTGTATTCTACCCTGCACTGGTAGGGTAGAATGGCAGAACAGAAAAATTGCATGTGTATAATGTATAAAAATGTATGTGAGCCCCTTCAGACTCTTAGGAAGGAGAATGGAGTTGCTGATGACACATTCAGAGCTTCAGGAAAGGGAATGGACTTGTTGATGGCTTGAAGAGGGAGGTGTGTTTAGTGACACAAACACAGTTTAATTGATAACATTTCCTGTTTTCACCAAGAGTGGGGTAAGTACTCTCTGCTTTGGAGTGTCAGATAATGAAAGACTACCTCAAAGAAAATGGTACTTGTTGCTACTGAAACTTGCAGATTGAATTCTTATTATATTGAAACTGTGTTTGGGAAATTGTTTCCTCCCTTGTAAGGGAAAACTAATTCCTTAGTCATTGTTAAATTAAAATAAGAGCTCTCTTATCTTTATCAGAACTGTATGAAAGTGTCTCAGTCACTCTGTTTTCTTATAAGAGCAACTGTATTCTGTAAGAAAAAACACCACATGTTTATGTGTAATTTTCTTCCCATAAAATATAGTTCTCCCAATTTTAGAAGTTACACCTTTAATTGTACCTAATATCTACTAGTAGTTATCACTTTGTGTTTGCATTTGAGATGATTGTTACGTTTCTGGCAATCATCCACTTACATTGGACTTTTTCTTTATAATAGCAGTGATTAAAGTTGGTATTGAAAGGGTGATCACATTGCTGGAATGTGTAATGGTCGAAAGTGTGTAAGAATTGAAGTCATAGATAAGGCATGAAACAAGCTTTCATTAGGAAAGTTAATATATCTGCTTAAAACCAAAACATAAACAGTTAGAAGTGATTAAAAATAAATTATATTTTCAGATTTATATGGTCAAACTGATTGTTTCATGTTCGAAGGCTTCGATGTCCTTTTCTAATTTAGACAGATTTTGTACTTTGTACTAAACTTTAATTAATTGACGATTACATAATTCCGTTTTAACAAAATATGTTAATTAATTCAAACAATTCCTAATTAAGCTGATATTGTAATATGTAGAGATACCTTATATAGCTTGCATTCTCCTTACTGATTCATGAATTATGTCGTGTCAAGTGGCATGGGGTCACTTATGAATTTAGATGTGTAGAGCTGGAAAGTGACTCTTAAATACTGTTTGTTGTGTTGGCATTCTCTGTGAGCTCTGGCAAGGTGTTTTATTGTGTAAATGGAATACTTCTAATATAAATGTCCCATTTTTTTAATTTTATTGCTGTTAGTAATAGTAGAGAGGTTTGTGCACTGCTCAGTACAGTCTCTTTTCATGGTACCTGCTGTTTTTGGCAAGGACGATAGGAAGAAGGGTTTTCTACTTTTAGAACTTCATTGAATATTCATATGAAACCTAAGTAGACCGTATGTATTTCAGTCAGCTACTGACTTGCCTGAGTTTCTGCTGCTGTTAAAGTGTCTGGATGTATAGAAAAGATTCTTTTTTTTTCTATATATATTTATTGAATTTTTAATTATTTTTTAGAATAAGCTTTTGCTGACTCTTATTGGGGACAAGTCTGTAAGGACTTACCTGTGTTACCATTCTAAATGTATTCTAAGAACACTTGGCTGATGCCATCAGCTGTATTGAAAGGCCAAATTACCTCTTCCAGTACAGTAGCTTTAAAATCGGGCAAGATTAAAGGCCACTGTCTATATTTTTTGATCTGCTGTCTCTGAGCATACCAGTTCTTGTTGCCAGGGTCATGCTCTGTGGGGTTGTGTGGCGCCCCATTGCCTTTTATTTACAGGAGCTGTATCCTGACAAACTTATCTAGCCAAATAATTTTGATACCTTTTTGGAGCTGGATTATGGGGGCAGCATTTGTTCTGAGTGTAAAACGTGACTCACCTCTCTCTGGACCTGATGAGATACAGTAAGCACAGCACCCCAGTTCTTTGTGCAGAAGCCGTCAGATAAGACATATTCACAGGTGTTCATCAGTGTGTGGTGAAGGCAGAAGGATGAAGAGTGGTCTCTCTTATAACAGTGAGTTTGTTGGAGCCCCTCTTTTCTCTATCATATATTTCATTCATTCTAACAGGGTCCTGTGTCTATTGCTGTGACCAGCAACCAGGGACATATAGGAAACACATTAACAAGTAATGACATTCCAAAAATAGAGCGCACACATTATTTATCAGAGAAACAGGAGAAGCACTCTGAGTGTGTTCCACCTCTGTCCATCCTTTAACTGAAAGCGTGCTGTCATTTTAATACATGCAAAGTGAGCAAGGCTCAAGTTAATTGTCATATCTGAAAAATAGCCCAGGAGTGCATAGTGCTTACTAAACACTGCAGTGGAATTGGTAAATGAAACCTGACAAGGCCTGAAGAATTATAGTCTCCCTAAGAAGGAATGTATAATATAAAAAGGATGTGTGCTGAGTTAAGATTATTTAGCATGTTGCAACAAGGTGTGCTTCACTGGCTATCGGATTATAGATGGCACCTTTTTTAAAAACATCCTGACAGCCCTGATTCAGTGAAGGCTCTGTCTGAGTCAGTTGTTTATTATCTGGTAAATGACCTTTTTGGTTGAGGGGGTGGAGAAAACGAAGTGTGGAAAATGATCAAATGCCTATGGTTTGGAATAGTATTTTATTATTCATTGTACTGAGGGAAGTGCTAGATTAGAATAACAATCTATCAGTACAATTAAGAATACAATTTACTGATTGATTCCTAATATAAGTGTATCTGCTTTAATCTTAAAAGATAGTTGAGACTTTTTAGTACAAAGTAGTTAGAGTACACCAAAACCTCTTTATTAACTCGGTGTACTTGAGTCTCCTTATCTGTTTCAGTAGTTTGGTACTTTTAGATTCATAAAGCTGTAGTAAATTTCAGTGGCATTTAATTTTTGTCTGCTATGTTTTTCTCCTTCCCCAGAGGTTTAAATATCTGATGGTTTTATGTACTGTAGTGTGAAGTGTAGTATACTGTATTTAATTTCTTTTTTAAACAGACACATTATCTCTAAAATGTTTAAGGAAGATTACAAATACAATCCTTTTTATGTCTACTTTAAAAAAATAATCGTGTTTACCATATTTGGTACATTTGACTATGAATATATATTTATATATAAAGAATATTTTTAACCTTATAAACAGTGTAGCTTGAGCTCTCTGTCACATTGTTGTTGCCTGTGCCACAGGCAACAATATGGCTTTTCACTTAGCTATCCCATCCAACACTAATGCAATCTTTTTTCTTTTATGAGTTTTAAAAATTGGATTGAAAACTGGACCACATGCACACTTCAGTTTGGTAACCAGGCTACCTTGGAAGCCTGGTTTCTATGTGGTGTACACTGGGTATCTCTGTGGCTCATCCTGGAAGCGGGGAAATCAGTTGAAGGTCGCTGTGTTGAGCTGGTTGAGATCAAAACATGCCGAGCGATGTTTCTGTGTGGGCACTCTTGTTTTTTGGTGGAGCAGTTTCTCGACAGGAAATAGTACACTTGTGTGTTGCAAGTGGTGCTGGTGTGGGGAGAGCTGATGGGGAAGATGGCTGCACAGCCCCAAATGCCAGTTTTTAGAAGAATACTGCCTCTGAGATTGGGAATTGCTTAGTACAGGACTGTGCTTTGATACAGGCACTCTAATAACCTGGACTAACGCGTGTGAGGCAGAACAGAAAACGATGTTGAAGTAAAATAGTTTTGTATTTAAAAAGTTAAGAAGTTGACTGCTGCCTCTGTTCTCAGAAAAGGAAGCATGCAGGTTTAGAGCAGGGAAACCAGAATTGAATGATCAGCTTTTGATATGAAAATTTGGGCATTCATTAGCAAGAAAAGACCAAGTATTATTGAAATGGAGAGGTGTGCTTTATTTTTTCATTTAAATAATATAGATGAGAACAATGTAATGATTTATTAGATTATAGAATTTTAATATCCTGTTTGATTTATAGTGGTAGTAATGAGATGTAATTTACTTCTGATATTTGGCTAAATATAAAGTGCATATTTGTTGTTAACTTTTTGTTTGTTTGTTTACTGCATAGGGGTTTCATCCTGTTTCAGGTTGTTTTAATTTCATCCTGATCTGTACAGCAGAATATAGATTATCTGTCTAGGTTGCCCTGCCAGGTGACAGTTCTCGTAGGATGGTCCTTTGCAGTGCTTGGCTGGACCAAATTAGTGCAAACACTACTCTAAATGCTTTTCTAAGCCTTCCAGGGCTTTCGGATTATTCAGAAGATTATTTTTTAGTTACTTTACTGCAGTACTTCTTTGAGAAGTTGTATTCCATCTGCTGTTTGAACAGCTCAGATATTGACGTACATGGAATGAGTATTTACTTGAGAGGAATGTAAAGGGAATGTTCTAAAACTGATTTAAATAGTGTTAATATTTTGATGTGATTTTCAACTTAATATATTTTCGGGTTCTTCTCTTTTCCCTTGCATTTCCAGTCATACAGAATCTTTTTGATACTTGTGGGTATTGAATCTCCCAACTTAAAGTGATTTTGTGCTGTTCATTTCTCCAGCACTGGTCAGCTTCTCAGTGAGACTCTTGTTTGTGAATCTGTTGAACTGTTCTTTGCGTGTGCAAACGGTTGCAGAAATTTGAGGAAAAAAACCTGCACATCAAACTGAACAGTGAATGTAATTTATTCTACTGTTTTGTTTAATAAATTCTGTCCGCTGGAGAAATCAGAAAATAGCCCTTGTTTGGTGCTACACCATCCTAGGGCAGTTAGGTGGCTGAGTGTAGTGTCGGTCACGTTCTGCATTTTTGCAGAAATGAACAGCTGAGGGATTTAATTTTCCATTATGTCCAAATGTTTCTGATACTGCATCTCAAGATTTCCTAATTTATCTTATTTTTTGTTTGTGCTTTTGTTCTGGTTTCCAAAATTAGCAGAGGTTGATTTAGCATAAAATGATGTTATTGAGGTCTTTGATTAGGAGACAATTTACTCTTGATGCTTACTCTTACGTGACCACATTGTCAATCAACCTTCTAATTGGTAATTCCAGTTCGTATAAATAAAGCTACAATCAGCATTGTCAAAGGGGTGGTTAAAATAGCAGATGAAGGCACAGGCAACCAGTTGATAGGAAAAGCTTCAGTTTAATTTCTTAAGAAATGAGCTACTTGAATAAAACTCCTTTACCTAACTGCAAGTGATTACCTGTATAATAGTCTAGGTAGAAGTATCAATTTTGAAACTCTTGATTTTGGATAGGACTAAGGTGTGTGCTTACATGCGAATGTCTCATATATTTCCCAAGAGCAATTTATTTTTCTAATTAGCTTGAACATCTTCCGCTTTATGTAGTGCTTTAAGCAGTTTTCAGTAAATCAGTTCACACAGCTGTTGTTTAAAACTTTTCCTAAGTTACTGTAATTCTCTACAGAGACCCTGAGAATCGCAATAATTAGTACATTTAATCATACCTTCTATATAATGCATGGTAATATGGATTAATCATTCCTAGAACTTCATGGAAAACCAGAATAACAGAAATGTGAGCGTTCATAGCTCTGAGAGCAGTTTGCTGTTTTCGGATGTAATATTGCTGTGCTGGGCAGTGTGCACAGGCTGACATAGCGTGGCTTCGCACTTACTTTATACTTGCCAGTCATAACTTGATGAAATAATTAATTTGGGTCTGCAGGTTTGTATATAAAGATTTTAAAGTTACTATGATTAAACATCTACAATTTCATTTCTTCCGAAGAAGAAAAAACCCCGTTTAAAATAAGTATGTTTAGTGAAAGGAATTCTAGCTTTGTGATGGTAACTTTCAGACTTCTGAGCTGTTTAGTGTATAGCAGAGATGATAATTACAGTTATAAGTAAGTTTTAAATGCAATTAACATTAGAATATCTTACTATTGTTTACTTTTTTATAAGAATTACTAATATTAGATGAAAAAATTGAAAAGCAAGCACTTTTTTTAAAGTGCAGCCTTTTTTGTTTTTCAGGATGTGACTTAAAATGACTTCTGATTCTGAAGGTCCTCTGAAAAATATGCTGTGCTTGAATGTTTGCTAAGGACAAGTAAGTGACCGATTTCATATTTGGACTGTATGTACCTGGATAGTTATTACCTTTTAAATTATTCCCTATTCCCTTTTAAAATTAGAAGTTACAAATTGTACATGTAAGTATGTAATTTAAAAGAAGAATGGGAGGGCAGGGAAGAAAGAAGGAGAGAAGGAGAAAGTGAGTTTTCCAAGTATGTTTTCTTGTGGATTCCAGTCTATGTAAATGGGCACATCAGTTGTGTCTGTGGCTGGTCTTATAACAAAGGAACCTTTGCATGGTTTCAAAAATATTTTGAATCAGAAGTTTCACTGGAAAACTATTATACTTTTTATATATGTGTATTTGAGGGAAATGTAAGTTTGAAATAACAAATTTTTGCTAAGAATATGGAGTTGCTGAATGGAATGTCCTCTATTTGTATTTATATCAAATTTCCCTTACTATAAGCAAATTAGTTTATTACAATTTGCATCTTAAAAATCGCTGTGAATTATGTCTTGGTTTTTAGAAATGAGAATAATATTTAATATTTTAACATTATATACAATTAAAAAAATTCCAGATCATCATCATGATTTATTGAAAATGACTGGTTTCGTTTAATTCTTAATAATAGACTTATTCTGGGCAATGCTAAGAGCCTGTTTATGCTTTTTCCTTAGTGAATTTTTCAAACAAGAAATAAGCTCAGACAGAAGATCTTCCAGGCATGCAGGATACCAAGAGTACATATATTTAGTATAGGGAAAAGTTGATGGCTTCATGGGACCTAAGAAGTGCTAAAAATGCTTTTATGAAAATAATCATTTTTAAAAATAGGTTGGATATGTTTAAAATTAGTATTGTATGATTGTGCTTTGTGGGCTTTGGGTTTTCTGGCTAAACAAATAAAAAACCCTAAATCTGAACCATCAGTTGTTTATATTTTTGGACAAAACCTTTCCAGGTGCCATGTCCTTTTGGTGACTAGGAATTTCATCTACAGCTATTGAGAACGTGGGCATGAGGGAATAATGCTTGAGTTGGAAGAGGAAACCAGTGCATTGAAAGACAAACTAGCAGAAAGTCATCTAATTAAATTAGCAGTTTTCCAGTTTGAGTGTGAAGTGAGCAATGTTAGGGAAGAAACATCATCTCTGGCTGTAAACTTTCTGCTTACTGTGCTTAATACTTCTTACTGTCCTTTTGACTTGAATGCTCACTAGGAAATGGCTTTAGGAACTTTCCTGATTTTGAACACATTGTATTGTAAACATGCACATCCTTTGCTTGGTAATCTGGGATGGAATTTGCATGTCAAAATACTGAAACCCTGGCAGGTTGAAAAGTGCTAGTCCTTAATGCCAATTTTTTAAAAAAAAATCTATGTTTTTACTTGAAAGGCTGTACAGATATTGTTGCAATGGATGGATTAATGATTATGATAACTTGTTTACCTGTCACATGCCAAAATCAGTACATTTTTGACAATCTGTCTGTGGTTTATGAGAGATGAACAGACCTGACACGTGAGAGTATATAGTGCACTGCAAAGGATGTAGACATTTGCACCTTATTAATAAGGACAAATGCTTTTTAAACACACTGAGCAAAACTGTCTTCTTTTTGTTTTCTTGCTTCCCCTTTTTGATAAGTGAGAAAAATTTAGGAAAATTTAGGATTATAGCTGAAAAACTAAATAAAATAATAATGCAGAAACAAGTACTTAGTATTTGCAGGTAATCATGAAATTTTGGAGCTTTTTCTCCAAATATGTTCCCCTTGTTTCCACTCCACTGATGGGGTTAGGAGCATCACTATATAGTGGCTCATTACTTCTGTAGCTGCTGGAACTAAACAGTTGTCTTGCTTTGAAGACTTTGAACCATTTCTTATGTCATCTTGGTTTTTTCTGAAATTTGTTTGAAGTATAAACTTTGGAGGACTCTGGACATCCTTGCTTCCATTCAATTTCAACATTCTGTATTGCATATAAATGTCTACCTTTAAATTATTTGGCAAGAGCATTGTTTTTCCAAATAACATTTGGAAAATCACATTGGACAGCACAAAGTGTGGCTTTGTCATCTGTTCTCAATAGCTAAATGGAAATTTTGTTAAAAGGTGCATAATAGTATTTATGGATAATTCAAGTTTCCAGTGCAGTCCCACTGTTAGTTGTCCTTCTGTGCAGTGGGTTTGCCATCCCCTTTTTGAGGTTGTACATGCAGCTCCAATTGTCAGATTTTTCATGGAAAAATTTGCTGTCATCTCTGTATTTCTGTTATTCTGAGTAAGAATACTGTTATATGATGTAAGAGTATCATTGCTGTGTTTTGGGTAATTTATACTTATCTAAAATTTAACATAATCCCTTATATCTGTCTAGTTTATGTAGTAACTGAGCTATTCACTGAGTCAAATAAAGGAAGTTTGTAGATTTGTTTTAATTACACAAATAATATAAAGAATTTCACTGTGTGATTCTTTCCCTTAAAAATGCTTCGCTTGGGTAGATAACACTGTGCAGTATAACTGGCAGAGGAGTCTTTTTAGCCAGCATTATAGGTTCATGAGCCAGAAATGATGCTGTTGCCTGATAGCTCAGAAAGTAAGTTTTCAAAGATGGCTGTGTTAAATTTTGTTGCTTTTAGTATAAAAATGCATTGAAGCATTAACTTTTTGAAAGCTTTGTTTCAGAGCTGTCTTGAAATAGTGATTAACTTCAGAAAAACTCCCCCAAATTCCCAAAATAGATTTCTTTTTTGGAAAGACTTTTTAGCCTTTTAGAAATGATATGTTCATTTTCAATGGCCAGATATAACACCTGGTGCATTTTAACTGGTGTTTTCTTTCATGATTAGCTCACTGGGTAATGGCTTCTTTTGCTAATATTTCCTGTAGCAGGGAAAGTGACTGTTAACAATTTGTACTGTAAATCCATCTCTATTGGGAGGCAGCTTCTATAATTTCCTTAGCTAAGCAGTTACAGGGTTGTTCTAGGCATTCCATGCTTTCTCAGCTTGTAATGGCACTCCTGGGGAAAGGCAAATACATGGGCAGGAACTCAGAATCTTCGGGCCTGAATAACCTCCCCATGAGCTGCTTGGTGTAATAGCAGGAACCAGCCTAGGTGAATTACCTGATTTTCCTTTCTTCTCCAGGCTTCTATATTAGGGCACTGAAAGGTTTTCTTAAATAGGAGAAGGGTTGTATTCGCAGATATGTACTGTGTTTCTGAGAAAAAATGTAGTAATTTTGGTTTTCTCTGTAGTCATACATAGTCAACTGTCAGTGCAGATGTTAAAATCAGAAATTACATTTTTGTTTTAAATCATTTAATGCAACCCTGTTACCTGGTGAGATGTCTGTCCTAGCTCAAATTCTCAACTATTTAATGTATTTTAAATCTTTCCTCCTCTGAAACAGAATCTACTCTTGGCTTCTCACGTCCTTGCTGTGCCCACACCCTTCCTGAGCTCTCCTTAAGTCTTGTATTTTAAGCTTTTCCTTTCTCTTTCCGCAGCAGCTCTTAACGCTGCAGCTCTCCGCTATGCCTGGGAATTCAGTGATGGGGGAAGTGCCAATCCTGGAGCGTGTGCATGTGTCACCTACAGAATGACTCTGGGGACTCGGTGGGGAGGGCTGTGGGTGTAAGACCTTATGAGTCATCTGCTCTTTTGAGTGTCAGCTTCAGATAACCAACTGCTTTGTGCATGATCATAGCCTGTTTCTGTAATCTGTTTTTGAAACTGCTTGCTTGTTCAGTGTTTTTTCATTCAGCTGCTTAATTGTTGAAAATTGTTGTTCAGTGCTGCACTGTCATCTAGTGGTGTAACAGTTTATTTGTCTTGGACTTCGTGTAAGGTGTGCTGCTATAAATGTGTTTGAGAGGTTTTTGCCCTGGAGGAATAGATGAGTAATTAAAAATATTCAGACTTACTCTTCTATCTCTGTGTATTGGGTATTGTCTTATTCAACCTGGTTTTGTATCAGATACTTAAATGTAAACTAAACTTCTTTCCGTGCAGTCCATGACCATAGTTGCAGAGTCAGGCATCTTTTGTAATTGTTTATTTCAAATGCAAGATTATATTTTACTGTTGTTTTTATTTCATTGTGACATACAAAGTGTATTATCCTTCCTCTCCTAATGCCTATCAGTTGGGATGAAGATTGGTTATGAATACAATTGTATGTAGAGCACTGTAACATTTGTGTAGCTGCAAAGAGAACTTGTGCTTTAAAGAGATGCTGTTTTACTTCTGAGCTACATGCCAGAGTGATTGAGCGCAGCCAGCAGCCCTCTGTCCTCTCTGGCTTTCCAAGGTTTGCACTGCTCTAGAATGCCCTTCTGAATCCTCCACCCATAGCTAACACCCTGTAATAACACTCTCAGCTATTGCAAGCAATCCCCATGCTGCTCCATGCAAATATGTCCTTGTATGTCCTTGCCCTTTAGAAAGAACTAAAGCAGTATTATGTTTTTGCCACAAAAAGCCAGTAAGTAAAAACCCGATCAGGAAAGGTCAGTACATCAGAAATAATACAGACACTTCTTTTACTTTAGATGTCTTGTCCTGGAAGCACCTAGTTGACCAGATGCCTTTTGAAGGAGTTGGTTTTCTTTGCTGCAAGGGTGCAGTGCTGACTTATGTTTAACTTTTTGATCTTCGGGGTGCCCTAATCCTGTTCGGCAGAGCTGCTCCAAGGCAGAGCTGCTCCAGCCTCCGATACCTGCACATCAACTACATTTAGATGAAGGCGTGCCTGTCAGTTCCTTGTGTCATTGTGTTGTCATTGTAGTGCAAAAAACCAAATACAATTTATTAGATTATTTTATAGTTCTCATTATGTTCTGAAATACTCTGGCTACATGAATAGCATAGACCCATTAAAGGTTTTTTCCTCCCTCAGCATGTTGTTGATTGTAGCATGGCAGGATCTGGTATAGGTGTCTTCTCTCCTCTAAGGCTGTTGCTTTTTCCTTTTGGGAGTGAGGGGAGGTGAGTATCACAGATACATAATGTCAGGCTTGTTCAACACAACCAGATTTGAACAAAAGCAACCTATGATTTTATTGGGTTGTGGCCCAGTCTTTGCTGCAGAAGCAGTAGAGTTGAAAGAGTTCTGAAGTCTTTGTTTGCCTCGTCCTCAAAGTTTTAGAAACCTATGTTCATTTTAGAAGGTTTAGCAAGAGATATGAAGTTAAGACTGTGGTAACCTGTTGAGTTAGAGATGATTGTACTAATCTGTTGGCTTTATACTGAGCCAGCTGTGAAAATGATTTAAGCCCACTCATTTACTCTTAAGTATGACAATTATTTGTGGCTGCAGTTATTAGACTACATGAAAAGAAGAAAGGAGCATACAGAAAAGGAAATTTTATTCAACATTTTTGTATTTTCAGTGTTCTGGTCACCCATCATTCATTGCCTTAGAGTATCACTTGCCTTTTTTCTTTAGTGGTATTTAACTATCCTTAGTCTTTAACTACATTTTGATGAAACATATTAATTTACCACTTTATTTTCCAGTTATCTAAGCATATATTAAAATACTGAGAATCTTTTTTTATTTTCAGACAAATCGGAGCTATACAGTGGTCCTGGTACAATGGTGCAAAATTTTAAACATCTCTGAATCAAATTAAATGCATTTTTAACATTTTTTTCCCCCGTATTGATATCAAGCTTTGTAGACCTATATTTTGGTAAAATACAAAATGGCAGCCAAATACTGTATTTAATACTAAAGGTATATGGATTTCCAGTAAAAATACTTGTAAATCTGATAGAAATACATAACTTACCTGGGTAAGTTCTCCACATTTTGAATTCTTTAGAGAGATTCATTCACGGTTCTTTTTTTGTTGCTTTTAGTTGCTGATGTGTGGTCAAGATGAGTGGGTTAGGAGAAAACTCCTTGGATAGCTTGACCAATGAGTCAAGGAAGCGCAAGCCATTGTCCTGTGATACACCAGGTGCAAGGTATGTCTGTATAGACCTCTCTCCTTTTTCTAATATGAGTTTTAAAAAATATTTTTCAAGTTTTCATTGTGATATAAATTCTAAATAATCGTTTTGATCAGTTGAAAAATTCTCTAGGCCAGCTTGTGTTGTGCAGCTGCACAACTTACTGTTAACTGTTGCCTAGGTTTGATTGGTAGGTATTACATTTAAAGTTCACAGAGTGAGCACAGCTTTGGTATATGATGGTATGTAAGAATATGAAATGATATTTTTGGTTCCTAGTCTGTCCTGCAGCGGTGAGAAGCGTCGACGTGAGCAGGAAAGCAAATACATTGAAGAATTGGCTGAACTGATATCTGCTAATCTGAGTGACATTGACAATTTCAATGTCAAGCCAGACAAATGTGCTATTTTAAAAGAAACCGTGAGACAGATTCGACAGATAAAAGAGCAAGGTATAGTTCCCTGCTAAGCCAAAATAACTTAATTTTCTTGTGATTCCTTTTCCAAAGCAGCAGTTACTTGGGTAATCAAGCCGTGTTTTTCACAGTAGTGTGTAACTGAGAACGTCTTCAGACTGTGACTTGAACCAAACCTTTATTATGCCTTAAATAATTTTCTGTTTCAAAGTATTTACCACCTCTTTTTATTGGAAATCGGGGCTTTAAAACTTCGTATGGCCTTTCTTATCAGTTTCCTGAAAATGCTAGAAAAGCTTAAGTTAGTCCACTGGCAAGCTAAAAGCGGATGGTACTGTACCAAACACCCACCGCTACGAAGAATATATACTGTTGTCTTTTATTTCAAGGGCCTTCACACTTAAAGGGAGTTTAATGCTTTTAAATTAGTTTCTTAAAAAATACATAGATTCTTACAGGGCACACATCCAATTGGGTATATTGATTTCTATTGCTATTTTGCCCTATTATGTTTTTATGGACTTCACTTTGTTTTCTCCTGCTCTTTAAAACATGATTTCTAAACAGTATTGGACTCTACTATACTTTAAAATACTTTTGGGTTTCAGGAAAAGCAGTTGCTAATGATGATGATGTTCAGAAAGCTGATGTATCTTCTACGGGTCAAGGAGTTATTGATAAGGATTCATTGGGACCTCTTTTATTACAGGCAAGTACAAATTAGACTGTAGTAAATCCCTATGGAAACAAATGCTTACAGCAGGTGAAAATATTACAATAAGGCCTGCAATCCTATAGTAATATGGTTCTAGAACGGTATGGAACGGTGCTTGAAAGGGTCAGGAATAAAATCTATCATGGCTTCAAGTTGTACCAGGGGAGGTTCAGATTAGGTAGCAGGAAAACCAGAAGGGTTCTCAGGCACTGGCAGAGGCTGTCCAGGGAAATTGTTGAGTCCCCATCCCTGGAGGTCTTTAAAAGATGGGTAGATGAGGTGCTCAGGGATCTGGTTTAGTAGTGGACAGGTGTGGCTGGACTTGATGATCTCAAAGGTCTTCTGCAACCAAACGATTCTTAATTTTGCTGAAATTCTCTGTAGAAGGAAAGGGAAGAACAGCATTTGACTTTTTCTCATATTCTTGTGCTTTACTTTCCAGCAGTCATTAGTGAATTACTACTAAAGCAGTGCTTAGTAATACAAGAAACAGTCTGCCCTTTTTTAGGGGCTAGGCATTAAAATAAATGGATGAGGTATTGCAAAGACTAGAGGCTTGTGATGTGTATTGGGCTTTGTGTTTCTAAATTGTGAAGCATTTTAAACAAACATTGCCATTAGGTAAAATAACCTGAGAATAATTGTAATAGAAGTTACATAGCAGATACCTTTTCTTTATGCCTAGAAAACCAATCCCATATTTACAAGTCCATTGAAAAGCACATTTGAAACTTAATTGCTTTACATAGATATTTAGTTTTTCTTTTAGTTAAGAAATTGCAGTATTCTAAGATACAAATAGACCCTCTTATCGCTTACTGGTGGAAATGTCTTCATGTTCATGTCTTACTACTTGTTCCTACTGAATTTTTTCTTGTTTCAATTTGCCAGCTATTGAAATAATGTTATAAATTCATTATCTTGTGTTCAACTAAAGCAAGAATGAAACAAGAAGGCTGGTTATCACTGTGAAAGAGTTCAATGGAATAACAAATGAACAGATTAATTTTTAATACTGAAATCACTCCTTACCAGACACAATTTTCCTCAGAGAAAAATGTAAAACTTCAGCTCTACCCTTGAAAAGAATGCATGTATTATAGCTTGACATTTCTCACATTTCTCAGTTTTTAAACTGAATTATGTTCAGAATTAGGTGGTGTGTCTTATGGGATATGTTGTCCTGTTAATATTTAGGCATTGGATGGATTCCTGTTTGTTGTAAATCGAGATGGGAACATAGTATTTGTGTCAGAAAATGTCACCCAGTACTTGCAGTATAAACAAGAGGACTTGGTGAATACAAGTGTCTACGGCATCTTGCATGAAGAGGACCGGAAGGACTTTCTTAAAAACTTACCTAAGTCTTCAGGTAATCAAATTTGATTTACTGCACTGTTACTAGTGAAAACAATTGGAGAAGAAAAAACCTTTCTAAACAAATACTTAAACAGAGACCATTTTACCACAAAAATATGTTAATCTTGAAAAACATTACTATGTTCGCACTGAAGCACATCAACTGCAAATAAACATGCTGGAAATTCACACTATGTTCAATCTTTGCAATTTTTTGACCTGTAACTTAAACCAAGGATACTGAAGGAACGTGTTTACTAGTGCCACAGGACTAGCTGAGGGAACTGCTTGTTTTTTAGATAAGTGAATGACTTTTCAGCTCTCCTTCAAGTGACTGAAATGGTCATGTAAGGGAAAGAGGAATGAGATACCTAAATTTATCCAGTTATGGATTGATTTTATCTGAAAATCTCTATAAATTCTTATTGTGTTCTTTTAAGTTAATGGAGTTACTTGGACCAATGAAACACCTAGACAGAAGAGTCATACATTCAATTGCCGGATGATGGTGAAAACCACTCATGATATTTTGGAAGATGTAGGCAGCCACCAGGATCTACGTCAAAGATATGAAACTATGCAGTGTTTTGCTTTATCTCAGCCCAGAGCTATGATGGAAGAGGGGGAAGGTAGGAAATTTTATGAAACTGCTGAGCACAAAAGAAATCTCTGATTAAAGCTTTCTGGTATTTGATATGTGTTATGAAACCTGTAGCTTCTGCAATCTCATTTTTTTAAGTAAGAAGGAACAGAATACAAAAATTTCAATTCTTAGTATTAATACTTCCATTTTAACAATGAAAGATGCCAGCTATTAGATTTTTTTGTATCAGGTGATTTAATAGAATAAGACAGGAGAGAAATGAAAAATGAAACATTCTTTTTTGAATACAGATTTGCAGTCCTGCATGATTTGTGTGGCACGTCGTATCACAACTGCAGAAAGGGTATTTCCAACAAATCCAGAGAGCTTTATTACAAGACATGATCTTTCAGGTGAGAAACGTATTCAAGATGAAGGTATGAAGGCATCGTTTTTGTCTGCATGCTCTTGTTTTAAATAAATCAAGTATGTGTATAAACTGTGTATCTGTAGTGATTAGCAGAATTCACACTGAGGATTCCCAAGTGATTTTTGCAATATGCCCTTGTTGGCAGTGGCATATAACAACAACCGTGGAACGCATTTTCTGTCTCTGTGCTACTATGCTGTTGTTTGGCAGCTTGGTATAAAGCTTTACTTATGTTTTAACTTGACAGCTTTATAAATGGTTGTCACGGTGCTTTCCTGTACACATAAGAAATACTTTAAATCATAACTGAAGCTAATGAAAGTTCTTTAGAATGCTTGCATTTTTATACAGTACATGAACTAATGTTTAAGATGTTTTATGCTGTTTAAATTAAAGTACTTAGGTAATCGAGATGGGGCTTTTTCAGGTGCCAGTTAGTGTTTATGATGTTCTTTTATGGATGTAGTTTGTGGTCAGTGTTTTTGAAAATTTTACTGTGTGTGCATCCTTTGGGTGCCTCTAACCAGGGACTAAAGTTACTGTTTTCTAAAGCTCTGGCAATAACATTTAACTTCCACTTATTCAGTTATCTAAATCTCTTTGACAAGCAGCATTGTATTCTCATATGGCAGATAATTCATAAATGTAACTTTTGCATACTCAAAACTTGGTGTTAGGCTGATGAGCAATTAAAATGGTGATATTGGAGCCTTCTGACGGGTACCATATTTATATAAAAGTATTTGCATAGTCTGAATGAATTTTAATGTGTTTATTTCATTTCCTGTTACAGGCAAACTTGTCAACATCGATACAAATTCATTACGGTCTTCCATGAGGCCTGGCTTTGAAGATATAATTCGTCGATGTATTCAGAGGTTCTTATGCCATAATGATGGGCAATCATGGTCAAACAAACGCCACTATCATGAAGGTGAAAATCTGCTTGCAGTGTTTGATCCTGCTACTTCTCCTAGTGGCTGCACTTTTTTCTGAAAACCAAAAGTGCTAAATTCTGCCTGTGTTCTTTTTATTCATATTTTTTGTTAGTGTTAATTTCTGTGACTCATACTTACAAGCTGAAGGAGGATGACGTTGAGTAGTAGGAATTCTGGTGAAAGTTAATTTGCTTTTCTAATGTGTCTGTTTTGATAATTTTCATGGAAAGTATCAGATACAAGATATGGGAGCCTGGAGCAAGCTGTTTTTCCACAGATGGATATAGCAATGACAGTGACAGCTATATTTCTGTAGTAGCATGTAGTCCTTAATTGCCATTAGCTTGTTATTTTTGTTTAACAGTAGTTTGACTTTCTTTTTATTTTAATTCGTCCTTTCTCTTGTTAAAAGCTAACTCGCTTAAAAGTGGTAACAGTTGTGTTGATGTCTTTTTCTTATTCAAGACACAAGGGTTCAAAATATTTTCAGTGTTCTGGTGTTCTGTGTTTTGAAATGCTAATTTGATAACCTTGATAGATAAAGTGAAGTGCAGCCACTGCCTTCAGTTAGAAAGTTGACATTTTCTAAGTTTTTCTGAACTCTAGTCTTTTTGAAGGATTCATGAAGTATTTCAAGTAAAGGGGATGTTAAATAAAGAGAAACTCATACTGGCAGAAAACAGAGTTTCCATGCCATTAGAAGTTCTTTTGCTTAACTGATGAAATAATCCTAAATTAAGAAGAAATTTGGAGCTCAGATTAAAAGCAATGGATTCTACATTTTTTTTGATTGAAATTAAACTTCTAAATTTAAAAATACTTTATCTGAAGGCTTACAAGTTTCTTTTCTATTTCATGTTAATTACCTGTATATTTTAGTCCACTTAATATTTAAGTGTTGATTAGTGTGTCTCCTCAAGGAGAAACCATGGAAACCTACTAACCTAGTTGTGGAAGAGTGTTAATAAATGTAGAATTTTACCAGCTGAACATGGTGAGCACAAAACACTGCATCATCAAAATAATCTTGTTTGCCTTTATTGTCTCTCTACTTATTTAGGAGAAAATATGGAATATTTCCTTTCTCTGAATATCTGTCTTGGGTGTGTCTATTTTATTTTTTTTAAGTCCTCATCAAATTAAGGGTATTGTGTTAAAAATCTGTAGAGCACATATTAATAATTCTTGGGGTTTTAAATATGAACTTTATTTGTGTATTTCCTTTACAGCTTATACACACGGTCACGCTGAAACACCATTGTATCGCTTTTCTTTAGCGGATGGTACTATAGTGACAGCACAAACAAAGAGTAAACTATTTCGAAATCCTGTAACTAATGACCGCCATGGATTTGTCTCTACCCACTTTCTTCAAAGGTAAAATCTGTTTTATTTGTCATTTAAGTGTCATAGCTTTTAAAAATACATCTGACCTTGAATATACTTGAAAAAAAAATAGTATACCAAAATATTTTATCTGATTAAAACTCAAAGAGAAGAGGAATAACTTGGGAAGCAGAGTTGCATAGCATATAAATGAATGTGTCACAAATGTGATGATCCCAACTTGCCTATGTGGCAAAAAGATAGTCACATTAAAAAAGAGGTTTTTCCTCAGTGCCTGCACGGAGCCTCTATTCTGTTTTCATTATTCTTTTGGGTTAATGTTTATACTGATGAAACACTGAAAATAGAGATGCTTGGTTACATGCTTTAGCTTACGCTTTTTAATTGCAGACCAATGAAAAGGACAACAGAACCCCCTCAGGTGCATCATTGATGAGTCAAAGTTAGACATACCTTAAATAGCACTTCCTGTGACCTGTTCTTATTGATTACAAGAATAACTGAAATGCCACTCTGGAGGGAATCTGTCTGCTTCTGGCATTAAAGTGCCTCCAGATGCTGAAAAATGAGTAGCTGAGATTGTTCAGGGCATCATTAGTGTGCACAGTGGAATGGTGTCATGCATTGGCTCAGGAAGGGTGTAAAAGAAGGAAGACATTTAAACTGATAAATCTGACTAATGACTGTTGATGAAAGCCTTATGAAAGGATGATACTGTGTGTACTTAAAACACCTAAAGGACCAAGCACTCCTTTAATGAACAAATGAGTGTTGATGCTTAGTTCTGCTCTTGTGGAAGCTTGAATTCTCACTGCTCTTTTTGAAAAAATATTCGAAAAATTATTTAATAATGTTTTTCTGTCTTTGTAGCACTTGATTCCAAATAAGGTTTTAATTTGTTTTCTTGGGCTTTCTGGGAATGTTGTTGAACTTGCAGAGAACAAAATGGATATCGACCAACTCCTAATGCTGTTGGGCAAAATATCAGAACACCTGTGGCCGGAAACACAAATGCTGTTGGTGGTCTTATGAACATGTCACCTGGTCAAGGCATGCCAGTGCAGAACAGAAACTATGGGATGGGAGACGCCGGTGCCGTGGGTCAGCTGAGCAGCGCTCGATATGGAGGCCCTGGGAGCATGGGGCCAGTGACCTCTGGACCCGGAATGCAGTCCTCTGCTTATCAGAACAACAGTTATGGGTTAAACATAAATAGCCCACCACATGGCAGCCCTGGTTTAACTTCCAACCAACAGAATCTAATGATATCTCCTAGGAATCGAGGGAGTCCAAAAATGAGTTCACACCAGTTTTCTCCAGTTACAGGTATTTTATTTTTGCTATAAGCCCTATTTTTTTTAAAGCTATCTTTTCTCACTTTTATCTGGATTTAATCTTTTCTTTCATCCTTCTTAACATTTCTATATGACCTTTTATGTATTACTTAAATGTAATATACCTAATGTCATGGTAAATTATTTTAAAATAATTAGCTCAATGTGGCAGTCATGCATAATCAAAGGAAAAGTAGACACAGACCATCCTGTACTCTAAAAGTTTGTTATCTGTCATGTGATACAGGTATGCACTCTCCAATGGGATCTGCCAGCAACACCAGCAACAGCACCTTCTCTAGCAGTTCTCTTAGTGCTCTTCAAGCCATTAGTGAGGGTGTTGGAACTTCCCTTTTATCAACACTTTCTTCGCCAGGTCCAAAATTGGATAATTCCCCAAACATGACTGTAGCTCAGCAAAGTAAAGTGAGTACCCAGGACTCCAAAAGCCCTTCTGGTCTGTATTGTGAACAAAACCAAGTGGAAAGTTCCATCTGCCAGTCAAACAGCAGGGATCTCCTCAGTGAAAAGGATAGTAAAGAGGGAAATCTGGAGGCACCTGAAAGTCAGAGAGGACCATCTGAAAGCAAAGGGCATAAAAAACTGCTTCAGCTACTCACATGCTCCTCAGATGAAAGAGGACTTCCCACAGCATCAAACTCGCCTTTAGACTCCAATTGTAAAGAATCTTCTACCAATGTTACCAGCCCTTCAGGAGTTTCCTCGTCGACATCTGGAGGGGTGTCTTCTTCCTCGAACATGCATGGGTCGCTCCTGCAGGAGAAGCATAGGATTTTGCATAAATTGTTGCAGAATGGCAATTCTCCTGCAGAGGTAGCCAAGATCACAGCTGAAGCCACTGGTAAAGACACGTACCATGATGCCGGTAATACAGCCCCCTGCGGGGAAGGCACTGTCAAACAGGAACAACTGAGCCCAAAGAAGAAGGAAAACAATGCTTTACTAAGATACTTGTTGGATAAAGATGATGTTAAGGACCCACTTTCCAAAGAGCTGAAGCCTAAAGTAGAAAGTGTGGATAATAAAATTGGACAATGCAGTAGTTCTACAATTCCTACTTCCAGTCAAGAAAAAGAGATGAAGATAAAAACGGAACCAACGGAAGAGGTACAGTATAATGGAAAATGATGGTAGTGAACAGATCAGTGTTACAGTGAATGGGTAGAAATAGAACCCTTTTAGTATGCGTGTGTAAACATTTCTAAGAAAGTTCTGTGCAAATGGTGTGAAAGGATATGTTCAGGTTTTATTGTAACTGAAAAATCACAAATAAAGAGAACTGCTCTATAAGCCGATGTGCTGTACTGAAGTCCTGGACTAATGTCATCTTCAAGGTATGGTATGACTAAGCTAGCATACATTTGCAAATTATTGCTTAAAATCAGATCTTAAACAGCTGAAATTTCACATAGTGCATGCTTATTTTTATGGCTTATTAGGAAGCGGAGCAGTAACTACCTCTGTAAATACTTGGCCATACAATAGCAAAAGGTAAAACTTACCCGATTTCATTTTGAAAGTATAAAGAATACACAAAAATGTGTAGTACCTAAATTAGCTATATATTGCTTTAGTTCAGTCATTGGTTTTAGCTTCCTTTTTTTTCCTGAAATGAGGAAAAATGTTCCAAATATATATATATATTCAGCATGCAAAAAATATATGTATTATTATTTGTTTCAGTGTTTGTAAAGTTGAAATTCTAAGAAATGTCAGGATATAGCAAACCACATCGCTGTGGCATAACTGTCTTGAAAGCAGTGGTACACTTGTTAGGGACACTTTTACTTAAAATTATAACATGCATGTAATATTTCTTCTGTATTTAGTTTCTAAGTCACATTTGGAACTGCTTCAAAGTCAATAATACCGGTCAGTACAGCAGAGTTTACTGAAAACGTGATATCGTAGAGCTTGGATTTCTCAAGTCGGTAATAACTATGTAAATAAAAAATTACTGCACAATTTTTATATTAGCTAAGGGCTGGCTAGAAATGAAACACCCTATAACTTTTTTTGGAGTACCACTTACAGAAAAGTCACCATCAACTGTGTTAAAGTACTCAGTGCATAGTTTCAGTACTTGCTCCTGCGATCTTATTAACATATTCAGAGGAGCTTGTTTTGTGGAGATATGGATCCATTATATATGCAGTGCTTTTTCTGTTAAAACCATATCTGATTTAAAGACATTTTTAAACATTAGTCCTCCCATTGACCAGAAAAATCTATGGGTACTTTGTGTGTTGTGTTTATCAGTGATCAAATTAAGCTTTTCCTGTCTAACAAATAACTTGCTTATCAGCGAAAGGTACAGATTCTTGATGTTGTTGGCCATCAGGAGTGGTTTTGTTTGTGATTTAGTGCTTTTCTTTTTATTTATGTCTGCTTCCAGTTCCTCCCAATTCTCAAAATTAGCCAAGCAAAATGCTCTTAGAAATGTAGCTAAATGGTATCTGAAGTTGTTTGGAATGGAGAGATAGTTCACTGACAGTACCTTGGGCTAAAACATTTGTCTCCCAGTTAAATCTTTTAAGATTAGCGAGGATCTAAATAAAAGCTGAAGAATAGCCATAAGATTGTAAATAACCTTGGTATTTTACTGCTTCTTTTTCAGATGAGTGGAGACTTGGATAATTTGGATGCAATTCTAGGTGATCTGACTAGTTCAGAGTTTTATAATAATGCTATGTCTGCAAATGGAAACAACCTTGGAACAAAGCAAGCATTATTTCAAGGAAATGCCCTGTTGGGTAAGGAATTTCACTGATATCACTTTGGTTTTAAAATCAGGGTTTCTTGTTACCTGATATAAATATGATGCATCCTCAAATCCTTAGAGAATACTTTCTTCATCTCCTAGATCTTCAAGGACAAATGTAATACAAAATGGCTAATAATGCTTTCATAGACTATTATATACCCTATTGACTCTCTTGACAACACTCATCTACTGTATACACAATGAATAAAGTTAACTTCAGTGCTTTATTTTATGGTTTCTTCTGGGTCTGTCTAACATAAATTTCTCAGAGACAAGACATCAGGAAAAACATTTTGTTCCTTACAAATGACTAGAGAAATAATATGGGATTGGTGGCAAACTTTTGATTTCCCACTTACTCCATGCGAAAACATCTTGTGGCCTGGAAATTCTAATCAGTGCTCCTCCTTGACATTGAAAGGAATGCAATTCCTTAGTTGGAAGCTGCAGGAGGGAAGGATAACCTTGCTAATAGACCTGTGTCACTGCAAGTTGTCACTTCCTTTTACAACGCTAGTCATCTCTTGATTTTCTAGGGCAATAGATGGCTGAGGGAAACTAAGGTGAAATGTTGATAATGAAAAATGTCAAAACAGGTAGAAGAACGTGTCAGGCCACTAGCACTATTGGCTGGATTCAACATGTTCCAAACAGAACCGTTTGACTTGTTTCTTTCTCCATGTCGGAGCTATCCAAAGGCTGGGCATTCCACTCATATGTATCAAGGAGTCTGTAATACTAGTGTGTTTTGAAATGTTAAAAACATGGTTCATTATAGAACTTAAATTAAAATTAACCTTTTTTGTCTAGGGCCAAAGGGAACTGCATTTGGCTTTTCCTGTAAAAGATCCTAACTATGTACTCAAAATGTGATTTGTGAAATGAAAACATAAGCAAAATAACTAGTCATGGCTTGTTTAAGATCAAATATATGGGCTCATAAATAGGTCAGATTTATTTATTTCAGTCATTAATAATACTTTCTGTTTAAAATGTACAGTTGTGTGCATATTTTGATTCTTCAACAGGTATGAGGAGTCCCCAGTCCGTGCAGACTACCCGCCCACCTTTCACCAGAGCTGTGTCTTTAGACAGCCCTGTGGGCTCGAGTGCTTCAGTGAGGAATGTCAATGCCTTCTCCATGTTACAAAAGCAGAACTTGATGGGTGAAAGTCCAAGAATGATTGAAAACCAGGAAAATTTTGGAGCAAGTCTAGGTTTGTTGATTGTGTTCAAATAGATCTCATTCTAAAGGAAAACCTTTTATGTAAAAAATGTTGCAAGATTATAATATGAATTTTGGTTAGAAGAAACCTTAACATTAAAGGATATTAATGTTGCCATCAGCATATAAATACTTTTAAATTATTACTTCTAGCTAAAATTACAAGAAAAATAACTGTTTACCATCTGTCTATTATTAACAGTACTTTACTTTTTTTAGTAGTTTTATAATTTTTTACTATGTCAAGTTTTGAATTTAATGTATATTTTTGATATATAGAAGAAAGAACAGGTCACAGTCATTAATATTTTAAATATATTTAGATTAATATATTTGATTTAGAACTTGGCATCGTAAACTTTAGATGCTTTTGTAGGAGTTCAGTGAATTGTACTGTCATTCCTGGTGTCCTTGCTGGTAAAGTGAGACAAAACCCCATAAAAATAATTCTAAAACCAAAATGTGTAATGTATTCTAAATGAGAAATTATTGTATTTTCTGCTCTTCATTGTAGCAAGTGCTCCCAACAGAAACGTAGCTATGAATCAGCATCAGGCAGCAGACTGGGGTTTGCCAAACTCAAAGGTGAACAGGTTGGAACCTACAAGTTCTGCTTCCATGTTAAGACCAGGACCCGAGTTTGGTGCTTCTCTTCCCAGGCCCACGGTGGGTGGCTCTGTGTCTGGGCTGCCCGTTCGCTCCAATAGCGTGCCTGGAACAAGACCAATGCTGCAGCAGCAAATGATTCACATGAGTAAGTTCTTTACTTTTTATTGCCCAATCTCACAAGGTTCTCAGTGAGCATTCATCATCAGGATCTGTTCGGCTTTGGTGGAACTCTAGCATTTCATCCAAAGGCTGTTAAGGTGAAGACATTGTTCCCTGACTTGGACATTTGGTGACTTTTTGGTGTTCTTTTTGTTTTCCTCTGGTGGTAACTCAAACTGAGTCTCCAGATTTTTGGGGGATAATTTCTGTGTATTTCTTTAGTGCAATGCTTCTCTGCTAAATTCCATGAGCTAAATGTCATCTGTGATTGTTTTTAAAGATGATAGAATTCACATCATTTTAATTCATTCACTTGATATAGAAGGGGTTTTGCTCTTAACTTCATGGTAATCAGGGTTTTTTAAAGCATTTTCTTAAGTATTTCAAAATTCTTCTCACATGCAATTTCCAAATTTCACATAAAACCACATTGCAAATACAGGTTCTCTTTTAAGTATTCATGTTTGCATGTCTGAAATATGAAGACATTAAAGCCTGTGGGTTGGTTTTTTTTCTGTTCTATATCTCTATCAAAGGTTTAGCCTAGAGCTGAAATTGTCCTGTCTAATGTGCAACGCTGGCCTGCCCAAAATGGGCTGAAATAGACCGTGGCATTCGTTTCTTCCTTTCTTATCATGCAAGGCTACTCGGGCTGATACCAGTTCTTTTAGACAGACTTTCTGTTTTAGTGGGATATGTGGATATAAGGCTAAATCAGGAAGAAATTTGTGCAGTCCTGACTGAGTAAGAATTCCTCAGGTTAGCTTTCTAGAAATCATTATTGCGAGGTGATTCCTACAAATACTGGGCTATAATGGAGCGAGACAAACTCTCTTATGTAGTGCTGTATGTCCTAAAGAGCAAAATGCTGTTATGTACTTACTGTTTCCTTTGATTTTCACTCTGTTTTGGAATTTAAAACACCAAATGTTGTTGATGTCACTATAACAATGTATATTTGCTGGTACCCAGATTTCATCAGTCAGAAAACTCATTTTCTTGGATGTAAAGTTGTTGTATCTGTTTCATTGCTACTTTAGGGGCTTAAGGATTAGAAATAGCAATTCTACTCTAACAGGATAGCAGCTTTAGCTCACTGTCATATTTAAATCTCTGGTCTATTATATTTCTGAATTTATCTTGAGTGTGAGTTTACGCGTGTAGACGCTTTACAGCATGCTAATGGAAAGCTAGTGATCATCCATAATGCTTTATGTGAACACTGGCAAGCAAGATGTTTTAAAAACCACCGAACTGTTTTACCTCACAGGGCCAACTGAGATGAACATCAGCATGGGGGGGAATCCGTATGGACAGCCAGGTCCATCTAACCAGCCCGGATCGTGGCCTGACAACATGCTGGCCATGGAGCAAGCAGCACGGGGTTCACAAAACAGGTAAAACTGGGGGAGGTTTTAAGATACCTTTGAATACAAATGTTCACTGTTTGTCAGAAGAATTAAGACCTGGAAAAAAAATAAATGTAGCATATACAGTGGGGATAACAGATTGGAGTCAGAATCTGGTTCCATTTCTGCTGATGATTTGACGCTGGATAGCTTTTAACGCAGCTCCCCGAAAGGCATTGCTAACCAAATCAATGAGTCCTTCAGTTGGGAGGCACAGAGAAAAGAGGTGGGGAAATCTGAAATCATGCCCTGCACACGCAGAAGCCAGGAGAAAACAGAATTTATGTGTGTCCAAAATTACATGGCAGTTGACATTTTAGGACCTAAATTTGAGACTTAAGTTCTTAAGTCTTACTTCAGTCTTCTGGGTGATGATAGTACTTAATGATCTGCAGGTCAGTACCTTACATAAAGACTATGTAAATGCCTTTATAGTCCATAATGGTTGTAATGTTTTTATATTTATAGACAATTAGTTAGAAATTCGTTGGATGACCTCTTATGTCCGGCACCAAATATGGAAGGCCAGAATGATGAAAGGGCACTTTTGGATCAGCTGCACACATTGCTGAGTAATACAGATGTCACAAGTCTGGAAGAAATCGACAGAGCATTAGGAATTCCTGATCTTGTAAATCAGGTGGGTAAATGGAGATTTTTGGCATTTATTTTCAAAAAATCTGTGTTATTTTGTCACTTGAAAAGAAAGTGAAGAGGGCCTCCTCACTTCCTTGACTGCATTTTCCTAAATCTGCCTTTGGAAGTTTCTACATTGAGTTGCGATTTTCATTGCATTATAAAAACATAAAATGGCATCTTATCTAAGTTTATTGTACTATGCCTTGATATAGAGGGTTTTTTGGGAAATAAATCATTATAATTCCATAGGCAGAAAATTGTGTTTTCTTTGGTAAACTAATATCAGCTGAGCTTGCATTGTGGAATATTTGACTGGCAGTGATCTGTTTAGTGAGTAGGACACTTCCAGCTTGAATTTGCATTGCTAGCAAATAAGAAGAGAATTCTGTGAATAATTTGGAACTTGCTAATAAACAAAAAATTACCCTGCCCTTTGTACAAATAGCACTATAAAAGTGCAGAAGGGCTCGAATAATGGTATTGGCCTGCCTGTGTAAGCAGTGTGCAGGAGAACTGATTTTAAAGGATCTATTATTGTTAATAATAACTTTTGCTATTTAATTTGTCTGGAGACAAAATTAACAGTAATCTGTCCATGCAATGTACTACCCAGGAAACTATTGGTTGTTGTACTGTGTTAGCTTTATAGTTTCTTTAAGAATTCCTACTTAAAGAATATACTGCTAGTGAAAACACTTTTGTATCTGTTGAAGGGACAAGGTTTGGAACCCAAACAAGATTCATTTCAAGGTCAGGAATCTTCAGTTATGATTGACCAGAAGTCTTCGTTATATGGTCAGCCCTATCAAGGGCAAGGGGCAGCAATGCCAGGAGGTTTTAGTAACATGCAGGGACAACAGCCATCTTTTAATTCATTGATGAATCAGATGAGCCAACAGAGCAGTTTTCCACTTCAAAGCATGCATCCTAGAGCAAATGTGATGAGACCTCGAACCAATACACCAAAGCAGCTCCGCATGCAGCTCCAGCAGAGGCTTCAGGGGCAGCAGGTAATCTTTTGCTCCTGCGTTTACACTTTCTTCTTGTTTCAGAATGGAATAAGGTGCACACTGAACGGTGCTGCTCCACAAACGTGAACATTGACATTACAGCAGATGATTGAAAGGATGGAACTTTCATTTTGACAGTGCTTTTCTGGCTGTAGGACAGAAGGAACTATTATGAGGACAAGTGTTTCTCCTTCATCAGCCTTCTTAGCTACAGATTGGATTGGTTCCTCCAACACACAACATTATTGCCACTTAAAACGAGTGCTCTTGTATGGCATAACTCTGGATGATCTCTTTATCCACATTAAGATGTAGTATTTTTTCTGCATCTCACTGATATCAATAAATGGGCAGCTGCATTTCTCTTGTAAATCAAATGGTACTTCTTTCCCATTATGATTTCTAACTAATGATTTGGACTTACTGAAATAAGGATTTGCTTTCCATTTATTGACTTGATGTCATTTTAGGTATTCTCTTAGGATGAAAGGTGAGAGATACAGCCACATGGATCTTAACATTGGCTTAAACGATTGCCGCATGCTTTCAGCATTGAGTTCCCCATGTGAAAATGCAGCCCTGATACCAAATACAATGTACAAATAAAACTCAGAAAACTCAGACAGTGCAGTGTGACATGAATGGAAATGGGAAATACTGTGTTCTCTTTTGGTTGTTCTGTGCCACTAATTCAGTCTGTGTGGCTGTGGTTTGTGATGGAGAGGGAAGGAGAGAGAATTTTATTATCTTAAGCAAAGCTAGTGATTATACCCTTCTGTCCAAAACATGACTTAGAACAAATAGATAGTCTGCTGTATGTTTATTCTTAAAAGCTCAGTTACTGCTGCACTGTTTGGAGGGTTTTTCTTTTTGTCTCTGTTTGAGCTGCTTAACCACATAGCTTGGTACTTCAGGTACATCAAACAAGGCAAAAAAATAGCCATTGCACTTCATGGATTCAAGAGGTCTGTAAAGAGTGTTTTTTGGAGGAGTTGCCATTATTGTGCTCACATACTGGTATTTTCAAGCTAATAGTGCCAAAATGTCTTTTTCCAAGTTTATGAATCAGACCCGTCAAGCGATGGAAATGAAAATGGAAAATCCAGTCAGTGGTAACACCTCGGTGATGAGACCAGTTATGCAACCACAGGTGGGATCACAGGTAAGTAGTTGTCACAGTAGCCATCAGAAACAGTAATTTTTAAATGGAAACAACTTCTACACATCTGTTTAAAATTTGGACCTTCTTTCATGGCTCCACAGCATTCCTTTTTTTGTTTGTTTGGTTTTTTTCCCCCTGCACAATTAAAAAGAGGTGAGTTTTTTCACCTCTCTTGTCCTTGAGATTGGAGGGATTTGTTTGTTAGGTCATGCTGCCAATACTGTGTGACTATAGTCTTTTCCATGTTGGATATGATAGCTCATGTACTTTAGAATTTCTTTAACATCAATGACAACTTAATGAAAACCTTTGTCTGATGTTTTGATGATTTTTGTACTGGCTGTGGGTTTTCTTAACTCTCCATTCTGGTAATGGATATGCTGGGTCTTAGTCGAAGTGCAGGAAGTTTGATTGACTCTGACTGACTGGATTTCATTTATAAAAGTGTTTTCTAATACGATTTTTCTTTTCTTTGGGGGTAGCAGCAAGGTTTTCTTAATGCTCAAATGGTGGCTCAGCGTAACAGGGAGCTAATAAGTCATCATTTTAGACAACAGAGGATGGCAATGATGATGCAGCAGCAACAGCAACCTCAGGCCTTCAGTCCACCACCGAATGTGACTGCCTCTGGAAGCATGGATAGTGCTTTGACAGGCCCTCCAATGGCTCAAGTTCCTCCACAGCAGTTCCCCTATCCACCTAATTATGGTACAGTACTAACATGGATTTGTCTGGTGGTGTTTGCCATTTCTTCATTTATTATTAATCCAAACTACTTAAATACCAATGATTCCAAAAACTACTTCTAGATAAAAAAGACGACTCTTCCCCTTCCCATCCTTGCAAGAAGATAAACCGGAAGTACCAGGTGATGATAACTGAAGTATATTGTTTGTCCTTTGTCTTTTAAGGAATAAGCCAACAACCTGATCCTGCATTTAGCAGAGTACCAAGCCCTCCCAACCCAATGATGTCATCAAGAATTGGACCTTCCCAGAATCCTATGATGCAGCATCCTCAGACAGCAACAATGTACCAGTCCCCTGAGATGAAGGGCTGGCCGTCGGGAAGCATGGCCAGGAGCAGGTGAACCTCACAGTTACAACCTGTAACTCAAAAATTGTCTTTCATCTTGTCAAAAATAGAAGCTATGTTAAATAGCTTGTAGTAGGAAAAGGAATTAGAACAGGGAAAAGGAATTATATATCTGGTGCCAGTTTTGTCCTTGATCCTGCTCTGCTTTAGGAAATTGGCTGATTAAGTATATCTTATGCTCAGCATTATCTATTCATATTGGAACTCTGCAGTCTTTGTTAAGGGAAAGCAACATTCAATGTTTGAATATTGAAAAAATAACCTGGAGGAGTGAACTACAAAGGTTCAGACCAGTGTTACAATGGATGGTACAGCCCTAAGAGCTGCCTCAAAAGGTTACAATAGGAAATGCGTACACTTAGTTCTGTGCATATCTAAAAATTCAAAATCCCTTGTGGGAGGGGAGTTTATGTTTCTGTGTTAGAGAGTAGGCTGGAACCAGTAAATGTAAAAATAGTTTTTCATTCACATGTTTATAGCTGGTGCAGGAAAGGCAATATATCAATGTATATCAATATATCAATGTGTAAACGTCTTGGAAGGTAATTTTATTTGTCCTTTTGTGTTTCAGTTCTTTCCCACAGCAGCAGTTCAGCCATCAAGGTAACCCAGCAGCCTACAGTATGATGCACATGAATGGCAGCAGTGCCCATATTGGACAGATGAATATTAATACCATGGCTATGTCAGGGATGCCTATGGGTCCAGACCAGGTAAGCTGCACATAAGGATTGACGAAAGCTCTGCTGACTCTTTTCCCATTGAGTACAGTTGCTTCAAGCCATTCCTCTGGCACAGTCCTGTTCTCATTTATCTTGTTTGTATTGACATCTGTGGACCAACCATTTATATGTCCCCAAAGATACCTTATTTTTGGTGATTTTTAAGTCAAATCCACGATGAACCCAAGCTGTGTGCTGTGCTTAGCTGTTGACTTTAAAGTATCATAGGTAGGATCAAGGCTTAAACCGCACAAAGGATGCTTAAATACTTCTGAGCCCGGAGAAACCCCAGAGAGAGAGAAACATGGAGATTGTGAAAGGCATCTTCAGCAGATGTAAAGGATTATAAATAATAGCTCTTATGAGTCAGACCGAGAATCCTGGTGGCACGGTATCCTCCTCCTGGCAGAAGCGGAGATGATACCCTTGTGATAGCTTAGAATAGCTTGTGTCTGCATGGCAAGAAACTATTGAAAATTTAGGCTCCTTATTTAAGGGGAAAATGAGCTGATAACAGGCACTGCAAAGAAGGCTGAAATAATAAATATGCTTTTGCTGTAATCTTCCCACAAAATAATATCAAAGGATGAGCAACGTACTACGGAGATAAGTTAAATGTATTCAAGTAGAAAGTACCTCGTGAAATTTAGCCCGAGTTACCTAAGGAAGCAGCCAAAATAATCTGGGGGATAAGTAAGGTATTGGAGGACTTTGAGATGATAAATGCCTTTTATAAAGAGGGGAAAAGGGTGGTGAAATGTCAGGTTTTCCAAACCCACGTGGCAATACAGTGAAGATACCCAGATAAGGCATTTAGGAAATTCTGAGACAGCATTTCTTTTCTACAAATTTATCTTCAAATCGGAGCACTAAAGTGTTTTTCACTTAGAAAAAAACAGTATTTCCTCTTCAAAATGAACTACACTGTTTACATTCAGCAAATGTTTTTTATTTCCTCTGATGATTATTTCTTCTTTGCTTTAACAGAAATACTGCTGACACCTAGAGCTGCATCTTCCAAGGACGAGGCGCTCAACTAATGATGCACTAGTATGGTAACGCAGAGCTACGCATTCTTCACGACAACTTGTACTGGCCTTAGGGAAAGAAGTGACTTTTCCTGTCAAGCAACCTGAGGTTCTAAGTTACTTCATTCAGAGGGAAAAAAAACCCCAAACAACAAAAAGCCAACAAAAATAGGGTTTGGTGGAAGCAGTCTCTGTATTATTGTATATTGTGGTGTACAAAAAAGGTCATAAATATTTTTGGCGCTCTGCCTCCAGAAATGTGAATTTGGCAGTGGCATTTCAGTAGATACGACGGGTCTTCTCCTCGTATGCCTGATCTATTTACTGTAGCTACCCAAAGCCCTTTAACTACAGGCAGACAAAAGTGCCTGGAGAAGTCACAGTGGTAAGAATTTTCTGATTTCTTTAGTAACAATATCTGACAGAGAATGTAGTTCCTAGCCTTGACTCTTTTATATTAATTCCTGAATATAAATGCTGCTTTTAATCTCTTATCCCCCAGAGTCAGGATTTCCCAAGCAAAGTAGCAGTGCAAAATGAATTGGCACGTACTGGTCCAAAATCCTGTCCATTGAAGCCAAGGGGTAAAAAGAGAGGATGAGAAATATAAATTATTTAAACGCAATTGTGACTAATATTTACATATTGATGTGCAGCTGAGTGCACTTTATAAAAGACTATATAATGGATTAATGCAATATCTTTGATAAGGACTTAATATGAAGGTAGGGTGTGCTCACGTTCCTTCTCAAACACAATCTCTTAAGAATTATTCAAAAAGACTGCACAATGTTTTCTGTGTATGGAAATCAGAGCAATAATCTTTCATCTTTTTGAAAAGAACTTCAGAAAACTCAAGGCAAGGCACTGCAGTCTGAATCAGAATTTTTGCAGTCTTTTTGTGAATAAATTTTGTAAATATGATCTTTAAGATAATGTATTATATATGACTTTTGTAGGTCACTAACTCATTTTTGCAGAGTTTGTGAAGCTAAATATTTAACAAAATTGATTTCTGTAAACTCAGTGTAGTTGAGGTCCAAATAGATTTTTTTTTTTTAATTAAATTTAATGACTTTGAAATTGGGTGACTTTGGCCCACATCTTTCTCTTCTTTGGTCTTCAACACTTCATTTATTTTTACATCTCTAACATAATAGCTTTTTATAAAAGACCAGTTAAATGCTTTCTCCACCTGTGAGCACTTTGTTACATTTCTTTTTACATAAGACAATTGGACAAAAAGCTCTGCATTGTAAGGTGTTAAGACTTGTCATGACTGTCATTGCCTTTTCAGTTGATGAATCTGGATTGTGTCTTTTTTGGTCAATTTTAATGAGCTCTAAGTGTTCTTCAAAAAACCTTTGTCTGTTGCAAAATATTTGTTGTTACATGACATCCAGAAATCTTTAAGGATACGAAGCCACACTTTAACCAAATGTCTGCACCTCGTTGGATTGTTCTATTGTAACAGTAATGAATGTATTTTCTAAGCAGGTTTCTCTCATATCAGTATTTAAGTCTGGTTATAAATTTATTCATACTATTTGCTGATGGGCTCCCCTTCCCCTTCTATTTTGGTTCCTTGAAATGCAAATCCCTTTGGAGTTTTTCCAGTTTCAGGCAGTTACGAGTCAAAGCTCTCAAGTTCTATAAGGGACAACCCAGAAATGTTTAAGCTGTGTGGTGCTTCTGTTCTGTTGTTCACTCTGGAATGGAGAGGAAAAAAACCAATCTGTGTTCTTGATTGCTTCTTCTTGGTCCTGTAAGCAAGAGGTGGGTTTATTGTTCCAATATTCAGTGATCTTCCATTTTAATAGAAATAACTTTAACTAGAAATAGTCTCCAAAAGTTCACCCTTACCTTTCAGCCCTGTGTTCCAAAGGGAATGTAGAGTCAGTTGACTAACTTTATGCAGCCCTGTCTCTGTCAGTAGTCCTGAGTACCTAGGGTAGGGCGTAAGTATTTATTTGAGACCTTCAGTTCAGCTCGTGTGTTTTTAATGCAAAACTTTTAAAAGCCTAAAGAACTTCTAAGTTTTTTATTCCTTAGAACATATCTGTTGAGTAAGTGTTGCTTCCTGAAGGTGAGAGCCAATGGTCCCTTGCTTTTTATATCAAATTGGAGTAGAACAGTCTTTATACTTTGTAGTTGTTCATTCTGTTGATGGGAGCTACAAAACCCCCGAGTGCTTTCCCCAGGTGAGCTTTTAGACTGTGTGTGCGCTTTTATAGACTGTGCCCGTCATTTTTTTAAATGAGTGATTCTATTTATACATCTCTGTGTAACTGCTACCTGACTGATGTTACAAAGGATCATCATTTTCTCATCTGTGTTTAGAATGTTGGAGCTTTTCCAATACCTACTTTTTTGCTGAATCCAAAGATTTTAGTTTGAACTTGATAAGTGGGGAGGGAGGCGTTTTTGAAATGCGTTGATGTTATCTCTTTTGGCAGCACTGATCCTAATACTGCATCTGGGGTGAAAATCTTACCTACTGCAGTAAATAAAACTGACCTTGAAATCTGCTGATGTTTAGTATCTCTACCAATTCTGTTTTGGTTTGGTAGCAGCAGAATTTTTTGAATGTTTTTTAGAAACAACCTGTGCAACATTTTTCAACAGCCAGAGAATAATTAGCTGGTACAGCACCTCTTATCTCTGCTGCACAGCGAGCATCGCTTCGCTACGTCTCTGTTACTCTTCTGATCACAGAAACCATGTTTTTATAAAATATACATGTAGTATTTTTTTTCAAATCTTGACCTGAAATACTGCTTTTAAAGTTAGAGAATCAGGACCATTTTTGAGTCATAAGACAACTGATTGAATGTTGTACCAATTAGCACACATTTTATTTTGGAGTTTATGTGCAGACTATGAGATGACAGAATGATACAGCAGCAAGTGTGAAACCAAGTAATTCTGAGAGCAATATTTTAAAAAATTCTCAGGAGATGGCAAACAGTATTGAGAATTGCATTTAAGTTTAGTTTACATTAAGTATTGCTTGAAATATCTGTATCTTTATGTTGCAAAACAGAAAAATCATGGGAACTGATTTATAAAAGAGTTGGTTGTAAGGTATTACTGCTCTTCTGATTTTTGTGTTTGGATGTTAATAATAATGTAAATAAAGGTTTCTATTTAAAATCAGAACTTGATGGCAGAGTGTATGAGCTGTCTCTTACTTTAAGGGTGATAACTGCATCCTGGGAAGGCCAGAGAAAATCTGGTGATGGTGCTGAGGAAAGCCATGTGTAGCAAATGCGGTCAAGTTTTTCCCAGTTGGCCATAAAAGCAAAGGGATAAACAACTGACACCGTCCACCTTGGAGACCCTGTTAGTGATTACAGTTGCAGTGACACCGAGTGGAATTTACCGGCCATCGTTAGCAGAGCTGAAAGGAGAGGAAGGGGACAGCTTTCCCCAGAACCTGGCAACAACTTACCTTTCACAAACAGCAGCTGCTGCTGTGTCGCACACAAGTCCCACAGCCCAAGAGTTTCAGTAAAGGACGCGGTAACTTTTCAAGCTTCTGCTGGACACAAAGAGCAGTGGCAGCACTGGCCATGCAGGACTTTGATAGTCAGGCCCTCATCTGGTCAAGGATGAAAGGCTGAACACAAACCAGGTAAGTGCAGTTTTTTTTAAATCTACCCTAGTATTCTTCCTGCGTCCTCCCTGGGGCTGGCAGAGAGCTGTCGCTTTGCTCTGGAAAGCAGCAAAAATGTGCTTCTGTTGGTAAGTTCAAACTCAGGATTTTTTCACTTATTTGTGTCCATCCATGATCTGATCATCGAGCAGATATTTCTTTGATAATCCATGAAATCTGTAACAGTTTATAAACAAAATCTATGTCCAGAATCCAACAGGCAGTCATATGGTACTTACTTCCGTAATTTAAAAGAAACTTGCAAGAAAATTTGGGGTGTATTGGACTTGCTCAAGTGTGAGAGGAACACAAGCTCAAGCCTAGGTTTACAATACAGCACTTACCATGAAAGGCCCCACGGCCTCCTTTTTCTCAGTTTCTAAATACAAGTACAGTTTTTAGTATGGGCACATGGTACCAGAAATCTCTATCCCTCGGGAAGGGATTCCACTTGAATTTCCAAACGTGCAAAAAACCAAAAGGGTATCAAGATCATTTCTGTGATGTATTTTCACACTGTGTTTCTGGAAGTGTAAAGTGAGTTTGTGTTTTAAAAAACAGTACCTCTGTCTAGAGTGAAGGCCACAGCTGGTCGGTTCTGTGTCATGAGCTCCCTCCTGCCCTGGAAACAGTGATCACATCAGCATGAAAAGAACTGTAAATACCACTCTCAGCGCTGGTGCCTGTGCTACAATGTATTTAATAATGTCCTTATGAAAATACTGAAATCACCCCTGTACACTTCAGTGCTTCCTCACTGAAATCATGGGGTTTTCCCTTTAAAAGCCTTTAAGCAGTAACTGTCACTCAGAAACATCTACTTTTCCTGTAGACCCCACTGTAACTTGGTTATTCTTTATTGGCTACAATTCTTGAACAACTTCTTGGAGCTGCCTTTTGTTAAATGTAAAAGTTTCACTGCTAAGCAAATGCTGCTTTCTCAAAGAAATTGTTTTGGTTTATGAAACACAGTATAATATTACTACATAAAAAACTTCATACAAATCTGATTTCATTAAAATTTAAGATGTACATTTACTGAAATATTTCAGTGCTTTTAAAAATGGATAAATTGTGCAACAATTGCACTCTGCAACATTAAGTAACATTTTGAGAAATGGAGTGTGGGCATTCCACTTTTTTTATTAACAAAATTCTTCACAACTGAAGTAATTTATTTGCAAACAGTATATTGATCCATATTTACACAACCCCTCCAAGAATCTGGTGTCCTGTTAGTCAAGATTCTAATTTTCCTAGAGGTGTCAATAGGATGGACAAGGAGATGTGGAGCTAAAATGTATCCTCAGAGGGAATTTGAGAAATGTCACTGTGTTGAGAATATTCAATGCTGTTCACTTCAATTCCTCAATCTCTTGGAAGTTCTTTTCCACCATTACCTTTACTCCCGTTAGAAGCAAAAGCATCTGTGTCTTCTAAACCTTGCTTTGGAGTTATCCTTGGCTTGGAAGTTTTTCACAGGACACCAAAAGACAGAGTTGAACTGAAAAATGTTTTAAGTTTACTTCTGCTGTCTTTGTGCACAAGTTGTCCCATGGGCTGACAATCGTCTTTGGGATACGGCTGTTTCCTCTTCAGTCAATTCCTGGATCAGTGTTAGTGGTGTCTTCTTGAAGTAAAATGTCTTGTAAAGCAGGTGAGGTATAATCCAAAGCAAAAAGCAGGTACGACAGTGGAGTTGAGAGACCTGTATTTCAGACAGCATTTCCCATCGTTTCACTGCATGTAGTTAACTCACTCACCAGTGCAAATGTTCTATCTATTCCAGCCTCCCGGTTTCTCCAGTCCTCCAGTCCGACGTTCCGATGCTCTGGGGTCACACACATTGTCATTTCGGCTGTACAGGGACTCAAGTTCTGGACAGGTTGTATCCTCACGGAGGCGCAGCGGCTGGGGGAGGTTACCCCTCCCATCCTTCCCACAGTTGTCCTCTTCAAAACAAAACAAGCACGGTTTAGTGCATAGCATTCTGTAGGAAGCAGTTAGATTTTGAATGGTTCCATGCAGGAAAACCCAACTGAAACCCTGCGGGGCACCTACAAAAACTTGGCAGGTGAAACAACCCAGCCACGTCCGAAACTTCAACCTGTACAAAACATGTAGCTCTTTCTTTGGCTTCATTTTTGGTTTTGAAGCCAGTCAGATATTACTGTTAAATGAATAAATCCTCTTGGGCGAGTTGAGGATCCTGGGCTGTGCCTGTTGAGGTTCTCATACACGTTCCTTCACTGTGCAATGTGAGAACACCTTAGGATTTTTAATGAGCTGAACTCTCAAGGGGAGACAAAGAGACGGTAACTGGCAAAGGGAACTGGATTTCATGTCTTTAGATCTGTGTCTCACCTCGGTGGTCTGGCAGGTTGAGAACTGAATACCGTGTTCAAGACTGAAAGGGCAGTAAAGTAACCAAAAAATCAATCTTAGATTTTAGTGTAAATGTCAGAATAAAGCAAAATGCACAGATTGGTCCTTTTCTGTCCTCACTTGCTTTGTTTGCTGTGAGGCTGTGGTTCGATAAATAGCAAGAAAATACCCTCTCTGCTCTGAGAAATTACAGTTTTGTTCTTTCTGGATGGGGTGAGAGACCATGAGGTAGCTGCTACAATTTTAAATTTAGACAAAACCAATATAATGGTCTCTGATTTTTAATGGCAGTTATCCCTAATTGGTTTCCTCAATGGAGCATCCCCCTGTGCTCAAGTTTGAAATCATCTTGACCTTAATGCTCCTAGATTCCCAGAAAATGGGCACCAAGAGGTTTTGTACAGCAGTAGTTGTCTGTAATGACAGCAGCATTACATTTCTTGTGTAATTTAGAGGCCTGCCCACTTAAGCATTCCATGAGAACAGATGATGATGTTAAAAAAGGCGCTGCATGCAGAAAGAGAAGTGAAGGAAGGAGAGGTAAGTGAATGCTAACGCTTTGGTGAACTGCTCCCAACTCACAGTGACTTGGCAGATGAAGGTCGCTTCACATCTGGCCACTTTCGACGCTGAAACTGCCTGATTTTCAATCAGCAAAAGGAGAAAAAAGTTAACCATCACCAAGGGAACTACAAGCACTGCAGTCTGAAAGGTGAGGAAGGAGAGAGCTGAGCCTTAATTTTGACTACAAAGATTAGAACCTGCTGTAACATTGAAACAGAAATAGCTCCAGTGTTTCAAAGTAACTGGGGTGGAAGGATCTACAAATGCCATTCCAGGCAGTCCCACCACGTGGTCCCCGAGCCCATGCTGACCCCTGGAGCGTGAAGGCAGTTCTTTATGTAAGAATAATAATGGATTTTTTTAAAAATGTACCTGTACTGCTCGTAGCTTCCATCCTTCAGTCCTAGATGAAGAAAAATTAGGAATGTTACTAACGATTGCCTGCAACAGGATAAGGTTATCAGGTAAGGCACAATTAAGAAAAAATACCTAAGAATATTAACAGATTCATGTCTTACATGATAAGTATTTCCATGTGGAAATATTATTTCCATGTTTAGTCTCTTATTCCAGGTAAAATGTGTTGTAAATTGGGATAGATAGGTTTGAAACTTTTCTGTAAATGTCCTTCAGTGATGCATTTCAATGCCCCAGCCAGCTGATTTCAGAATGTGCAACTCTGTGTGCTACATCTACCAAAACAATCTTTTGGGCTTTGGTGGACTTGGGCAGAGAACAGTGATTTTGGGGTGGGAATCTTGAGGCTCTAAAGGCTATAAATTTTCTAAAATAATAGCATTTCTTATGCCAAGTGTACTAAGGGGTATAAGAAATGCAATTCTAAAAGCAGAAATACAAATAACTGTACATTTTGGTTTGCTGTCAAAATCAAACATAAAAAAAATCACAATAAAACCCAGATCCATAGAGTAGGCGCAGAGAAAATTTAAGGGATAGGAAATGAAGAAACTAACCTAGAACAGGAGCAAAGGCCCATTTTTCTTTCTGGAATTTAAATCCGTAGTTACAAGAGCACATCTCTTGGTAGCACAATGCAACCCTTCTTAGATGCACTGTTATTTCTCAACTACCTGGCAGTAGCACAGGTAGAGGAAAAGAGATCAGTCCTTTTGGAAGTCAACGTAAGTTTTCAGCCCGTTTACCACAAGGCTGCCACAGACTGCACTATCTCCAAAAGAAGTGTTTCTAAGAATTGTCCCTTCAGCTGGAATGCTGAAACCCAGCTGCCAAACTGGTTGCTAAGAGAAGTTGTGCAGTCTCCATCCGTGGAGGTTTTCAAGATGGGACTGGATAAAGCGCTGAGTAACCTGATCTGACCTCTCCGCTCACCCTGTGCAGAAGTTTGGACTGGATGAACTCCAGAAGTCCCTTCAACTTTGAATTCCTGTATGAAATTGGAAGTGGCTATTGGAACTGGGTATTCATTCCCTCTTTCATCAGTTTTGTTCTTTCCTGATCTCCTTCCTTTGCACCTCAGCAATGCTCCTCACTGTACTATTTACACTGCATTCCTCATTTAAGAAACATTGCAGAACACAAACTGAACAAATACAGAAAGCAGAGCATGCAGCCACGAGCCCCAGCAGGACAGAGCCAGTGTAAATAAACACTAAAATCCTTTTAACTGATACATGTTTCATGATCGTAAGAAAGAGCCCAATACCCCTTGGGGAGATTTTGAGTGTAATGGAAGAGGCACTTACCCAGATCCATGTTCCTAGTTCTTGGATTGCACTGTTTATACCCTTTGCAGCTTCTTAGTTCCATGAGTTGGACGTGCAGTTGATTGAGAACGTCTCTATCTAACGTATTCACTGCATTAATGAGCTGCAATGAACAGGGGTTCTTGTTAGGAATACTGCTCTATAGTTTGGTAACTTTCATATGTGGAACAGATGTGGTTTATTTCTAACAGCAAAGAAGCCAAATCATGATACATCCAATGATTCAGCCATTATCTACATCCTGCACCAACACCGCGCTATTTCAATATATCATAAGGAACGATGATATATTTCTAGAGCTGTTCTATTATCAAATACCTGATATGGATCAGTGTTGAGATCAAAATACTCCAAAAATCCAGTAGCAAATTCACAAAACAGGAAGTTGTGGGTCTCGTTGATCGTCCTCAAACACCAGTAGGTGTTGTTGTTGGCACTGGTACAGGCACAGAAAGGGCCCACTGCAAAAGGAAGAGTTATAAGCTGTAAGCTACCTGCTGCTGTCTTCAGGCACTGGTACTTTGTGCTTCTGATACCCCTTTATCCATAGACATTTACTCTCTCCCACACCTGAGCTCTAAAGCAAAGAACGCCTTCCAACACCAGCTGCTTGTTCTGTGCATACCCAGCCCACAGGACAAGGCTGACATAAGCAATGGCCTGGCTCTCTCTGTCTTCTCTGGTTCAATATTACAGGATGGGGGAGACACGACAGAGATTCGCAGTTGGTTTTGGTTTTAACTCCCTTGCCTTTGACAATGCCAACACTGAAACAGAGATGGCTCAGTGAGGCTTTGGCTACGTAAGTAATGATGCTGATAATTCCAGCAACCCAGCATCCTTGCCCAGCCTAGCCAGTCCCTGCCTACCTATTCCTTAGTTCAGTAGCCTTACGTGTCCACAGGGGAGCAGTTTGCCAGTGCTGGTTGTCGTGGGTGAAGCAGGTCAGACCAGGCATGCTGCACGTGTCGTTATTTTTTATTCTCTTCAGCAGTTTGCGCAGTTTCTTCTTTCGCCTTTGCTCTCTCAGCAGCCACAGCCTGTCCTTCTCCTGCAGGGTCTTCCTGCACACAGGAAACATTAGGGTCATGCAGACTCTGTTATACTTGAACACACCTTAAAAAAATGAAGCGGCTCATAAAATAAATGCTTTGATGGAAAGAAATAACAAGCATTTTTTAATTAAATGGCTTCTCCAAATGGCTCTGGTTATGACCTGTAATCCAGTGGCACTGAAAAAAATCAAGCCAAAGGGGCTTACAGGCTTGCCTGAAGGCTGTGATGCAACATTGCCCGAACTAGGAATCTTATCTCAGGATTTACAAGTATTAGTTCTTTGCACAGGTGTCTGTGCGTTTATTCTTTAATACAGGATAAATGAAACATTACTACTTCTGCTTAGTTCATAACTGGTGTGCACGGACCAAATGTTAATGGCTTGGCATCTCCTTTTTCAAAAGAAAAGGGCTCTACTTACTTAAAAGGATGAAGACCAGATCCCATGTGCCTCAGTTTGCTTTTGTGTTTGGAATGGTAGCTGAAAAACAAAAACAACGTTGTTGAAGAACAGAAAGACAATTTCTCCTCTTGTGCCAATGGCTCATTCGTGCGCAGTGACATCTGCTGCTCCAATTCTGTACTGCAGGACGCAGCCACAGAGCATTCCAGCTGCTATTTTCAATTTCAGTGGTCACTGGTTCTTGTTTCCCTACATGAGGCAAATGTAAGTCTATGGATTTTAATTCAATTACATTTCTTCAACTGAGGATTCACTGAATTGTTCAAAAGAAAAGAAGCTCGTACCACCTTCCAGTCATTTTTTTATGAATGAAAAAATTCAAATACCAATTGTACTGTGTTTTTTTTTTCTCCACCATTACCAGCCAGAAGTTCCAGCTGCACAGAACTGTCCCAGCAACAGCAGGGTCTGACAGATTCTGAGCTACGGAGAGGGGAAGCAGACACAGATCCTAGCTGGTGGTCTGCTGCTTTGGCTCTGTCTCCAGAAACTCTTGCAAGAGAAACCAAGTTCAAGAAACATTATTTTGTAAAAAGTACATCAGAATTAGCTGTCAAACTAAAATTCCCTTCAAAACAAATCAAATCTTTTAAATTATTAATGCTACTGGGAGCTTTCATAAATTTAATCCTTATAGCAAATCATCAAAACAAGGTTATTACAGAATCTATCTTCAGTCAATTTTCTCTTACACAGACACCGGGTATTTCATTAACTAAGCCTAAATGCTAAATCCTAATTCAATTCAATTCTGCCAACATTTAAACATACAGAACTCAGATGATTAACTTCACTGATTTCAATGGGATTACTAATCTCAATAATGCCATGGCCCACGGAGAAGTGCTTCCTATATTGGGCCTGAAAAATGTAACATTCTTTATATTTACTAGAAAACATCCATTATAAAAATAACTTCAGAGTACATATTAAATAAACCCAGTTTTTAACATCAGTTTTGAAAGCAGTGGATTACAAGATAATATAAATTGGCGCTTTGCCATTTGGGATTACACTGATTTCATTTTGAACACTCTTTGCCGTGGGTTCCATAGATGGGTTGGCATCACCCAATGAAATGGATGTGCTCCCTATTTGAGTGATCTGAGGCTGAAGCTGTGTTGCAGAATCCACACAGGCCACGGCAAAGGATGCACCTCATGTCTGTAAACTGGGGTGTGTTGCACCCGTGAGGATTTCAGTGCTACGCTCCAAAACTCATTCCATTGTACCAATGAGACAGAGAAGTATCCTCCACACCCCCTCACAGAGGCTACTTCCTTAAAGCTGCTTTAGCCACAGAAGAGAGTGTGGCTGCCTTGTGTCCAGAGTACATTCAAGCACAGCTTTTTTTGTGGTCCCGTACCGCTCTCGACACTGCGGCTGCCACTCTCCTGGTGCCATCCTGCCTCGCCCTCAGAGATTGCTCTGTCATCACCATCATCAGGAGCAGCTGCTCCTGTTTTTTTTCTGAACAGCTTCTCAGGGGCAAATTCTGTTTGAGTTGACACTCGATTTTGAAAGACTTTCTGCTGTGCCCATTTGCAGAGCTAGCGCTCGCTTGCTTCCCTGCTTGCCTGACCCTTCTTTCCATGGGCTGATCCGACCCCCATTCTGCAAATATCTGGCAAGAGAAACCACCCATGCAGAAACCTCAATGCATAATCATTATTTTAGTATTGCCTGTTGCACTTAAAATTCACAAATTGACTGCACTACAGCAGTGGTGGTTACAAAAATACAGTTACTCTGCACCAACCATTAAATTCCTGCTTCTCCCGCCTGACACAGCTGCTAAATATTGCAACGATGGCATCCTCGGAGATAAGACACCCAGCCTTGATAAGACTGAATAGAAAGAAATTCTCTCATCTTCCCACCCTTTAATCCACACACTTAATGCACTATTCTTTTTGAAACAGATTTGTGTGACACTGCACCAGATTCACAATTTGCCTTTGTGGAAAGCAAGCTTTCAGAAAAAAGCCTGTAGCTTAAAATGCTGGTACATAATAGCAGCATTTTGGTATGAGAGCATAACTGACTGGTCTGTAAGCCATGTTCCATGCCCTGTGAGCAAGCATCACCACTTGACAGAGGTCTTGTATCTCTGCAGCATCCCAGCTCCCATAGAAAGCGTTAGACAGAGTACACCAAGCAGGCAACCAAGTAACAAAACATTTTCATCTCTTCTGAAGACATAAATCAGCAACAGTTGCTGACTACAAATAATTTCTCTGAAGTACAAAGAAATACCTTATCTTGTTACAATCGCACTCTTCGGGTCGCTTCTTCTTCAGATGACCTCGCACTTCCCTCAGGTTTTTTATTTTATTTTGCAAAGTTTCAATCTGAAAAAAATAAAGATACAGGTTAAGAAAATACAGCATGATTCAGTCTTATTCCACCCTTCTCGAACCCACTCTGTTGTCCCCAAAGGCCACCTCTTCCCCACCTTCCGTGACTCTCACCACTAACAGGCATTTTCAGATTATCTCCCTTTCCAAAAGGGAAGCACAGCAGGAGGAAGCCTCGCTGGTACAGTTTAGCTGCTTTGATTTTGCATGTGAAAGCAGAAGGTGGCACTGGGGGAACGGGAGGGCACACAGCCCCAGGCAGACAACCACTCCTGCCTCCACTGTGATTTTTCCTTTTGTGCCCCACAGCATATTTGAAGGGGAAAAGGTTACTCAAAGGAAAATGAAGCCCTTAAATTTCAGCCTGTTAAGAACCTGAGAAGGGGATGGAGAGGGAGTTCTCTAAAGTCCCCTCTTCAGAGCTTCTGAGAAAGGAAAGCAGCAAGGCTCCATCATTCTGCATGGCAGTCTTTAGCAACGTCTGACCACAAGGGATATGGATTAACAGTGAATTGTGCCACCCACATGGTTTATTTTTAACTGCCTATTTTTTTCAGTAAAAGAAACTTGCTTTTGTTCAGTGCACCTCACACGCAGTGTGGCCATTTCTATTCAGATGGGTATTACAGGCTTCTACCTTGGTTCTTTGCACAGCAGAGAAAACAAAGTAATGCAGTGTGAACAACAAAGTCGCTGCAAAGCTGCCATTAGACCTCAGTGACCAGAGGCTCACGGGAGGCACAGGGCTGCTGAGGCACAGACAGGCCAGTGATCAAGAAAAATACACAGAGAATGCAGCCCTGTGACCCTAAATCAGGAACAAAACTGGCCAGAAGAGAGCTCTCAATTTCTTTGACACTCCACACAGCCTACATTTTCTGAAGAAAAAAAAAGAAGAGTATGGTGATATTGAAATTGCCCTTTTTT